>OX463223.1:60393987-60993987 GCA_949820135.1 Sylvilagus floridanus | reverse complement strand
AGTTTACTGGTATTTGTTGAATTTTTTCCATCAACATTCATAAAGGGATTCATAAGTTTTATTCTTTGTAGTAGCATCTTTGTCTGGCTTTGGTTTCAGGAAAATACAAGCCTCATAGAATGAATTAATAAGCATTCATTCCTCTCTGAATTTTTGGAAGAATTTGCTTTCATTCTCCAAACATTTAGTCATTTAGTGAGGTAGCCCCTCTCTTTGCTTCTTCTGAATACATTTTCATTTATACTATGGCTGTGTTTCCCCAATTTTCAGACTGATACTTGAAATGAATCTTCATTTTATCCCCCCAAAAGGTGAATTTCTCCAATAAAGACACCAAGCCAGAGTTTTCTTTTTAGAAGGTTTGTGATTTCTGATTTAATCTCCTTATGACTTACATTTCTATAGACCTAATTCAATCTTGGTAGCTTCTAGAAATTTATCTACAATTATTCATAGTAATCTTTTATAATCCTTATTATTTCTATAGGACTCATAGTAATATTTTTCCTTCATTTCTGACTTAACAACTTAACTGACTTAACTGATCAACACATCTGCTCTTCTTTTTTTCTTAATCTAACTAAGGGTGTGTTAGTTTTGTTTACTTCTTATGAAGAACCAAATTGCTTCCACTGATTTTCTCTATTATTTTTCTGTTCTCTTTTTTATTTATAACAGATCAAGTGTTATCCTTCTCTTCCTTCTGCCAGCTATGGGTTTAGTTTGTTATTATTCTTTTAGTTCCTCACAGTGTGAGATTGTGTTATTGAGCTGTTTCTTCTTTTTTAATGTAAATATTATGCATTTAGATTTTTACCTTTTCCTGCTTTTGTTGCATGTCGTAACTTCTGATATGATTATTTTCATTTTGCTCAAGTTATTTTCCAATTCAACTTGTAATTTTAATGTTTGATCTCCTGGATGTATAAAAATGTGTTTCATTTCCACATAGTTTGTGAATTTTCTAATTTTCTTCCTACTATTGATTTGTAATTTTATTTCATTCTGATCAGAAAAGATTTTTTGTAGGATTTCTAGCTTGTGGATTTATTTACATTTGTCTTGTGCCTTAACATATGGTCTATTCTGGAGAATGTTCCATGTGTATTTGAGAAAAATGTATTCTGCTATTGTTCAGTAAATTCTTCCGTACATATGCTGTGTTTAATTGATGTATGGTGTTTAAATTCTCCATTTTCTTTGAATCTTTTAAATGGTTGTACTATTCATCATGAAAAATGATATATTGAAATCTTCTAGTGTTATTTTAAGCAGTCTGTTTCTCCCTTCAATTTTGTTAAAGTTTTCTGTATATATTTTGGAGATATGATATTTGATGAATATCTTCTTGGTGAATCGATCCCATTATCATGACGTGATGACTTTCTTCATCTTACAAAAATTTTGAGTTAAAGCCCGTTTTGTCTGATACCAGTTTAGCTACTCCTGCTCTCTTTTAGGCAATATTTTCATGTAACTTCCTTGTCCATCTCTTTGCATGCAGACTATGCATGTTCTTAGATCTAAAGTCAGTATTCTGTACACAGAATGCATTTTTTAAGAAATATTTATTTATTTATTTGAAAGGCAGAATTATAGAGAGACAGAGACAGAGACAGAGAGAGGTCTTCCATCCTCTGGTTCACTCCTCAAATGGCCTCAATGTCGGAGCTGGGGCAATCTGAATCCAGGAGCCAAGAGTTTCTCTGGGTCTGCCATATGGGTGCAGGGGTCCAAGCACTTAGGCCATCTTCTTCTGCTTTCTCAGGCCATAGCAGAGAGCTGGATTAGAAGTGGAGCAGCCAGTTCTCTAATTGGCACCTATGCGAGATGTTGGCAGCACAGGCTGCAGCTTTACCAGCTATGCTACAGTGCTGGCCCCTAGGTAATTTTTTTTCTAGCTATTCTTCCAGTTTATGAGATATGATTGTAAAGTTTAAACCATTTATGTTCAAAGTGATACCTGATAGGAGATATTTACTTTTACTATTTTGTTATTTCTTTTCTTTTGGTGTTTTATTACTTTACTAGCATTCAAATTGCTCCTTCACTGCCTTCCTTTTTAGTGGATTTTTAAGTGGCGTATTTGTATTACATTCTCATTGACTTTTGTGAGTGTCATATACATATTTTATTTTGGTTACCATAGAAAGTATATACAAAATATCTTAAAAATTTTTATGGAAAATACATATTACCAAAAATTAATTCATGAAGTTCAAAAATTTTTTGAACCAAAAATAAACTTATCTTTAATTCTATTTTTGGTAAACATTATAAAGTATTCTTCTTGAAGAATCCTAAAGTTTTAGGAATGTACTTTAAATTAATACCACAGTTCAATCACATACAATAGCTACACCTTTATAGTTTCCCCTTTAATGTGTTGATGTCACATATTACATCTTTATATATGGTGCACCAATTAATTTCAAGTTATTATTATGCATTTGCTTTTTAAACATATAAATTTATAAAACACAGAAATAAAAAGTGGTTTTATAAGTCAGAATCACAATAATGCTGATTCTTATATTTTTAAGTGTTTTCCTTTATTGCAGAACATTATAGTTTGCATACATGGAGTTACTATCTAGCATCTTTTCATTTTAGCGTAAAAGACTATCTTTACATTTCTTATAAGGTAGATCTAGTGGTAACACACTTCTCAACACTTATTTATCTGATAATTTCTTAATTTCTTCCTCAAAACTGAGGGAGAGTTTTATCAGGTATGAAATTCTCCATTTTTATTCTTTATGATCACCTTAAATATATCTTCCCAGTACCTTATAGACTTCAAGGCTCCTGCTGAGAAATATGTCAATAATTCTATTGAGGAATTCTTATGTGACAAGTGTCTTTTACCTTGTTTTCCTGATTCTTTATTGTTGACTTTTGAGAGTGTGATTATAATATTTATCACTGTGGATTTTTCTGGGTCTATCTTATTTGGAATTTGTTGATCTTGTTGGATTTTAAAATGTATGTTGTTCTTCAAATCTGGGAAACTTTTAGCCATTTTTAAACTTTTTATTTCAGAGTACTTTTAAATTTGTAAAATCATCATTGTGAAGCAGTACAAAGAGTTTCCATATCCCTCACACCTAGATTCCTCTATTGTTAACTTCTTCTATTAGTATGATATATTAGTCACAATTAATGAACTATACTCAGCATTCCTTATTTTTTTTTATCCAGGGTCCCTCTAACCCTCTCATTACCTACTAATCAACATTCTAAGCTCCCATTAAGTTTAGTTTTATTTTTGCTCTCACATAGAGAAAGAACATGTGGTATTTGTCTTTCCACATCTGGCTTATTTCACTTAATATTATGTCCTCCACTTCCTTTTTTTTTCTCAGTAAGTGATAGGATTTCATTCTGTTTCATGGCTGGATAATATGACATGTATATGAACTATGTATTCTGTATCCATTCATCTGATGATGGGCAACTTGATTGATTCCACATCTTGGCTATTGTGAACAGTGCTACAATAAACATGTTTGGGAAGGCATCTTTTTGATACAATTGTTTCATGTCTTTTGGAGTACATCCATTAGAGGGATTGGTGCATCACACGGTAGTTTGGCTTCTAGACTTTTTTTTTAAATAAATTTCTGTTTTTTTTTTTTTTTTGAAATATAGACACAGAGAGAAGGAGAGACAGAGAGAAAGGTCTTCCATCTGCTGCTTCACCCCGCAAATGGCTGCAATGACCAGAGCTGAGCCAAACCAAAGCCAGGAAGCAGAAGTTTCTTCTGGTGTTCCATACAGATGCAGGGAGACCAAGCATTTGGGTCATCTTCCCCAGGCCATTAGCAGAGAGCTGGATCAGAAGAAAAGCAGCCAGGGTACAAACTAGTGCCCAAATGGGATGCTCGCACTACAGGCGGAGGCTTGGTCTACCATGCCACAGCGCTAGCCCATGCTTCTAGATTTTTAAGAAATCTCTGTACTGTTTTCCATAGTGACTGTAATATTTTACATTCCCACCAACAGTGTGTAAGAGCTTCTCTTTCTCCACATCTTTTCCAGCATTTGTAACTTTCTGTCTTTTTGATAATAGCTATTCTTTTTTTTTTTTTTTTGACAGGCAGAGTTAAAGTGAGAGAGAGAGAGAGAGAGAGAGAGAGAGAGAGAGAGAGAGAAAGGTCTTCCTTTTTCTGTTGATTCACTCCCCAAGTGGCCAGTATGGCCGGCGTGCTGCACTGATCTGAAGCCAGGAGCCAGGTGCTTCCTCCTGGTCTCCCATGCAGGTGCGGGGCCCAAGCACTTGGGCCATCCTCCACTGCACTCCTGGGCCACAGCAGAGAGCTGGACTGGAACAGGAGTGACTGGGACAGAATCCGGCGCCCCAACTGGGACTGGAACCCAGGGTGCCTGCACTGCAGGCAGAGGATTAGCCTAGTGAGCCACGGTGCCGGCCGATAATACCTATTCTAACAGGGGTGAGGTGGTATCTCATTGTGGTTTTAATTTGCATTTCCCTGATGGCTGATGATATTGAACATTCTAAAAATATATTTGTTGATCATTTACATTATCTTTTAAAGAATATTTTATTTTTTATTTGAAATGCAGAGTGACACAGAGAGAGAGAGAGAGGAGGAGGAGGAGGAGGAGGAGGAGGAAATCAAAGACCTTTCATCCATTGATTCACTCCTCAAATGGCCATAACAGCTAGGGCTGAGCCATATCAAAGCCAGGAGCCTGGAACTTCATCTAGGTCTCCCACATGGGTAGCAGGGGCCCAAGGACTCGAGCCATTCTCTGATGACTTCTATTTTTCTTCTTTTGAGAACTGTCTGTTTAGGACTTTTACACATTTCTTAGCTGTAGAATTAATGTGCATTATTCACCTACTTTTTTGGACTTTGGGCTCCCCTATCATGATAATTGGTGTAGACAGGATATTTCAAAGACTTCCTCCATTGCAGGGTCCATTGGAACACATGAGGACTTACAAAGTGACAGACAGAATTGTCAGCTAAGGGAAATACCGTGTGGCTTACCGGTACCTTGTGGTTACAGATTGTCCAGCTGCTAAACAGCTGGTGACTACTTGGAGAGTACAGGGTTGTTCCCAAAACTCCAGCAGGTTTGTTAGAAACCCTAAGGTCATAGAGGGAAAAGCCCTGTTAAAAGACATAGAAACTAAATCACCAACACTATGAGAAAATGAGGTTGTGGTGAGAGGCCTGCCCCACACGAGATGACAAAGATATGCTACAGAGACATTTGGAATAGATTAATGATCACTTGAGTGAACTGGGAATGAGGCTTTGTGATTTATATGGATGACTTTGCAAGACCTGATGTGCTTATTTTTATGGATGGAATAGTTACCAGCAGAGGCCAGGGCAGGTCAGGCTCAATCTTTCTCACCAACGCAGTAAGGAATTACATATCATTGAAACAAAAGTAGATGCAACAAAGCAAATTTTATTAAAGTACATTTCAATTAAGGAACAGCCTGGTCAAGAGAGACAATGTTACCTTTCTCCTCAGGGTTTGGAGTTTTAGCTCTAAATTTTGAGAGGGCATTGTGTTCATGACATGGACATGATATCTTTGACATTAAGAACAGAACTTTGACTGCAAAGGGACAGACCAGAGAAATGAGTCTTCTTCTCTCTTTCTTCCTTTTGGTCTAAAACTGCAATGTTAATTATAATCATCACATAATGAGGTAGAGTCAACTTAATATCAAGCTCAAGTCTCATTGCACATGTGCCATAAATCAGATTTTTCTGCTTTGTCTGAGTTCCCATTTTGTAATGATGTGTTAATCAAGAGATACACCACAAAACAGGCAGATTTGGGCAGCTCATAGTTGGCCCCAGGAAAGAGCAGTGGTTCTTGGTTCCTCCTTTAGGGGAAGGCCTTGTGGTCTTCCCCTCTATCACTCATGTCTAACTTCCTGCCTAACAGAATGAAGCATAGACTATTACAATATGCTTTTACCCCATGTTATGGACTGTTCATGTCCATTTGTTTCTCCAATGCTGGATGCCAATGTGCAGAGAGCTGCACAAACTGTGGTTGATTTAGGAGAAATAGACCTCCTGAGAGAGAAGGAAGGGATGCAAAAGCTGAGAGAGACTAAGACTGTGAAGGAAACCAGGCAGGTAAAGGTGTCTAGAAGGCAAATATGGGTAGATTCACCAAGGGCAGGAGTTGACTCTGACTAGATAGCTCAACTTGGTACTGATGGGCATGTGGAAATAGCTGCCAGTAAGAAAAGGATTCCAACTGTTAAGTAGGAATGTAGACATTAGCCTATGTATGAGAAGGGCAAAGAACACAAACAGGAAGTATGTGTTGCTGAAAGAGAGAAAAAAGCACAGAAGCATGCCTTGGAAACAGCACTGCATTTATACCTCAAAACTCTTGCCTATGCCCCATAACTTTGTAGCTGGGTCCCAGCCATCTCTTGGGGACACTTCAGGTGAGTCTTTCCAGTATTGCACCATGGGAGCTATTTGGTCCAAAAACACTATGCTGAAAAAGCCCTGGGGGTAATCACATTAATTGCATGCCCACCTGGTAATATCCCAAAAGAAGATAAGGGATGAGCAGAAATAGTGAACCCATAAATACTGCAGTCTGTATGCAGACTGAGTTCTCAATTCTTTCCTGAGGTACCCACCAGGGCTGCCAGGTATAGTTCATTCATTAAACTTTGCTAGGATGATCACTGCTACTCTGTGTCTCACATCCAAAATTATTTTCTTGTGGGAAGACAAGAACTTCTGTTCCAGCCATCTCCAGTGACACAACCAATCCTCAAAAAAGAAAAACAAACGAACCAAAAAGCAGTCTCCCAACTCTCACTTCCCTTGCGCTTAAGGGTCTTGGATCCTTTGCCAGAGAATCCTCTTCTTCTATTGCTAACCTCTTTTTAGTTTAAGCCTTGTAAACCTCCCTTCCATTGGTAACTTTTAAGAATAGTCATATCAGACTGCTACTAGCTGAACCTGGGCACTAAGCAGGTTGCTTCCTTACATAAGCATTAGAGCTGAGACCTGTAAATCTCTCATGACCTTCCCCATACACCCCCAGTGAAGGGGTTTGAGGATGTTCAGACATTATGGATAGTACTAAAGATCTGGAATGCCAAGACTGAATCAATCCACAAAGGTCAAAACCAATCAACTCTCTCCCTAGGTCATGAAGAGGCTTTTCAGCCAAGGGTAGCTTCCTATCCACTTCTGTGGACTCACCCCTAGGTTGCCGCCTTGCAAAATTTTGAAAACATCTTTGAAAAATCACTAGCTAAAAAGTAGCCCTGTGTTAATAAGACAATGGGAGAAAGACCGTAAAACCTTGCACAGTTTTGAGGCTGTACCTCGCATCATTTCCTCAATAGAGCCATAGAACTGCAGATTATTTTAAATATTTTCCAGGGTAGAGTCCTTTCATGAAGAAGCTTCAGGTTGCCTGCTTGTTGATGACAGATATTGGCATTGTCCATGTGGTGCTGGCTTTAGGGGCAATAGTTTTAGGGGGTCATGGCACCTTCTACTAAGTTTTCCAAAGTGAGCCTATGAGGCCAGGTGCAGTTGTGCTGCAGGGACAGAGTCCCTGTGTGAAGCAATGTGTAGTGAAATCAGAGCTGTAGAGGAAACTCCAAAATAGTAGATGTAAGGAAAACGGCACAGATTGGTGTTTCCTCATGTGGGGCACCAAATGTAAGGAAAAGGGGTGCAGATTAGGAAGGAGACAGGATATGAACTCACAGCCAGATCAAATTTATCCAAAGAAAATAAATGAATTTGCAGAGATACATGACCAACTGCCAACTTGCATATAGACTGAACACGTGGCAGAAGACCTAGACCCCAGGGGCTGGGTTCTTATATTGTAGGTAGACTAGGGGTCTGGAGGGTGTGGGGCAGTAAGTAGAGGTAAAGTCCTTCATACAGGTTCTTCAAGTTTGGTCCTCCAGCTTCCAAATCTGGAGAAGAATGCAGGAGGGGGGTGAAAAACAATACAGGGTGTGAAACTGAATTGGAACACAGGGGTAAGTGGTAAACTACATCAAAAGATGTAGGGATGAAATAAGGGATAACATTCTGATTGGCTCTATCTTTGGGCAGGGAGTTTGAATGGCTGAAGCTTATGTTTTTGTTCCATTAGCAGAGGTGCCATGATGTGAGATATTTGCTGACAAAAGCCACAAGCAATGTGGCAGGCCAGCCTGGAAAGGCTCTGGCAGATCGGGCAGCAAAGACTGTCACTTAGGACTTCTAGAAGTGGCTCTAATATCCCAGCGTCTAAAACAAGAAATTGCCTACCCTCCCCTCCCTTCCCCTTTAGGATGAGAGTAGTACCCATCCTAGGCCACCTTATGTTGGGCATTGCCTAAAATCTCCATTACAATATGGTGCCTGGTGGATGTTTGAGGGGTGTGTCTGTGGCTGCTGCAGTTAAGCTACGTAAGATCAGACCACCGGCAGGGATAGGTCCACTTTGGTTCCAGACACGTGAACAGTGTGTGATCCCTATACTTTGCTTAAGATGCCTCTGTGCATGATCCACCCATGCTTGCATGACCTTTTCGTTGATTAGCTCCCCTACTGCTCATGTCTTTCGTAAGCTTTATAAACCTGTATACTTCCTCAATAAAGTAGTTCCTGCTTCGACAGAACTCACGGGTGCTTGTGGTATGTTCATCACCCGTCGACATTACTTACCTCTTCCGTTCGCCTTGTCGGGGAGTGCCTGTGCTGTCCCCTGCTGGTCGGGGGCCAGCCTCAGGCTTAAGACCCCAACAACCTTATAGCTTAGCCCTTTTGGGATGTTTTATGGGAACCCCTTCCTCATTGCCTACATCCTCTTAAACATCCAAAAGCAAATAAAACATTACTACTTTAGGTCAGGTTACAGAAGGCTCAAAACAAGAAGCAAGAAGATTGTTCTGGTACCAGATTCTAAATATCATAACTAGCCAATCTTCCTAGGGGATCATCTATGTTAAACACATAGAGAAGAAAATAACTAAACATCACATTTTCTACCTTATAAGGGAACAGTTGAATAAGACTCACCCTTCTTTGGCTATGCTGTCTGGGATGGAATGGGGTGACTCAGTGCTGTAGCCATCAATTTTTGTGGCCATAGGCATCAGTGAGCTGGCCTACGAATAGTGACAGCATAGAAGTTATCAAGAGCCAAACCAACCCTTACTCCATAATCAGACTTTCACGAGCTCCAGTTCTTAGTTATCAGCAGCTCCAAATTCCTAGTGATCAATTCAACCTTTGAGAAATACCTGGGACAGTTTTTGGAAAGGCAGTAATTATCAAGAAAGCAGGACTTGTATCTAGGAGATAGAAGCAAATCTCAAAGCTCAATAGTTTTTTTTTTTTAAATCTAGTTATAAAGTGAAGGCATAAATAGACATTGTGCTGAAGAAAACATACAAAGGGCATATAAGCACAATAAATTATTAGCCTCTAGGGAACTGGAGTTAAAACCATAATGTGATAATCACAATATGCACCTACTGAAATGGTTTTCAAAAATAACAATAACAAATGCTGGTGAACATATGGAAAAACTGAATCTCTAGTACATATATGGAGGAAATGTAAAATGTCAGTGATACTCTAGAAAAAATCTTAAATTTTCTTGATAAATTAATTGCACAATTACCATATAACCAAGAAATGACATTGCTGGTATACCATTCAGAGAAATTAGAACTTAGGTCCACCACACAAAAAGTTGAACCTAAATGTCTGTGCCAGATGTATTCATAACAGCTAAAAAAAACCCTGAGACATCTTTTAATGGGTGAATGGTTTAATAAACTGTAGTATATCTATACAATGGAATACTACTCAGTAATTAAAATGAATGAACCATTGATGCATGCAAAACCTTAGCTGAGCCTCAAGAAAATTAAGGCAAGTATGAAAAGTCAACCTCAAAAAACACACACTGATCCCATTTACAAGCATTTTTTTCAAGATTTATTTATTTATTTACATAAAAGGCAGAGATGCAGATAGAGAAGGAGAGATAGAAGAGAGAGGATCTTCCATTTGCTGGTTCATTCCTCTTGGACTGGGCCAAAGCTAGGGGCCAAGTGCTTTATCCAGGTCTCCCACATGGATACAGGAACCCAAGCACTTGGGCCATCCTCTGTTGCTTTCCCAGGTGCATTAGCAGGGAGCCGGATTAGAAGTGGAACTACCAGGACTTGAACTGGCACCCATATGGGGTGCCAGCACTGCAGGTGGAGGCTTAACCTTCTATGCCACAACACCGGCCCCTACATGCATTTTTAAAATAACATAGAGATGGAGAACAAAATAGCATTTGCCAGTGGTTAGGCCTATGAGAATGTAGCGGGTATGGCTATAAAGGGCTAACATGAAGAAGCCTTGTAGTGATGAAGTAGTTAGGTACTCTGACAGTAATCACAGTTATATAAATCTAGATATGAGATTAAAATTTCACAGAGGTATACATACACACACACACACAAACAAGTGCATGTGTACCTGGTGGAATCTTGATAACCTCTGTATATTACATTAATATCAGTATTTATTCATTTTAATGTTATACTGTAATTATATAAAAATGTTAACACTGAAGGACACTGGGTGAAGAGTACAAAAGAATTCACTGTACATTTCTTTGCAACTGAGTATTTCAATTTAACGTAATGTATATTTCTTCTATATCCAAAGTCTTACCTTTGTCTATTGTAAAAATTTGTTCACCTTTCTGCCAAGTCATATACAATTGCAGGGTTTAGCGAAGCTATATATAACTCTAGAAATGGTTAGATTTGTTATTATCTGAAACTGGGACAAAACCGAAGGGGAAAAAATGTCTTTTCCAAAATATACTATCCACTTCAGCGTTTAATATGAGGGTGTTACGTCCGTGCCGGAGTAAAGAATACACCAAGAGGCAGTCTCTTATGCAAAACGCAAGAAGAGTATTTTATTGACCAGCATGCTGGGGTCGCAGCGTCACAAATGTGAGCGAGCGACCCTGAGTACAAATCGCATCAGCTTTTTATAGTCACACAAAAGCTTTGAAGAATCTGTAGAACATATTTCACATGGGAACCCAGGAAATGGGGAATCCCATGAGCACAAAGTGTACAGGTGCAAGTACAGATAACATCAACTATTGGCCAGATTTACAACAGGTAAGGGTCACTTTCACCATACATTTCCTAAGGTTAAATAAAACCCTAAGTTCATCAGCTGGGTGCCTGTCAAGGTGAACAGGTTGGTCTGGGTCCTAGTTTCGGTGGGCCTTCCCCTAATTTTACAAGGCCACATTCCGGTATTATCTCTTCCTGCCCCGGCATCACCATGTCTATTTAGTAAAGACAGGACCCAACCCCTCCCCGAGTCAGGAATCCAGAAAGTAGGTCAAAAGTCAATTTGGCAAGGGTCAGAAGAGAAGCGGGGGGGGGGGGGGGGGTCCTGCTTAGTTTTAATATTCCTTCAAGGGTATTTCAAAAAGCTCACTGGAAATGGAATTAAAAGATATGTTTATTTTGGTGTACAAACATTTTATAATGCATGCATAGCTTTTTCATAATATACATTTCCATGAATGTTTGAAGGCCCTCTATATGCAACATTATATCTAAATGTGTGTGCAGGCACTCATGTGCACGCTCCTGTGCTTCAGGTAGGAGAACTGAGTTTACAGTGAAGGAAGTCAACCTCAAAATTTCAGTGGCAAATCTTGTTACTAGACAAATAATCAGGCCCCTGCTGCTTGCCACTTAGCTAGCCTATTCAGCAGCGATAAGTTCTGATAGAGGAAAAGGTTTATTTCAAGAAGCCAGCCTTGGAGGGTAGAGGGGGAGGAGATCTCGAGATCTAAAATGTGCTTTTTCTGCCCAAGAAGCCAGACAGAGGCGGGTTTTAAAGGGACAAGGATAGTTGCTGTGTGAGTTTAGCAACAAAACAATGAGACTTCTCAATTGATAATTACGCAGATGGTCAGGCTTTGTTCTGATGAGAGTCCATCCAGCTCCTAGGTGGACATCAAACTGTTGGAGGCCAGTGGACAATGGGGCTCAGCAGCAGTCTGGTGGAGGCTACATTGTTAGCGGGGTCAAAGTTCACCATTCCTTTTCTCCTCCAGGGACTCTTGAAATTCTTGTGCAAATATCCCCATTCACCAGACTAGGTGAAGGTGATTCACAATATCAGTAAGCTGGGGCTTATATATATACATATTTCATATATAAAAATATGTATATATAAATATACATATTTCATATATATTTCATATATATACATTTTCATATATATATGTATATATATATATATATAAATATGAAAATGTTATGGGAAACCTGGTGAGATGAGTCTGAGTTCGTGTACTGGTGCGCATGAGGATTTATGAGACTGGACACAACAGTAATAGCAGCAGAAGTGAAGGTTTTTTCAGCAAGAAAAAGAGAATTGTCCAACAGTATGATGGGAGGGGCTGGTAGAAAGAGAGAGACCAAGCCCCAGGGAGTCACAGTCTACAGCATTTGTATGTTTATCATGTTATCTCCAAGGAACAAAGGTAGTAGTTATACATTAGTTACTGTCAATGGGGGGGGGGGCAGTCTTAATGGAGCCCTTTCTGGCTTGTTTTACTGAGATCTAGCTCTTGTCATTGAAACCTAGATTTTGTCATCTTTGATAAGTATTTGTTACAAGGGGCTTCCATCCTGTTTTGTTTAGTGTGTAGCTTCTAGGAAGGAGCTGCAGGATGCAGCCAGTCCCGCCTGCCTCTAGTCTGGGGCTCCCTCAAAAAGAAGGGAAAGGACAGGAAGATGCCATTATTATGTTTATGATCTCAAAACAAAAGTTTCTTTATTGGGGGGGGGGCGGTGCTGTGGCTTAGTATGTCAAACCTCTGCCTGCAGCTCCAGTTCCTGTCCCTGCAATTCTTCTTCTGATCCAGCTCTCTGCTGTGGTCTGGGAAAGCTGTGGAGGATGGCCCAAGAGCTTGGACCTCTGCACCCACAGAGAAGACCCAGAAGAAGCTCCTGACTCCTGGTTCCGCTCTGGCCTATCCCTGGCTCTTTGGGGGAGTGAACCAGTGCATGGAAGATCTCTCCCTCTCTCTCTCCCAATCTGTCTCTGTCTCTTCCTTTCCATGTAACTTGGACTTTCAAATAAATAAATAAACCTTAAAAAAAATAAAAGTAACTTTATTGCTCATGCACATTTGACTTTGTGCCAGTGAAGCAGTCACAGACAATTCTTTCAATGATGATATAGACTAACAGAGTTTCTATCATCCTGTAGCTGCTCTATTTAGAATACCTGGCCCAGTAATTTGCTGCATCAAGCAAAAAGAGTGCATATGGAATTTTGCACCCATTTTTAAATGTTTTCTTAAAGAAAACATATTACAAACATTCACACTGCCTTAGTAAAGCAAGTAACCTAAATTCTAAGATGACAAGAAGTTGGTGTTTGCACTGTGGCTTAGCGGGTTAAGCTTGCATCCCATATAGGCCCCTGCACCCCCGTGGGAGACTAAAGAAGCTCCTGGCTCCTGGCTTCAGCCTGGCCCAGTCTTGGCTGTTGTAGCCATTTTGGAAGTCAGCAGATGGGAGATCTCTCTGTAACTTGGTCTTTCTAATAAATAAATAAATCTTAAAAAAAAAAAAGATGACAAGAACTATAAATCTCCTGTGACCCCCCCCAAAAAAAAGAGAAACAGAAGCACTGATGCCGGTACTCATGTCTACCATAGTAGATAACTGAAGAAATGGCAGCCAGACTACTTCTGTTTGACCTGCAGTAAAATTGTTGACCAAGTTCTACTGAAGTAGACAGGGATACAGGTTAAACTTGATTAGGTTTGTGAGCTGGAAGACCACGCCTTCACCATGCTCCTGTATGACTTCATGCCCCTATCTGGCCACACCTGAGTGCCCACTAGCCAACCAGGTTAATTAGCCACTCTCCTTTGAAAGTGGATTAAAAGCCTGGAACAAGGTGTGTCTGGCCTCCCTTACATCCCTCCCTTACATCCCTGGCCTCTTGCCAGTAGGGGACTGGCTGCAGCCCTGAGCCTTCAGGGTGCTTGGCCTTCGGTCCATCCTATGCTTCCTGGACTCAATGTGTTAGGTAAGAAGTCAGAAATGAGGTTATGTGTATGTGACAAAGGCCTAAGGCATTGACATCCAGGTCCAGGATCTGCATCTCAAAGTCATCCCAATAACCTTCCAGGTGCAGCCTAGTATCTGCACTTCAAACATCCTGCCCCTTCTACCTGATAACCATCCTTCTGAAGTAGGTAGGGATACAGGTTAAAACAGATTAGGTTTGTGAGCTGGAAGACCACGCCTTTGCCATGGCCCTGTGTGACCTCATCTCCTACCAGATACCTTCACCACACCCCTATGTGACCTCATTCCCCTACCTGGCCACACCTGGGTGCCCACCAGCAAATCAGGTTAATTAAACACTCCCCTTTGGAAGTGGATTAAAAGCCTGGGACACAGTGTGTCCCTGCCCTTCTCTTCTTCCCTGGCCTCTTACCAGTATGGGGCTGGCTGTAGCCCTGTGCCTCCAGGGCACGTGGCCTTTGGGCCACCCACCCTAGGCTTCCTGGCCTAGATGTTCCTCCACGTGGCTGGTTCCTGGTGCTCAGTATGAACCCAGATTTACCCCTCTCTCTTAGATAAAGCTCTCACTCTCCTATGCATCTTTCTCACTAAATAAAGGCTTAAAAATGTACCATGCTGCCTCATTTATCTGTGCCGGTATTTATAATTCTTCTCTAAATATTAGGCAAGAACCCTCTATGCTTATTAATATTGGGGACTTATTAATAAGCATATAGTGATATTGTATGGCACCCCAAATTCTGGTAGCATATGTGGCACCCCAGATAGCACTTCTAGGGAACTCTAAAGGGCCACATTTCTGTATAGATTTTAGGGGGTCATTCCTGATAATCACTTCCTCTAATGGGGCAACACCAGCCAGGCTACCCCCTGTCTGATAACATCAGGGAAAAAACTCAGAAAGGAATTTTTCGTATTTACATCCAAAAAGTCCTTTGTTCTGGAGGAGGAGAAGGAGAGGGGGAAGGGAAGGCAAGACTCATCCCCTTAAAAATCCTGGCCTCAACTGGACTGCTCACTCAGCCCTCCGCCTCTCTGCTGAGCCGCCCGCCTGGCCCACCCAGGTGTTTTCTCCGCACTCAACCGTGTAATCTCACTCTCCCCTAGTCTGAACGACTGGGCACTCTCAGGTTCTTTCTGGAGAGGTGCCCATCTGTTCTTACAGATGTCCCTACCCTAATAAACGTTGCTATTTTGCTTTCCACTTACTCTCTGTCTTATTACTGGCGAATGGCAGGGTTCTTGTCTTCCCGCAAGAAAGAATTCAAGTGTGAGACAGAGAGTAGTGGAAAAGTAAAACAGCAAGTTTATTAGGGAAAGGACATCTGTAAGTGCGGATGGGCACCTCTCGAGACAGAACCTGAGAGAGAGTGCTCAGTTGCTCAGGCGGGGGGGAGAGCGAGGTTACATGGTTGAGTAGAGAGATTACACCTGGGCAGGCAGGCAGGTGACTCAGCATAGAGGCAGAGGGCTGAGCCCAAAGTCTGGTTGAGGCTGAAACAAAGGATTTTATGGATGTATGTATTTTATGGATGTAAATATTAAGAAGCTCCTATCTGAGTTTTTCCCTGAAGGTATCAGACAAGAGGAAGCCTAGCTGTCCTAACCCAGGATCTGTAGCAGGTCCGGAGCAGGGTATTTGAAATGCAGATACTGGGCTGCATCTGGGGGATTGTGGAAGATTGTCAGGCAGAAGGGGCGGGGACCCCCACCTGGAAGGTTATTGAGTAGACAGGGGCAGGGCAGTTCTTTTCCATGACCTGGGAAAGCAATGGAAGATGGCCTAAGTCATTGGGCCCCTACACCCACATGGGAGACCCAGAAGAGACTCCTGGCTCCTGGCTTCTTATTGGTGCAGCTCCGACCATTGCAGCCATCTGGGGAGTGAAGCAGTGGATGGAAGACCTCTCTCTCTCTTTCTCTCTTTCTCCTTGCCTCTGCTTCTCTGTAACTCTGCTTTTCAAAAATAAATAAAATTAAAAAAAGAAATTCCCTTTTATAAATTACATTTTATAAACTTTAAACCCTTTTAACCAGCCAAAATTACTGAAAATGTTATTCACCAAGAAAAAAACTTGAATTGGAAGAAAAGCATTGGTACCGCACTTGCTAGACAACCCATATGGTTTTATTGTTTTATGGAAGAAAAAAACCTGCATATTCTCATGATATATTCTTCTCACTTTGGCATGGAGTAACTTCAAAGTCCCTGCCAATGATCTTTTTTTAAAGATTTATTGACTTATTTTATAGAGTTATAAGAGACTGGGAGACATTAGAGAGAGAAATCTTCCATCTGCTGCTTCACTCCCCAAATGGCCCCAATGGCCAGAGCTGGGCCCGGCTGAAGCCAGGAGCAAGGAGCTTCATCTGGGTCTCCCATGCAGGTACAAGAACACAAGTACTTGTGCCATCCTTGGCTCCTTTCCCAGGAGCACTAGCAAGGAGCTGGCTTAAAAGTAGAGCAGCCAGGACTTGAACCAGTGCCCATATGGGATGCCAGTGTTTCAGGTGGCAGCTTTACCCATTATACCACAACAACCCTCCTGACAACAATCTTACAAGAAATATTGGCTACTAATGTGGAGTTATTATCTCTGTCACATCCAATGCCTTATTGTATGAATTCATCTAAAGGTTTTAAAAAATGGAATCTGAATATGAAGTTATTCTTCTCTACATAAATTTAAACTCATTAGATTTATAGAACTTAAAGTTGAAATGTTAGATATATATCCTTTGTCAGAAGTTGGATCAAAAGTCATCATTTGCAAATAGAAAATTATAGCTCCTCAATTAATGTGATTGCAGAAATTTATACATAACTTAGTTATCATGATAGATGGTTTTGGCCATATGAATGAAAGAAATTCTTTTATATTATGAAAGTCTCAATCTTGTAGAAATGATGCACATATTCAATCCTTTTTCCTGAACCATTTTTGACTCATTGGCATGAAGCTCCATCATCCTTGAATGTTTTAGTGAATATTTCCTATAAACAAAGATAATCTTGCACATACTTACCATGTAGCTGTAAAATGTCAAGAAATTAATATCCTATCACTACAACCTAATCATTAGACTCCATTCAAATTTCTCCATTTGTTCTAATAATGTCCTTTATAAAAGCATAAAGAATGAAGTTCAGAATTATTTTTGCCTTGAGTTGTGTGTCCTTATTAATATCTTTTCTTCAAGGACAGTTTCTCCTTGTTTGCATTGTGGCATCCCATATCAGAGCACCAGTTAAGAGTCCTAGCTGCTCCATTTTCCATCCACGTCACTGCTAATATGCATGGTATAGCAGTGGAAGATGTTCTAAGTGCTTGGGCCCCTGCCACCCATGAGGGTGACCTGGAAAGAGTTCCAGGCTCCTGGTTTCAGCCTGGATCAACCCCAGCTATTGTGACAATTTAGGGAGTAAAGCAGGTGATGGATGATCTGTCTCTCTCTCTCTCTCTCTCTCTCTCCCTTTTTCTCTCTCTCTCCTTCCCTCCCACCCCTCTGTCTATATATCATTTTGCCTTTCAAATAAATAAATAAATCTTTTTAAAAAGAACAGTTTGTTTTCTTAAAACTTCATGATCTTGACTCTTTTTTTGAAACATTCAGTTCATTTTCAGAACGTCAGTTCATTTATTAATTTAAAGAACTCCTGGATTGAGTTCTAGGCCACTGACTTTGGCCTGGACCAGCCCTGGCCATTTTGGGAGTGAATGAGCAATTGGAAGATCTCTGCTCTCTTTCTCTCTATAGATATATATTCTGCCTTTTAAATAAATGAATACTTCTCGGCCGGCACCGCAGCTCACTTGGCTAATCCTCCCCTTGCGGCGCCAGTACCCCGGGTTCTAGTCCCTGTTGGGGTGCCAGATTCTGTCCCGGTTGCTCATCTTCCAGGTCTGCTGTGGCCTGGAAATGCAGTGGAGGATGGCCCAAGTCCTTGGGCCCTGCACCTGTATGGGAGACCAGGAGGAAGCACCTGGCTCCTGGCTTTGGATCAGCATAGTGTGTCGGCTGTAGCGGCCATTAGGGGGGTGAACCAATGGAAAGGAAGACCTTTCTCTCTGTCTCTCTCTCCCTCTCTCTCTCTCACTGTCTAACTCTGATTAATAAATAAATAAATACTTCTTTAAAAATACATTATGTATTATTATTATTAAGCAAGAGAAAAGGTAAGCCACACATTTGGAGAAGATATTTGGAATACATATATCTGGTTAGTGATTTGTACCCCAAGTTTTTTTATATATATATATATATATATATATATTTATATATTTATATATTTATATAATCTTAATACATTGGAAAACAGCCCAAATAAAAGAGAAGGAAAATGTTCAAATGGATACTTCGCATAAGAGTAACATGAAAAAAATCCTCAACATCACTACTAACCAAGGAAATACAAATTAAAACCTCAATGAGCTATTGCTACACACCTACTATAAAGGCCAAAATGGAAAAGACTGTCAGTATGAAGGATGTGAAGGGTGTAACATACTTGGAGCACCAGCATATTGCTTCTACCACTCTAAAAATTAATTCTGAAATTCCTTACAAAGTTAAACAAAATTTATCCAATGACCCTACTTTTCCATTTAACATACGAGGAATGAAAATATCATGTTGACAAAAATACTTATCCATGAGTGCTCATAGAAATTTTTTTCACAATAGCCTACAACTAATCAACTCAAATGTCCATCAAAAAGTGACTGAATAAGTAATCTGCAGCTCACAAATATAGTGGAATACTACTAAAGTATTAAAAGTAAAAAATATTGATACAACATGAATATCACCAACACATAAGTAGCTAAAGAACTCATGCACAAAAATCCTTTCAGTACTAAATAATGAACCTCAAGTATAACTTCTTTTTAGAGATTTTATCGGGTCAACAGAAAACAAAACCTTAAGAAAATTATTTTTAAAACATTTCTATTGGCACAGACTCCAAAACAAACTTTTATTAATTTCATAGATTTTGCACTCATATTTTCTGAATTTTATGAAATATCTCTAAGTTTGCATCAAGAATATTTTTCTGTTATTTTAAAGCCTCATGTGCCATTTTACAGTTGGCTTTAAATCTATAAATCACCCCAAAATAAACACATCTAGCTATTTATGTATAATTCTATGTGTGTATGCACACACAGTCACCACTCTCAAATCATATTAACATGGTGTTGTGATGGTGAAAGTACTTAAACAAAGAAAGGTGAATCTGTTCTGTCAGATAGCTAAGTGATATGATCTCTATAGCATTAAAAAAAGAAATGGCAATGATTTATCTAAAGATTCACAGCAGGAGGATAATATAACAGGGGTTGTAATAACAAAAGTTTTGATTTATAGGCCTGTCAAAGTTTGTAGAATTTTAAAAATATGGGATGATGTTATTTACAGGTATTAAGAAAAGCATGCAATAGCAGATGCTCTATAGACTCTGGACTCAAATGTCCGATTCATTCCATGTATTATAATTATCTTATTTTGTAGAGATGTTATTCAATTTAACATGCACCATGGAAATTCTGGCTTCTTAAGTGAAAAGAAACAGAGAAAGCTGGCGAAAAGAGAATTGTGTTCTTTGTTTTTTTCCTAATTGTTTGACAGAAGTGGCTTGGGCATGTTGAAAACAGAGTGGAAGCTAATGAAGGAAGATGATGTTTTGCCCTCTGCTTTAAAATACTATTTTTAGATGTAACAGTGTTCCTATTTTTGCAACTCTGCCTCCTTAGGATACTGACTGAAAGCCATTCAAAAATGTATATATATGTTTACACAGATACAAAAGAAGAGAATTGTGGCTCTTAACAAATGTGCAAGACCTAAATACTCATAAGTTCAGAACGCTAATACCGAATTGTTCACTTCCTTGGTAGAGGCAGTTGTGTAAATGCCTTCATGGAGGCCTACCATACATATTGTCCTACTCTCTCCTCCATATCTGTTTCTTAGTAAAAGACAACAAAGCACTATTGGAAGATGATTGCTACTTATGTTAGAGGAACTGGAAGGTAATGTTTTGGCTTGTCAAAGCTCTGCTTCTTGTTGATCCAACTGTTTTTTGCTTTGATCACTGATGCCCTGATCTCAATATTGACAATAATATGTTTTGGTTTATAAGATCTGGATCACAAGAAACTACAGGTGACAGTAAAGAAATGATATGAAGTAGTGTAATAAATGTTGTAATGAGAATGTATTACTATGTTCTATGGACTAACATTATTGTATCTAATATTCACCATCATCAAGTGAGATAGATTTCATGTTCATCTATCCTCCTTCCATCATAAGCACCTACTGTAATGTAGTTGATTTGTGTTCTTAGAACTAAGTTAATCCTTGTTTTATTTTTTGTGGATCTGTGGTTTTTGTTTATAGCTTCTAGGTCCTGTGCACTATCTGTGTAACAGTTTGTTCATATGCATCAGTGCTTCTGATATTCACTGTATAGAATTCTATAGCATGCTTTTACCACTATATAGCCTTTCTCTTCATGATGTGTACTCAGCTTGTTTAGCAATCTTGATTACAACAAATAATTCTGTGAAAAATGTTGTCTTTCTTTTGTCCTATGAGAGGGTACAAGAGTGTCACTGGGGTACCCAATAGTGAGATTACTCTATCAGAGGGTTTGTACCTGCTTAATTTTTCTAATTGCTGTCACACCATTCCCCCAAATCAATGTGCCATTATGTGTTTCATTTGCAATAAAAGAGTTTGTTTTTCTTCATCTTCTTAATCTTTGTCAATCTGATGAGCTTAACATATTATTTTACTGGTTTAATGGACATTTCTTTGATGATTAGTGATTTTGAGCTTCTCTTTATATATTTATTTTCTATTTTGTTTTTTCTTACTGTAAATTAACTGTTAATAACTTTTGCTGATTTTTCTATTGGATTTATTGCCTTTTTCTTGATAATTTTCAGAAATTTTGAGTGCATTCTAGATACTCAGTTCCCTACTAGTCTTGGATGTTTCAAATAGCCATAATTTGCCACTTATCTATTAGCTTTATGTCATATTTTGTTAACCAGTGTACTTATTGCCATAGTAAAATCCATCAATTTCTTTAACTTTTGTTTTAAAGGTCTTATTTAAGAATTATTTAAGGCCAGCACTGTGGGTACTGGATTAGGCTGCTGCCTGCAGTGCTGGCATCCCATTTGGGCATCAGTTCAGGTCCCAGCTGCTCCATTTCCCATCCAGCTCCCTGCTAGTGGCCAGGAAAAGCAGTGGAGGATGGTCCAAGTCCTTGGGTCTCTGTACCCACATGGGAGACCCAGATGGGGCTCCTGGCTTCTGGCTCCTGACTTCAGCCAGACCATTGTGGCCACTGGAAAAGTGAACCAACAGAGGAAAGATCTCTTTCTCTCTCCCTCTCTCTCTATAACTAGGCTTGTCAAATAAGTTCTTAAAAATAAAGGAAATGTATCATCATATCAAATTCAAAGAATATTTTACCCCTATATTGTTACCTTTTTCCCTTAGGTCTTAATCCGTCTACAATTTTGATTTTTATATGGTAACATACTCAGGCATAGAGAACAGCTGTGTAAGGGTATGGAGGTGTGAGGACGTGTGTATCAGGCTTCTAGTCACTCTACATGGCAGAATGCAGGATTCATGAGGGAAATTAAAGACAGCTGATGCCTCAGTGGTTGATGGGAGAATCACAAAAGAGTTTTTTTTAAAGACATATACAATTAATACACAAAAGTGCATATTTAAGATATACATCTTGATGCATTTGGATATGTACATACACTCAATACTATCATTGTGAGGAGTCAGATGGGTTAATAGGCAGTCAGGTTTGTCATGGTGGAAACTGAGGGTGCAAAATGCTTGCTTCACCAAAAGTTACCCTTAGCAAGTCAAAAGTGCCTGCCTCATTCCTTAGGAATTCCCAATTTCACCATGAGAATAGCAAGGGAGTAGTGATTCCATCCTTCTGAGCTCCCAAGTTACTGTAAAATAAATTAGATATCCCATCTTTCTGATGGCTCTTTTGTTTTATCATGAGCAAGACAGACAGGTTAAAAACATTACAAATCAGGTCTTTTGTTGGGTTTGTCTCTGACTTGTACTGATTGAGCATTTCTTCCCCAAGATTGTGCTTAAAAACTCCACTACCACCAGCCCCTTTGGGTTTTTTCTGTCTTGGAGCCCCCCTCTAGGCCACTCTGTCTGGAGGTCTCTGACTTAAACAAATCTTGCTTTTAAATACATCTTGCTTTTCTCATTGCCTAGTCCACTTGGAAATTCTTCTTCCATGTGAGACAAAGAACTGAGATAATCTTTCCTCTGCCGTCGTTTCACCTGTAGCATCATCAGAAACAAAGTACTGAACATATCCATGAGCTCCAAAAATCCCTTTTACTTTTTTCGGATGACCATTTAACATGAGATGTAACCTCTTAAAATATGCAAATTACACAATTCTATATTGTTAGCTATAGGTACTACGTTGTACAGAACGTCTCCGGAACTTTTTCATCTTGTGAAACATAAAGTTGCATACCCACTGAATAATAGTTCCCTTTTCTCCTAACCCATGACAGTCATATTATGTTTTCTGTGTCTATGAGTTTTGACTATCTCAGATGTTTCATATAAGTGAGGACATGCAGCATTTGTTCTTTTTGACAGACTTATTTCATTTTGTATAATGTCTTCTAGTTATCATTCATGGATACCTTTTAAGATAGCTTTAAAAACGTAAGTGCTGATAAGAATTTGAAGACGTAGGTAACCTTATAGACTCTGATAAGAATGTAGAATGGTGCAGCCACTATGGAAAACTGCATGGAGTGTCCTCAAAATATTAAAAATAAAATCACTGCATTATTCAGCAATCCTATTTCTGGCTATATATCCAGAAGAATTAGAATCAGGATCTTGAAGAGATATGTGCATTCTCATGTTAATTGCAGCATTATTCATTACAGATATGAAAACTACCCCAAGGTCTATAGGCAGATGACTAGATAGGGAAAATGTGAAACATATATGCAATGGAATATTATTAAGTCTACAAAAGAACAGATTTTTGGCCCCAAACAAGTAAGTTTGGATTTTATTGTTTTGTTTCTTTTAAAGATTTATTTATTCATTTGAAAAATCAGAGTTACACAGAGAGAGAAAGAGAAGTAGAGAGAGAGAGGTCTTCCATCTGCTGGTTCACTCCCCAATTAGCCGCAATGGCCAAAATTGTGCTGATCCAAAGCCAGGAAGGACTTGGGCCATCTTGTACTGCTTTCCCAGGGCATAACAGAAAGCTGGATCGGAAGTGGAGCAGCTGGGACTCAAACCAGTGCCCATATGGGATGGCGGCATTGCAGACGGTGGCTTTACCCATTATGCCACAGCTCTGGCCCCTGGATTTTATTCTTTTAATAATTTTGAAAACTTGGATAATTTTTGGGTTCCTGTTTGATGCATATATTCAGGTGAATCCACCAAACACTTCTTAGAGTTCCTAACTAAGGCAAATATGTACTGCTTCAATTAATTTATCACAATCATTCCCATAGAGACTATTTTTAATATTTATTTGTTTATTTCAAAGGCAGAGTGACAGAAAGAGAGGGAGAGTCAGAGACAGAGACAGAATGACAGAGAGGGAGAGGGAGGGAGATCTTCCATCTACTGGTTTACTCCTCCAAATGGCTGCAACAGCCAGAGCTGGGGTGTGCCGGCCTGCAGCACAATGAACCGGGTTTCCTGAAACAGAGAGTGGGAATGCGGGGACAAGGACGCAAAGAATGGAGCCAAGACAAATCCTGATCAAGGCTCCTTTATTCAACAGACCCAGTAGTATTTAAACATGACCAGTTGTATACAAGAAGGCACTCAAAAGATTTACATATCCAAAAGACTTTTGGGGTTACAAAGAGTTCCCGATAAGGTTCTTCCCCTTAACAGATCACAAAATGTTATCAATCATTGATTACAAGGGTATAATAAAACACCTAGATGATAAATGCAAGTTTCAGGTGTGGCTGATTATCTACATCATCTCTTGTGGGAAGTCTAGCAGTGAGATACAGTTCTTCCTGCCTCTTCCTGGAATCTCCTTAGCCTTTTGTCTGTGCCAGGATGTCTCCAGCCATATGTTTAAGTGTAAACAAAAGGGGCGACTGCCTGTGGCTGCCCACACTGGGGTAGGCCAAAACCAGGAGCCAGGAACTCTGTCTAGGTCTGCCATATGGGTGGCAGAAGTCCAAATGTTTGGGCCATCATCTACTGCCCTACCAGGCACATTAGCAGGACGCTGATCAGAAGCAAAGCAGATGGGAATTGAAGTGGCAACAGGATGGCAACATGGCAAGCCATGGCTTAACCCACTGCACCAAAATGCAAGCCCCAAAGCAGCAACTCTTGACAACTCATTATGTATAATCTAGAGTGTAGACTGTATGGGTGTAAATTTGTACTCTTCACCTTACTGCTTCTGTGTTCTTGGGAAGTTAATTAAGTCTGTTCTTCAGTTTTCTCATCTGTAAATTGATCTCATGGTTTCTCTGTGGTCCTTGTTCACAAAACTGTGAAATGACCTAGTATTTGTAAAGTGATTGGATCTGTGCCCGGAAAGAACTGTGCTTTCTACCAATGTTAGCTATTATTGTCCAGAGTTATGGATAAGTCTTTGCAGAGTAACTGTAAATTCAGTTATCTTCTGTCAATGAAAAATTATATCAGAGAAAGGAAATTTTAAAATTTCATTTATTATTATTGGTATAATAGTCATTCAGATCTAAATTTAACACACAAGTAAATTATTCATAAGCAATAGAACTTTATGATTGGAAACAAATTATTGATGATACAGTTTAGAACTTATGAAAACACAGGTAAGGGTGATTAAAGGTGAGAATCACCCCTGTGAGTGTCAGTACACTGGGGAACTTCAGCTTCTGGTTCTGGCTCTGGGAAAGGGGGCATTTTGATTGAAAGTAGGAGGATACAATCCAATATGGGGGCTTGTAGCAACTTTCAGCTCAGCAGACCTAAACTAACTATCTTCCTATTCCACATCAGTTTCCTGCCACATATGTGGGGGATTGGATTCAGTTTCTAGCTGCTGGCTTCAACCCTAGCCACCAATCTTGACCAGGGCAGATATCTGGGGAGTGAACCATCAGATGGAAATTTTCTGTCTCTTTCTCCATTCCTCCTAAATAAAGAAATAGGAAAAATAATTTCTCAGTTAGTTCTTCACTCTCCTGTTTCCCTACCCCATATGTATACACAGGAGATCCAAAATATTTTTCTATACCTGAGATTTGGATATGTTACCCCTTAACTGTAAAATGGAAATTATAAAGATAGAAATGGTAATCTTATGGTATTGTTATTATGATTAAGTAAATTAACATTTATAAAGCATGGCAATAGAGTTTGTCACATGGGGTGCCACATCAATTTTTCTATAAACAAAATAACAAAGGATAAATACAATGTATGTTTGTCCTGGTTTTCTTTCTTTTCTTTTTCTTTCTTTTTTTTTTTTTTTTTTTGACAAGCAGAGTGGACAGTGAGAGAGAGAGACAGAGAGAAAGGTCTTCCTTTTCTGTTGGTTCACCCCTCAATGGCCGCTGCGGCTGGTGCGCTGCAGCCCGTGCACTGCGCTGATCCGAAACCAGGAGGCAGGTGCTTCTCCTGGTCTCCCATTCAAGAGCAGGGCCCAAGCACTTGGGCCATCCTCCACTGCACTCCCGGGCCACCGCAGAAAGCTGGACTGGAAGAGGAGCAACCAGGACAGAATCTGGCGCCCCGAGCAGGACTAGAACCCCGGGGTGCCAGCGCTGCAGGCGGAGGATTAGCCTATTGAGCCGCAGCACCAGCCATGTCCTGGTTTTCTAAGAAGCGAGTGTCTATCAAGTAAGATAAGCCATGCAAAATATTTTTTAGAAATAATGAAGAGGAAGGAAAATAAGGTAATGGAAACCAGAAAGAAGTTAGCAGATTATTCAGACTACCAGTTAGGTCTGACCCTAGGTGAAAAAGAGAGAAGTCTCTTATGCTGCATTAGTGTTTTCAAAAGGCACAGCAAGCTCATCAGAAACTCTTTAACCTATTATGTTCCATTGTCATATATGTGACACTTATAAAAACTTAAATTGAGTAATACTTACAATATTTAGGTGACTTTGAAGTAAAGCGCTATTTTTGCAGAACTGGGAATTTCAAATTGAAATTGAATATGTCATATTTGAAGAACTGAAATTTGGGGTCTTAATATATTAAATTAAATTACCTAGTAGGGATATTCTGTATTTTTCAAGGATGGGCCTGCCTAGTGCTCTGGGCATCAACAATCATTGGCGGGGGCAGTTCTAGGGACAGGTGACCTTCGTGCAAATTTGGTGATATATTTCAGGATACAACACTCAGGCCAATGGTCAATTATGCTGCCTAGAGTTGTTGTAGTCGGTGTTTAAGAGTTGCATTCTCAAGGTTACCATATCCTAGTAATAAATAAAGATGAAAATTCAGTAATACATTCATACAATAAGTATAAATGTCAAAAAGCAGAAAATATCAAAATGACTTTCTCAGAGTGCCACATAACCGAGTGACACTGAGGAAGTGTCTTATGCAAACTCTGAAAGCCCTTATAGGTTAATTATAAAAGAATAAAGAATATAAGACAAGCCCATGAAAACCATAGTAAGCAGATATTTAGGAAGAAGCATACCAAAATTAGGATGGTGATTGAAGACTGAATTATAATACTATGGCTTATTATTGCCTACCGGCAATTTGCAGAGAATTCCAGTGTTCATCAGACTGATATGTAGGTGATGAATATCATACCATCACATCCACTATACGTTATACTACACTGAAACCTGTCTCTACCACCTTATACATAAGAAGATTTGTTAAAGGCAGCAGGAGAAGTTTGCACATGCTCTTCTTTGTTTTTCTTTCACAGGCAAGAAGAGATATACTATAAACACAGAGAAATTATAGCATGACCCAAAACAAGAGAGATTAATTCAAAGTCATAACGAATGGGATCAATTTTGAGCTCAGTTCAAAAGCCTAGTGAAAGGTAGAGTTAATTTCAGAAGGTATTGTTAGAGTGGAGATTTCTGGGCTTTTATCTCAGACCTCCAGAAACATACTATCTAAAAGTGTGACCCATCAGTCTGGCTTTTAACAAGTTCTCTAAGAGCCTTATGAGAACTAGTGATAAGTGATCAATGGTATGTACTTGAGAGTTTTATTGCCTGCAAATGTCAGTGAATAGCTGTGTGAACAGAGATTTTTGTGAAATGGGCATTATAGCAATACTTCATAAAATTGCTGTAAGGATTCAATGAAACAACATATATAATGTGCTAGTACAATGCCTGGCATATATTAAATCAAACAATAAATGTGAGTAGTTGTTATTAGAAAAGGTCATGGCCTCATAGAAAGGACAGAGCCAATCATTCTAGAAGATATGAGACAACTTATATGGTTCTGATTTGGAGAATGTAGAGTAAAAGAATTTGGATTTGCCCAATTATCTGAAATAACAGCAACAAAAGCAATAAAAAAGGCAATTTTTAAAACATAGTTTTCAAGATACTGGAAATCAGACTATATAACTAAATAAATCTCTGAGAGAAGAGAAACAAATTATCTTATGACAATCTCACTTTATTGCCTTAAGAAACTTAAGACATTGAAAGGAGAAACCCACATGTAGTCCAAAAAACTCCACAAATGGAGAATACAGAGATTATAGTCCAAAAGACTATAACAACTAGCAAAAGTAGAGATTGCAGGACAAATTATAACTGAGAGGAGACATATATGCACCGAGAAAAATCTAGAGCACTATGGAAGGTGGCAGTTGAGAACTCAGCTGAGAACTGATCAAATATGTGTGTGAGTAAACAATGCAAATCAGATACATTATGCACCTAATAGAATTAGAGGAACAGTACCCGTGACTCCTACTGTGCAAGGAAAAATACTTGTTCCAACCATCTAGATTTGAAAGACTCAGAAACTACAAGTAGTTTGGTAAAGAGCCCGTTTCTCCTCAATAATGGGAACTAGCTAGCCCAAGATTAATTATGTGTCAGCTCCACTTAACAAATTTTAAAAGCAAAATCTGAAAGGATCAAACTATCTCCAAATGATTTAACTGCATTCTGAAATAGAGCTCAATAGTATTCATAGAAATACAAAAACTATCCCACACTCTGAAACCTACAAACCACATTGTCTGGTTTCTCATCAAATACTGCCAGTTTAACAAAGTAGAAAGAAAATAAAAGCCTAATGAGGAGAGAAATAAACCAAATTAAACTGACCCAGAACTTACACAGATGTTTTATTTAGTAGACAGTCCATTAAAATGTTATTTTATCTGTATGCCACATGAACAGATGGATAAATAGACATACTGAAGATATAAATAACATATCAAACTTCTACTAGAGATGAAAATTAAATATATGAGACCATAAAAAAACCAGGATCATCAGCCTTGAATATTGCAGAGGAAAGTATTAGAGAATTTGAAAGCACAGCAATGGAAATGAACCATAATGAAGCAAAGAGAGAATTAAAGATTGTTTTATAAATATAAAGGTTATTTAACATAGTGTTTAGAAAAGTACATTCACATTATTTCTTGTTTTTTTTTTGAAGTTTAATGTGTTTATTGCAGAATAATCTGGCTGTTCTTTTTTTTAATTTACACCAACTGCTTTTTATTATCAAGTTTCAGAAACCTTTCACAAGATGGTAAAAAAAAGAAAAAAGAAAAAACAAAAAAAAATTTTACAACCACAGCTAATTTAATTTTTTCCATTGTTACCAATCAGCTCCAAACCCATTGTGTGCAAAGCCCATTTTCCATGCATCTAATGATAGATACAGGCTATGAAATTCTTTATTCTATTTGTAGCAGCTTATGCAGGTGCAGCCAAACACAAAGCTTCAGGACAAATTGTACAACTTTACAATGTGGGATTTGAATTTAAAATATGAAACGTAAAATTTACACAAAACTGATAAAAATCAAGCACAGATACCAGGACTGAAACTTATAAGCCATGTGTGAAAGGGAGTTTTGTTTCCTGTTCTTTTTTAAATTTTATTTAGTAAATATAAATTTGCAAAGTACAGTTTATGGATTACAATGGCTTTTTTCCCCCCACAACCTCCCTCACCCACAACCCTCCCATCTCCTGCTCCCTCTCCCATTCCATTCACATCAAGATTCATTTTCAATTATCTTTATATACAGAAGTTCGATTTAGTATATATTAAGTAAAGATTTCATCAGTTTGCACCCACACAGAACATAAAGTGTAAAATACTATTTCAGTACTAGTTATAGCATTAATTCACACTGGACAACACATTAAGGACAGAGATCCTACATGAGGAGTAAGTTCACAGTGACTCCTGTTGTTGACTTAACAACTTGACACTCTTGTTTGTGGTGTCAGTAATCTCCCTAGGCTCTAGTCATGAGTTGCCGAGGCTATGGAATCCTTTTGAGTTCACTGACTTTGATCTTATTCTGACAGGGTCATAGTCAAAGTGGAAGTTCTCTCCTCCCTTCAGAGAAAGGTACCTCCTTCTTTGATGGCTCTTTCTTTCTACTGGGATCTCACTCGCAGAGATCATTCACATCATTTCATAAAACAAATAAAACACTTAATTGTCCAAGAATAACCCTCCATTACAGAACAACATAAGTACTCTAGATCTCTTTGGTTGGGTAATTAGCACAGAAATGTTCTGGGATATGCTCTTTGTGCCATCACCTAACAGTGCTGTAAATACTCAGGGGGCCAGCATTGTGGCATAGCAAGTTAAGGTGCTGTCTCTAGCGCTGGCATCCCATACAAGCAATGGTGCAAGTCCTGGCTGCTCCACTTGCAATCCAGCTCCCGGCTAACGCACCTGGGAAAGCAGCAGAGAACACCCCAAGTGCTTGGGCCCCTGCACATATGTGGGATAACTGAAGGAAGCTCCTGGCTATTGGCTTTTGATTGGCTCAACTCCGGCCATTGTGGCCATTTGGGGAGTGAACCAGCAGATGGAAGATATGTGTGTCTCCCCTCTTTCAATGACTGACTCTAAATAAATTTTTTTTTTTATTTTTTTGACAGGCAGAGTGGACAGTGAGAGAGAGAGACAGAGAGAAAGGTCTTCCTTTGCCGTTGGTTCACCCTCCATATGTAAAAGATGAAAGAATTAATAATGAGCAGACCTTAATAACTGAAATGTTAAAGAAGTTTTCAGACAGAAGGAAATGACACTTACTAGAATGGATCCACACAAATGAATGAAGACCGCTAGGAATGATAATTACATGGAGGAATATTTGGATTATGTCTTTATTATTTAATTTTTTTTCCTTTTGCCGTTGGTTCACCCTCCAATGGCTGCCGCGGCCGGCGCGCTGTGGCCTGTGCACCACGCTGATCCGATGGCAGGAGCCAGGTGCTTCTCCTGGTCTCCCATGGGGTGCAGGGCCCAAGCACTTGGGCCATCCTCCACTGCACTCCCGGGCCACAGCAGAGAGCTGGCCTGGAAGAGGGGCAACCTGGACAGAATCCGGTACCCCAACCAGGACAGCTACCTGTTAAAGTATACTCTGTGAAGCAGCAGATGATGGCTCATGTATTGTGCCCTGTCATGCACTTGGTAGATCTAAATTGAGGTCTGGTCTCCTGGCTTTGTCCTGGCAGTTGTAGGCATTTGGGGTGTGAAGAAGCAGATGGAAGATCTCTCGTTGTCTGTCTCTCTGTCTCACAAATAAAATGAAAAATAGATAAAGAAAACATTTTTAAATATCAAAAAATGTTATAACCGTATATATGTAGAAAACCCCAGAGGGGCTGCTATTGTGATGCAGTGGATTAAGCAATGCTGGTAACCATAGGGAACCTGTTCAAGTCTCAGCTCTTTTACTTCTGATCTAGCTCCCTGCTAGTGTGCCTGGGAAGGCAGCAGAAGATGGCCCAAGTGCTTGGGCTCCTCCCACACAAGTGGGAGAACTGGATGGAGTTCCAGGCTCTTGGCTACACCCTGGCCCAGCCTCAGTCTTTGTAGCAATTTGAGGAGTGAACCAATGGATAGAAGGTCTTTCTCTCTCTCTCTCTCCGTCTCTCTCTCTCCCAAAGACAATCACAATGATGTTTCATCTCACCTAGTTAGAATGGTTATCATCCAAAAATCAAAAAATAACAAACGCTGGTGAGGACGTGGAGAGAAAGGTACCCTAGTACACTGTTGGTGGGAATGTAAGCTAGTACAACAATTGTGGAAGACGGCATGGAGATTCCTCAGTAATCTGAAAATAGATCTATCATTTGACCCAGCCATTCCACACCTGGGAATTTACCCAAAGCAAATGAAATCGGCATATGAAAGCATTATCTGTAAACCCATGTTTATTGAGGCTCAACTCACAATAGCTTCAGGGTGTTTATCCTGGATAAATGAAAACTTGTCTTCAGCTTTATTAGTAATAGCCCAATCTCAAAATAACCCAATTTCCTTCAGTGAATTGTGGATAACTGAACTACATCTTGGAAACAACCCAGATGTCCGTCAACTGATGACTGGGTAAAGAAATGGTGGTATATGTACATGATAAAATACTACTCAGCAATAAAAAGAATGAAACGATGCCTTTTGCAACAAAATGGATACAATTGGAGACCATTATATGCTTAGTGAAATAAGTGAGTCCCCAAAAAACAAATATCATATGCTTTCCCTAATCTGTGGTAATTAATATAAGACTACAAAAAATGTGATGCATATGAGCAAAATTGACATTTTGAAATTTGATTTTTTAAGATTTATTTTATTTATTTGAAAGCCAGAGTTACAGAAGGAGGTATAGCCAGAGAGAGAGAGAGAGAGAGAGAGAGGTATCTTCCATCTGCTGGTTCACTTCCCAAATGACCACAACAGCCAGAGCTGAGCTCATCTGAAGCCAGGAGCCAGGAGCTTCTTTCGGGTCTTCCACATGGATGCAGGAGCCCAAAAACTTGAGCCATCTTCTACTGCTTTCCCAGGTCATAGCAGAGAGCTGGATGCGAGGTGGAATAGCTTGGACTCCAACTGGTGCCCATACGGGATGCTGACGCTGCAGGCTGGGGCTTTAACCCACTGTGCCACAGTGCTGGCCCCTTGATTATTATTTATAGCCCTTGTCCATAGTCTTGAAGAACAATTCTACTTATCACTTATTGAATTCTTTATTTAGTGGAGGGTTAATCTTGTGATTATAAAGTAAATTGAAAATATGTCATTGCAAAAATTAAAAGAAAATAAGAAAGGAAACAGGAAGGCGAGTGAGATCATGGGATGGAGGGAGAGTAGGGCTGGAAATGTCATTATGTTCTTAAAACCGTGTAAATGAAATACATGAAATTTGTTCCCTTTATATAAATTTTTTAAAAAATTAATAAAGAAAGTTAGGGTTGCAAAGAGAGACAGTCCATGCTAATAGTATCCAAAAGTGAACTGGGGTTTCCATGCTAATATTAATTAATAAACAGTATGTCCAATGATGTTATAAGGAAATTAAAAAACATTGTATTCTAATGAAGTTTCAATGGAGCAAAAATATTTAACAATTATAAACACACACCTAGTATCACTTCATCAATATATATGAAGAGAATTTGGCAAAATGAAAATAGACATTAATGTGCTGCAATAGTAGTTGAAGGCTTCAATATCCCACTCTAAGTATTTGATATAGCAAACATGACAAGGATAAATAAGGGAATACAGGGTCTTAATACCATTATTAAGCAACAAGATATAACAAACATATCCATAACAGTCTACTTGATAGGAACTGGCATACATTTTTTCTCAAGTGCACATAAAACATTTTCTAGGATAGGTTGTGTGTTAAGTCACATTACATGTCTTAACAAATTTAAGATCAAAGTCACTCCAACTGTCTTTTCCAACTATAATGGAATGAAACTAGAAATCAATAACAGTGAGTTAATGAAAGATGTCACCAATTGTCTGGGCAAGGGTGTGACCGAGTTGGTGGGAGGTTACCGTGGTTCTTCCTTTTGCTCTCAGGAGCAGGGAGTCACACATGGCGGTGTGGGCACCAGGAAACAACATAACCTAAAGCCCATGTCAATGAAGACTGTAGGGATCTTTAGTAAGGAATGGTGCAGGAATCTTCCTGCTGTCCTCTTCCCTGGTGGAGAGAAGTAGCGGCCCAGGAGATTCCTCTTGCTGCTGAGCTCTGCTGACTGCGGGGAATGAAGTGATACAAGTAAAATGCTTTCTATGCTATGTGACATGCTTGGTTTTTGTGCTCAACTGGGTTGCTTCAGTTTAATTGTACTTTCAGAGCAATTTTTTTGTCCATGTGTAACTGTTAAATCATTGTTTTTGTGAGGGAACGTCTTAGTCCAACATCTTGCTGATCTACCCAATGGATTTTTAGCAATTATGTAAAAGCAATTACATGGAAAAAGGATAATCTTTGCAACAAATGGTTTCAGTACAAACAACTGAATGCCAATAGGCAAAAAATAAAAATACTAAAGAATCTGAGCCTAAACCTCATACTTAATAAAAAAATTTAACTGAGTGGATTGTAAATCCAAAAGTAAAACATAAAACTATTAAATTGTTACATGAAAACTTAGGAGAAAATTTTTATTACATAGGGTGAAGAAAAGGTTTATAGAAATAACACCAAAATAATGACACATAAAAGAAAAAAGTGATAAATGTGACATTATTAAAATGTAATACTTTTTGCTATGTGAAAGATATTATAGAATGAAGGAAAATAGCAGCCATGTATTGGAAAAGAGATTTACAAACTCCACACATAACAAAGAGATTTTATTAAATGTATGGAAACATATTAAAATATATTTAGAAACAATTCGATTAATAATACAGAAATGTCCTGTAAAGATTCACCAAAGATATTTAAGAATGGCAAGCACACATAGGAGGGACAAAAGTATCATTGTATTCTTGGAATCCAACTATAAAATTCATGAAATCTGTTCTGTACATGTTAATAAATAATGTAAAGAAAAAGAAAATGTGTTTAGAATTACTAACCAATAAGGAAATACAAATTAAAGTCACAATAAGCTACTTCTACACACTTATTAATATGGCTAAAACTAAATATATTTATAAACACAAGCACTGGTAAGGATGCACAATGACTATCTCCCAGAATTTCGCGATAGAAATTAAAAACGTTACAGTTACACTTGAAAAAACACTGTAGGTTTTATAGAGTTAAACATACACCTACCACCTGAACCAGAAATCCTACTTCAAGGTGTTTATCCTGGATAAATGAAAACTTGTCTTCAGCTTTACTAGTAATAGCCCAATCTCAAAATAACCCAATTTCCTTCAGTGAATTGTGGATAACTGAACTACAGCAATCCACATGATGCATTATGTACAGGCTATTGATACAAAGAAACAGTTGGATCTGAAGGGAACAATGGTGAGTGAAAACATCTCAAATGATTACGTAATATATGATTGCATTTATGTAGCATTCTGAAATTGAAAATGTTATAGAGATGGAGAACAGATTGGTGGTTACAAGCTGTTATGGTTATGAGGAAGGTGTGTCTATGAAACAGTGGCATAAAAGAGGTTACTTTTTTCTTTTTTTAAAAAAAAGATTCATTTGTTTATTTGAAAGGTAGAGTTACAGATGGGCAGAGGTAGAGAGAGAAGTTGCTGGTTCACTCCCCAATTGGCCACAACAGCCACAGCTGGGCTGATTGGAAACCAGGAGCCAGGAGCTTCTTCTGGGTCTCCCATGCATATGTAGGGTCCCAAGGACTTGGGCCAACTTTTGCTGCTTTCCCAGGCCATGACAGAAAGCTGGGTCAGAAGTGGAGCCACTGGGACTCGAACTGGCACCTATATGGGATGCAGGTGCTGTAGGTGGCGGCTTTACCCACTATGCCACAACACTGGCCCCAGAAGGGGTTACTTAATCAAACAATTGTGTATCCTTATTGGGTGGTAATTATACAAATCTATATTGATTCCCATTTGTAAAACACCATAAAAAGATGGTGAATGCATAAACCAGTGAAATCAAAATAAGGCATACAGTTTAGTCAATATTATGTAGTCGATGTCACTTTCCTTATTTGATAATCATTCTATGTTTATGTATGATGTTATCACTAAGGGGAACTGGGTGAGAGGTACTGCCCTATTTGTACTTTTATAACCTTATCTTAATATTAAACTTATCTTCAAATAGCTTTACTATAGGTACAGACCAAACCATGTGCTGTAGTAATATGAAAAACTGGAGAATGAACAATATCACACTTACTTTGAAATCTCTTTTTCATTTCATTAAAAATTAAAATAAGGCCCAGTAATTACACTGATATAAGAGAAAAGAAAACCTGTGATTGTATAAAGACAGTTAAACAATTGTTGGTAGAAAATTTTGTCATAATGGTCAAATACTGGAAAAACTCAAATGTGTATCAGATGAGTGAATAATTCATGGTGTAGCCATACAATGGAATGCTTCTCAACAATAGAAAGAAATGAACTACTGATATTGATGTGACACTAATATATCTCAAAAATAATTATGAGAGGGAGGTGTTGTGGCATTAAGCCCCCTGCTCAGGATCCCTGCATCCTATATGAATGCGTTAGTGTCTCAGCTCTTCTGCTTCTCAGTCTTTAAAATAAATTATCACTGTTGCATAGCAGGTAAAACTGCTGCCTGCAGTGCCTACATCCCATATGGATGCCAGCTTAAGTCCCAGCTGCTCCACTTCTGATCTGGCTCTCAGCTATGGCATGGGAAGGCAGCAGAAGATGGCCCAAGTCACTGGGTCCCTACACCTGCATGGAAGACCTGGAAGAAGCTCCTGGCTCTAAGCTTTGGATCAGCCCCACTCTGGCCATTGTGGCCATTTGGGTAGTGAACCAGCAGATGGAAGACCTCTCTCTCTCCCTCTCTTTCTGCCTCTGCCTGTCTGTAACTCTGCCTTTCTTTTCTTATTTTTTAAAGATTTATTTATTTATTTGAGAGGTAGAACTTCCACTTTGACTATGACCCTGTTGGAATAAGATTGAAGTCAGCAAACCCTAAAGGCTTTCATAGCCTTGGCAACTCATGACTAGACCCTAGGGAGATTCCTGACGGCATAAACAAGAGTGTCAAATTGTTAAATCAACTTCAGGAGTCACTGTGTACTTACTCCTCATGTGGGATCTGTCCTTAATGTGTTGTCCAATGTGAAGTAATGCTATAACTAGTACTGAAACAGTATTTTTACACTTTGTGTTTCTGTGTGGGTGCAAACTGATGAAATCTTTACTTAGTATATACTGAATCGATCTTCTGTATATAAAGATAATTAAAAACGAAAAAAAATCTTGGTGTTAAATTGGAAATTGCATAGAAAATTAATCAATTTAAAAAAATATATATCATGTAGAATCTCTGTCCTTAATGTGCTGTACATTGTGAATTAATACTATAACTAGTACACCAACAGTATTTTTCACTTTGTGTTGCTATGTGAGGGCAAACTGTTGAAATCTTTACTTAATATATACTAAACTGATCTTCTGTATATAAAGAGAATTGAAAATGAACCTTGATGTGAATGCAAGGGGAGAGGGAGTAGGAAAGGGGAGGGTTGCGGGTGGGAGGGAAGTTATGGGGGGGGGGCATTGTAATCTATAAGCTGTATTTTGGAAATTTATATTCTTTAAATAAAAGCATTATAAAAAATTAAAAATTAAAAAAAAAAAAGAATTACAGACAGAGAGAGAGAGAGAGACAAAAAGAAAGAAGTGGAGCAGCTGGGACACGAACCAGCGTCCATATGGGATGCCGACACAGCAAGTGGAGACTCAGCCCACTATGCCACAGCACTGTCCCCAATTCTGCATTTCAAACAAATAAATCTTTAAAAAGTAAGTAAATAAATAATAAAATACATAAATAATCTTTAAAAATAAATGAAAAATTTAAAAATCAATAAAATGCACAAAATATATTTTAATAAAATTTACTTGAAAATATAATGAAATAGAGATTTTCAGTGGATTCCTGGGGATAGAGGGTACTGATATGGGCAGGTGGTAGGGATTGTAAAGGGACATAAAGAAACTAGGCTGGCGCCATGGCTCAATAGGCTAATCCTCCACCTTGCGGTGCTGGCACACCGGGTTCTAGTCCAGGTCGGGGTGCCAGATTCTGTCCTGGTTGCCCCTCTTCCAGGCCAGCTCTCTGCTGTGGCTCGGGAGTGCAGTGGAGGATGGCCCAAGTCCTTGGGCCCTGCACCCCATGGGAGACCAGGAGAAGCACCTGGCTCCTGCCATTGGATCAGTACGGTACACCGGCCGCAGCACGCCAGCCACGGCGGCCATTGGAGGGTGAACCAACGGAAAAGGAAGACCATTCTCTCTGTCTCTCTCTCTCACTGTCCACTCTGCCTGTCAAAAAAAAGAGAAAAGAAACTGGGGTTGATAGGTATATTTTCAAATTCCATTGTGGTATTGGTTTACTGAATGTATTTAATGCCACAACTTGTAGAGTTGCATATTAATTATGTGAAGTTCATTGTATCTTAATTATACTTGAATAAAGCTGCTTTTTTAAAAAAATACGTAGCTTGCATAAATGCTGCTTTGTAAGATGGAGTAGGTTGTGTGAGTAGGATGATAAATTGATTGCTTGGCTAACACATTCTGATTTAATCCTCAAGTCTGAGGGCCACAATGAAGACACTGTATATTAAACAATAAGCAACTTTGAGAAAAAAAGGGAGGCAAGGCTTTTATTTGAGAAAAGAAGCAAATTGACACTTAAAAGCATCTATTGATGTGTGAGTCTTGAAATGGAAGTATAGTAAATCTTTGGTGTTAGGCTGAGAGTGAGAAAAAGAGAGAGAGAGGTATGTTTTGTTTTCATTTTAATACAATCAAATAGTTTTACATGGAATTATGGAAAGAAGCTGGTGTTAAAGGTGCACAATCATTTCATCTTAAACAGCATGAATTGAAATCAGCAAAAATCTGCTCTCAAAAATATCCAGCTTTGGGGCTGGCATTGTGCCTCAGTGGGTAAAGCTGTCACCTACAATGCCAGGTTCTACTATCGTTGCTGGTTCGTGTCCCAACTGCTCTCCTTCTGATCCAGTTACCTGTTAATGGCCTGGGAAAAGCCATGGAAAATAGTTCAAGTGTTTGGACCCCTGCCATCCACTTGGGGGACCTTGATGATGCTCTTGGCTCCTGGTTTTGACCTGGCCCAATGCTGGTCATGAAGACCATCTGTGGAGTGACCAGTGGATGGGAGCTCTTTTTCTGTGTTTCACTGTCTCTGTAACTCTGATTTTTAAATAAATAAATAAATAAATAAATAAATAAATAAATTTTTAAAAATCCAGTTTTTATAACAGGCACTTAAATCCTCCAAATGTTTGAATTAGGAGAGAGCTCATTTAATGACTAATGAAGGTAAGTTAATTCACTGCCAATTACACTATAATGATAACCTCTATTAATTAACATTCCTATCACACATATCAAAGCTAGGGCCTAGTGACAAGTCATGGAAGTTAGAAGGAGATCTGTTGAGACGGCCAGTGTAACTTAGGTAGGAAACAACAAATGCCCCAAGACTCACACTGCTATTCTTTTAATGCCAGAGACACTCTTTCTGGTGAAAAATACAAGAGGGAAATTATACTTTGAATACAAAGCTTGATCTGACCCCCAAAAATGTAGTGTCAGCTTCTTTTTATTGGATAACTCATATTTATTAGTATCTTAGGGAAACCTGCTGTTTATACAATTGAAAGTCTCCTGCTGGCTTCATGTACATTCTTAGAATCTTCAAGATGTTAATATTTGGTTCTCAACAACTTTTTTCCCTATCTTTCCAATCTAAGTAAACAAGTATTCAAGTCAAGTGCTAATGCTATTCATGGAACTGGATTAGCCTGGTGTTGTATTGGGTATAAAGATCGCAATTTAAAAAATCATGATTGGCCGGCGCTGTGGCTCAACAGGCTAATCCTCCGCCTGCGGTGCGGGCACACCGGGTTCTAGTCCTGGTCGGGGCGCCGGATTCTGTCCTGGTTGCCCCTCTTCCAGGCCAGCCCTCTGCTGTGGCCCGGGAGTGCAGTGGAGGATGGTCCAAGTGCTTGGGCCCTGCACCCCATGGGAGACCAGGAAAAGCACCTAGCACCTGGCTGCTGCCATCGGATGAGCACGGTGCGCCGGCCACAGTGCGCCGGCCGAGGCAGCCATTGGAGGGTGAACCAATGGCAAAAGGAAGACCTTTCTCTCTGTCTCTCTCTCTCACTGTCCACTCTGCCTGTCAAAAAAACCAAAAAAATCATGATGATTAGAGCTTTGGTGTCATAAATGTCTGTATCCATAGCTCAGATCTAGCACTTACCTGCTGTGATTTAGATGGTTTATCTGAACTCTTTTTTCTAGAGTTTCCTTACTTAAAAGCAGAAAATGGATTGCCACATGCTATGGTTTGAATAAGATGTGGCTCTCAAACCTATAGAGACCTTTAGTACCCAAAGTGGTAAGTTAACAGAAAATTAACAGAAAATTAATCCAATTTCATGGTATATAGGAGGTGAGCCTAATGGGAGGTATGTAGATCATTCGTGGCATGCCCTCAGACAGTAATTCACGACCAGCCATTGTTTTTATTTTATTTTATTTTATTTTATTTTATTTTATTTTATTTTGACAGGCAGAGTGGACAGTGAGAGAGAGAGAGAGAGAGAGAGAGAGAGAAAGGTCTTCCTTTTGCCGTTGGTTCACCCTCTAATGGCTGCTGCGGCTGGTGCCAGCCAGGTGCTTCTCCTGGTCTCCCATGGGGTGCAGGGCCCAAGGACTTGGGCCATCCTCCATTGCACTCCCAGGCCACAGCAGAGAGCTGGCCTGGAAGAGGGGCAACCGGGACAGAATCTGGCACCCCGACCTGGACTAGAACCCGGTGTGCTGGCACCGCAGGTGGAGGATTAGCCTATTGAGCCATGGCGCCGGCCCTTGACCAGCCATTCTTTCTCTGTTTCCTGGCTCAACATATGATCTTTCTTTTGCACATTCTCCACCATTAGCTTCCTCTGGCCTTCCTAAGTGACCAAATCAATGGGGCCTACCAGTCTTGGACTCTGAGCATTCAAAATCATGAGCCAAAATTAACTTTTTTCCTTTATGAATAGCTTGTCCTAGGTATTTCTTTATAGTGGTGAAAAGCTGATTAAGATATTACTTCATAAGTTTTTGGGGGGACTAATGATATTTTGAGTACTTACCATGCTCCAGAAATTATTGTAAGCATGTCAAAGAGATTTTCTTATTTATTCTTCATAGCAACACTGTTACTAGTGTTGCCTCAAAGCACTTAACTAATAAACAACATAGGGAATAGCCAGGATGCCTGAGCACTTAACTACTAAATCATCTATAACTGTTAACCACTAGCATAAGCAGAGATATTACTAGCATAAGCAAAGATAGTGTAAAAGTGCGGATGTGCGTGGAGAATAGAGAAAAAGTTGCCCAGGATGGAACTAATTGGAAAAGGCTCATGTATGCATTACTCAGAGGTAGTGTTGGATAATGTAGATTGGGATAGCCTAAAGGAAAGACTTGCATGCCAGACAGTTTAGGCTTTACACGTTAAGTAATCAACATAAGATTGGTACACACATGATAAATATTCAATATGGGACTTGAAAAGTACTATACATAAGGTACAGACAATGTGCTATGGAAATTTGGAAAATAATTTATGTCTAGGAAGAATAATCTAGGAAACTAGACTGAAAGGGATGATGTCTTCGCAATTCTTCCAGGATCAGAACATGTAATTACTCATGCTTTCCTTTGCTCCTTCTTCCACTTCATGATAACCATACCAGTTCCTTGGAAGAAGGATAGTTCTACATTCTTTCAGGATTTCACCTTTCAGCTTCTCAAGTGGTTCTCTATTTTTTTCCTTTAAGTCATATTTTCCCTTTATAAATTAACTTTTCTCCTTTCATTAATAACATTTGCTATGTGTTGAATATTTCACTTTTTCCATTGTATACTATATGTATGCAGACAATACAAACACTATCATACACAATTTACAGTTAGTGTGCCTTAACACTTAGTATTTTGTTTCTGTTTTGACACTTCTTTCCTCAACCAAATATATATTTTGAAAAATTATTTAAAGTCTTACAGTGTCATTTACAATGTAAATTATTATTTGTTAAAATATTTATTTATTTTATTTGAAGGCAGAGTTACACAGAGAGAGAAGGAAAAAGACAGAGAGAAAGAAGTCTTCCATCCGCTGGTTCACTCTCCAGTTGGCCATAACGGCCAGAGCTGTGCCAATACAAAGCCAGGAGCCAGGAGCTTCTTCCAGGTCTCCCACGCGGGTGCAGGGGCCCAAGGACTTGGGCCATCTTCTACTGCTTTCCCAGGCCATAGCAGAGAGCTGGATCGGAAGTGGAGCAGCCGGGACTCAAATTGGCTCCCATAAGGGATGCCAGCACTGCAAGCAGCAGCTTTACCCACTACGCCACAGTGCTGACCCCAAATGTGAATTATTTTTAGCTGACTCTAGTCCTTTGTTCATCCGAAGAAATAAAATACTATGAACAATTTATGCTAGGATTAGGAGTAAATACAAGCACAATGTATTACCACAACAAACTCAAAAAAGATTTACTTTATAAGAAATTAGTTCATTGCATATCCCATTAAAAATGGTGACCATCTTGCAGACAGAAATTTTAATATATATTCTGTAATGTATTCATATCTATTTTATATAAGTGTGTATGTTTTTATAGTAACTGCCTATCCCCAGGAATTTTTGTCACAGAGGATGCCACATCACAGATGCTTTCTTTTTTAAATATAAGAGATTTAATTATGTATTTACTTGAAAGGCAATTACAGAGTGGGAAAGAGATATCTTCCATCTGCTGGTTCACTCCCTAAATGTCCACAATGACCAGGGATGGGCTAGGTCAAAGTTAGGATCCAGGAACTCCATCTGGGTCTCCCATGTGAGTAGCAGGGGCCTGACAACTTAGGCCACCATCTGCTCCTTTCCAAAGTACGTTAGCAGGGAGCTGAATCAGAAGCAGAGCAGCTGGGACTCATACTGGTGCTCATATGGAAAGCCGGTGTCACAGGTAGTGGCTTAAGCTGCTGCACCACAATGTCAGATCCATCACAGATTTTTATAAAAGCTTTTAAAATAAATAGATTGCTAAATTAGTAAAGGAAGAATGAATGAATGAAATGTATCATAATGGCCTAGTCATACTACCATAGAATAGAAAATTACTTTTCAAAAGCTAGTGTTTTCATTTCCCAGGCTTTGTTGATGATGATGGTTTCAACCGTTACCTAATAGGAATAAAGATCTAATATCTCATATGATAGGTCTTTTATTATTTGTTAAAATTACTGAGATAGCCTAATGAACATTTTGAAGTGTCTGCCATATGGAACATTTTCAGTAACTTCTTCAATCAAAGACCTAAGTAATTGAATAAAAAATTGTAGCTTAGTCATGTTTGTTGTATAATCTCAACTTTAGGATTTAATATTTGGCTTTCGTATTCTGCAATAGTCTATTTGAACCAATATGTTGTTTATCCTACTCACCAGTAAACATAAAAAAAATTTTCAACATTTAAAGAAAACACAGTAGAAAAGATATACAGCCTAGTTCTGAGTTCCATCTTTGTATTGTTTATCTATTTTCATTTTGATTTGAAAGAGAGATAGAGAGATAGATAGATAGAGAGAGAGAGAGAGAGAGAGAGAGATCTTTCATCCATTGGTTCACTCCCCAAATGTTTGTAACAAGCAGAGCTGGGCAAAATCAGAGCCAGGATCCAGGAACTTAATCCGGGTCTCGCACGTGAATGTAGGGACCCCAGTACCTGAGCCACCTGCTGCTTCCCAGGATGTGCATTAGCAGGAAGTTGGATCCGAAGCAGAGGAAGCAGGATTTGAACCAGGCACTATGATATGGGAAAAAAGCATCCCAAGAGGCAGCTTAGCTGCTGCACCAAATGCCTGTCCTGAGTTCCATCTTTAATGCTAGCAATTTAGTCTCAGAGATTCTCCCTCCAATCATAGTATTGACCTAAACAGTCTCCTCCACATCTACTTCTAGCTCTAAAAGTCTATGATCTTTTGGTTTAGTAATAACCTATTGAAGACATATTCCTATTCAACATCTTAACTGACTATCAAACCATCTAGACACTGACCTTACCAGGTTGTATACCCTCTTATTTCTGCCATACAGTTTCAAGAAGCTTAGATGTCCCACACAAATTGTCTAACAAAGCCAAGTTCCCCAAATGCTAATTCCAATTATTTTTCAATGATCAGCAGAATTTCCAGAGAGGCTCTATAAAAAGTTTTGCTGCCTCTCAAGGTTTAGTCAACTGGGCCTTCTAGACTATTTTATGGAATATCAAGAGTAGTGGGCCTATAGATGAGCCCAAAAGGTTTGGTAGAGTGTGACTCTCTGAAGACAAGAGACAGCATATAGCTACCAATAATAAACAGCTGGGTACCCTCTGTCACTGTGTTCAAAATTTTTCCATGGCCCCTTTCATTTTGATGATGGTGGAGTTGGAAAAGTTGCTTCCTCACAGAATCCCAAAGTGCAGGATCCAGGTAATAAAACTAGAATCATTGCTTCCTGAGATAGGGATTTATAAGAAGTCCAAGACAGAGCCAAAGGAGTTAAAGAATGAGAGTCAAAGAATGCAGCATAAGGAAGAAGCAAAGAACGAGATGAGCGAGTAACCAGTAGGTGTAGAAGTTTAAACCAGAAGTCAAGCCATAAGAAACACGTATGTCAGTTTAAAACTGAAATCTCTTGTGATGCAAGTGGCAAATTTAAATAGAGCAGCAGCTGAGTTGAGCAGGATATAAAGTCTTGGTAAGTCAGCTGAAACTGAAGACAACTTTGGTGACATTATCCTAGTATTTGATCCTTCCAGATGTCAAATCTAGCCCTATCAAGGGATATTTGTGGAACATAATTTTCAGAATCATGATGAAGGGACATATGCTATAAATAACTCTATACTTAAATGAAGACTTACAGAATAATTTTGTCTTTTGTGAAATTCCTGATAAGTTGGCCTCTAGTATCATCTTCAGCATGTCAAAGTATCCTCTGACAGTTTGTTTAAATATTTTTAGGGTTAATTTTTTTTGACAGGCAGAGTTAGACAGTGAGAGAGAGACAGAAAGAAAGGTCTTCCTTTTTTCCGTTGGTTCACCCCCAGAGTGGCAACTATGGCCGGTGCGTTGCAGCTGGCGCACTGCGCCTATCTGAAGCCAGGAGCCGGGTGCTTCCTCCTGGTCTCCCATGCGGGTGCAGGGGCCCAAGCACTTGGGCCATCGTCCACTGCACTCCCAGGCCACAGCAGAGAGCTGGACTGGAAGAGGAGCAACTGGCACAGAATCTGGTGCCCTGACCAGGACTAGAACCCCGGGTGCTGGCGCTGCAGGCGGAGGAGTAGCCTAGTGAGCCACGGCGCTGGCCCTAGGGTTAATTTTTTTTTAAAAAGCAGTATATGGGGCTGGCACTGTGGTGCAGCAGGTTAAAGCCCTCGCCTGAAGCGCCAGTATCCCATATGGGTGCCGGTTCTAGTCCCAGCTGCCACTCCTCCAATCCAGCTCTCTGCTATGGCCTGGGATAGCAGTGGAAGCTGGCCCAAGTCCTTGGGCCCCTGCACCCATTTGGGAGACCTGGAGGAAGCTCCTGGCTCCTGGCTTCGGATCAGTGCAGCTCTGGCCGTTGCAGCCATCTGGGGAGTGAACCAATGGATGGAAGACCTCTCTCTGTGCATCTACCTCTCTCTGTAACACTTTCAAATAAATAAAATCTTAAAAAAAGCAGTGTATCTGTCAGGTGTTTCCAGGTTGGAAGGTTAATCCCAGTTCACAAATTCTTGTCACTTATTTGTTTAAAAAAAGTAGGAATGTGATTATCATTATGCTCTTAGAACTGTATCTACAAATCACATTAAATATATTAAAAATTAGCTAAAACTTAAAATTAAACATAAAAAAGAAAGTGGGAAAAATAGTAGGAATGTAATAATAGCTTTACGATCAGATGCCTTTTCAGCCTTATTATCTTCTAATTACTAAATATAAAATTAAACCAGTCTGTTATGGAACTTGCTCATAGTTTCTTAGAGTTCACACAGATTGCCATAAATTAATTTTTGTTTCATCATTATGATGATATCATTCAGCAGGTTATGCAATGAAAAATATCTCTGTATTACCTGAGAGATGGTCATATGGACTGGAAAAGGATTAGGAACTTGGTTTTCCTTATTTCCCACCATTCGCATCTTTTGACCATTTTTGTACAGATAAGTATCATACCACAGATACCGTTAGAGGTTGTGAAGGAAAGGTTAAGAGAGGCAAATGGGGGGAAATGGTCTAAGTGAATACATTAGGCAATTATTTTACTAGTTGCTTGAAGTGGGTGGAAAAGATAGAGGAAGCTAAAGTACTTCCCTTGCTGCAAAACAAACATTAATTAAAATCAATGCTCTGTTTTACTAAAGGAACAGAACTACAAGGTGCAGTTGCATATTAGAGCAAATTATTTAGATTATTTTTGTATTTGTATTTTTTTAAGATTTATTTATTTGAAAGGCAGAGTTACAGAGAGGCAGAGGCAGAGAGAGAGAGAGAGAGAGAGAGAGAGAGAGAGGTCTTCTATCCCCTGGTTCACTTCTCATATGGCCACAATGGCCGGAGCTGCTCCGATCTGAAGCCAGGAGCCAGGTGCCTCCTCCAGGTCTCCCATGAGGGTGCAGGGGCCCAAGCACTTGGGCCATCCTCCACTGCACTTCCGGGCCACAGCAGAGAGCTGGACTGGAAGAGGAGCAACGGGGACTAGAACTCGTCACCCATATGGGATGTCAGCGCTGCAGGCAGAGGATTAACCAAGTGAGTCAAGGCGCCAGCCCCTAATTGCCTCTCTTTTTAAGATTTTGTTTATTTGTGAGGTAGAGTTACAGAGAGAGGTAGAGCAAGAGAGAGAGGTCTGTTGTCTGCTGGTTCACTCGTCAAATGACCGCAAAAGCTGGAGTTGTGCCAATCCGAAGCCAGCTGCCAAGAGCTTCTTCCAGGTACTCTACGTGGGTGCAGGGGCCCAAGCACTTGGGCCGTCTTTCACTACTTTCCCAGGCCATAGCAGAGAGCTGGCCTGGAAGAAGGGCAACCAGGACAGAATCTGGTGCCCTGACCAGGACTAGAACCCGGTGTGCCTATTGAGCCACGGCGCCGGCCCCCGTGTCTATTTTAAAGTGATGTCAGATCACCATTTTACATACTTCCTGGCAAAAGGTAAGTACTAGATAGTTTTTCATTGAGAGAATGAGTAACACATAACCTGTGAATGATATTCCCCAAAACTGTCTTCTTGGAAGGAAATGCAATATATTTTAATTATTTGTGTAAACTGACTGAAAACTACATGCCAGATCTTACCTTAAATTATGTGACAATCTAAATGAACAAGGCAGAATCCGTCAAAGAGTTTTCACTTTAGTAGAAGTGGATTAATATATAAAATAGAGCATAGTGTAGTAATACTATATTGTTAGACTTGTACACTATTATATTATTCTGTAAGTATATATAAATACTGTACAAATATATGTATATAAAGCATATAATTATACATGTTTATGTATATGACATATACATTGTGGAGACAAAAGAGAAAGATGCCTTTGGTTGTGCACAGGGAAACTTCCTAGTTAGTCATCCTTATGCTGACTTTTGGATATTGAATAGAAGTTAGGCAAGCACAAAATTATCGGATATGTGCTCACAGTAGAAGGAACACCAAACATAAAAGCATGGAGAAAAATAAACCTATTGGATTTGAGGAGCGAGTTGCAAGAGGCTTGGCATGAATGTAATGTTCATGTGTGTGAGAGAACTAAGACCTGAGATAAAAACTAGAGACTGAAATTTTTTTAATGTCATAGAGAATATTAAAGTAGCAGGAGAAAAATCAAATATCTAGGAAGCTAAGTGAATTAATATAAATGAGCAAGTAGGCTGTATAAAAGATAAAAGGAATTGGTAGAAACTGGGAATCTCTACCCTAAATGATGGTAAACAGAAGAGTAACATGAGTATGGAAGTAGTTTAGAAAATGGGTTGAGGGATGACATGGGAATGAATAATAGCTAAGGAATAGTGATTATTTCTATATGCTAGATATTCTTCTAAATGCCTTATAGGCATTAATCCATTTAACACACAAAATTCTATGACATACATACTACTATTATTCACATTATAACAATGGAAAAACTAATATACAAAGAAGTTAAATGACTTGTTCAACGTCACATAACCAGTAAATGAGAAAGGCAAGCTTCAAATCCAAACAATCTGGCATCCAAGCCCCATAGATAACCACTACACTCTACTGCCTCTGAGAATCTGGGACTGTAGCAGGAAAAACTGCTATAAAATTATTGCTTTCCCATGATGTTTTCACTTCCCAAAACTGTTTTGGAAAACTGTTTGGTAATCAGTTTCAGAACTGGTTATAAACCTCTAAGAACATCAGTCACATTTCTCTGTAGCCACACATCATAGCTGCAATTTGTCTATCATGGTTGAAATGCTATTAGACATTTCTAAGATCCTATTGAGTGCTGGATGATTTTATTCCTCCAGTAAAATATCAACTATAATTTGCATATTTTTAGATGCTCAAGAATTGAATGTACATAGTGACAATCTAAGATGTAAAAAAAATACTAAGTAATTCTAACCAATTAATAAGCGATTGAGTACTGCATTCAAGGGTCTGCATGGTATGTTACAGAGGACACAAAGAAACAATACTGTGGACTCCATTCTTATATTTGTTTTCAAGGTACCCCAAGAGAGCCAGCTTTGCTGAACCTTAAACGTTGTTCTTGGGAGTGTACAAATTCAAGAAATATTTTGTAGTCAGATATCAAAGTGGTACAGGTGGAATTTCTACTTTACTTGTGGTTATTAGAACACTGAAGTAGACTACTGAGAATAAATGGCATGACAAAGTAAAGTGTAGAGAATATCAAGCAGAGATTAGAGCTGGCATGATCAATAGGAAATGAATCCAAATTGTAGGTGATAAATGTTTCTACTAGCTCAGAAGCAGTAGAAATGGTTAAGATGGAAGAATGAAATGGATATGAGATGGGGAAGGAATAGTCATTAGGATTTGGGAACTGATTAGGTAGGCATTGAGGGAAATACAATAAGCAAATACAAAACTGGGAAAGTGTGATGTTAGATATACTTTTATCAAATTCCCCTGGTGGAACAATGAAAGTTTACTTGTATAAGACGCAGATTCCTGTGCCTCATCCCAGACTTATGAATTCATAATATCTGGGGATTGTGCCTGGGAGTCTGAATTCTAACAAGCCAAAATCTTATGAACTGCAATGTTTAGAAATTATTTCTATAACGTTTTCAATATGAATGACTAAAAGAACATCTCTCTTCAAAGAGTTGAGAAGTAAGAAAAAAAAGCTATGAGGCAGGAACATGAAGAGGATGGATTTGATTTCAAGAGAAATAGAGAGTTCAAGGGGTCTTTAGATTCCCTGAATAGCTATGAAGTCTACAATTAAGTGAACATTAAGATAAAAAGTTCTTTTGGAATCTCCAGTTAGTTCTTAAGTCAAATGTTAGGTAATAACTTCTAATGCCATTGTATAAGTAACCCACATTTTGATTGCCTAATTAAGACAATTAAATACCTTAGTTTGCTTTGCACTCTTGGGCAAACTGGGGTGGTTCAGCAACCTATTATTCAAATTACTATCCCTATGCTAAAGAAGCAGGGGGAAGGTCAAGTATTGGGGACAGGATTGTCATTTAGTACAAATTATGGCTCTCTAGGCATTAGGGACCTTGTAGTTGTATCATTTCTCTTAGAAGAGATTGTGGGCAAGGTAGGGCCCATAATTATTATCTTCTCTAGAGCAATAGTGGGGGAGATATTTGAGTAGAAACTCTTCATGGTTCATCACACAGATAGGTACTTTTCTCAGTAATCTATAGAGCTAACAGTTTGACCAGTTGTGTACAAAGAACACAGGATTTGACATCAGATACAGCTATTGATCCTTGTACCACCATAACTTGCCATATGCTTACAGATGTGTTAGCTTTCAGAATTCTTTTTAGTTATCTGTAGCATAGATTTTCTGTGAACTAAAAAAAAAAATAAACAAATGTACACTGTAATGGATTCAAGGTTGTCCCCCAGAAATCCATGTGTACTTGAAATATTTAAATATGGCCTTACTTAGAAACAGGGTCCTTTGATTTAGTTAATTAAGGATATTGAGGTGAAATCATTTTGGATTTAGGGTCAACCCTAAATCCTATTATAGGTGAGAGGGAGAGAGGGAGTGGGAGAGAGAGAGAGAGAGAGAGAGAGAGAGATTGATTTAGACTCTTGAACACAAGTAGATACACATAATGAAAGACCTTGTAAAGACAGAGACAGAGATAGGAGTTATGTTACCAAAGCCAAGGAACACCTGAGGTCACATAAGCTGGAATAGGCAAGATTGGATTCTCTTCTAGATTCTCTGAAAGGAACATGGTACTGCCACACCTTGATTTCAGACTTCTGGCCTACAGAACTGTGAGATAATGAATTTATATTATTTGAAGCCACCAAATTTGTGATAATTTATTATGGCACCCATATGAATCTACTGCACGTATCAAATCACTTTGTAAACTGAAAAGTATTATGAACCTCTATTATTATTCAGAGAAATGAAAATGATAAAAAGAGAGACACTAGTTTTACAATCTTTGAGAAGCTTTGATTCTGCAATGCATATTACAGCTAGAGTTGCTCTCTAAAACTCTTGCAAAAAATAATCTGCACTGATGTTGAACCAACCAATAAATTATAACTTATCCTTCCTCTGATAAAAATAAGATAGTTGAATTTTATTAATAAAAGTATAATTTGGAAGAGACTGCATCTAGGCTGCTGTTAATGAATACTAATGTGACCTTTATAACTAATTTACCAAATACATACAATTAAAAAGACAATGAGCTTCACTACTTACTGAGCACATAGTCATTATCGAAATATCCCATTCATTTACAATCATTAGAAAATAAAACATCAGTCACTGCGGATTTATTAATTCAAGAACTGTCTGTCTCTTTGTTTTGAGCTTCTAATGTGAAGTGAATATCAGGGGAAAAACCATTTCAGTGGAAAATAGTGATCACATTCTAAAAAAACCCTTCAACAGTTAAAGATCATGTTATTAACAGTGACATCATGAGGATACGGATGTGTTTGTTCATATATGGCAAAAACTCCTATTAGATATTGGTGCATTCCTATCTTTTTAAGGGTATTATATAGTGTAATGTTGGAGTTGAGGTGTTTTTCTGAATTGTGCTTGGTTAGTGTAGTAATTAGAACAAGTTATCTGGGTTATGCATTTCATTTCAATGTTCTTTCTATTGCTAGGGTTGTCTCCAAGCAAAATTAGAATGATTGTTTTGGCAGAATTCAATAATGAAATCAATTTGCCTAATTGATTTTAACCAATTTATTTCAACAATGTAAGGTCCAACATGCTCTTATTTGATATTGAACAACTTGCATAAAAATTTAAACTGATATATTTTAATAATATAAAATCTATCATGCCCCTTTTATAATTATATGTTGTAATGCATCCTATATTATCCCAAAAGGTAATTCACAGGTAATACAGCAGAACTATATACATTAAATATTTAAAGTATCAATATAATACTTCCAGTAAGTAAAGGAAGTAAATTGTAAGAAAATTGCATACAATCCAGAAGATAAATGCTTTCACATGACTACATTAGAAGGCATTATTTAAATGTCAGACGTAACTAACTATAGAATTGCTGTGAAAGCCATTACAGATTCAGATGATACAGGTACATAGACTTGGTGACTCAAATACTGCAATGGGTGGCACAATTATTCTTAAATGATGAAATTCTCTCAGGAAATTTCCAAATGAAATGAATTGATATCTTCTCTCAAATTATATATTTGTTGCATTGCTTGCCTGTTCAATATACTTTAAAGCCTTTAAAAAATACACTTGTACATAGAACTGGATTCAGTTTGAGCCTGATATTTGTAAACTTTTTTACAACTCTGTCAATATCTGACATAATACTTGAAAATCATGCCATACACAAGGCGAATTTTTATTGTGCAGAACTCAGAAGACACTTGGTTCTAGAGTTACACATAAGTTGGTTCTACCACTCAGCAGTTCCATACCCTTGGGAAATCTACTGTTTGAACCTCACTTGAAAAATTAGAATGATAACAGCAAATTCCTCATATATTTTAGCAAAGTGCTTAAGAAACAACAAGGATTATTGCTCAGTTTGTCATTAAAATTCAATAGAATTTACAATAGAAACAAAATTTCAGAGCCAAGGACTAGACCATCTGGACTAGCAATTCATTTCACAAATCAGAGCACTAAAGCCCACAGAAGGAGAATTAACAGTCATAGAGCCTGGACAGTCAGTGTTCGTGACATATCCAAAGATAAAAGTGTTGAGCTACTGGAGAAAGTAGATTTCTCCCTTGGCTCTAGGTTATAGTTTTCAGTACTCAATAAATGACCAAGTTAATCTCTACCAATCAAACAACTCTATGTGTGTGTGTGTGTGTGTGTGTGTTTATGTGATATGAAGAAAAACTCAGTGTTTAGTGATTTCACAGTGCTGAGCTCCAAAATTTTTAAAACACTAGAGATAACTTAGCTCTCCCTGCTCTCACCCTTGCATTTCCTTTTTTTCCTGAACTACTACATTTTACTTCTCTATGTGCTTGTTCCAGACTGAAAGCTCACTAAGAGCAAGGATATGACTTACTCATGACTCAGTCAGTATTGAGCAAATCTGGATTCATTTTGTGTGTGTGTGAATGAAGTTTTATGGATGAAGGAAAATGAACTTAAAAATCAAAGATTTTATTTTTTGAAATTCTAGAAAAATTTCTCCTGTACATTTTTGAAGGTAAAAGTAAAATGCCAAAAATGTGCCAAATGAAATATGTAGATTTTAAAATCAGGAAATAGAATATAACCATGATTTATTTTGTGAGAGAAATTGTTTGACTATCTCCAAAGGATTCAGATGGTTCTATGTCCTGATTCTGCTACTTGCTAGCAATAAGCTTTGTACAAAGTCAGTTCACCTCTCATTCTTTCTGTCATCAAATATTTTTTGAGGGCCTATTGTTTGCTAGGCACTGTGCTAAGTATTAAGTGTACAGCAATAGATATTACAAAATTCTTTTACTTATCAAACTTATATCCCCTTATGTATCTTATTCTATTTCCTCCTCTATTAAATTTGAAAGTCATTGATTTATTCATAGTTCAATGCATCAACTACCGACCAACCACACGTTACACATATTCAAGGGACTATAGTGAACACAGTTTAATATCACAACCCTCAAAGTTGTTATGATTCAATAAAATCCCATCATCAGAATTCTATCATATTCACAACATCCATGACTGAGAGATTTGGTGGAGCAGAGAGAGTGGGATATAGCAGAGGTTGTATTACATAGAACTGAAACAGGGGAAAATTTATTGTCATTGGATCATTGCAATGATTCTCTTGAAGTCCCACTCTGGAAGTCAGAAAATCCGAGTAATCATTCGACTTGGTCATTCCTTTTCTTGGAAAAACCTGTCTCAGAAAATCAGTCTGTCTAAATTGAGTATTGTGTATATATAGCTCCATGAGGTCAACAATGCCCCAGAACAAAATTATGTTCGAGCCAATTATAAACAGTGTCCCATTGGGCCTGCATTGTGATACAGTGGGTTAAGCTACCACCTGAGATGCCAGCACCCCGTATCAAAGTACCAGCTTGTGTTTCAGCTTCTCTGTTTCTAATCCAGCTCTCTGCTAATGCACTTCAGAAAACAGCAGAAGATGGCCCATGTACTTGGATTCCTGCCACCCATGTGAGAGACTCCAGCTGGAGTTCCTGACTCCTGACTTTGGCCTGACCTAGCCTTGACTGTTGTGCATATTTGAGGAGTGGATCAGTTGAAGATCTCTCTCTCTCTCTCTCTCTCTCTCTTTCAAATAAATAAACAAAATCTTAAAAACATATTCAACAAAATTATAGTTGCCTTAAATAAGTTGTTTAACAGGATGTGGCTGTTATTCTAAAGCTATGAGAAAATTTTTTAGGCAAGGGAAGAATTTGAAATGTCATGAAAATGTAAATGGAACCATAGCATCTAAAAACTTAAAGGACCTAACAAAAGCAGTTCCAAAAAGAAAATTTACTGGGCTAGTGCTGTGGTGTAGCAGGTAAAGCCACTGCCTGCAGTACCTACATGCCTTATGGGTACCAGTTTTTGAGTCCTTGCTGCTCCACTTCCAATCCAGTGCTCTTCTATGGCTTGGGAAAGCAGTAGAAGATGGCCCAAGTGCTTGGGCACCTGCACTTGTGTGGGAGACCCAGAGGAATTTCCTGGCTCCTGGCTTAGGATTGGCCCAGCTCCAGCCATTGTGGCCATTTGGGGAGTGAAGCAGCTGGTGGAAGACCTCTCTCTCTCTCCCTCTCAATCTCTCTCTGCCTCTGCCTCTCTCTAACTGTCTTTTAAATAAATAAATAAATCTTTATTTAAAAAATAAAATTTATGACAATAAATTTCTCCATCAAAAAAGAAAGATTTTAAATAAACAATCTAGCATTATACCTAAAGGAACTAGGAAAAAAAGAAGGAACTGACACTAGAGCTATCAAAAGGAAGGAAATAACAAAGACTAGAGTAGAAATGAATGAAATAAAAACTAGAATGTTGATAGAAAAGATCAACAAAATGAAGAGTTAACTTTTTGAAAACAAAATTGGTAAACTTTCAGCTAGAATGAATAAATAGAGATAGATGATTCAAAAATAGAAACGAAAGAGTAGATATAATTGATACCACAGAAATACAAAGGATTACAGCAGTGTCACAGACCTTTTGAAACATGTATAAATATTCACAAAACAAAATAAATCTCAACATTGTCCCAGTTAGCTGGTTGTGAAATATTTCATATTGACCCATTCTGAGTCCATTACTGAAACTTCAAAATTGCAAAAAGAGAAGATGCCCATTAAAAAATACCTACTAAATGGAAGCACCTAAATGAATATTAATATAATGAAGTAGACATCTTACCAAGTGTACCTCAGTATCTAATGCACTCTTACATTAAGAATTAAATGTCTAATTGCACTTACAAGGTAGCTAATTCCAGGAGCAAATGTTGTTTCCTATGAAAAAAGCCTTAAAAAAGTTTAAATTTCCTTAAGTTGATCAGAATACAGACAAAACAACATTACATAAAAAGCTACTCCAGATAATCATGGACTCCTGGTTGGATTTAGGAGGAGAGATGAAAGAGCAGAGAGATTATTCTAGAAGGAATTTGAACTTAGTGACTTCAGTTTCCTTCTCCTTTGAAAGAAAATTTCTTCAATTTGTTGGATACTGATGATGATTTTGCATAAGACACTTTATTTAGAACTTTAAAATCAAGGCAGTAATGACAAAGTTTTTTGTTTTAGTATTAAGCCTAAAATCTGGGCAAACTATGGTTAAAGGAATTAAGGGAGTAATAGTAATAGTGGCTAACTCTTACAGTTATTACTCCATGTTATGCACTTTATATATATATATATATATATGTATATATATATATATACATTCATTTAGTCATCATAAGGACTTGATAATATTAGAACTATCATCATCCCTACTTGATAGCTATGGTGATAGTACAGGGAGGTTGAATATCATCACTAAGATAATAATCTGATAAATGGTTGAAACAGACTTTGAAAGGTACTCACAACTTCAGAAGCCTTTCCCTAAATCACCATAGTTAATTGTCATTACTGTGTACATTGTACAAGATGATCAAATGCAGTAATAGAGGAGAAGGAATCTGGCATATTCACAGAGCTAAGTGTAGAGCTAAAACTCAAATTTTGGCAATCTGGCTACGAAAAATGTATTTTAAAAAACTAAATTCCCTCTCAAAGAAAGTTCAGACAAGGATCAGGTAGTAATGATATCTATGGTAGAAAACAAGACAGAGATCTGAGAACATGAAGAATTTGAGCTAAGTGAGGCGAAGATGCCAATAACAGGGAAAAAAAAGGAGAATATGTTTGGAGAATTAAAAACTGATGCCCAAGGGATAGAAGGATCCAGAATTTAAGGGGTCAGAATACAATAACTAGGAGGTCAGGTAGAGAAGTGAGTCCAATTTGAAAAACATGGTTGACCTCACTCTCTTTGGCCTAAGTACTAGAAATTGCCTCCAAATATAATTTTTCTTTTGATGCAGTCCTAACTTGCCTAAGGATATAAAACCCCTGAAATTACCAAACTCTTTTTGGAGCCTATTTCACTTTGTTTTATTTATTTTTTTTAAAGATTTATTTATTTACTTGAAAGAGTTACAGAGAGAGAGAGAGAGAGAGAGAGAGAGAGAGAGAGAGGTCTTCCATCCGCTGATTCACTCCCTAGTAGGCCTCAGTGGCTGGAGCTGCGCCTATCGAAGCCAGGATACAGGAGCTTCTTCCAGGTCTTCCATGCAGGTGCAGGAGTCCAAGGACTTGCGCGATCTTCTACTGCCTTCCCAGGCCATAGCAGAGAGCTGGATCAGAAGTGGAGCAGCCGGGACTCAAACAGGCGCCCATATAGGATGCTGCCCCTGCAGGCGGCTGCTTTGCCCACTACACCACAGCACCAGCCCCACCTATTTCACTTTTAAAAAAACTAGATCTATATTTTTGATAAAACAATTTCATTGAGATAACTTATGTATTGTACAGTTCACTTATAATTATAGAACCTAATCATTCTTAGTATGGTCACAGAGTTGTAAATTGTCAATAAAATAAGTTTTGACATTTTCTTTATATAAAAAATAAACTTCATAAACATTGGGAATTGTTCTCCTTTTCTCTCTCATTCAGCCATCTATCCTCTCCCTTTTTCCAAGCCCAAGGCAGCCACTTATCTACTTTTAGTCTCTATGTAGTTGCTTTTTCTGCACACACCTTGAAATTTAAAAAAAAAATTTTAATTTTAAAATTTCTTTTCTTTCTTTTTTCAATTTTTTTTAAAACTTTTGTTTAGTAAATACAATTTTCCAAAGTACAGCTTATAGATTACAATGGCTTTTTCCCCCTATAACTTCCCTCCCACCCGCACCGAACCCATCTCCTGCTCCCTCTCCCATTCCATTCACATCAAGATTCATTTTCAATTCTCTTTATATACAGAAGATCGATTCAGTATATATTAAGTAAAGATTTGATCAATTTGCACCCACACAGAAACACAAAGTGTAAAATACTGTTTCAGTACTAGTTATAGCATTAATTCACATTGGACAGCACATTAAGGACAGAGATCCCACATAAGGAGTAAGTATACAGTGACTCTTGTTGTTGACTTAACAATTTGACACTCTTGTTTGTGGCGTCAGTAATCTCCCTAGGCTCTAGTCATGAGTTGCCGAGGCTATGGAAGCCTTTTGAATTCGTCGACTTCGATCTTATTCCGACAGGATCATAGTCAACGTGGAAGTTCTCTCCTCCCTTCAGAGAAAGATACCTCCTTCTTTGATGGCCCCGTTCTTTCACTGGGATCTCACTCGCAGAAATCTTTCATTTTGGGTTTTTTTTTTTCCAGAGTTTCTTGGCTTTCCATGCCTAAAATACTCTCATGAGCTCTTCAGCCAGATCCAAGTGCCTTAAGGGCTGATTCTGAGGCCAGAGTGCTATTTAGGACATCTGCCATTCTACAAGTATGCTGTGTATCCCGCTTCCCATGTTGGATCGTTCTCTCCCTTTTTTTTTCAGTTAGTATTCGCAGACACTAGTCTTGTTTGTGTGATCCCTTTGACTCTTAGACCTATCAGTGTGATCAATTGTGAACTGAAATTGATCACTTGGACTAGTGAGATGGCATTGGTACATGCAATCTTGATGGGATTGCATTGGAATCCCCTGGTACGATTCTAACTCCACCATTTGGGGCAAGTCTGATTGAGCATGGCCCAAATTGTCCATGTCTTCCCTCTCTTATTCTCACTCTTATATTTAACAGGGATCAGTTTTGAGTTCAGTTTCAACACCTAAGAATAAATATGTGTTGATTACAGAGTTCAACCAATAGTATTAACTAGAACAAAAAATTACTAAAAGGGATAAAGTATTAAATTGTGCATCAACAGTCAGGACAAGGGTTGATCAAGTCACTGTTTCTCATAGTGTCCATTTCACTTCAACGGGTTTCCTTTTTTGTGGTTGGTTAGTTGTCACCAATCTGGGAGAACATATGACATTTGTCCCTTTGGGACTGGCTTAATTCACTCAGCATGATGTTTTCCAGATTCCTCCATTTTGTTGCAAATGACTGGATTATATTGTTTTTGACTGCTGTATAGAGTACATGTCCCATAATTTCTTTATCCAGTCTACTCTTGATGGGCATTGGGTTGATTCCAGGTCTTAGCTATTGTGAATTGAGCTGCAGTAAACACTGAAGTGCAGACAGCTTTTTTTGTTTACCAATTTGATATCCTTTGGGTAAATTCCAAGGAGTGGGATGGCTGGGTTGTATTGTACGGTTATATTCAGCTTACTGAGGAATCTCCAGACTGATTTCCATAGAGGCTTAACCAGTTTGCATTCCCACCAACAGTGGGTTAGTGTCCCTTTTTGCACATGTCCTCGCCAGCATCTGTTGTTTTTAGATTTCTGTATGTGACCCATTCTAACGGGGTGAGAGGAAACCTCATTGTGGTTTTGATTTGCATTTCCCTGATTGCTAGTGATCTTGAACATTTTTTAATGTGCCTGTTAGCCATTTGGATTTCCTCTTTAGAAAAATGTCTATTGAGGTCCTTGGCCCATCTACCAAGTGGGTTGTTTGTTTTGTTGTTATGGAGTTTCTTGATCACATTGTAATTCTGGTTACTAATCCTTTATCTATAGCATAGTGTGCAAATATTTTTTTCCAATTCTGTCGGTTTCCTATTCACTTTCCTGATTGTTTCTTTTGCCGTACAGAAACTTCCCAGTTTGATGCAATCCCAAGAGTTAATTTTGGCTTTGACTGCCTTTGCTTCTGGGGTATTTTCCAAGAAGTCTTTGCTGGTACTTATATCTTGCAGTGTTTCTCCAATGTTCTAAATATTTGATGGTGTCAGGTTGTAGATTTAGGTCTTTAACCCATGTTGAGTGGATTTTTGTGTAAGGTGTAAGAAAGGGGTCTTGCTTCATGCTTCTGCATGTGGAAATCCAATTATCCAGCACCATTTATTGAATAGACTGTCCTTATTCCAGGAATTGGTTTTAGATCCTTGATCAAATATAAGTTGGCTGTAGATGTTTGGATTGATTTCTGGTGTTTCTATTCTGTTCCATTGGTCTATCCATCTGTTTCTGTACCACTACAATGCTGTTTTGATAACTACTGCCCTGTAGTATGTCCTGAAATCTGGTATTGTGATGCCTCGGCTTTGTTTTTGTTGTACAAGATTGCTTTAACTATTCTAGGTCTCTTGCTTCTCCATATGAATTTCAGCATCATTTTTTCCATCTCTGTGAAGAATGTCTTTGGTATCTTGATTGGTATCACATTGAGTTTATAAATTGCTTTTGGGCAAATGGACATTTTGATGATGCTGATTCTTTCAATCCATGAGCATGGAAGATTTTTCTGATTTCGGTATTCTCTTCTATTCCTTTCTTTAAGATTTTATGATTCTCATCGTAGAGATCTTTAGCATAATTAGTTAAGTTTATTCCAAGGTATTTGACTGTTTTTGTAGCTATTGTGAATGGGATTGATCTTAGCAGTTCTTCCTCAGCCGTGGCATTGCCTGTGTATACAAAGGCTATTGATTTTTGTGCATTGATTTTATAACCTGCTACCTTGCCAAACACTTCTATGGTTTCCAATAGTACCTTAGTAGAGTTCCTTGGGTCCCCTATATAAAGAATCATATCATCTGCAAAGAGGGGTAGTTTGGCTTCTTCCTTCACAATTTGTATCCCTTTAATTTCTTTTTCTTGCCTAATGGCTCTGGCTAAAACTTTCAAAACTATATTGAATATCAGTGGTGAGAGTGGGCATCCCTGTTTGGTACCAGATTTCAGTGGAAATGCTTCCAACTTTTCCCCATTCAATAGGATACTTGCTGTTGGTTTTTCATAAATTACCTTGATTGTGTTGAGGAATGTTCCTTCTATGCCCAATTTGCTTAGAGTTTTCATCATGAAAGCGTGTTGTATTTTATCAAATGCTTTCTCTGTTTCTATTGAGATAATCATATGGTTTTTCTTCTGCAGTCTGTTAATGTGGTGTATCACATTGATTGATTTGCGAACATTGAACCATCCCTGCATACCAGGGATGAATCCCACTTGGTCTGGGTGGATGATCTTTCTGATGTGTGGTTGCATTCTATTGGCCAGAATTTTATTGAGGAGTTTTGCATCTATGTTCATCAGGAATATTGGTCTATAATTTTCTTCAATGCTGCATATTTCTGTGGCTTAGGGATCAAGGTGATGCTGGCTTCACAAAAAGATTTTGGGAGGATTCCATCTTTTTCGATTGTTCTGAATTGTTTAGGATAATTGGGGTTTATTCTTCTTTAAATGTCTGGTAGAATTCAGCAGTGAATCCATCTGGTCCCGGCCTTTTATTCGTTGGGGGGACCTTTATTACTTTTTCAATTTCTGTCTCAGTTATGGATCTGTTTAGGTTTTCTATGTCTTCCTGGTTCAATTTAGGTAGATTGCATGTGTACAGGAATCAATCCATTTCTGATAGATTTCTCTGTTTGCTGGCATACAAGTCCTTGTAGTAATTTCTGATGATTCTTTTTATTTCTGTGGTATATGTTGTTACGTTTCCTTTTTCATCTCTGATTTTATTGATTTAGGTCTTTTCTTTTTTTAGTTAGTTGGGCCAATGGGGTGTCAATTTTGTTTATTTTTTCAAAAAAACCAGCTCCTTGTTTGGCTGATTTTTTGTAATTTTTTTTGGATTCAATCCTATTGATTTCTTCTCAGATTTTAATTATTTCTCTTCTCCTACTAGATTTGGGTCTGGTTTGCTGCAGATTTTCTAGATCCTTGAGATGCATTGCCAGCTCATCTATTTGGTGCCTTTCCAATTTCTTGATGTGGGCACCTATTGAAATAACCTTTCCTATTAACGCTGCTTTTGCTGAATCTCATAAGTTGTGGTGTGTTGTATTGTTATCCTCATTTACTTCCAGAAATTTTTTTATTTCTCTTTTGATTTCTTCTAACCCAGGAGCATGTTATTTAATCTCCATGTGTTTGCATACTCTCTAGGGATTCCTGAGTTGCTAATTTCCAACTTCATTCCCTTATGGTCTGAGAAGCTGTATCGTATGATTTTAATTCTTTTGAATATGCTGAGACTTGCTTTATGGCCTAGTAAGTGGTCAATCCTAGAGTAGGTTCCATGCACTGCTGAGAAGAATGTAAATTCTTTATATGTTGGATGAAAAGTTCTGTAGATATCTGTTAGATCCATTTGGGCTATAGTGTCATTTAAATCTACTGTCTCATTGTTGATCTTCTGTCCTGTCTCTCTGTCTGTCTCTGAGAGTGGAGTATTGAAGTCCCCCAGTACTATTGTATTGGAGTCTAAGTCTCCCTTTAAGTCCCTTAACATATCTTTTAAATAAACCGGTGGCCTGTAATTAGGTGCATATACATTGATAATATTTACATCTTCCTGTTGAATTGATCCCTTAATCTTATATAGTGCCCCTCTTTGTCTCTCTTAACAGTTTTTGTGTTAAAGTTTATTTTATCTGATATTAAGATGGCTACACCTGCTCTTTTTTCATTTCTGTTGGCATGGTATATCTTTTTCCAGCCTTTCATTTTCAGGCTGCATTTATCTCTGTTGGAAAGATGTGTTTCTTGTAAGAAGCAAATAGATGGGTTGTGTTCCTTAACCCAATCAGCCAATCTGTGTCTTTTAACTGGACAGTCCAGGCCATTAATGTTCAATGTGACTATTGGTAAGTGGTAACTTTGCCCTGCCATTTGCCAAAGATATTTTCTAATATATGCTTTGAACCTCCTGTGATCTTTTACTATGAGGTTTCTTTCTTTACCTTCTTTCATATTGATGACCGTGTTTCTGTGTTTCTGTGTGTAACACATCTTTAAGCATTTATGCAGGGCTGGATGAGTGGCGACAAGTTCTTTCAATTTCTGTTTGGTATGAAAGGTCTTTATTTCACTTTAATTCACGAATGGGAGCTTTGCAGGATATAATATTCTGGGCTGGCAGTTTTTCTCTCTTAGTACCTGGGCTATGTCTTGCCATTCCTTTCTAGCTTGTAGGGTTTCTGATGAGAAGTCTGCTGTGAGTCTAATTGGAGCTCCTCTGAGAGTAATCTGACATTTCTCTCTTGCACATTTTAGGATCTTTTCTTTCTGGTTAACTGTGGTGAGTTTAATTACAACGTGTCATGGTGAGGATCTCTTTTGGTCATGTTTATTAGGGGTTCTATGAGCTTCCTGTACTAGGATGTCTCTGTCCTTCTCCAAACCCGGGATGTTCTCTGCTAGTATCTCACTAAAAAGGCCTTCTAATCCTTTCTCCCTCTCCATGCCTTTAGTAACTCCTAGAACCCAAATGTTGAGTTTTTTTAATAGTATCCTGTAGATTCCCCACAATATTTTTTAGATTTCTAATTTCCTCTTCTTTTCTTTGGTTTGACTTTATACTTTCTTGTGCTCTGTCTTCTAAGTCCAATATTCTCTCTTCTGCTTCACCGACCCTGTTTTTAAGGCTCTCTAATGTGTTTTTCATTTGATCTATTGATTTCTTCATTTCATTTTGATTTCTCTTCACTATCACACTTTCCTGTTCTACTAGTTTCTACATTTCATTTTGATTCCTCCTTAAGATTTCATTTTCACGCAAGAGATTTTCTATCTTGTCCAATAAGGATTTCTGTAGCTCAAGCATTTGTTTTTGAAAAATTCTAAATGTTCTTATAAATTTTTTCAAATCTATATCTTGCATTTCTTCCATCTCATCATCTTTATAATCTTGGCTCGGGGTGTCTTGTTTATTTGGGGCATCATAATGTCTCTCTTGTTCTTGTTTCCTTGGTTTCTGTATTTGTTGCTTGGCATTGTGGAGATATGCTTTGGATTCTTTTTCACTCGCTGTGGTGTTTTTTTTTTCTTGTTATACTATGACTGTATTAAGTGTACTGTCTGCTTTGATGGAGCCTTAGAGGCTTGAGATTGGTGTGGCCTGTGAGCTCTGTTTGGTTCTTCAGGGTTAAGGGTGTGCCAAAGGTGACATACACAGGTTAGGCATGGTAAATCTCTCTCTTTCTTTTTTCTTTTTTTGGTTCAGAAGGGAAGTAATTCCGCACACCTGAGCAGAATTGAAGGTAGTTAGCAGGCGAATGATATACCCACAGGAGCCAGAGATCAGTCTCCCATTAGGTTGCCAAGGTTACCAAATTGTAGCATCTCTGGAGAGTACTCATGTGAATTTCTTGAGTTCTCTCACCCACCATCTCTTTTTTCACAGTCTCAGTTCATTAGCACCACACATTCACTAGGTCCTAATCTTCTGTTATTTCACACACACACACACACCCAGAGTTAGGTTTTTGTGCTTGGTTGAGGGCGGGTCAGACCTGAAGTCGCCCCGCTTATGATGTATGTCCTAAATGGCGCCTGCTCTTTGTCTTTCTCGCCGTTGAGAGGTGAGCGGAGAAAGAGAAACTCGTGTCCATACTGCTCACTTTTTTTCCCTCTCTCTTCTAGTTAGCCTGGTGAACTTTTCCCCATGGGGTTTCAAGCCTCGTTCCCTCTAGTCTCTTCTTTCCGCTTTCCCGCCGGTGTCTTGGGCTATTGAGGTTCGGCTCACCTCGTGTTCCAGTGCTGGTGTGTTGATTCTGCTGCTGGTGTCCTGAGCCGTGGGCTCCCACACCCTCCACGCAGGTCCACCGTGAATCACTAGTTCCGGGAGAGTTTCCTCTGCTGTTTCTTCCTCTACTCTTCCTTGAACCTGCAGTATCTCCACTTTTATTAAACTGTCTCTTCCCGGACTATCAGTGTGCTCCCTTCCTATTCCACGTCAAAGGGAGAGAGAGTGAGTGAGTGAGTGGGACAGAAACAGTAAGAGATTCCCTATCTTCTGGTTCTCTCCCCCAAATGCCCACAAGAGCCAGGACTGGGCCATGCTGAAACTAGGAGCTGGGAACTCAGGGATGGCAGGGATAAAAATACTTGAGCCTTCACTTGCACCCACAAAGGGTGTATATGAGCAAGACACTGGAATTGAAAGTGGAGCCAGGACTTGAAGTTAAGTCATGGGGTGCCAACATCTTAACTGTGTTGCCAGGTGTCCATGCATAAGCATTTTTTAAAAAAGATTTATTTGTTGATTTATTTACTTACTTATTTTTATTTATTTGAAAGGCAGAGGGAGAGAGACAAAGAAAGAGAGACATAGATAGAGATATCTTCCATCGACTGGTTCACTGCTCAAATGGCTGTAGCAATCAGGTCTTACCAGGTCAAAGCCAAGAGCCAGGACCATCATTCTGGTCTCCCATATGAGTGGTAGGAGCCCAAGTGCTTGGGACATCTTCTGCTGCCCTCCCAGGCACATTAGCAGCAAGCTGGATTGGAAGTGGAGTAGCTGGGACTTGAACTGGTGCTCTAATTTGGGAGTCTGGCATCACAAGCAGTGGTTTAACCCACCATGCCACTACAATGTCTTCTAGGCATATTTTAAAATATGCCTCCTACATAATTATAATTACACATCCTTTGGCCATTATCTTCTCACCTGCTTCCTTCTCAACCACCCATGCCTCCATAACCAGCATCCTACTTTTTATTTCTACAAGATTAACCTTTTGAGATTCAAGATATGAGTGAGATCATGCCGCACATGTCTTTCTGTGCCTGTCTTATTTTGCTTAACATGATTGCTACCAAGTCCATTCATGGTGTCACAAATGACAAGATTTTATTCCTTTTTATTGTGTAGTAGTATTCTCCTGTGGGGTGTGTGTGTGTGTGTGTGTGTGTGTGTGTGAGACAGTTATTGACCCATTCATCTATTTGATTCCATATGTGAATAGTGCTGCAATAAACATGGGAGTTCAGCTATCTCTTCAGAATACTGATCTTATTTATTTCCTTTGGATATATGACCAGTAGTGGAATTGCTGAGTTATATGATGGTTCTATTTTAATTTTTTGAGAAACCTCTATATTGCTTTAGGTAATACTATACTAGTTTGCATTTGTGTGTATGGGTCCCCTTTTCTCAACATCATTATTAACACTTGTCTTTCTTTTTTTTAATAATAGTCAATCTGACAAATGTGAAGTTATATCTAGTTGTGGTTTTCATTATTATTTCCCTGGTGACTCGTGATTTTGAGCATTTTCTTCACATACCTGTTGCCTGTTTATGTGTTTTCTCTTAATAAATATATGTTAATAGTTTTTGTTCATTTTCTATTTGACTTATTTTGGTTTTTAGCTATTGAATCTTTTAATTATTTATGTATTTTGGATATTAAGCCTTTACCTGGTTTATAGTCTGCAAATATTTTTCCATTTCTGTTGGTTGTCTCTTCACTTTGCTGATTGTTTCCTTTGCTGTTAAGAAGCTCTTTAGCTATAATGCAATCCCATTTGTCTAGCTTTGTTCTTATTGCTTCTGCTTTTGAGGTCATATAAAAAAAAACATTGTTCAGATCTATGTCATGAAGAATTTCTTCTGTGTTTCCTTCAAGTAGTTTCATAGTACTTAAATCATTCATCCACTTGGAATTGTGTTATATATTTGTAAGAGATAAGGGTCTAATGTAATTCTCCTGAATATGGCTATCTGGCTTTAGCAACACTATTTATTATAAAGACTGTCCTTTCCCAATGGGTATTCTTGGCACCTTCATTGAAAAATAATTGGCTATAAGTGTAAGAATTTATTTCTTGGCTCTCTATTCTGTTCCATTGTTTCATGTGTGTTTTTTTATGCCAGTATTGTGCAACATTGATTTGAGAACAGAATGAAATCTGTGATACACAACCTGTTAATTATGCAAAATACAATGCATACTGTCACCATCCATCAACTCTCCAAAATTCAAAATATTTAACTAATATTTAACTTTCAACTTTTTTGTACCCATGTAACCAATTAGTCAGAAAGTCATAACATTATTTCTTGAATAACTTTAAGTGTTTTTAACATTTATTTAAAATTTTTGAATTAATATGTAATAATTGCATGTTTCTGAGTTATACAATGCAACTGTTCAACACATTTGCAATGACCTCTAACAGAGGTAGTCATAATTTTCTTATAAGTTGTAATAGGCTTTTAATGATTTTTAGGAAATAAAATAGCTTTCCAATGCATCTCAGCTATACCTAAAACAGTAGTATTATCTGTTTTTTATTGTAATCCAGTTTAGGACTTCATTATATCTCACCTTCTTTTTAAATATTTATTTATTTATCTGAAAGGCAGAGTCACACAGAGGGAGGGAGAAACAAAAAGAGAGAGAGATTGATCTTCATCCACTGCTGCATGGTCTCAATGGCTATGGCTAGGCCACAGCCAGGAGCCAGGAGCTTCATCCTGGTCTCCCATGTTGATGAAGAGGCCCAAGGACTTGTACCATCCTCAGCTGCTTTCCCAGGTGCATTAGCAGTGAGCTGTATCAGAAATGGAACAGCCGGGACACTGAGATGCTGGCAGCATACCCACTACATCACAATGTGAGCCCCTATGTCTCACCTTCTCACTGGCTTGCCTCAGGTATTATATCCTTTTTAATCTTCCACACTGCACCCACAATGATTTTTTTGAGATTTATTTATTTATTTGAGAGGCAGTTACAGAAAGATAGAGACACAGAGAGAGGCCTTCCACATGCTGATTCACTTCCCAAATGGATGCAATGGCTGGAGCTAGGCCTATCTGAAACCAGGAACCAGGAACTTCTTCCAGGTTTCCCATGTATGTGTGGGAGCCCAAGTACTTGTGCCACCTTCCACTGCCTTCCTAAACTGTTAGAAAGCTGGATGGGAAGAGGAGCAGCCAGGACATGAACCAGTGCCTGTATGGAATGCTGGTGCCACAGGTGGAGGCTTAGCTCATTATACCACAGTGCTGGCGCCTACAATGATTTTAATACATAGAAATGTGGTTGTGTCATTCTCTTAATTAAAATTAATGATGAATCTCAATGTCCCTAGGAACTACTCTTTAACTTGGCTTGTATGGCTTGTAAAAACTATTCCCTGATCAATTGTCATTTATTATTTATTTATTTTTTGACGGCAGAGTGGACAGTGAGAAAGAGAGACAGAGAGAAAGGTCTTCCTTTACCATTGGTTCTTCCTCCAATGGCTGCCATGGCCGGTGCACTGCGTTGATCTGAAGCCAGGAGCCAGGTGCTTCTTCCGGTCTCCCATGGGGTGCAGGGCACAAGCACTTGGGCCATCCTCCACTGCCTTCCCAGGCCACAGCAGAGAGCTGGCCTGGAAGAGGGGCAACCAGGACAGAATCGGGCACCCCAATCGGGACTGGAACCCGGTGTGCTGGCGCCGCAAGGTGGAGGATTAGCCTATTGGGCCGTACTCTGTGCCCTAACTGTACTAAACTATTGTGGTAACCTAAATACTTTATATTTTTCTCTTTTTTATTTATTAATATAAGGAGAACAGATTTCAAGTACTTCATTGATGTAAGTTTAAGAATATAGTGATACTTTGCTCCTTTACCCTTCATTTCTTTCTTTTTTTCTTTTGTAATATTTGTGATAACATATTTTTACTTTACTTTATAATCACAGACTTACAGCTCCACTAAATAAAGAGTTTAACAAGTAAAAGTAGAAATACCAGTGTTCAGCAAGAATATAGACAAGGGCTATAAATAATAATCAAATACCAACTTGTCAGTTTCACCCATATACATTAAAATTTTTGTGCTCTATATATTAGCTACCACAAATAGAGAATACATGTAATATTTGTCTTTTTGAGTCTGGTTTATTTCACTAAGCGTTATTGTCTCCAGTTGTACCCATTTTGTTGCAAAAGACAGGGTTTAATTCTCTTTTATGGCTGAGTAGTATTTTATTGTGTATCTATACCTTACTTTTTTTTTACATCACTTGGCCATCACATATGTTGGGTCCTTCTTTCTCAAATATTCTTCCTCTCCTTTTTTTCTCTATCTATGAGTTCTTTCCTGCATAGATATTTCACCATGCATAATTGTCTCCAGTTGCATCCATTTTGTTGCCAAAGACAGGATTTAATTCTTTTTTATGACTAATATTCCATTTTTTATACCACTTGCCATTGCACATGGTGGGTCCTTCTCTCTCAAATATTCTTCCACTCCTTTTTCTCTCTCCCTATGAGTTCTTTGCTACATACGTATTGCTCATTCATGTTAGACATCAGCCCCTCTATGAACTCTTCTGAAGAGATTGATGAGATATCTGTGTTCTATGGACTTTAAATTATCATAACACACATTATACCATATATAAATTGTCTCTATACCTGATACTCTTCTTCATAAAACACCATGGTGTAGAGAGTGATGACCATGACTTCTTTATCTCTATACATGAATGTCCTGCTATAATTCCTGGCATACCAAATGCACCAAGTAAATGTTTGTTTAATGAATAAGTAATTATTTGGGCACTACCAAACATATATGCAGATGCTCACACGAAGGGGCTTCAAAAAGTTCACAGAAAGTACACATTACATTTGAATTCCATTTTCTGTAAACATTTTAAATCCCTGTGTGTGTGTGTCTACCTATATATCACAAAAGATATGTAATATATAATATACATTTATATTTTATTAATATGTGTATATTACACAGGTATAGATATATATTTATGAGTATACCTGCAAAAACCTCAAAAAGTTCATGAAAATGGAATTAAAATAAAATTGATGTTTTCCATTAATTTTTTATATTCCTTGTATATCCCTCCTGCTAATATATTTTTTCTTGCTCTGATTCCATGTCCATCAAACAACTATTCCTACTTATTTTAGTTTCCCAGGTACCTCCATATCAAAATGGATTTCATTTAATCTTATTTACCTCCTAAAAGTCCTATCACCAGAAACAGCCACAATGAGGATTAGGGCTTCAGGTATGAAGGGAATGGGGAGGCACAATTCAACCAATGATAACTATTGTGTGCAGGAAGTGATTTCAGTGGAAAAGAAGCCTGAGGTTTCACAATCTCTAGAAATTTCCATGCTTGTTGCCGGAAATACCGCCGTCATATCATCATTTTTTAAAAGATTGTTTGTTTATTTTCAAGGTAGAATGATGGAGAGAAAAAGACACACAGAGATCTTCCATCTGCTGGTTCTCTTCCCAAATTGCTGCAACAGCTGGTGTTGGGTCAGGCTGAAGGCAGAACTGAGAAAGTCCATGTGGCCTTCCATGTGTGTGTCAGGCACTGCAGTATCTGAGCCATCTTACACTGCCTCCCAGGTGTGTTAGCAGAAAGCTTTATAGAAAGCAGGGTGGCTGAGACTTAAACTGGCACTTTTATGTGGGATATGAGCATCCCACACGGTGGCTGAACCCACTGTGCCACAACACTCGCCCTATATCTTCATTTCTAATCATAATACTTTGTTATCAAGAGCTTAGAACCACTTTTAACCCCTATTAGTTGTCCGTTCCCAGTAGTTGAGCCAGGTTATTTTGAGAAAGGTGGGTTGAAGTCCCTGGCATTGATTATCTGTGGTGGAACAAATGTTTAGCTCCAAGAGAAGGGAATTGGTAAAATAGGAATAAGAAGTGGAGTCCAAGGTATCCAATATGAGGGACCAAAATGGGAGCAGGATTCAAAAGCACTTTTTTTAACCAATACGAAGAACCTAAGTGAATTATGGTTATTTAGAAGATTCTGAAGAATCTTCATGAACAACATGGTCCACAAGGGAAAAATAGAAGATTTTAATTCTGTGATTTCAGAGGACAAATAAGAATTGATAGAAGCTACATGTAAGTGGTTCACAACTTTTTCTGATTTCTAATAATTAAAACAGTCTATAAAATATGATGTTCTTGATAAGGCAGTGAAATTCCCTATCCCTTGAGGCATTTAATGAAAAGCCCAGATGAGCACCTCTCACAAAAGCTTCCCAGGAGATTTGTATACTTTTGTGCATGATAGGAGGCTGAAATAGAAGAGCTCTATAGTTCTATTCAATTTTAATTTGTGCCATTATACAATTTTCTAATTGTTCATGAGGCTGAAAAGTGAGCATCCATGGCCACTCTTCTGTATATTTTCAAGAAGTATAAGATTCATTTTGTGTTCCAGTTGCTGACTTCTTGTTCGTTTTGAAGCTACTTTTCTACTTAAAGTCAGAGGATATATGAACTTTTAAACATTCATCCATTCAACAAATATTTTGGGAGAACTTGCCATGATCCCCTCTTCTGTCAAGCTGCAGAGTTATGCCATAGGAGTAAACTGAAGTTGTTATGACTACTCTTCCTGTAGATCTTGCATGTAGAATTTCATATTGCTGTATGTGAGGATAAAAAACATAGGGTAGAAAGAAAGCACTGAAATACAAGTTTGTTATGCAATTTGAACTCTCTGGGCTAGTAGAATGGTTTCTGTTCAACTTAGAGTCACTCATCATACAAACATCATCCTTTTTAAAAGAAAGAATGCTATTTTGAACTGAAATCAGGCCTCAGATTAGCTATCAAACACAATAACTAGTATTTAGTTTCCAATAATTGGAAGGTACAAGTTCTAAAATAATATCTACTCACCTCTGTGTAGTATCTCCATATTATTGTCCTTACCGGAGATCTACTGGATATCCATAGTAGAGCAAATGCCACATTAACTTTGAACATTTAATAAAATAAGAGAATATCTGTACCTCTCAAGGCATCCTGCATTCTTTTATACAACCAGTATTATCTGGGCACCTTCTATGTACCAGAATTATTGTTTCTGTGTTAGGAATATAAAGATGACTGCCACATTTAAGCAGATTTTATATATATATATATATAATCATATATGTGTATATGTATATATATATAGAGAGAGAATATATCTCAGAAATGTCACATATAAATATTATAAATATAGTTTTAAGTTTGGGGAAGCTTTCTCTGGCTTTTGGGGAAGCTTTCTGGTTACTTTTGGATGCTTGTTTCCCACATGGAGGAATCTGATAGTTTGTCTGGGTATAGCCTGGTCATCAGTCTAATGTGAAGACAGGATTGAAGGGTAAAACTAGAGAAGGGAAGACCAATCTTGAGCATGAAACAACAGTAGAAACAAAGAAAAAATGAATAAAATCAAGCAATAATGCTACTCTCATCCTTGAACATCTAGTAATAAATAACGACAATTTCTCAAATTTTCAAGTTACTTCTCTGAAGTATGAGAATCACCACCTTTATCTGCTTTCACCTCTCAACAACCTTTCTTCTTCTTTATTCCAATGGACTGACACAGAAAGGAGGCATTCAAAAGATCAGATATTGTTTTTATCGATTCCATTAGCAGTAAACATTACCCTACAGTCAGCAGGGAACTCTCATTAAATCATGCTGAGACTGTTACTCTAAAGTCTGGAACCATTAATCAGTTCCTTTTGTTTTGTTGAGCCTCAGACTGTGGTCTTCTGCATCTTGTCAAAGGTCTTTGTCTGCTGTTACTTCAGTCTTGCACAGGATCACAAGTGGTAGAATAACCTGCATTTACCTTTTCACCCTGATTCCTGAGAATCTTTGTGAGTGATATTTTCTACTCCACAATAAGTATTTCTTCCATAAAAGAGTAATGACTATTATGGCTGGGGTGGTTACTAAGATCATCTCTTTGGATCCAGCATTGTGGTGCAGCAGGTTAAGCCAATGTCCATGATGCTGGCATTCCATATGAGCACCAGTTCAAATCCCAGCTGCACCGATTCCGATCCTGCCAACCTGCATTGGAAAGCAGCAGATTATGGCCAAAGTGCTTGGTCCCCTGAACCAACAAGGGAGACTCAGATGGGGTTCCTGGCTCCTGGCTTTGGTTTGCCAAGCTATTACAGCTATTTGGATAATGAACCAGTGGATGGAAATGCGTGTGTGTGGGTGTGTATGTGTGTGTGTGTCCCCCTTCCTCTCTCCCTCTCTCTCCATCTTCTCTTCCTCTCTCCTTACTCCCTCTCTCCCTTTCTTCCTCTCTCCCTCTCTCTCCTTCCCTCTGTTTCCCTCTCTCCCTCTCTTCTTCTTCTCTCTCTCCCTCTCTTCCTCTCTTCCTCTCTCTCATTCTCTCTCCCTCTTTCTCTCTCCTTCTCTCCCCTTATCTCTGTGTCACCCTGCCTTTCAAATAGGTAGATAAGTAATTTTTTTAAAAAGATCATCTCTTTATAATCAGATCATGACTACATCCTATCCAGGATTTTATTTATAGAGATAGTTGGAAATGAGCAGGTTTTTTTTTATTATTTTATGAGTTGGTGACATGGAGGAATTTCTTTTTGGGGAAATAAAAGAGGAAACTTGCTTGAAAATTATTTTTGTGATGTTCATTTAAAATAGAATTTCCCCTGGAAAGGGAAGTACCTTTAGCATTTTTAAAACATCTGAGATAACTCATTGTGTAATTGAGGACATATTTCTCTCTTCCTGATACACACACACACACACACACACACACACACTAGCATATTAATAAAAACAGACAAACACACATAGAAACCTAACAATGCAGAAAATCAGAAATTGATTATATAGAGCTCTCTATTCAGCACAAATTGACTTTATTTTCCCTCAGAGATGTCACCTTTCTGAATAAAACAGCACAAAAGCCATTAAATCTAATAGAATACACTATATCCAAACTGATGAAAATTGCTTGGGAACTTGGAATATGATTGCCACTAGGAAACATGATAGTTGCCCAAGATGTATTTGATTAGTGTGTCAGCGATGAAGAAAAATATTTAGTAGAATTAGAACAAAATGATACCAACAACATGGTTCTTTGGAATGGCTGCAGGTTGCAAATAAAAAAAGCTTGGTTTCTCATCTCAGATTTTTTTTTCTATTTACTAACTAGGTGACATTTAACAAGAGCTAGAATTAGTACATCATAGACACTGCAGCCTGACACAGAAGGGAAAAATGCAATACAGGATTTTCTCCTCTCATCTACATATCTTAGAGGGTTTAGGTTCCCAAATAATCAACTTGGGGTGGGTACTTAGCTCAGAAATTTGTTGATTAAAATGCCCACATTCCATATTGAGGTACCTGGATTTTATACCCATCTCTGGCTTCTGATTCCAGATTGTTTATAATACAACCCCTGGGAAGTAGCAGTAATGGTTCAAGTATTGGGCTCCTGCCACCCACATGGGAGAAATGGTTCCCAGCTTCCTGCTTCAGCTTGACTCAGTTCCAGCCAGTGTGACCATTTAGGGAATGAACCAGTAGATGGGAGCTCCCTGCCTACCTGTCTGTCTCTATTTCTCAGAAAATACATTTAAAAATCAACTAAAGTAACTTCTGTAAATTGCAGTTACAACAATGTGTGCAGGAAATAGAAAGAAAATACATTTAATTTGCTTTAAGGGGCAAAGAAGGACATTAGAGAAGAGGAGACATGAAAGTGGGCATTGAGGGACCACTGCTGTGGTGTAGTGGGCTAAGCCTTCGCCTGCAACACTGAAATTTCAGATAGGGGCCGGTTCAAGTCCCGACTGCGCCTCTTCTGATCCGACTCTCTGCTATGGCCTGGGAAAGCAGTGGTAGATGACCCCAGTCCTTGGGCCCCTGCACCTGAGTGGAAGATCCAGAAGAAGTGCCTGGCTCCTGGCTTCAGATTGGCTCAGTTCTGGCCATCACGACCATCTGGAGAGTGAACCAACAGATGGAAAACCTCTCTCTCTCTCTCTTTCTCTCTCTCTCTCTGCCTCTTCTTCTTTCTGTGTGTAACTCTACCTTTCCAAATAAATAAATCTTTTTAAAAATAAAGTGGACATTGAAGGAAAAGTAAAGTTTTGCCATGGGAGAAGCAGAAAAGAAAACCTCCTTTAAGGTTCCTACTGGAAATAACTCTTTAACTTCAGTAAAGGTAAACACAGGCCCATTGTCAGAAATGGCTCTATGGCATTCTGTGCTTTGCATATGATAAGTTCAGAAGTATGGCTGATGTAGTGAATACTTGGGATGAGTTTCAAAATACTAGGCTCTCTCCAGCAAAGCTGCCACCAAATTCAAGGGCTTCTTCCTTGGACAGCTCATAACATGTCATTTGCATTCTTGGGTTAAAATTATTAAGCACTTTTATTCTTTTATTGTCAGCAACTTTACCTGCTTATACATCTCTACATTTGAATTTCTGAATTCCATCCAAGGATACTTTTTCTTTTCATGATTTACTTATTCATTTGAAAGTCTGAGTTAAGTGGGGGGTGGAGGGAGATCTTTTATCTGCTAGTTCATTCCCCCACATGGCTACAGTAGGTGGGTCTCCCACGTGTGTGGCAGGGCCCAGGCACCCAAGCACCTGGGTCATCCTCAGCTGCTTTCCAGGCAATTAGAAGGGAACTGGAACCTAAGTGGAGCAGCCAGGACTCAAAGTGGCGGCGCTCATATGGATCGTAGGCCTCATAGACAGTGGCTTAAGCCACTGTGCCACAGTACTGACCCCCATACAAGTATACTTGACATAGCTTCTAGTTAATGCAAGATGTCATTCATAGAGTATGACTAAAGTAACATCTATATTCTGAAATAATGTAGGTTATTTTTGTCATTTGAGATATTTTATTTGGAATAAATAAAAACATTTATTTATAATTACAAAGCATTTGGTCAAGAAACTTCACTACTGATCATATCAACCACACACAGTTGTGCTAGTGCTTAGTATCATTGGCATTTTGTTGCTAAACACAACTCACACCCATGAAGTTAGTGTCACTGTTATGCCATATTCCTCATGAAATATTGTTACATCTCCAACCTCAAGGTCTGCTTTGATTGTCACTCTGCTGATGAATTCAACATCACATAATTCTGTTTCTTAGGAATGAGATTTTTAGCCTCACAGTAGTATGTAAGGTGTCAGAATTATTTGGCCCTTTATTTGATTTGACTTAAAATGGAAAGAATAATATTTCAATTATGGAGAATAGGATGATTATCATAAGATATTTTAATATACCCCACAAGTAACCTTTTAAAAACAGGGTCTACTCAAATTCAAAATCCTATTACTTAACAATATTAGCTGTGAATTTAATCTGCCAGTCATTATTCAGCACTCTTTTTGATCTCCAAAAGTTATTTATTCCACAACTGTGAGCTATTATGAAAATTACTTAACTTGCTTGTGATTCAATCTCCTTATCCAAAATGTGGAGAAAATGATTGCTGTCATTTGGATCTTCCCCTTCTTTCCTTTATTTGGACATAAATGAGATTATATAGGTGATTTCTCCAGCATAGAGACTGCCACATAATTGCATGGGTAATGAATAATTGCTTTCTACACAGATGAGCAAAACTTCAGCAGCTATATGTTATTTGGATAAAAACCAAGCGTGGAAAAGCCCATTAGCATTACAGCAGCATAAAACCATGGAAACACAGATCAAAACAAAACATTGAATCATAGTGCCTCCTAGCTCATGGAGCAAGGCCTTCTGCTATGGAAGATGAGTCATAGTTGATAGTTACATTGTGCTCCCAAGAAGTACTTGAAGTTTCCCTGTGTCTTTGCATTAGATAGCTCTTTTCATATTTATCCTAGACATTTTGGAACAGGAAATTAGATGTAAAAATATCATATTTAGATGATGAACTCTACTTAAATAAACAGAGAAATACTGAAATAGTTTGATACATTTTCACTTACATGTTGTACAACATAACCAAAATATTGTAAAGATTGCCTGTAATTATCTTTATGATATTTTGTATGATCTTATTTTATTCTTTCATAAAGTATTAGGTGACCATAACATCTACTTCAAGTAATATATGTAGGTCCTTCAAAAATTTGTGGAAAAGGACCTTAAAATATAACTTTATTTTGGTGCAAAATAGTTTTATTATCCATGAACACAAATAATCTTTTAAAAATATAAAAAAAATTTTTGATACTTAATGACTTCAGATGCAACTTAAGAATTTAAAAGAATGATAAATCCAGTGAAAGTAAAGGATATTAACACAATGGCAGAAATTTAAATGAAATTTAAAGGAAAGATACCAAAAGAAAGCATCAACAAAACTAAAAGCTTGTTCTTTGTAAAAGCTACCAGTAGGCAAACTTCTGGCAAGATTTATGTAGGAAAACAAAAACACATATGGAAGATAGAAAATGTCAACATAAGTCAACAACAGAAAAGATTTAAAACCATATAAGATCAACCAACTATGAAGCAGGCCTACTGAACACAAGAGAAAAAGCCTGAATGTTTCTTCACTGAATAAAGGAGCAAGGGGGGAGAGGGGGAGGAGAAACACAGAAAAGAGCGAAAAAACTGGCTGTTGAAGCCAATATAAAAAAATTATGAAAAACATGCATTTTCAAAAAAGTATGCATAGATTTATAATTTTTGCACGTAAATCTATCTTTAAATTCTACTTTCCACTAACATTACAAAGTGCCTTTGTACAGCTTTACAATATTGTTTAGATTGATAAAGGAGTAAGATCAAGTTTTTTTCTTTATTTTATAGAAAGCATTTATTTAATAAATGTAAATTTCATAGTTAAAACTTTTGGATTATAGCAGTTCTTCCCCCCATACCCACCCTCCCACACCCAAACCATCCCACCACCTATGTCCTCTCCCATCCAATTCTTCATTAAGATTCATTTTTATTTATCATTATATACAGAATATTGAGTCTATACTAAATAAAGATTTCAACAGTTTGCACCCACACAGATACACAACATATAAAGTACTGTTTGAAGACTAGTTTACCATTAAATCTCATAGTAAAACTCATTTAGGACAGAGGTCCTACATGGGGAGCAATTTCACAGTGACTCTTGTTGATTAAACAATTTACACTATTATTTATTATGTCACTGATAACCCAAGGCACTTTTCATGAACTGCCAAGGCTATGGAAGACTCTTGAGTCCACAAACTCTAACATTATTTAGACAAGGCCATAATCAAAGTGGAAGTTCTCTCCTCCCTTCAGAGAAAGGTACCTCCTTCTTTAATATCCCCTTCTTTCCACTGGGATCTCCCTCACAGAGATCTTTCATGTAGGTCATTTTTTGTCATAGTGTCTTGGCTTTCCATGCATGCCTGAAATGAAGAGCCAGTTTTACTTATTGAAAATGTGGAATTATAAACTACTGTGTCTATTTAGTTAATAGATATTTATTAAGTATCTGTTATTCTATTATGTAAAAGACAATGTTCAGAAAGTGACAATCCATGCCCTCAAGGGCTTACAATATCTTAGAGTGGTTCAGACAAGTCTTTAAATATAGATAATATAAATATTTCAGTTATAAAAACTTGAGTATGAAAATGTTTCCTTCAAATGAAGGAAATGTGATAGCAAATCAAAGAAGAAGGAATCAGGACAAAAGATTGGCCTAATTTATGAGTGTAAAGCTTAATTTGATGCTAAAATTAAAATATTTCTATCCTTATGTACCTTCATAATACTTTTTATCCTCATAGTAACTAAAATAAAAGTAAGAGACTAGTGCTGGAAATTCTCCTTTGTTGACTTAAAGTAGAATTGCAGGCTGGCGCCGCGGCTCCCTAGGCTAATCCTCTGCCTGTGGGGCCGCACCCAGGGTTCTAGTCCCAGTTGGGGCACCGGTTCTGTCCCAGTTGCTCCTCTTCCAGTCCAGCTCTCTGCTGTGGCCCAGGAGTGCAGTGGAGGATCCTGCACCCGCATGGGAGACCAGGAGAAGCACTTGGCTCCTGGCTTCGGATCAGCGCAGCACTGGCCATAGCGGCCATTTGGGGAGTGAACCAACAGAAGGAAGACCTTTCTCTCTGTCTCTATTTTTTTAATAACGCTTTTATTTAAAGAATATAAATTTCCAAAATACAGCTTATAGATTACAATTGCTTCCCTCCCCCATAACTTCCCTCCCACCCGCAACCCTCCCCTTTCCCACTCCCTCTCCCTTTGCATTCACATCAAGATTCATTTTAAATTCTCTTTATATACAGAAGATCAGTTTACTATATATTAAGTGAAGATTTCAACAGTTTGCCATCACATAGCAACACAAAGTGAAAAATACTGTTGGTGTACTAGTTATAGTATTAATTCACAATGTATAGCACATTAAGGACAGAGATCCTACATGATATATTTTTTTAAAATTGATTAATTTTCTATGCAATTTCCAATTTAACACCAAGATTTTTTTTCATTTTTAATTATCTTTATATACAGAAGATTGATTCAGTATATACTAAGTAAAGATTTCATCAGTTTGCACCCACACAGAAACACAAAGTGTAAAATACTGTTTCAGTACTAGTTATAGCATTACTTCACATTGGACAACACATTAAGGACAGATCCCACATGAGACGTAAGTACACAGTGACTCCTGAAGTTGATTTCACAATTTGACACTCTTGTTTATGGCGTCAGTAATCTCCCTAGGCTCTAGTCATGAGTTGCTGAGGCTATGGAAGCCTTTTGAATTCGTCGACTTCGATCTTATTCCGACAGGGTTATAGTCAAAGTGGAGGTTCTCTCCTCCCTTCAGAGAAAGGTACCTCCTTCTTTGATGGCCCCATTCGTTCCACTGGGATCTCACTCACAGAGATCTTTCATTTAGGTCTTGTTTTTTTTGTTTTTTTTTTTTTCCAGAGTGTCTTGGCTTTCCATGCCTAAAAATACTCTCATGGGCTCTTGAGCCAGATCTGAATGCCTTAAGGGCTGATTCTGAGGCCAGAGTGCTATTTAGGACATCTGCCATTCTATGAGTCTGCTGTGTATCTCGCTTCCCATGTTGGATCATTCTCTCCCTTTTTGATTCTATCAGTTAGTATTAGCAGCCACTAGTCTTGTTTGTGTCATCCCTTTGACTCTTAGACCTATCAGTGTGATCAATTGTGAACTGAAATTGATCATTTGGACTAGTGAGATGGCCTTGGTACATGCCACCTTGATGGGATTGTATTGGAATTCCCTGGCACGTTTCTAACTCCATCATTTGGGGCACGACTGATTGAGCATGTCCCAAATTGTACATCTCCTCCCTCTCTTATTCCACTCTTATATTTCACAGGGATCACTTTTCAGTTAAAATTTAAACACCTAAGAATAATTGTTTGTTAATTACAGAGTTCAACCAATAGTACTAGAATAAAAAAATACTAAAATGGATAAAGCATTTCATTGTACAACAACAGTCAGCACAAGAGCTGATCAAGTTGCTGTTTCTCATAGTGTCCATTTCGTTTCAACAGGTTTCCCCTTTGGTGCTCAATTAGTTGTCACCGATCAGGGAGAACATATGATATTTGTCCCTTTGGGACTGGCTTAATTCACTCAGAATGATGTTTTCCAGATTCCTCCATCTTGTTGCAAATGACCGGATTTCATTGTTTTTGACTGCTGTATAATATTCTATAGAGTACATGTCTCACTCTCTTACTGTCTAACTCTGCCTGTCAAAAAATAAAAATTAAAAAAAGTAGAATTACAGCATTGGTGTTCCTTCCTCAATAATATTCATACTATAATCTTTCAGTATCAATGCTTTTCAACTTGACTACACATTAGAATAACTTGGAAAATTTTTAAAGACTGCCAGTATTAGCCCAATTAAATTAGAATCTTTTTGATATAATCTTTTCCTTTTATCCCAGGATTCTGCAGGTTTATTATTTTATTCATTGTGTCTGGGTTGCTATTGTCTTCCAAGAAGTGGTAAGTATTCTAATAGATGCTGAGTTGTTCATCATGCAAACATTATTCTTCTTTAGCATGATTTTGATTTGATATATATTTGATGAGTGCATCAGGTTTTTCATCATGCAGGTTTGGTTTGCATAGGTTTTTTTTGTTCTTCTTGGTTAACTACAGCATGATACACATTCACACAGTCAACTGGACATCTGGGCTTGTTCTTATGCAAATAACAATATTCCTTTGTTGTGCAAGCCCTTCAAATTACATGGTTTGACTTTGTAAGCAGTCACTGTTGCAAATCTCCTACATTTGCTACAAGTATGAGACATTAGAAGTCAGATCTAAAGTTGTGGCAGGAGAACCTAGGAAAAAGCTTAAGACAAAAAGTCCAATGAGTAGAACTAGGACTAGGTAAGGATTAGGCCAGATATTGTTTCAAGAAAAATAACAACAACAAAAAACCACAGAGTCATCAGAATTAGAGCACCAGGTCAGAGTACAAGGAAAAAAGCTAGGCTCAGATACTAGTAAGCCCCTAAGCTATCAAGTAAAATCTACTTCTAAATATGTATTGTGGTAACAAAATGATAAACTTGAGATAAAAGCACTGGAAAATCTAGATCAACACATATTAGAAGGTAAAAGAGCACAGCATGATGTCAGCATTGCACGTGCACAAATTCAATGGTGGTAAAATACTTTATTTTTGTTTTTTATATTTTAATGTTTGTGATTCTTTCTGTCATTTTACAAAATGACTGTGTCTTGGCAAGAAGAGAGACATCACTTCCCTCATTACTCAATTAATTTCAGTACTTTTTCTGTCTTCTACATCATCAGGGCATTGCTAAGCTTTCATCATTTTTGCAAATGACTATAGCAGAGCTTCATGCACCATGTCTTCATATACAAAAGTGCAGTGGTAGAATCATTTTTACAAGCCCTCTCCCATCTTAGTCTGCCTCTTAGCTCTCAGTAAGCAGAATAAGTTCTCATAATATTTTTAAGCAAGTCATTACCCAGAAAATGAATTTAAGCCAGGATGGGCTTAGATTATACAAAATTCAGTCCTTCAAGTTAGGCACCGGCATAATCATCACAAAATCATAACCACATATAAATCAAAACTGCTATTCCATTGGCAAAGAAGAAGGTAGTGGCTATTAGGTAGTCAATGGAAAGTACCTACTACAAGATCATAGTATCTCACTTAACTAGTTAGTAAATACAAGAGAGAGCTAGAGGGGGCACTGCTGTGGAGCTGCGAGTTAACACTCTGGCATGAAGCGCCTTCATCTCATATGGGTGCTGGTTCTAGACCCAGCTGCTCCACTTCTGATTTAGTTCTCTGCTATGGCCTGGGAAAGCAGTGGAACATGGCCCAATTCCTTGGGCTCCTGTACCCACGTGGCAGACCGAGAAGAAGCTCCTTGCTCCTGGCTTCGGATGAGCTCAGCTCTAGCCATTGTGATCATTTGGGGAGTGAACCAGTGGAATGGAAGACCCCCCCCAACCCCGCTCTGCCTTTCTTCTCTGTGTAACTCTGAATTTCAAATAAATAAATAAATATTTTAAAAAAAGAAGTTTGAAAAAAAAAGAGATAGCTAGACAATTTTCAAAAAAGGCCAAGCCCCAGAACCATGCATACAAATGCAAAAACAGAATGTTTTGGTTTTATTGAACTGTGACTTTTATTTAGGTTTGTTACCATGAGTGAAAATCAGTAAGAAATGTAAATCAAAACCACTATGAGATTTCACCTCACCTCTGTTAGAATGGCTTTCAGACAGAAATCAACAAATAACAAATGGTGGTGAGGATCTGGGGAAAAGGTACCCTAATCCACTGTTGGTGGGAATGCAAACTGGTATAGTCACTGTGGAAGACAGTATGGAGATACCTCAGAAATCTGAATATAGCCCTACAACATGACCCAGCCATCTCACTCCTGGGAATTTACCCAAAAGGAAATGAAATCAGCAAATAAAAGAGTTATCTGTACTCCCATGTTTATGGCCAAAAAACAATATATGAAAAAATGCTCAATATCACTAGCCATCAGGGAAATGTAAATCACAACCACATCGAGATCACACCTCACTTTTGTCAGAATGACTAAACTCCGAAACAGAGAGTAACAAATGTCGGTGAGGATGTGGAGAAAGGTTGGTAGGAGGGGTAAATTAGTGCAGCCACTGTGGAAAATACTGTGGAGATTTATTTAAAAACAAGAAATAGACTTTCCATATGATCCAGCAATCCCACTACTGGTTTTATACCCAAAAGATTAAAATACAGTTTACTAAAGAGATATCTGCACCACCGTATTTATCACAGGATTGTTCACAATAGCCAAAATTTGGAATCAGCCAAATTGTCCATCATCAGATGAATGGATAAAGAAAATGTGGTTTATCTACACCATGGAATATTATTCAGCTATGAAATGAAATTCTACCATTTGCAGCAAAATGGACACAACTGGAGGACATCACACTGAGTGAAATAAGCTGGACGCAGAAAGACAAATACCACATGTTTTCCCTTATTGTGGGAGCTAAAATTTTAAAAAACAAACAAACAAAAAAGAAAGAAAGAAAAAAGAAATATCTGTGTATATCAGTGTTGCTGTAAATATAGTTTTGTAAAACTTTGTTTTATACTTTTGTCAATCCAATGATTGAAAATGTTATGCTACTATAACTTTAATTACCTATGAGTACTTTTAAGTTTACTGCATAGGGATGATATGGTCATTTTCTACTCAGTTATTGCTTATAACCATTGTCCCTAAAACTCTGGTCTTTTGCTTTTAACTTGTTAAATTTCTTATTCTGTGAAGTGTTAAGCCTTTTTACTGTAATGTCAATTTAAAATATGTTATTTCAAAAAGAAAAAAAGGAAGGGATAAGGAAGAAAGGGAAGAAGAGAGGAGAGGGAGGGAAGGAGGAAGGGAATATCATCATGTTCTAGAATTATATCTGCAAATCACATTAAATCTGTTTAAAAGCAATTCAAAAAAGAAAAGATAAAGAGGTTTCTCTTATTTAGAAAATAATAGAGATAACAGAAACCTTATGTTTGGTAGATCAGTCACTTTGCACTGTATGAGGAGATTCTGTGACTCAGACTAGATGTTTTCCCCTGGCAACACAGCCAGTTAACGCCAAAGCTGGAAGTAGAACCCAAAGTTTCCTTACATCTTGTGCACTGAGCTTCACACCAGGGCCTCTAAATTTGTCTCCAGTGTTTGTCTCAGTCACTCATGTATATGTTTTGATCACTTGTATTCTGTGTCACCAGGAATTTGTTAATAATACAGTCCTGATGTTACAAATAATTTATTGGTTTTATTCCTTTATAGCAATGATTAAAGGTTTTCCCAATGATGACTCACGCTCTTAAACCATTTTTGTTTACTGTACATTCTTAAGTGGCAGAGAAATGCTGAGATTACAGTCAGCAAAGAGAAAATTACATATAGCTCTGGCCACTTCTAGGGTTATGTCACTCCTGTGAATATTCACATCTTTTGTAGTACAATCATGTCACCCCTGTGAATGTCATAGTTCTTATCTTTTTAAAAATATTTTATATATTTACTTGAGAGGCAGAGTTACAGAGAGGGGTGGGGTGGAGAGAGAGAGAAAGAGAGAGAGAGAGAGAGAGAGAGAGGTCTTCCATCTGCCGGTTCACTCTCCAAATGGCTGCAATGGTTGGAGCTGGGCTGATCCGAAGCCAGGAGTCAGGAGCTTCATCCGTATCTCCCACATGGGTGTAGGGGTCTAAGCACTTGGACCATACTTTGCTGCTTTTCCAGGCACATTATAGGGAGCTGGATAGGAAGTGGAGCAGCCAGGATTCAAACCGGTACCCACGTGGGATGCCAGCTCTGCAGCGCTGGCCCCTAGTTCACATCCTTTGACAGAAAAATTTGGAAGACCACAGCTCTAACTGATCACATTATTCCTATTGTTTGACAAGGAAAATTTTGAGAAATCTATGTCTTTTTTTAAGGTGTATTTATTTATTTGAAAGAGTTACACACAGAGAGGAGGAGAGGCAGAGAGAGGGAGAGTTATACAAAGAGAAGGAGAGGCAGAGAGAGAGAGAGAGAGAGAGAGAGAGAGGTTTCCATCCACTGGTTCACTTCTCAGATGACCACAATGGCCAGAGCTACACCAATCCAAGGCCAGGAACCAGGAGCCAGGAGCTTCTTCTGGGTCTCCCATGTGGGTGCAAGGGCCCAAGCTCTGGCCATCCTGTACTGCTTTCCCAGGCCATAGCAGAGAGCTGGATCAGAAGTGCAGCAGCCAGGACTCGAACTCGTGCCCATATGGGATGCCGGCACCGGGTAGGGAGAGAGAGAGAGAGAGAGAGAGGTCCTGCATCCTCTAGTTCACTCTCCAACTGGCTGCAGTGGCCGGAGCTGCATTGATCCAAAACCAGGAGCCAGGAGCCCCCTCCGGTAACAAAATCAGCTGGTACTATACCCTCATAAGATCATCTGTCCTCATTGCATTTTCCTGCCTGTGTTCCTAACATTTGCCAATATAACCCCAATGCTCTCTGCCTTTCTGTTTATATTTTTCCTGTTTGCTTAGCTGGATGTAGAAGACATTGGTCATACCTCTGGTATCAAACTGCTCTTTTCTTTGGCATTCTGTTCTGCTTCTTCCATATTTCTCTTTAGTTGGCCTCATTGCTATTAGGTGTAGCTTGAGAGACTTGTTTGCCATTTATAAATGAATCAATTTCTGCTATTAACAAGGGATATATTACATCTAATTGCTTATGTAAGAAGTACCTTAATCCCTAATGAGTCACTGTAATTCAGTGTCTGCCCTTGTGATTTTCAATTTCAAGATCAAAATTAAAACAATTATTTGCATTTTCTACCTTGATATCTTAGTGTGAATAGAGTAACTGGCTTCCAGGTAACAATCACACGAGTTTATCAATGTACATTAATGTCTAAATGTCTATCTCTTTGAATGAAACTGCAATTTCTCCCCCTCCCCTAAAAGTGAATAGCTTATAGTTAGCTGAGCATTCAAAACATACCTTTCCAAGTCTGTTAAAATTTCATTTTTACTCAAGTTTTTCTGGAAGATGTCTATATATTAGAGTCCCTAAGACTGCTTCAATTGTACCAGATGCTAAATGTTACTAGACCATACAAAACATACACTTCATGTTTGCTGAAAATCTACCCAAGCAGACAAAAATGTTAATGCACTTTGCTCTCTAAAACCACTAAACGGAACAAAGAGAAACACTCCTCCTGGAGTATTCCATTATGAGTCATCCATGCCACTGACTCATCCCTGAACTGTATGCAGAATAGAACTGAAGAGGGAAACCTGACTACAAGCAAATGTTCTGTTTTCCTTTATTTCTTCTCTACTAACAAATTTCCTGAGCTCACAGCCAAATTCGAATTTTAAGGGCATCAGTGAACTTAAGGATATGTGCTAAGCCTAGTGGGAAGCTTTGTGGTGCTAGGTTGTTGTAAGAACAGAGTGGGAAGTAAAAAATCTAAGAGGAAGAAAAATGAAGTGGTGGTAGATGTCATGATAGAGTACAAAAGCAAAGGATATATGTATATGGGGCTGGTGGCAGTGTTGTAAGAAAGAGAGTCAGATTCTATAAAATAACAGACGATTGAAAGGAGGTAGAGTCAAAGCTGTCCAGAAGCAGCGAGGAAGTATTTGGAAAGTGTGTCTGCCTGAGGGCTCACATTGAACATCCATTGTGTAGGAAGGTACTTCAAGAAGTTTGTGGAGAGATTGTTTAAAAAGATAAATGTGGTGTAGTGCAAGTACTTTTTAAAATCCATGCATACATGCATTCTTCAAAAAGTACATGGACAATGCATGATATGAAGAAAATTATGTATGAATGTCAAACTATGTAAGCTGCATGAGAGAATTCTCTTTGGTTTGCTTCTCCTGTGGTACCATCTCTTGTTCTTAAGGGAAGCCTAGCTTCCTAAACAAATCTTGTTTGTCAGCTTACACACATTTGTATTCTAAATTATTTTTACTTGGTTTGCCCAGCTGAAGCCCTGTTTAATTTTACAGCCATGTGGATTTAAGGTTTCTGTTGTAAAATAATCTTCATAAATTTATGAAGATTCAATGTGGTTATTGTATTCTTCATATCAATTATCTTTTGAACTATTGTTCTCCTCATTTCATGTGCATACTCTTACAATCTTTGTCAAGCTATCTGATTCTTTTACATTATTGTAGGAATATTTTTGGAAAGCAGCACCATCAACAAGACAAGCTAACATATTTTTAACTCTAACAGTCTTAGAAAGTGTGGCATAGGGAAAGTACATTGAACTGTCTGGATCCTCATGATCTAATCTAAGCTTCGACACTATGTGATATTGAATTAATCTCTTTTCCTCCATGGGACCTGACTTCTTACACTGTAAGATGAGGAGGATGCACCGACATAGTCTATAAAGGAATCATTACGCCACAAGGATAGTTTAGGTTCTGAGTAATCAGAAACCGCACATCATTCTCCACTCTGTTACTAATTCATCCTGGAAATTCCTTCCTGTAAGAGTCCATTTCTGCAGGACTTCTTAATGCTAAAAACATAAATTACATATGGAGAAATGTCATTATACTACTATGCACTACATATATGGTGTAGCTACTGGTATAAATTGAGGTAGACCTCAGAACCTAAGACCTACTGCTTGTTAGTTGTGATACATGGTTGCATTACTTAACATTCCTGAACCTCTATTTCCTTTCCCTAAAATAATCATACGAGGCAGGCGCTGTGGCATAGCAGGTAAAGCTGCTGCCTGCAGTGCCGGCATCCCATATGGGTGCTGGTTCGAGTCCCAGCTGCTCCACTTCCGATCCAGCTCTCTGCTATGGCCTGGGAAAGCAGTAAAACATGGCTCAAGTCCTTGGGCTCCTGCACCCAAGTGGGAGACCCAGAAGAAGCTCCTGGCTCCTGGCTTTGGATGAGTGCAGCTCTGGCCATTGTGGCCAATTGCGAGTGAACCAGAGGATGGAAGACCTATCTCTCTCTGTGTCTCTCCTTCTCTCTGTGTGTAACTCTGACTTTCTAAAAAATAAATAAATCTTTAAAAAATCATATAATGCTGTCTAACTTGCAAGGTTTCTGTAAGGATTAAATAGAATTACATATGTAATACAGCTCCTGGATCACAGTAAGTACTTACTGTTAGCAAAATAAATAAAAATTGGTGAAAGAAATAAAATAAATAAGTAAATCTTTTAAATATACAAAAGAAACCCATGTAGAAATAAATTAACTCCAGAATAGCAATTAGGTTCCATTTCTTTCTTCTTCTTCTTTTTTTTTTTTTTTTGGACAGGCAGAGTTAGACAGTGAGAGAGAGAGAAAGGTCTTCCTTCTGTTGGTTCACCTCCCAAATGGCTGATACCGCCGGCATGCTGCTTCGATCTGAAGCCAGGAGCCAGGTGCTTCCTCCTGGTCTCCCATGCGGTTGCAGGACCTAAACTCTTGGGCCATCCTCCACTGCACTCCCAGGCCACAGAAGAGATCTGGACTGGAAGAGGAGCAACCGGGACAGAATCTGGTGTCCCAACCAGGACTAGAACCCGGGGTACCAGCACCGCAGGTGGAGGATTAACCAAGTGAGCCACGGCACTGGCTAAGTTTCATTTCAATTGGCCACCTCAATTGATTAGCTTTAGCTGTCTTACTGGATCATGAAACCTGTTGGGACTCAGTGGGGAATGCTTTTATTGATGAACAATTTCTGCAATGACAACAGAAATAGGTAACAAAGGCAAGTGAGACTTCGGCTTACTAAAATCAGAAAAGATGTGGTTCATGGGGACTTACAAAGAAGAAAAAACTAGATGAAGGAATGGAAGCTCCAGAAAGACAACTCAAAAGTATGGCAGCATTTTCTAATGGTAATGTGTGTTCAAAGTAGGAATAATTTGTTTTTGGAGTCAGTAAATTGTGTCATTAAAAGTATTCTAATGCAGGTTGAATGAATACTTGGAGAAAAATAATGAGGGTCCCAAGCTAGAAAGAAGTGGAATTTTGGTAGAGTGCAGACCTCCTTAACTTTTCCCCTGCAAAATTCTGCGAATCGTGGCTAATGTGACTAAAATAAATTTTTTCAGACTTTGGGAAATTATGCAAAGCCTTGCATCAATTTAAGGAAAGGGTGTTCAAAAAAGGCTCCAGAACCTCATTAAGAACCATAGGTTTAAAGATGGCATTTCTTGTTCTGTTCCAACACACCTCTTCTAAGCACTGCCCTGGCCTCAAAATGGTTATTTGTTTGACATTTAAGCCCCCTAGAAATGCTCCATTCACAGGGCATTGTTGTTATTTGACCTGACGAAGATTTCTCTGTGGGAAAATCCAAATCCCCACTGTGTTGTTTGAAAAAGTCAGCTATAGTAATTTAATATTATGGTTTTCTAGTTTTTCATCTCTAGCCTCAAACTTCCCCTAGACTATGTTTATTTCTTACCCCGTATTTCTGCATTTCTTGCCCTAAACTAGCTCTCTCCAAAATTCGTACTGAAACCACTTAACCAACTCTACTACTGACACTATCCTAATACAGTCAATAACATCTCTCGTGGAATTACTGCCATAGTTTTCTGATTTCCCTGCCTTTATTCTGAAGGCTCCACAATCTACTTTCTGCCCAGCAGCTTCAGAGACCTTTTCAAAGCTAAGTTGGATCTTTCTTCTCTCCTGCTTAAATCCCTCAATGGATTCTCGTGATCCTTAGATTAAAATCCAGATTCATTATCATGCCCTGCAAATACAAGATCTACTAATCCCTCAGCCACAGAGCCTCTTGCACAGTCTCATACAAAGCATTCTAGCTCCCACACTAGGGTATTTGCATGTGCAAATTTAAAATTAGATGCCTTCAAATTCCAAGTCTATGTCTCTTATCTCCCAATTTTTGTTTTATTTCTTTATGGTATAAATGGATAATTTAGAGTTTATTCTGAAACCATAATGTTATAGTACTGAGATTAGCTCAAGGCATTATTAGCCTGCTTGTGGAGATAGATTTACTCAAATGCCTTCTTTACCTTTACCTGACTATCCATTCCCTTTACAATTACAATTACTCCTCTTTTTATCTGAAAATTTGGTAAATCCCTGCTTCTTATTTTGGATAATTAGCTCTGCAAGGTTAAGATCTCCTGACTTATTTTTCTTGTCTTCCTCCAAGTTAGTGCCCTAACAGTATTTGTTTTTTTTTCTTATATTTTGAATATCAGTGTGAAAGTGTGGAGGATGTATAGACACTTTGTATGTTTCCCCCAGTAAACTCACTTGCTGTCTTCACTCATACCTCATACATTCACCCACACCTCCCTCTGGATTAGAAAGAACCAATGACACTTTTGAAATTGTTATCTAGCTCCTTCTAGTCATTACCAGCCTTCTGCTGCATCACTGAACCCACCCCTCAGATATATAGACAGAAGATATGTACCAGTAGCCCAAATCCTCTGTCTTTCAGTCCTTGGACATGACTTTCCAGAGTGCATGTTGGAAGATTACGCCCCTTCTTTTTGTAGTGCTGATACATTTTTTCCCATTTTAAAACTTGCATTTGTTCATTTAAATTGTTTTCTGAGGATGGGGAGATTGGGGTTCTGTGATTTAGCTTTACCCTACTTTCTTCCTCAGAAGTCCTTACACATTGGAGATTTTAAACAATCATTTATTTGTATGAATAGATAGAGATAGATGGTGGGTGTATGTAAGCATGAAATAATGGATGGAAAGAAGAGGGAGAATAGCTTAGAAGAGGATAAAAACACATTAGAAGGTCTAGTTAGGAGCTGTTCTAGTCATTCTCATTAGAAATGGTAGTGACATTTTCTGCTGTGGTAGAGGGTAGATAAAATTGGGTACATTCTGGTTTATACTCTGGGGTAGAATTGGTTGACTTTGAGAGTGCATGTAGAAATGAAATAGAGATGTTAGATAAATCTATTGCAAGGTTTTTAGACACCAGCAACTGAATGGATGGAAATCCCATATTCAGAGATAACAGACACATGCAAAAGAAAGTTGATAAAAGTTTAGAGGTGGCTGTGTGATATCGAAGTGGAGTTCAGAAGAAACATCTCAATTGGAAGATAATTTTGGAATTAGAGATCAGATATATGCCATTTGAGGTCAGAGACATAACCTGGAGGTCACATGGAACAATTTGCTCTAAAATCCAGGGCTGGATTTTGAGAAACAGTAAATGAAAGTTAATGTCACAGCCTTGTCCCTTCCTCTCCAACTGGTCTCTCTTCGTCTTTAAGAAACTAGTTCCTGAAAGGGCAGCGATGTTTTGGAGGCATTGTTCTCTCACGTCAGTTATAAAAAGAAGACTCTGACATATGAGCTTGGTTGCCTGGTTACTGGATAAACACAGACGACACAGGTTCTTATGCTCAGATCCGCGTAGGCTCTGCCGGAGTCGGATGATGTTGGCGAGGCTCACCAACCAGCGAATCCTGCAACGGATATGAAACAAGTTGCGGATGCTTAAAAGGGGATGAGGTTGAGGTGTCTCCCCCTACTTTTGTACCGACATTTTGTAATATGTCGGTCAATGAAGAAAAAGATGAAGAATGTCCGGATGAACAAACTATGCCTAGAGAAATTCAAGATGAGTTTGTTTATGTAATGCAGATGTCTTTGAGTGGCATATATAGACAAGTAAGTGATCTAAGTAAATATGCTGAAAACATATTGGGAGAACTATCCAAAAAAATGGACATGGTTGCTTTCAAACTTAAAAGTCTGCAAGAAAACGTAATCCAGTTAACTGATGTTATTACTCACAAGGTTCCGAATGAAGGTTTGTCCTTGCTAGTTAGAAAGTCTAGAAAGACTTTTCAAGGTACAATGGCTCAAACACAGCAGATACCCTCGTCCGAGTCACCACCTGTGAAAATGTGTGAAGTACACCATGCTTCTGTACAGACAGCACATCTTACTATGCCTGCTCCTTATAGCCAAGACATTATGGAAGATTTAAAGATTTCTTCCGATGCTTCATTCAGCTCCAGTCCATCTTTCTCTGAACTGTGTAAAGAAAAAATGGTACCCGAAAGTAAACCAAAGAGAGGAAAATTCAAGCAAAAGAAAAAGCACCTAGATCATCTGAATAAACCACAAAATGTGTGTCAAAGTCAACGGATGGAAGATAATACTACAGTGGGCCCAAACCCAGCTGCTTGTGGTGAGACATCTCATTCAACTATGGATCAAAGTCCCCTTTCTACTTTCCCATTTAGTGAAATCAGAACACTTCTATCAACAGCTGTAGGAAAAGTGTTATCCAATCCTGTAAATCTCTCTATGCATGGAGCTAGGGATGTGAAAACTTCACCTGCCTACGTCAATTATGGAACTGGTATTGGAGAAGATTTGCAACCTAAACCTCGAAATCATCTTAAAGCAGAAGTTTTTGTGAGCCCAACAGCACCAGCCTCACCACCTCCATTACCACCTAATTGGTTAACTATGTTAAGAGCTTCAAAGAAGGCAAGTCTTCTGCCAATCACACATTCTGAAATTCAACTTCCAACACCTGTTTTGAGAACCACAACTGCAATATCGCTTCCTAATTGCCTGCAGATTACTCCTGATTCAAGTCTTCCATTTACATCAGCAAAAGAAGAATCCTCCACTTCAGTTCCCCAATCTCTTCAATATGGTGAACAGACACCAGATGGTCTACTTCCACATCATGAAGATCTGGGGATACCTACATCTCTACCTTTTTATCCAGTAATTTCACCTAGTACTCAGTCAGGGGCTACAATTACAGATCCAGCTGACCCTGCTCTGGTCGTACAATCATCAGGATCTTCAATTTTTCAATCTGTGAAGTCTCCTTTTGCACAATCACCAAGAACATTAGTTGAAAAATCACCAGGATCTTCAACTCCATCAACACCAAGATCTTTACTTGTACCACCACCAAATAATTTGGTTCCACCAACATCAAGATCTTCATTTTCACCATTACCAAGATATTCAACTACTGTGTCAGAACATTCAATTTCAGTATCAGTATCTTCAAGTCCACAAACACTGATAACTTTTAATTCATTATGGAAAAATTCATTTGCCCACTCACCAAGACTTTTATTTACTCCATTGTCAAAATGTTTAGCTTCACTGTCATCAAGCTCTCCAGTTGCAAAATCAATAAGATATTTGACGCCATCACAATCAAGATCCTCAAGTGTGAAATCAACAAAATCTTCCACTCCACAATCATCATTGTCATTTGTGCAATCACGACTTTCCATTTCTAGCCCTAGGGCTCTATCAGTTCCCCAGTCTTCAATAGCTCCTGTTTATCCTGTTAGGAGACCCTCTTCTCCACCACCACTACCAAAAATTAGCAAGTCAAGGAAGACCTTAATGGAAGAAATAAGAAAAGGTGTTGTGCTACACAAAACAAAAGGTTACTCTTCATCAAAAGCCAAAAAGAATCCCAGCATTGAAGCAAGTACCATCTTATCCCGGCGTAAAGCTATGGGATATAGTTCAGGTAAATCAGATAGTGAGGCAGATGGAGTGGAGGAAAAGTAAACCAACAAATAAATCTCACTAAAAAGGAATAAATGTCTATTGTCTTATTCTATAGTAATTAAGTAATTTCTAATGTTTTACTTTTTTGTCCTTAGAATTAACCACTAACTCTGTATTTTTTTTTAAAGAGATTTATTTATTTATTTGAAAGGAAGAGTTACAGAGAGGCAGAAAGAGAGAGAGAGTGAGAGAGAGAGAGAGATCTTCCATCCACTGGTTCACTCCCCAAATGACCACAATGGCCAGAGCTGCACAGATCCAAAGCCAGGAGCCAGGAGCTTCTTCTGGGTCTCCCACATGGGTGCAGGGGCCCAAGCACTTGGGCCATCTTCTGCTGCTTTCCCAGGCCACAGCAGAGAGCTGGATTGGAAGTGGAGCAGCCATGACTTGAACTGGCACCCATATGGGATGCCGCCATTGTAGGCGGTGGTTTTACCCACTGCACTACAGCACCACCCGCCTCTGTATGTTTTCTGCGAAGAAACTGCACAAACTCCAGTACAAATATTTTATAGTTTTCTTAAAGGGCATCACTTGCTGAAATAAAAACAACTGATTATTAGGCACAGATAGTTCTTAAAATTATTTTGATACTGAATATCAGGGATTATCAAGAACTGTCATTCCATTCCAACTAATACTTAACCCAAACTTTGAAAAAACCAAAACTCAAACTAGTGTTCTGATTGCAAGTAACAGCTTAACCTGCTGCAGCACTATACCAGCCCTAGGGACAACCTTCATTATAAGATATTAAAGAATTCTAAAGAGCTATAATAGCTAAAGTCATGTGTTTTAGCATAAAACTTTTATAAGTGAAATAGAATCAGGAAGTAAATATATGATTAAAATGACATTCAATAAAAATGTTGAAAAAAATCAGAGTTCTATAAATATTATGAGGAAATACCATAGTTTAAAAAGTAAAACCCTTATAACATTCTCAAAAAAATCAACATAATATGATTTAAAAAATTTCCATCAGATGGCAAAGTCATATATAGTATGTAAGTGAAGATATGTGAGCACACTTCCAAAAGTTTATAGATAGATTGGGCCGGCGCCGTGGCTCAACGGGCTAATCCTCTGTCTTGCGGCGCCGGTACCCCAGGTTCTAGTCCCGGTCGGGACGCTGGATTCTGTCCCGGTTGCCCCTCTTCCAGGCCAGCTTTCTGCTGTGGCCCGGGGGTGCAGTGGAGGATGGCCCAGGTGCTTGGGCCCTGCACCCCATGGGAGACCAGGAAAAGCACCTGTCACCTGGCTCCTGCCATCGGATGAGCGTGGTGCGCCAGCTGCAGCGCGCCGACCGCGGCGGCCATTGGAGGATGAACCAACGGCAAAGGAAGACCTTTCTCTCTGTCTCTCTCTCTTACTGTCCACTCTGCCTGTCAAATAAATAAAGATAAAAACAAAGTTTATAGATAAACACATTTTAATTCCATTTTCCATTGAGAACCTTGTATAATATGTGAGTGGAGGTGACCTTCCTAAGAAAAAATAATAATATGCCAGCATGAATGATAAAATTTTCTAGATAAGAATTTCCATATAAATAGTTAAAAGATGAATAAAACAAAAAAGAAAATATGGGGAACTTACATGAAGATTGATATACATATATATATATATGCAAATTTCTTCAAGTTAGCAAGACAATTGAATAGAAAAACAGACAATTCATGTGAACAAGAAATTCACAAAATAAAACACATGAAAATGCACTAGTGTAAAATATGTTCAAATCCAGATTCTGAAAATGATGTTATGAGTGCTGAAAGGTTCAATAGCTATTTCTTTTTTTTTTAAGTCTTATTTATTTATTTGAAAGTCAGAGTTACACAGAGAGAGAAGGCAGAGAGAGAGAGAGAGAGAGAGAGAGAGAGAGAGGATGGTCTTCCATCCTCTGGTTCACTCCCCAGTTGGCCGCAACACCAAAGCTGCGTCGATCTGAAGCCAGGAGCCTGGAGCCTCTTCCAGGTATCCCCTGTGGGTGCAGGGGCCCAAGCACTTGGACCATCTTTTACTGCTTTCCCAGGCCATAGCAGAGACCTGGATTGGAAGTGGAGCAGCTGGGACTTGAACCGGTGCCCATATGGGATGCCAGCACTGCAGGAGATGGCAGAATCAACCAGAAACAATAGGAAATAGGATGTGATAATGTGTGTGTATATATATATATATATATATATATGTGAGCAAGCGCTTCAGCTGGTATATGTTTACACACACACATATACATCGGAGCAAGTATATGCCAACAAACTACAAACTAGAAGAATGGGTGTATTTCTAAGTCATATACCCTACCAGGATATAATCAAAAACAAAAAGAAGTTTCAGAAATATTAGTACAAGGAAATAAAATAAGCATACAAAAATCAATTGCATTTCTACACATTAACAACAAACTGAAAAGGAAATTAAGAAAATAATTGCATACACAGTTGAATAAAAATACTTATGAATAAACTTAATCAAAGACATGAATTGTTTGAGCATTGTAAACTATAAAACACTAGTGAGATAAATTAAAGCAGACAGAAATAAATGGAAATACACCTGTACTCATATGTTGGCAGAATTAATATTACCAAAATGTTCATAGTACCCCAAATGATCTACAAAATCAATGCAATACACCTATAAAATTTCAAGTGCATTTTAAGTTATTTATTCATTTGAAAGGCAGAGAGACAGACATAGACAGAGAGAAATCTTTCATTTTCTGATACACTTCCCAAATGTCCACACCAACCAGAGTTGAGACAGGTAGAGTCAAAAGCCTGGAACTCAATCTGGGTCTCCCATAAGGGTGGCAGGTACCCAAGTACTTGAGCTGCCACTGACAGCCTCCCAGGAAGCTGATATTTGAAGTGGAGCCAGAACTCAAACATAGGCTGTCTGATTTGAGATAAGGGCATCTCAAGTTGTTAACCATTGCATTTCTTTTTACAGAAAGTAAAACAATCCTAAAATTCTTATGCAGCTATAAAATACATAAAACAGGTAAGGGGATTTTGAGAAGGACATCATTGCAATGCACCACACATTCTTATTTCAAAATATATTACAAAGCCACAGTAATGAGAACAGTATGACACTGACATTAAAAATGTATAGACCAAAGAAATAAAATAGAGAGAGCAATAATATACCCACACACATAGAGTCAACTGACTTTTGACACAGTGCCAAGAATACACAATGGAGAAAGGATAGCTGCTTCAATAAATGGTGTTGGAGTTGAATATATACAAACAAAATAATGAATTTGGACCCATGTCTTACACTATACTCAAAATTTAACTATCATAGGTTAAATTTTTAAATTTAAGACATGACGCCATAAGCCTTCTAGAAGAAAGCATAAGGAAAATCTTCTTGACATTGGTTTTGACAATGGTTACAACTGTTAGAGTGTCTTTTATCAATAAGACAAAAGATAAGTGTTGGTGAGGGTACACCAAGAAAGGAGCCCTTGTATACTATCCGCTGTAGAAGGATCTGCAAAAAATTAAAAACAGTGCTATTATATGATCCTGAGTTCACACTATTGGTTATTTAACCAAAGTAAATGAAATCAGTAGTTTGAAAAGATGGCTGCACTCCCATTTCTACTGAAGCACAATTCACAATAGCCAAGATATGATATCAACCTCAGTGTCCATCAACAGATGAATGGATATGGAAAATGTGCTGTATGTAAACAATGGAATACTTCAGTCATAAAAAGAATAAAGGCCTGCCTTTTGTAACAACATGAACAAATCTGGAGGACATTATGCAAAATGAAATAATTCAGACACAGAAGACAAATACTGCGTGATTTCACTGTTAGGTAAAATCTTAAAAAGTCCAATGTATAGAAGCAGAGAATAGAATAGTGCCTTCCAGGGAATGGACAGGGGGAGGGTGAGAAAGAAGAGGTGTTGATTTTCAGTTTTAAGATGAATAAATTTGAGGGATGCAGCATGCAGCACGGTGCCTATAGTTAATAATATTATATATCGATTATATAAAACTGAAGTTTGTTAAGATCATAGATCTAAAGTGTTCTGATCACAAAAGGAAGATAAGTATGTGAGGTGTTAAATATAAAAGCTTGATTTTACTAATATATAATACATGCACACACATATATATGCATATGAATAAAAATCATTATGTTGTAAGCTAAAATTACACAATTTTTATTTATCAATTAGATTCTAATAAAGCTGGAAGAAAAGCCCACCAAACTGCACCCTTTAAAGTTTAATTTTTTATGGATTTTGAATTATATCTCAATTTTTAAAAATAGTCAACTGATTTGAATAGGTATTTTTTTCATAGATACACAAATAGAAAAATATAGGAAAAATGTTCATCAGCAACATTTTTTTATTCATTGGGGTTTCCCAGCAAAACAAAACCAGTAGTGTATATATATATGTGTGTGTGTGTGTATATTTGTGTGTGTATGTGTGTGTATGAGTGTGTAGAGAGAGAGCGAGCAAGCAATATTAAAGCTTATTTTAAGGATCTGGTTCCACAAACTGCAAAGACAGTTTGAAATCTTGGGTCAGAATTCCCTCTAACTTTTCAGTGTTTGCTCCTAAGGCCTTCAATTGATTAGATGGTGCCCACACACATTATTGAGGATAATCTTTACCCAAATTCTATTGATTGAAATATTAGTCCTACCTAAAATATCTCATGGCATCACAAATGCATCTTGACTGGTGTTTGACAAAATGTCTGGTTACTATGGCTTTGCAAAGATGATACATAAAACTAACCATCACAATAGCCATCAGTTAAATGTAAATAAAAAAAAATCAAGTGCAACTTCATCTGTCGTAGGGTGGCTATAATAAAGGTTGATAATAACAATTGATGGTAAGCATGTGAAGAAGTTAGAGTTCTATAATAAATAGGTAGCAGCAATGTAAAACACTGCAGCCTTTTGGAAAATTGGATGGCCTTCAAAATATTAGATAGAGTTATCTTATGAAACAGATACCACTCCTTGGTATACACTCAAAAGAAAAGAACACACATATCTACACAAAAACTTGAACTGATTGCTCATAGCTAAAATGTAGAAATAACCCAATTAATGAACAGATAAATTGTGGTATATTCATACAGTGAAGTATTATTCAGCCATAAAAGAAAGTATTGATATATATTACAACATAGATAAACTTTGAAAAATTTAAGCTAAGGAAATGAAGACAGTCACATAGTGTATGTAAAATATTGTATCATTCTAGCTATATGAAATTTCCAGGATAAGCAAATCTATAGATGCAGAAAGTGAATCAGTGGATACCTAGGGCTCATGGGAAAGAGGTAGGAAAGGGGAATGGCTGAAAATGAATATAAGCTTTCGTTTTGGAGTGATCAGTTTTCTAAACTTAGACTGTGATTCTGGTTGCAATATCATACACACACACACACATTAAAGATAATTGAGTTGTACATTAAATGTGCAAATTTTACAGAATGTGAATTGTATCTCAAAAAGTTGTTTTTAAAGTGTCCTGCTTTTGGTAACACTAAATTATTCAAATTAGACTGATTCAGTGTTCTTTATTTTTCAAGAATTTATTGATTATTGACTGTGAATCCAAGGCATTAGATGATATAAATATAAATACAATAGATCTCTTCTTCTCAAGGAGATCACAATCTAGTGAAGGAAACCCAAAACAGATCTATAATTACAAGATGATCAATACCTTAAATGACACTATAGACAACATAAACAAGGGAGTGTATATCTGTGCATTTGCAGATCAGAGAAGTTTTCTCAGGAAGCATATTTACTAAACTTCACAGATGAGTTACAGCTCAGACAGAGAAAGCTAGAAAAACAGGAAAAGCTTAGAGAACATACACAAAGGGATGGCAATAAGAATAAGTATGTGTTTGTTCAGAGACCTGCAGAATAGTAGAGACTACTTCAGAAGGCAAGGGCTGATGACAAAGACTATTATTTGTAATGTTAGGGCTTAATCAGTATGCAATCAGTCATAATTCTTGTTTCTAGCTTCTGTTAAAATTACTAAGATATTCTGTGCTCTCCAAAGACTACCTAGGTTGCTCTTCCTGTTTGCTCCTATCAAAGTGCTTTTCTCCTATGCATTTTAGGAATGTTGTACTAGGTAGGAAAATGATATCAAATCATAGTTTTTGAGTCTAAATCAGTGAAGTCCTCTGAGCATGCAATCCACCAGATTATTACTAGAATCCAATCTATGAGACATACAGAACATCATAGCTCATTCATGCCCTATATAACTCATTAGAAGAATGATGGTAGCAGAAGAGAAATTATCACGACATTTTTGTGTACATTTGATCATCATGTCATCAGCATCACCACTCAAGTGAGTGTTCTGCTTCTTTCAGATATGTAATATGGTTCCTGGAAACAGCACTGGCTATACAAAATGGCAGTTGATTTCTCAGTCTGTTACTTTGTTCCATGTAAATATTAGTTTGCTTAATAAAATAAAGTGAATATTTGGATTCAGCACCCTAGTAAATTGCATCACAGCAAAATATAAGAGAGCTTTTATTCTATCTGTTTTCACTTCTTGCAGCCCTTTTAAATTAAAATCATGGATATAGAGAGTACAATGCTGGCTACAAAGGGCTGGAAGGGAGAAGACCAAATGGGAAGATAATGGTCAGAGTACAAAGTTTAAGTTAGGCAGGAGCAATAGTTTTTTTTTAATATATTTTTAATATTCTTTAGAAAGTGAGAGAGAGAGAGAGAGAGACAGAGAGAAAGGTCTTCCTTTTCCGTTGGTTCACCCCCCAAGTGGCCATGACGGCTGGCGTGCTGTCTCCAGCGTGCTGCACTGAGCCGAAGCCAGGAGCCAGGTGCTTCCTCCTGGTCTGCCATGCAGATGCAGGGCCCAAGTGCTTGAGCCATCCTCCACTGCCCTCCCAGGCCACAGCAGAGAACTGGACTGGAAGAGGAGCAACCGAGACAGAATCCGGCGCCCCAACCGGGACTAGAACCTGGGTACTGGCATTGCAGGTGGAGGATTAGCCAAGTGAGCTGTGGCGCCGACCCAGGAGCAATAGTTTTAAGATTTATTTCACAGCATAAGGAAAGTAATATTTTATCATCTATTTCAATACTTCAAACAGTAAATTTCAAATGCTTTCACCACAAAAATAAGTATGTGAGATGAATGTTATCCTTGCTTAATCATTCCATGCTATATTAAAAAAATCATACACCATAGTTATATACAACTTTTATCAATTAAAAGGCATAAAATGGGACAGCTATTGTGGTTCATTTGGTTAAGTCGCTACCTGCAATGTCCAGCACCCCATTTGGGGGCCAGTTTGAGTTCTAGCTGTTTCACTTCTAACCTAGCTTTCTGTTAATGCACCTAGGAAAGCAGAAGAAGATGGTCCAAGTGTCTGGACCCCTGTAGCCACATGGGAGACCTCGATGGAGTCTGAGGCGCCTAACTTCCACCTGGCTCAACCCTGAGTATTGCTGCTATTTGGGGAGTGAACCAGTGCATGGACGATCTGTGTTTGTGTCTGTCTGTCTGTCTGTCTCTCTCTCTCTCTTCCTACTCTCTCTGTAACCCTACCCTTAAATAAATAAAGTAAATCTATTAAAAAAGACTGGGACAATAGGGACCAGTGTTGTGATGCAGCAAGTTAAACTATTGCCTGCGACACCCGCTTCCCATTTGAGTGTCAGCTGCTCCCCTTCCAATCCAACTCCCTGCTAATGCACTTGAGGAAGAAGCGAAAGATGGCTCAAATATTCCTGCCACGCATATGGAAGACTCTGATCCAGCTCCCTGCTAATGCACCTCAAAGCAGCAGAGCATGGCCCAAGTGCCTGGGCCCCTGCACACACATGGGAGACCTGCATAGATTTCCAGGCTCCTGGTTTCAGACTGGCCCAGCCAACACCATTGCAGCCATTTGGGGAGTGAACCAGTAGATAGGTCTATCTTTCTCTAACACTGCCTTTCAAATAAAGAAATATTTTTTCTAAAAAGTTAACAATAAATTTTAAAAAGTAAAAAATATATATATAATAAATGAACATAGATATCACTTCTCAGGCAATATAATTTTTTTAAAAAGAAGGACATTATTTCCTTTTGTGTTTAACACCTTTAGGTAATAGTTAAATTTGTTTTAAAAATGAGAATTTTGAATATTGTCTGGGCCCAGATGTTGGAGTCAAGATACTATGTGTCTATTTTTAAATATCTGAGTAGTTATATCAAAACAAAGATGATTTGGAAATAATTATAATCCTAGGCTCTATTTGTTGAAAAAATACTATATAGATTTATCTAGGCAATTATGTTGAGAGCAGAGACAGCAGGAAACAGATTGCACTCTATGCTGCTAGTAACTGTAGTCTCCCAAAAGTCTTTAACTCCTACCCTCTTAAAACACCATGAGAAGCCTGTCAATAATATGGGAAAAATATGTGTTTATTGATGCATACTATGCAGGCATTTTGCTTACTTGTCTATTATCAAAATAGTTCTTTCATAAGAAACATTTTTCTCTCCATTTTACAGATAAAGGTATTAAAATTATAAAAGATAGTTTCTTATGTGAAACATCTAGGATGTAATAGATATACATGCCTAACTTCTTTTTTCAGAATACACAATTCGATTTCCTTCTGTTATACCCAGGATTTCCCTCTGTTATATCCAGTAAATATATATAAACGAGTTTAAAATTGTTTTACTTACTTAATGAAGCAATACTCTACAGACTGGCATAGGGTGTTATAAGAGTCTCTCTCTCTCTGTCTTTTTTTCTCTCTCCCTCTCTTTGATTTTCTCCCTCTCATCTACCAGTGTTTTGTATTAGGAAGTAATAATCAATAAAAAAAAAGTAACAGGAGACAGTATTAAGAAGAGGGGAAGGTAAAAGCTACTCAAAGCTGAAAAGCTCAGGGTATTCTTTGAGCTGGCTCTTTAGCAATAGTGTGCCACTTAGGGAAGTTTTCTGAGGACATAGATGCCCCTGGTTGAGTGGTACCACCTTGCAGTTATAATAGGTCAAAGTCTTCTATTAGAATAGCAGCACAATGAAAATCTTGGAGGCAGAAAAAGATAAATGAGCTAATAGTTTGACTATTGTTTTCCATTTTTCCTGGCCAAAGGGGAACTGAAAGTCTTATTTCCACTTGTGATGTACCTACATATCTGCAAGCTGGTTAATTTAATCTTGTTTCTCTGTGATAACTGCACTTTCAAGAAAAAAGAAAATAACAGCATCAATTTGTAGGGCCACTGTATTCCACGATGCTTGAAAGCAACAGTGAATGACATTTTTTCCTGATTTCAGAAATTAGACTAGCTCACAACTTGTGTTGACATATTTGGAAGATATAAACAAAGAAGAATATTTACATGCCTATGAGACTGTCTCTTTGTTTGGAATTGTCACAATTTTTGTAGATCTAGGAAGAGCTCTGGGGGACCCTGAAGTCCTGGACACAGCACTCTTGACACCAATTATACCTTTTCCCTGCCTCTGAGTCACACTCAGCAATTGTCAAATGGCTGAAAGCTTTGTACCCCAGTGCTCCACTCTAACGTTTGTTAGCATCTTCACAGGGCACACAGGTCACCGCAAGAGACAAACCATGAAATAAATTGTGTTTTAGTGGCTTGTCCTCAGATTGCATTACTTGGTGAGTAGCTCAAGTCTTCAGTTAGCTGATAAGTAAAGTGTGGTGATCATAAATGTGAACCAGATTGTTGGTTAGGAAGGAATTATAAGCTTTCTCTATATTTTAAGCTGAATAGTTTGCTAGGTTTGACCTATTTTATATGAATAAAGTTACAATAATTCAAAGCTACCTTTCACATTGCTAGATTAATCTTTTTGTCTGATTTTTACATTTCTATCCCCTGGCCTATGTCCTCAAGGCCTGCTGAGCAACTCCATTGAAATTTTATTTTTCTTGTTTTAAAAAAAGTAGTTTTAGTAGGAGATCTTTCATGAGTGTGTAGTAGGATTATATTTATAGTGATGAAACTACTCAGTTCCCTCTCTTTAAAAATAAAATTATATAAACTTACTGTGTGAAACATGTTCTGCCATATATATACATTGTAGAATGACTGAGTCAACTTAATTAACATCCAATGTCTGACTTCTACTACAATTTTATTTGAATAAATGAACTCTAATGTAGTTGGGTCATTTATTAAGATCTTAATTATATTTCAACTCACTGTACTTTTTCATTCTCCCTTCCCACATTTATGACTTTGTAGTTTCTTCTCTTAGTGTTCTCTTGGTTGGTTGGTTGTTAACAGAGTTGAAAGAAAATACTGTTTGTAGTCAGTGGTAAAGCTCCAAAGACACTGAAATGATTTTTACTAGGTGTAATAGAAAGCTTAAAGATTTGAAGAACAAAGCAGGGCAACTAGAGCAATTTCTTAGTGGTTAGGAAGCATTTGGAAAATTGGAAAGTCCTGTGTGAGGTGAGGACCCATATCTCCTTCTAGTATTGTCCCAAGAGGATGTCAAAATTTCAGAGAGGTCACTTCTTGACACAATTAAAAAATGTGGTCACTAAGCACTCAGTGCCACAAGCCTGATATGGAAGTATCAGAGACTCTAGACCTGAAGAAAGTATGAGAATAGGATGGTGATTACAGACAAATGTGTCTGCTTCTCCGATGCATTGACTCTCTATAAGAACGTGAATCTTTACATTCTCCTGCAGAATAGGAGAAATGAGATAGTTGTAGTAACTGAGATTGGATTTCCTGAGAAAACAGGATTTTTATTTGTGTAAAACAAAAGAAAATGAGATAGTTATTGTATGCTTGAGTATATGAATTAACTATATACCTCTTCTCACTAAGTCTTATTCATGTTACAAAACAATAAAATACATGAAGTTAACTCAAATAGCTTATGGAAAAAATAAAGTTAAAAGATAAGTTTATTTTGGTGGAAAAAAATTGAAATCTATGCATAATGTTTGCATAATACATATTTTCCATGAACTTTTTGAAGACTCATCATGTATACAATTTAAAAATTTTGCACTAAAATAAACTTATCTTTTAATTATTTTTAAAAATATTTAATTATTTATTTGAAAGACTGAGTTACAGACAGGCAGAGGCAGAGAGAGAGAGAGAGAGAGAGAGAGAGAGGAGATCTTCCATCTACTGGTTCACTCCCCAGATGGCCTCAATGGCAGGGGCTGCGCTGATCCAAAGCCAGCAGCCAGGAGTTTTTTCCAGGTCTCCCACATGGATGAAGGGGCCCAAGCACTTGGGCCGTCTTCTACTGCTTTCTCAGGCCATAGCAGAGAGCTAGATTGGAAGTAGAGCAGCCAGGACTCGAACCAGCACCCATATGGGATGCTGGTCCTGTAGGCGGCGGCTTTAAGTGTTACACCACAGTATCGACCCCTTAATTCTATTTTGTTCACAAAATGTTTGAATTATCTCTCACCAAGCCCTTTTTGCTTCCATCTATACTGTCCATCAATTAGAAAAGTGGGAATAAAGCATATATTTCTCTCATCCACCAGAAGATCACTGTTACACAACCCAAAGTATGCAATGGACACCAAACTATTCAAATTCTCTATGAAATCTCCCTGAAATAAGGTTGGGAGGATGGTTACAAAAATATTTCCAATATATTAAAAAACCTAGCCTTCCCCTCCTCCTATAATAAAATCTTGTCAAAAGAAGTATAGAAGCACCTACATAGGCCAGCTGGAAGTGGGGACTGTTTTAACCATAATACCTTGGGTGCAGTGTGGCAGGGCCAGATGTAGATTAAGAGTGAAAAACATAAAGAGTATTATAGTGTTAATACTCCCTGTTTCCTTGAGATAACACAGCATACCACATGTGATCACTCAGAGGAAGAATCAAGGTCAGTTCAACCTCTACCAAGGACAAAATTGAGTCAAGACAAGATTTTAGAAATTGTATTTCAGTTGACCTTTGATGTCTTGACATCAATATTGAACTTGTTTAGTTGGAGTATTTAAGTAGCCTGAAGAGTAGAGGAGTTTTTTTTTTTTTTGAGAGTAGAGCATGAATTACACTAAAGGATATAGGAAATATTTTATTATCAATGTATCAAGGAAGAGAACAAATAGGAATATAAGGAATCTTGTAGGCTAGAGATGACTAAGTTTTCTATTTATATGGTATTATAGCCAAGAAAACATATCTGATATTTCTGGAGTTGGTAACAATTTCTTCATGGAATTGAGAGTCTATTAAAATTACACATGTACAATAATATAACTTGTGGCAATTTTCAGATTAATGTGACAGGTATGACAGTTATGTTGTTGAAGGATATAAACGGATAGTTTAGTAAAGTATATCCAAAGATTTGTGGATTTGTGTGTAACTTGAGGGAACCACGTATTTGTGGTAGTCATGACTGGAGACACAGAGTGGGACAGTTGTAGGGGATGTAGTAGGAAAAGGCACTGAGGAGGTGTTAGTCCTTTCCTCGAGGCATCAAGCAGTTGACTGAGAAAGTAGTAATTCCTATTAATTTTTAGAATGCCATAGGTAGTAGGAAACTCTACCACATTTCCCATTAGGTATGGAATGTATGGGAAAGATTGCATTGGCAAAGACAAAAATATGTCAGAATAATGAACCAAGCAGTCAGCGAGCTCAGACAACAAAGTCCAAGATTTTTTCCCAAGTAGATGATTCATACAGGTGGCTATAGCTGCATATTTTTAATAGGGTGTTTTCTTTGGTTTTACCTCAGTTATAGTCTCGTTGACGGTGGGAAGACCAGCAAGATTTTTGAGAAGTAGGGCCAGTGTTAGCCAATTAAATGTCATGTGGGCCTCAGCTTTTGCCATTTCTCATTTGAAAAATAAGTTCCTAAGAGGATTTGGGCCTCATTTAGAATACAAACTAATGAAAGCACTCAAATAAATAATACTGAAATGAGCAGTCAGCAGAATGCTTTTGACAGGCTTTTTTTGTCTGATGTTGGTTTTTCTCTGGCATGGATTATTACTGTGTATGGTAGGAAAGGTCTGGTTTCATGATTATGGGATACAGTGTTGATTTTATTATATTTAAATGTGTTTAGTATTTACTGAGATTTACTAAGTGATGTTTTAGTCTAAACTGCTTGTGAAGAGTCATGGAGTATTAATTTTAATTTCCTGGAGGGAATAAAGTAGGCATTCCAGATTAAGTATCCATTCCTAATGATGTGTTTCAAAGGGTTAGCAGTTTAAGTTCAAATGAGTACCATACTAGATGGGCAATTTCCTGGTCCATGAGATAATATATGGTGTAGATTTCAAGAGAGTCTTTATTTTTGATCTGTTACCCTGCCCTTATAAGATGGGGGTAACATTGAAAATTTATAAATATAAGGGATAACTAAATGACTATATATAATGAATGCCCATGAACATGGAGGCAAGTCGTATTTCACTTTAAATATAGAAAAGAGCATTGAAAAGGTGTTTTTGAAGTGAGTATAAGATGTGAATCAGTCAAAGGGTCTTGAATTAAGAGACGATAAGGCCTAGGGCAAAATGGAAACCAATTTAAAAGTCCATTTTTCAAACTGGATTATGAAAAGGAGTTACTTATGAAGAATATATCTTTCAATTAAACCAACTGTTTGAAATATCAGGGACATTAACGTTCTGTTGCATATCTTTTTTTTAACTTTTAATTAATGAATATAAATTTCCAAAGTATAGCTTTTGGATTACAGTGGCTCTCCCCCCCCATAACTTCCCTCCCACCCACAACCCTCCCATCTCCCCCTCCCTCTCCCATCCTATTCTTCATCAAGATTCATTTTCAATTATCTTTATATACAGAAGATCAATTTAGTATATACGAAGTAAAGATTTCCACAGTTTGCACCCACGCAGAAGCACAAAGTATAAAGTACTGTTTGAGTACTAGTTATACCGTTAAATCACATAGTACAACACAATAAGGAGAGCCCAGAATGTAGCTGGAAAACTCGTTTCAACAGTTTGTCATAGCACAAGACCTAGAGTGGTAGCTTGTTGCATTAGAACCCCTCTGCAATTTATTGTCATCATAGGTGGTCCAGGAACTCCAATAGGCATGAGAAGAGGAGGTTATCCAAGCTGCTATAGTTAAGGAGTCTCTAAGATATTTAAGCAGCAACATCAGTGAAATTAAGTAAAAACTGAAAATAAAAGACTATGTTGCCAGCAGAACTCCAAAAAGACTAAAAGATACTGGACTTGTATGTCCTGCATGAGTGTGTCAAAAGAATCTGTTAGTAGAAAGATGCCATTGGTGTAATAGCATATCTATGCTCCTGGGAAAAGGTGGATGCAGTTAAGATTCTGTGTGTAGATTGTGTGCAATGGCAAAGCTGTGAGGCAGCCCATGTATAGCCATGAAAGGTGCATTGTGTCCCTTTGGAGGTGAAGGCAAACTATGGATGAGAGGCTTTTGAAATAAGCACTGAAGAGAATATGTTAGGCAAATCTATAATAACATGTTAACTGGTGACTGCTTGAGTCCTTAGTTTTAATAATATTAGGTATTAGTTATCCATAATTTTAATAATATTGGGTATTGGTTATGAAGCCCTTCCATGTTATGAGAAGGGCTCCATGCATTGAGATTGTGGTTATTCATTGTGAAGTGCCATTGTGAAGTACTGTTTTTTGTTTAAGAACAGGAAAAACTGGACTATGAAATGGAGAAGCAGTGAGGATATTTATCCCTTTATTAATTAGGTCTTATATACTCTGTTCTAATCTTTGAAGTCCCTGTTTTAGCTTACCTTGTGCTATATAAACTATTTTACCTGCGGAGCTCATATTATCAAGCCAGTTTGTAAATGCAAAAGAGTTAATTTTAACTTATTAATCATTATGTCAGCATATCTAGACTCACTCTTGGATATTTCAGGGCAATGAGTGCCATTTTCTACTGCCCATAGAAAATTGAAACAAGGATATAAAGTGAGATATTCCTTATTTTCCTGTGTTTTATATTTAGTTACCTTCCTAAGATTACAGGAAATACTGCCTTCAAATTGAATGAGATCCCTAGGTATAAACTTAACTTGATCCCCAATAATCTATGAGGTGTTGTCAGTTTACATTTTTAGTTGTTAAGTTGTTAAGTTGTTAAGTTGTTTGCATTTTAGTTGTTTACATTTTAGTTCCTAACCTATGCTATAGAGACACAAAAGTTATCAGCACATTTTCTGAACTTTTTATTATATAAGTTATTTCAGTAAATTTTAGATTGCCAATTAGGGCTAATTGTTAATGTTCCTTTTAATCAAATTTAATTCACTTTTTTCCTCCACTTGCTTCTAGAGTTTGTTTTGTTTGTTTACATTTTTCTTTCTTTTTTTTCTATTTTAGGCTGTTAATCACTTGAAGATACAGTTTTAAATTTCTTTATGGGACTGGCACTGTGGTGTAGCAGGTTAAGCTGCTGCCTGCAATGCCTTGGCCATTGTGGCTATTTGGGGAGTGAACCAACAGATGGAGGACATCTCTCTCTCTCTCTCTCTCTCTCTCTCTCGCCTTCTTTCTTTCTCTGGTTCCCATCTCTCCTTATGCCTTTCAAATTAAATAAATCTTTAAAAAATTTCTTGATGCCTGATAACTCATAATATGGCTATTTAAAAGATTTGGTTAGTTATTTATTGAAAAAGCAGAATGACAGAGAGAGCAAGGGGGAGAGAGAGAGAGAGAGAGAGAGTGAGCAAAAGATATTCCATCTGCTGGTTCACTCTCCAAATGGCCTCAACAGCAAAGTCTGGGTTAGGCTAAAGCCAGGAGCCAGGAACTGCATTGTCATCTCCACAAGGGTTGCAGGGACCCAAGCACTTGAGCTATCTTCTGCTGCCTTCCCAGGCACATTAGCAGAAAACTGAATCAGAAGCAGAGGAGTCAGGACTGGAATCTGTGCTAGGATATGGGGTGCCATGTGACGCCTGTGTCACAAGCTGCAGCTTAACTTGCTGTACCATAACCCATAATTTCTTTATCCAGTCATCTGTTGATGGGCATTTAGGTTGATTCTATGTCTTAGCTATTGTGAATTGAGCTGCAATAAACACTGAGGTGCAGACAGCTCTTTTATTTGCCAATTTAATTTCCTTTGGGTAAATTCTGAGGAGTGGGATGGCTGGGTTGTATGGTAGGGTTATATTCAGGTTTCTGGGGAATCTCCAAACTGACTTCCATAGTGATTTACCAGTTTGCATTCCCACCAACAGTGGATTAGTGTTCCATTTTCCAAATACATCCTCACCAGCACCTGTTGTTGGTGGATTTCTGTATGTGAGCCATTCTAACCCGGGTGAGGTGAAACCTCATTGTCGTTTTGATTTGCATTTCCCTGATTACTAGTAATCCTGAACATTTTTTCATGTGTCTTTTGGCCATTTGGATTTCCTCCTTTGAAGAATGTCTATTGATGTCCTTGGCCCATCTCTTAAGTGGGTTGTTTGTTTTGTTGTGGAGTTTCTTGGTATCTTTGTAGGTTCTGGTTATTAACCCTTTATCTGTTGCATAGTTTGCAAATATTTTTCCCAATCTGTCAGTTGCCTCTTCGCTTTCCTGACTGATTCTTTTGCCGTACAGAAACTTCTCAGTTTGATGCAATCCCAAGAGTTAATTTTGGCTTTGACTGCCTGTGCTTCCAGGGTCTTTTCCAAGAAGTCTTTGCCTGTGCCTATATCTTACAGTGTTTCTCCAATGCTCTCTAATAATTTGATGGTGTCAGGTCATAGATTTAGGTCTTTAACCCATGTTGAGTGGATTTTTGTGTAAGGTGTAAGGTAGGGGTCTTGCTTCAGGCTTCTGCGCATGGAAATCCAGTTATGCAGCACTATTTGTTGAATAGGCTCTCCTTACTCCAGGAATTGGTTTTAGATCCTTGATCAAATGTAAGTTGGCTGTAGATGTTTGGATTGATTTCTGGTGTTTCTATTCTGTTGCATTGGTCTATGCATCTGTTTCTGTACCAGTACCATGCTGTTTTGATAACTACTGTCCTGTAGTATGACCTGAAATCTGGTATTGTGATGCCTCGGCTTTGTTTTTGTTGTACAAGATTGCTTTAGCTATTCGAGGTCTCCTGTGCCTCCATACGAATTTCAGCATCATTTCTTTCCAGATCTGTGAAGAATGCCTTTGGTATTTTGATTGATATTGCATTGAATCTATAAATTGCTTTTGGGAGAATGGACATTTTGATGATGTTAATTCTTCCAATCCATGAGCATGGAAGATTTTTCCATTTTTTGGTATCCTCTTCTATTTCTTTCTTTAAGGTTTTGTAATTTTCATCATAGAGATCTTTAATGTCCTTGGTTAAGTTTATTCCAAGGTATTTGATTGTTTTTGTAGGTACTGTGAATGGGATTGATCTTAGAATATGGTAGTCAGTATGGGTTCCCTACTCCAGGTCATATGGATACATTGACAAGGTGAATTTGCTTAACCTGCTCCTAAGCCAAAGAAACACCACAGTTTAGGATGAGAAGTGATAGCAAAACCCAAACAAATAGAACACAGTGATATGGTCAAAGAACAAGCATACTAGCAGGTGACAATGCCTTTCCTAGCCACTTCTGCTGAGCCACATGTCTAAGTAGCAAACTAAGAGCAGTCTAATGGTATCTCTCTCTCTTGTTTGGGTACAAAACATCCTGTTAGATGCGCAAATCATTTTCATCATATTTCCTTGGGTGATATATCGTGAGGCCAGGCCCAGACCAGGAGACAGAGACTGAAAAGAGTTTTACAGTTGTTGCAGTACGCTGCAGAGAAAGTGGTCATAAAGTGACACCCAGGCAAAGCATCTGAGTGAGCCATGTGACAAAAAGGAGAGGAACTGAGGGTAATCACGTTGACTGTGATTTTCTCAGAAAAGGACAGGTGAAGCAGAGTAAGTATGTCTAAGTTCTGCTAGTTTTGGTAATTTCTGCAGGCTCGGGGGCATAGGGCCTGTTCCTGGTGATTGGATGGTTGGCCCTGGAGTGATTAGAATTGAAGTGTGAAAGTGCAGTGTAAGATGTAGTTGGAGATGCAGGCTTTATTTTCTGCTCAACAAGGGGATGTGACCTGCCTATAGCAAGAACCTCAAAGCTGGATCAAGACAGCATTCAAAAAATCTATGTATTGGGGCCAGCACTGTGGTGCAGCGGATAAAAGCCCCAGCCTGCAGTGCCAGCATACCATATGGGTTCTGGTTCAAATCCTAGCTGCTTCTGATCCAGCTTCTGATCCAGCTTCCTGCTAATGCATCTGGGAAAGCAGCAGAGGATGCCTCAAATCTTTGGACCCCTGAAATACTTTTAAATGGTATGTAGTATATATTGTTTGTCAGTTATCTATTTAGAAACAAAAACAAACTTTGGGTTCTTTCCACATTAGTACATAAAACATACCACATTATAAATAAAAAAGTCTACTTAGTATTTCATTTTATGACACCAATATTTTATAAGCTATTTTCCTTTTGATTGACATGTTTTATGACCTTTTTATATTAAAATAATGCTGTAAAAACACATAATTCCTTATGGTTTTGTAAGTTTTCAAACTCAGTAAAAACTGAGGAGTGAAATTACTGGGTCATTGAACACATACATTCTTAAAATTTTTAAGAGATTATGCTAGGCTGGCGCTGTGGCTCAATAGGCTAATCCTCCGCCTGTGGTGCCGGTACACCGGGTTCTAGTCCCAGTCAGGGCGCCGGATTCTGTCCCGGTTGCTCCTCTTCCAGTCCAGCTCTCTGCTGTGGCCCAGGAGTGCAGTGGAGGATGGCCCAAGTCCTTGGGCCCTGCACCCACATGGGAGACCAGGAGAAGCACCTGGCTCCTGGTTTCGCATCAGCGGAGTGCACTGGCCGCAGTGGCCACTGGGGGGTGAACCAACGGAAAGGAAGACCTCTCTCTCTCTCTCTCTCTCTCTCTCACTGTTCACTTTGCATGTCAAAAAAAAAGAGATTATGCTAAACTACCAAAGTTCCCTTTGACTTCCACTCCCAAGTTCATTCTGCATCTATCCTTCCAACATGAAACCCTTATGATAAGTTGATATTGTATCCTTCATATATGTATTAACATATGGATTCATAAATTTGCAAATATATTGTTTTATGTAAATGATTCTTCAAGATAATGCCCTTTCCCCTCCAACTATTACTAACTCTCCTTCTTTCTTGACATCCTCCAAGATATTATTCATTTTCCTTGGTCCTTTTCTTACAAAATCAAAAGAGAAGGAATACCAGTCCTCACAACCCAAGATGGACTCCCATATCTTCCAGGAAGGGACACATGCCAATGTCACAGTGGTCAGTAGCTCTTCCTTAGAATAGAGCATTTTTCCACTTTCTTAGCATCTTTTCCAGTCTATGTAACTCTGTTTCCCTATAATCACTGATACGCACTTTTTAGATAGGGAATCTAAGATGGCTGACTAGTGAAAAGCCACACTGACTTCAGCAGCAGTAGGATCCAAAAAAAAAAAAATGTAAATGAACAAAGGAATGAACGAAAGACAATATTTCCAGGGGACAAACTGACAAAAAAATTTCAGTAAAGAAGTGACAGAAAAGAACAAAGACAGCGAGGAAAGAGGACAGACGTGTTGTTGAGGCTGGACATGTGGCACAGTCAGCTGCCAGCTGGAAAACATCATCTTCACAAGGCAGGGTAGGAAACAGTTGCTGCTGCTCACCCTGCCACTGGCAGCTTGAGCTGAGGGAGAATTTCACAGTCCCTCACTGACTTTGACACCAGCCTGGGAAGCTGATGAGTGTGAGCAACTGCTTAGCTCTGAGAAGGGAAGCCACCTTGCCTCTGTCCTCTCCTCTACCCTTACTGAACACTGGGCTCAGCTGTGCAGAGTCAAGTAGCTGATCTGTATTCTGCTACTAATGGAAGTAACCAGAGTCAGAATCATGGCAACTTTCAGGGTGGGGAACAAGCACCCTGTATCCTATAACTGGGAGAGTTTTGGGCATAAGCCCCAGAGCTGCACTCACTCAGTCTGTGTGATCCAGGGGGTTCCTCTCAGCTTTTTCCAGTGTAAAATCTCCTTTATACCTTGTAGTCACCCTATAGGACTGGAGCAGGGACAGTTCACATCTCCCAGTCCTAGGACTAAGATTATTGATGTTAATAGTCTCAGAACCAGTTTTATTCTCCTAGCAGGACCTGAAGAAGGTCCCATCCACATTACAGTCCTGGAGCTATAGCAATTGAGCCCAAAAGTCCCAGCATCACTTAGCCTTGAACTGGGACAAGGCAATAGCCCCACTGTGTGTCCCTCAAAACCAAGAACAAGGCCATGTCTATCACAATCCCTAGTGTAACTGACACCAAACTCTTGGGAAACTGAAGATATACACACTAGGAAGCCCACCTTCACCACAAAGTCATACTTGAACCCCTAGGACCTGCAACAGACTAGGCCACTGTATCACTTACAGACACAGCTGACATTGATGAAAACAAATGAAATCACTCAGAAGTTACATTTCTGGGCTCATCTAGAATGAAAGCCAAAGCAACGAACCAAATGATACCTTGTATTCCATCTAAACCATACACTCTTTGCCAATAAAACCTACCCCATAAAGAAGAAAGGACTATTTGACCAGATGCACGGACATCAGTGTAGGGACACAGGAAGCATAAAAAAGTTAGCATGACACCTCCAAAAATAACATACAAGTTCTCCAGAATTTGATAATGATCTGAAGGAAATCTGTGAAATGGAAAAATAGAATTCAAAATAATGATTAAAATGCAACTCAATGCAATGCAAGAAAATATAGATAGATAGCTTAAATAAATTGAGAAATCAATGTGATAAACGAATGAAAAGTCCACTAAGGTGATAGAAATCATTAAGAAAAAATAGGAATTTTGGAAATGAAAACTTCAACTAGTGAAATAAAAATTATGATTGAGACCTTCAACAACAGAATAGACAAACAGGAGGAAAACATTTGTGATACAGAAAAAAGACATTTGAAATAACTCAATTAGCCATAAATAAAGAGAAAATAATTAAAAAGAATGAAGAATGTATATGTAGAATATGGGGTATCATTAAGGGACCAAAAATTTGTATTATAATGATTCCTGATGGAGAAGAGAAGGATAAAAGTATTGGAAAACTTGCTAAATGAAATAACAGTTGAAAATTTCCAGGTCTTGAAAGGGATATGGACATTCAGATACAGCAAGCTCAATGGACCCCAAGACTACTCAACAAGAAAAGATCTTCACCAATGCATAATATAATCAAATTGTCAAAACCTAGGGAGAATCCTAAAGACAGCAAGAGAAAAGCATCAAGTACATATAAAGAAAACCAATTAAACTAACAGCAGACTTTTCAGCAGAAACCTTGCAAGCTAGAAGATGATATATTCAAGGTCTTAAAAAGAAAAACATATTCCTTCCAAGAATATCATATCCAATGAAGGTGGATACTGAAGGAGCAATAATGTATTTCCTAGATAAACAAAAACTGAAAGAATTCATTACCACCAGACCAGTCCTATGAGAAATTCTGAAGGAATTACAATAAAAGTAAACATCATGAAAACACATGACACAACTAAATTCACTAACGGAGTAGTTATAATCTGTGTCCAATTAACAAAATGACAGATGTTAGTTCTTACTTATCAGTAATAACCTTGAATGTAAATTGATAAATTGATTAAATTTCCCAGCCAAACATTTAGGTTGGCTGAATACATAAAAACCAAGCCCTCACTATATGCTGCCTATAAGAAATTCCATTCACAAACAAAGATACACATAGAATGAAAGTGAAGGGCTGAAATAGATATGCCAGGCAAATGGAGACTAAAACCAAGCAATAGTAGCTGTACTCATGTCAGATAAAGCAGACTTTGAATTAAAAACTGTAAAAAGAGACAAAGACATTATATATTGATAACAGCTTTGATCCAGTAGGAAGATACAAGCACAAATGTATACACACCTACTACAAGACCACCCATATACACACAGAAAATACTATTAGACTTAAATGGAGAGATAGACTCTAGTACAATAATAGTGGGTGTCACCAATACCCCACTCTCGACAAAGGACAGAAATTCCCAGACAGAAAATCAACAAAGATACATTGGAGTTGAATAATACTATTGAGCAAATGGACCTAACAGACATTTATAGGACATTTCACACAACAGCCATAGAATATACATTCTCCTCTTTGGCAAATGGAACATTTTCTACTATAGGCTATATATTAGTTTATAAATCAAGTCTCAGTAAATTTAAAAAGATTGAACTCATACCATGTATATTCCCAGACCACAAAGGAATAAAACTAGAAATCAACAGCAGGAAGAACAATAGAACAATAACAAACACATGGAAATTTTAAAAAATGCTACTGAATGACCAATGGATCACTGGGAATCAAAAGCTTTCTTGAAATAAATAAAAATGAAAACACAACATATCAAAAGTTGTGTGATATAGCTAAAGTAGTATTAAGAGGGAAGTTTATGGCATTAAATGCTTATGTTAAAAAAAGAGAAATGTCTCAACTACATGAGCTAATGAAGCTTCATTTTTTAAAAAGACTTATTTATTTTATTTTAAAGTCATTGTGAGAAAGAGAGGGGAGAGAGAGAGAGAGAGAAGAGAGAGAGAGAGAGAGAGAGAGAGAGAGAGAAATCTTCCATCCATTGGTTCCCTCCCAAAATTGCTGCAATGGCCAGGTTAGGATAGGAGCTAGAACTCTATCTAAATCTCCCACATGGGTAATCAGGGGTCCAAGACTATGGGCCATCTTCCACAACCTTTCCAAGTGCATTTGTAGGAAGCTATTTTGGAAGCAGAGTAGCTTGGAATCAAAATGCCAGTGTCACAAACAGTGGCTTAACCTGCTGCATCACAATGCTAGCCCCAGGAACTGCTTTTTTTTTTTTTTTATAAAGCTTGTATTTAAAGAATATAAATTTCCAAAATACAGCTTATGGATTATAATGGCTTCCCCCCCCCCCCAATAACTTCCCTCCCACCCGCTACCCTCCCCTTTCCCGCTCCCTCTCCCCTTGCATTCACATCAAGATTCATTTTCCAACTTCAAACTGCTTTTGTGTCAAGTCCAACTTAGTATCTTTTCTTTTATGGATCATGCTTGTGGTATTGCTGCTAAAACTTTTAGTCTGACCTAAGGTCACATAGATTTTTTTTTCCTTATGTTTTCATCTACAATTTTACAGTTTCATGTATTTGAACTTTCTGTTTTGAGCTCATTTATGGATAAGATTCAAAGTATACACCAAGGTTCTTTTTTTTTGCATATGTATATCCAATTGTTTAAGTACAATCTGTAAAAACAGCTATTCTTTCTCCATTGAATTGCTATTGAACTTTTGTCAAAAGTCAGTTGGTCATATTTCTTTTTAAATATTTTATTTTTATTTCTTTGAGAGGTAGAGTTTCAAATAGACAGAGGGAGAGACAGAAAGAAAGGTCTTTCATCCTCTGGTTCACTCTCTAAATGGGTGCCCATGGCTGAAGCTGGACCACTCCAAAGCCAGGGGCCAGGAGCTTCTTCCGGGTCTCCCACATGGTGCAGGGGCCCAAGCGCTTGGGCCATCTTCTACTGCTTTCCCAGGCCATAGCAGAGAGCTGGATCAGAAGAGGAACAGGCAGGACACGAACTGGCACCATATTGGATGCCAGTGATGCAGGTGGAGGCTTAGCCCACTACATCACAGCCTCGGCCCCTGGCTGGTCATATTTCTGTGGGTCTATTTCCAAATTCTTTATTCTTTTTCTCTTCATCTAGTTATCTGTCCCTCTAAAACATCACACTGTTTTGTTTGGTGTCATTTGTTTTTATTTTTTTCTGATACTTTACTTTTTCATGTTAATATAATATTAATTCAAATAGATTAGATTCAGTGTAGTTAATAGATACAATTCTTTTTTTTTCGGTCTGTGCCCTCTTTTTCTTTTCCTTTTTTTTAACTTTCATTTAATGAATATAAATTTCCAAAGTACAGCTTATGGATTACAATGGCTTCCCCCCATAACTTCCCTCCCACCCGCAACCCTTTCCTTTCCCACTCCCTCTCCCCTTCCATTCACATCAAGATTCATTTTCAATTCTCTTTATATACAGAAGATCAGTTTAGTATATATTAAGTAAAGATTTCAACAGTTTGCCCCCACATAGCAACACAAAGTGAAAAATACTGTTGGAGCACTAGTTATAGCATTAAATCACAATGTACAGCACATCAAGGTGGCATGTACCAATGCCATCTCACTAGTCCAAGTGATCATCTTCAGTTCACAATTGATCACACTGATAGGTCTAAGAGTCAAAGGGATCACACAAACAGCTAGTGACTAGTGTCTGCTAATACTAATACTAATACTAGTGTCTGCTAATACTAACTGATAGAATCAAAAAGGGAGAGAACAATCCAACATGGGAAGCGGGAGACACAGCAGACTCATAGATACAATTCTAAAAGTATAATAATATATCCTTCCTTGCTCCACACTTCCCCTCCCTCACATCTTCCATATCTCCTCACTTCTCCTTCCTTCTTTCCTTCTTTTTTTTTTTTTTTAAAAAAAAAGCTTTATCTATTTGAAAGGCAGAGTTACGGAGGCAGAGAGAGGGAGAGAGAGAGAGAGAGAGAGAGAATCTTCCTACCTGCTGATTAACTCCCCAAATGGTCACAACTACCAGAGCTGTGCTGCTCTGAAGCCAGGAGACATGAGTTTCTACTGCATCTCCAACACAGGTGCAGGGGCTCAAGGACTTGGGCCATCTTCTACTGCTTTCCCAGGCCACAGCAGAGAGCTGGATCGAAAGTGGAGCAGCCAGGACTCAAACTGGTGCCCATATGACATGCCAGCACTGCGTGCAGCAGCTTTACCCACTACACCACAGCACCGGGCCCCTTTCTTTCCCTCCTTCCTTATTTTTTTTTCTTCAAATAACAGTTTTTAATTGACATTACAGTCAAGGGCTTAATGTTCAACCAAATAAAGAGATCAATAAGTAATAAGTAAAAAAGACAACAGTTCAATGGTAATATAGGCAAGGGCTCTAAACGCTAATCAAAGATGACCATTTCACAGTATATGGTAAATTTTAAAACAATCACAGATCACGGAAACTATGGTAGTGAAACATTCTTAATGACTGGTTTGAGAAAAATATAAATCAAAATTTGAGAAAAAATATATTTTCAGCTACACTGATGTGCACAGAGATTTCTTTCTTTTTTAATTTTTTCTTTTTTTAATTTTAGCTTCCACATGTAAGCGAGAACATGCAATGTTTGTCTTTCTGTGCCTGGATTATTTCACTCAACATGATGTCTTCCAGTTGTATCCATTTTAATGCAAATGGTAGAATTTCATTCCTTTATATAGCTGAGTAATATTCTATTGTATATATATATATTTATATTCCACACTTTCTTTATCCATTCAGCTGATGATGGACACCTTGATTGATTCTATATTTTGGCTATTGTGAACAGTGCTGCTATAAATATGGTGGTGCAGGTATCTCTTTGATACAACATATTCATGTCTTTTTGGTACATACCCAGTAGTAGGATTGCTGTATCATACAGCAAGCTAATTTATAATTTTTTAAGAAGTTGCTGTACGGTATTCCACAGTGGTTGCACTAAGTTACATTCTTACCAACAGTGTATAAGTGTTCCTCTTTCTATACATCCTCATCAACATTTGTTACTCTCCATCTTTTGGATAATAACTGTTCTGACAGAGATAGGTGATAACTCATATTGGTTTTGATTTGCATCTCCCTGATGACTAGTGATGCTGAGAATTTTTTTCAAATACTTATTGGCCACTTAGTCTTATTTTAAATCTTACAAGCAGGTAGTGTCAGCCCTCTAACTTTGTTCTTTTTATCCAATTTTTTTGACTTTCTATCCTATGATTTGACTTATAAATTTTAAAATATTTGTTATCTACCAAAAACCTGATGTGATTTTGATGAAACTGCATTCATAGATCTATTTGTAGAGAACTCAAATTTTAAAGATACTGCGTATTCTAATTAAAAACCATAGTATGACTCCTTTCCATTTATTTAGATATTTTTAAAATTTCTTTCTCAGCATTTTGTGGTTTCGCAGTGTGTGCAACTATACATGATGTGCTAGATTTATACCAAAGTAGTCTTGATTTTCCTTTTCCTTTCCCTTTTCCTTTTTCTTTTTAATGAATTTATTTGAGGGAGGGGAGAGAGAGAGAGAGAGAGAGAGAGAGAGAGAGAAATAGAGAGCACTTCATGCTGCTGATTCACAATGTCTCAAGCTAAAGCCAAAGTCTGTGGATGAGGACTCAATCCAGGTTTCTCATGTGGGTGGAAAGAGCCTAATTACTTGAGCCATCACCTCTGACTCCCAGGATCTGCACTGGCAGGAAGTTAGACTCAGGAGCCTGAGCTAGGTATTGAACCCAGACAATCAGTACAAGGCACAAAACATTGTAACCGCTAGGTCAATTGCCAGACCCTTCCTTTTTCGTTATATAACATTATAAAATCCCCCCATCCCACAATGCACCAGGGGCAAACCATTGCCACTGCCCTGGTCTTCTTAGTCAATTGGTCCAGCGATACTGTTCTTAATAAGAATTTGCCAAATCAGTTGAGTTTTAAGCCCCCAAATAACTTTATTTTACTCAGTGTTGTCATCAACTTTCAGTATGGTGAGAGTTTTTGTCCTTTTGAGGGCTTTTAGTTGCTTACAGCGTGGGGCAGGTGTTGGAACCATAAGAAAATCCAGGTAAACATGTTGACTAATAGTGTTAAGATTGCATGCTGCTATGCCTTCTTATCTACGCCTCCATGGCAACGGGGCAGGTTCCAGTAATAGACACATTTTCTGCTGGTCAGCAGGCTCAGTAAGGCTGATATGTTTTCTGCTAGGTCAATCCTTGGCTAATGGCCACTATTGTGTAACCCTGTATAAAAGGAGCCAGCCCTTGTGGGCTGTGGGTTATGGTCACCTTGTGGGTTATGGTCACCTGTGCTGCTGTTGCTGTTGCTGTTGCTGCCTAAATAAAAAATGACCCATCTGCCTACAGATGGGTGATTGTTCTTTCAGTTCCTAGCCCTGCATGCCTCAATGTCCCTGACAACCAAGCATGAGTCTAATATTTGGCATGACACTCATTCCAGAGATGCCCAGTTATGGGAACCCTGTGATGGAGAGGAGTGACTGGACACACTGGCATTGGCTTTGGAGCAGGAGCTGTGTCCATGGAGGATGTGGAGTAAAAATTGGCAGTGAAGAACCCAATTAGGAAAGGCCCAATGGGGAGGAGGGATAGCCTCCAGCTTTGCCTGCCTGCCTCGTGGTAAAGTGTCCACTGGAGCATGACAAGCCTATGGCCCCAGGAGGCGGCCCAACAGCCCCACCACCACCACCATGATGAGTGAATTTTATGATTTACACTTCTTACATCCCAACGAAGCTGAGGGAGTTGGGAAAGCAAAGCTGACAGACCAGGAGAGCTGATCCCAGTGTGGCTTTTGGATCTGTGGGACAAGGCAGCTGATAACCTTAAGTTGTCCTAGTCAGAGTTGGAGAAACTAGCTTCCATTACAGTCTACCCATCACTACGTTAACACCTGCAAGTCAGCTGATGACTTGGAGCCAGTCAAGGGGACCATTCTCTGATGGAGTGGTTAATGGCTACTGCATGGACTGTTTAGCAGGACATGGGAGAACTCCCAGAAAGTGTGAGTAAATGGGAAACATACATAGATTTGTTTCATATTATTAGAGAAATGAGAATGCAGCAGACTATATTTAATCTAAATACTAGGGGCCCAGGTGATAAGACCTTCACCACCCAAATGAAGGATTTAATATTGGCTTCTGTGCCTCCTCTCACCTTTGGATCTTTGGCAGCCATATTGTCCTATATATTGACTGCCGTATTCATGAAGTAACCACTGCTATGGTGTGTGTGGGGTATATAGAGATAAAGCAGTGGGATCACGGGATGGTAGCACGACTGGAAAGAAAAGATGAAGAAAAATCCATGAAAATCTCACCTCGGGGGGCAAGGGACCAGAAGGAAAGTGGGCCATTAAAACTGTTATGGAAGCAAATGTGGATCCACTTGCTAGTGGCAGGAATAAACAGAGAAAAAAATAGATCACCAGCCCAATGATGTACTGTTAATTATATGGCAACAGCTGCCCACTGAACAGTATTACTGGAAAATGCCCATGAGAGAAAAGAACTCAGTGTGCCTGGTATACCACAAAGATTTCATGGAGGCTCCAGGAGAATATTTCTCCCTATCAGATCAGGGGTCAGGCCAAGGAACCCAATTGTGGGGGGGAACCTGGAGGACCAGAAGCTACATGTGGAATTAATAATCTACTAGTCCCACCCACACCATAAATCCTCCATTTAGCATGTGCTGGTGGTGCTGGTTGACACTGAAACTGACTACAGCCTTTTGTATGGGAACCCTGATGGCTTCAGTGTTCTGTGGAATACATAGACAGCTATAGAGGTCACACCATACAGATGCAACAGGTAATGGTGACTTTAGGTATAAACCATCTTCCATCCCAGGCATACATAACTTATGTATCCCCAGGACTAGAGTACATTTTGGGGGTGAATGTGTTCAAAGGATCGACTGTGCTTACCACACAAGGTGAATTTTGGTTGTGAGTGTAAACTGTAAAGCCTGTGGTCAGGGAACACCCGCTGCATGTGGCATTGACTTTGCCAGTACCCCAGTGAATAGTCTTGGTGCAACAATATCAACTGTCTGAAGGACACGAGGAAATTGGACACACTATTCTCCAGTTGGAGAAAGCTGGCACTGTGCATCATTTGCACAGCCCATACAATTCACCGATTTGGCTGATACAGAAGCCAGATGGTACCTGGTGAATGATTACGGATTATCAAGGGTTAAACAAGGTGATACTGCCTCTGCATGCTGCCATTCTAGTGATTGTCCATTTTTGGACAGTAGCTGATGCCTTCTTCTTCATTGGTATAGCTCCTGAGAGTCAAGAGCAATTTGCATTTATGTGGGAAGGGAGACAATTGACCTTTTTGTTCTTCGCCAAGGCTATCTGCACAGCTCAATCATCTGTCAAGGACTGGTAGTTAAGGACTTGGCTACCTGAGAAAGGCCTCCCACTGTAGTATTGTTTCATTATATAGATGATATGATGTTAACCTCTGATTCTCTTGCAAATTTAAAAATCAAAGCTAGCTGATGGTCTAAGAGGAGCTTTGGACTCCTGGGAATGGACAGCAAGGTACAAGGACCTGGCTTGTTTGTCAAGTTATTGGGAGTTGTTTGGTCTGGTAAGACTAAAATCATACCTGAAGCTGTGGCTAATAAGTTATAGGCTTTCACACAACCCACTACAATGAGACAGTTACAGGTCTTTGTGGAATAATTGGGATAGTGGCTGATCATTCCCCATTTAGCACAGATGCTCAGCCTGCTATATCAGTTGTGCCCGAAGGGAACAACATGGAATTGGACCTCTAAGGCTGAACAAAGCTTTACAGCTGCCATGGGTGCAGTGGCGCAGTATACAGCTATTACTAGTGGTGGATTCCACAAAACCCAGCTGGATGTTAGTGTTACAACCACTATTTTTGGATGAGGGCTATGACAACAGACAGGAAAGAGACAAATTCCTGTCAGATTTTTGTCCCAATTATTGAAAAGGGTTGAGCTATGTTATTCCATTATTGAAAAAGAGTTAGCAGCTGTATACACTGCTTTATAGGCCTGTGAGCCTGTAACTGCCCATGGGAATATCCAGGTGTGGACCATGTATTCCATAGCTGGCTTCTTGCAGTCCTGGGTGACAGCAGCAGAGATGAGAGCAGCTCAGACACCCACCCTACCCAAATTGGGAGCATACCTAGATTAGAGGTGGATATTCATACTATCCCCTTTTCCCAAGAATTGTAGGCCCTACTGTACCCAGTAATATATATTACTCCATCTGAAGAGATTCCTTTGGCTGTCCCAGAGGCTCATAACCCTTACCATGAGGGCATGCCACCCTTGCCATCTACAACTTGGTATACTGGTAGATATTAACTGAGACAGTCTGGCTACATGTACTGTGGTGGTGGTAAGGATGGCCACTGTTTGAAACAGGTACTGAACTACAGGCCATATAGCTGCTTATTATGAATGAATCAGGGCCTTTGCATATTGGGACAGATAACTAGGCAGTGCTCTAAGGATTAGTTGCATGGTTGCCTCAATGGGAGGAACAGAACTAGGATATAGGTCATCGGCTAAAATGGGGACATGCAATGTGTGGGGATCTATGAGACACAGTGTGCATAAAGAAGGTCACAGTACATCATTTCAGCGAGCATCATCTTCTATTGGCCATAGGACATGATGAATCATGTGTACTAGCTCAGGTCCATTGTCTCTGGATGCCTGGCATGAATAAGGCCAGATGGTTCCACCAAAAACTGGGGCATGTAGGCCCTCAGACTGTGTTACATGTGGTCTGATGTTGGGGTATAGATATTATACAGTGAAACAATCCAGGCATTCAAGACACCCAGGATTCACATGAGCACACCTAAAAAGTTGGGGCTTTGGCTTTCACCTGGCCAAGTGTTGTGTGAAAAAGACCTCTGAAACACTGACAAGTGGACTTTATAGGACCTCTACCTTCAGAACAAGGATTTAGTATGCATTGCCTTCGTAGACACAGCAACAGGACTATCTTGCTCATGAAGCCACTCAAGATGTAGTCATATGGGCACTGGAACACCTGAGTGTGGTATACAGCTGCCTATTTGGTGTAACTAGTAACCAGGGTTTACATTTTGTGGGTCATATAGTTCAATTTGGGGCAAAGACATGGATATCCTGGCGGTTGCATGTTTCCTATAGGCCACAGGCTGCCAGCATGATAGAGCACTATAATGGCTTACTAAAAGAAAAATTTGACTGGGAACTGACCTGCTTAGTCTCAAGGGGTGGGTCCACTGATTGAACCAAGTGGTTTCTTCATTAAATAAGCAACTGAGGAAAACAGGAATGTCTCTGCTAGATATTCTATTACATAGGCAGCCATAGTGTGTACATATCCAGATTAACACAGAAGATGAACTTGTGTTATTACCAGCCCGTTCTCCTTTGTTGGAAGGAGAGGAGACTAGATGCTCATGGCCATGCATTATCTTTGCTAATGTTACCCCCTGGATAATCCTACTTACTCCATGGGAAGCAGGGATACAGTTTCAATTACAGGTAACACTCATAGTGTTAGATGGCCAATCCCAGTAATGGTGCAAGCTCTGAGACATGGTAAAATAAACTTACTGAAGGGGAAAGTATGTGTTAGCCATGTGTCCTATTCTCTGACTGCTAACCTCAAGGGAAACATGGGAACAGACCTTGTCTGTACTACTGACGAGGAAGAGTTCTTCTCCTTGCTATCATTTTATCAGAGATAATGGTATACCAAATGGTTGCTTGTATATTGCTTAAAGGGCATGATTTGCCTATGATGGTTTCTGTGTCACTTTTGTCTTTCTGACCAGACTGATTGAAGCCAACAGCATAGTTTCATGGATTCATACATATGCATAATGTATCTCACTGCTAGATATGCACCAAGTTTCCCACAGGAACAATGAGGGGATCCCTGTGGTACATTCACCAGGATAGTAATGAGAACTGGACCTGGCTGACTTCTTAAAACTCCTTGAGCCCACGATGGGATGCAACCTAGCAAGCAATTGAAAACCTTCTGTGACATGATCAAAACAAGCACCACTCACTCATTAGATATGCCATCTAGAATGGTTGGGGACCATTGCTTGGGGAACAGAAAGAGCTTAGGCAGAGAGCTCACATGTATAGAGAGCAGCCATGGTCAACTGAAAAGCATACCATAGGATGTATCTCATGGGAAATGTGTGAAAATGTTATCAAGGTTACAAAGCCCAATTATTCTTTGCCTTGGAAGGAAATATATCCACACTAAACCCATGGATATGCTCCCTCCCGAGCAACTTTGGGTTTGTGGACTGTGTGGTTGGTGTGCCTTCCAGAAAACTGGACTGGTAGTTACACTTAGGGGCAGCCCTATATCTCTGGTAGGATTTTTTTTAAATAAAAATTTATTTATTTGGAATACAGAGTTACAGAGAGAGGTAGAGAGAAAGAGGTTTTCCATCCACTGGTTCACTCCCCAAATGGCTGCAACGGCTAGAGCTGAGTCCAACCAAAGCCAGGAGCCAGGAGTTTCTTCCAGGTCTCTCACGTGAGTGCAGGGGTCCAAGGACCTGGACCATCTTCCACTGCCTTCCCAGGCCACAGCAGAGAGCTGGATAGGCAGTGGAGCAGCCGGGACTCAAACCGGCACCATGTGGGATTCAGCACCCCAGGCCAGGGCTTTAACTCACTGCGCCACAGTGCTGGCCCCTCACAATTGGAATACTATATACCATAGATGGCACTGTGAGAAGCAGACACCTTGGTGGTTTTACCCAACAGTGGTACTGTTTCCTGAAAGGGTCCTATTGAGCTAGATTTAGAAGCACTGGCCTCACAGAACACACTGCCCAGACTTTGAATCAAACATGGCAGGAAATAGTTATCCTTGCTAATGAAGGAGACAACACAGTTGTGGAAGATATTTCTCCAAAACTGCATGGCCCTAGACCTACTAACTGTAGTGCAAGAAGGTATCTGTGCTACTCTCCACGTAGAATGCTGTGCCTTTACATCCAAGCATCAAGACAATGTCAAAGAGGCCCTTATTGAAGTGGATACTGAGGTACAAGCTATGTAAACTTCACCCTGTGATCCCTTAAGGGAATGGTAGAACAAACAACATGTCCTCCACTTGGCCATGAATAGTAGTTACCTTTGTTTTGATATCTTGTACACTGGTAGTTTGTTGTTGTTCCCTATACTGCTGTTGTGGCATGTGGACCTAAGGAGCTGCTATACGGGTATGAAGAATTAACCTCTTTAAGGGTTTTAATGTTGGAACCATAAGAAAATCCAGGCAAACAAGTTGACTAATAGTGTTAACATTGCATACTGGGCCAGCGTCATGGCTCACTTGGTTAATCCTCCACCTGCGGCGCCAGCATCCCATATGGGCACGGGTTCTAGTCCTGGTTGCTCCTCTTCCAGTCCAGCTCTCTGCTGTGACCTGAGAAGGCAGTGGAGGATGGCCCAAGTGCTTAGGCCCTGCACCCGCGGCTCCTGGCTTCAGTTCAGCGCAGCGTGAACCTTTCTCTCTCTCTCTCTGTCCACTCTGCCTGTCAAATAAAAAGACTGCATACTGCTATGCCTTGTTATCTATGCCTCCATGGAAAACAGTCAGGTCCCAGTGATAGATACATTTTCTGCTAGTCAGTGGACCCAGTAAGGCTGATACATTTTCTGCTGCGTAAGTCCTTGGCTAATGGTCACAACTGTGTACCCTTGTATGAGAGGAGCCAGCCCTTGTGGGATGCTGCTGCTATGTTATGGCCACCTATGCTACTATTGCTGGTGCTGACTGAGTAGAAAGTGACCTATCTGCCTATAGTTCTGTGAGTGTTCTTTCAGTTCCTGTCCCTATGTGTAGTACATCCCTGATGACTGAGTACAGGTCCAACAGCAGAATGTAACAGCACCATGAGACAAGTGGCCTAGAGATGATGTATTTCTCTGAGTTGACAAAGGGGTGGCACTGATACTTTACCTGCTTTACCCTATTTAGGCTCTGGCAATCTACATTCTGGTGGTGCTGCTCCATCCCCACTTCCTGCACACAGATCGGGCCTTTCTCACCCTTACTTGGGGAGATAGTGTTAAGGAAGAAAGCTGTGTTCAGTGCTCAGGGCCAACCAGACCTTCTCCACCATGTTTGGCAGAATGCACCTGTGGATCTTGCTCTCAGCTCTTCTGGGCCCACCTCCCTCACTTCCCACACACCCTTCTGCCTCCTTCAGACTATCCCAGAATGTATACACACACAGAGATACATCTTATCAGAGGCTGATTTATTTCAATTATCACCTCAAGTGAGTGTTGGTGTGAAATCCAGCCTCTGCTCACTGGCCATTTCCCAGGGAGTGGGTCACTGGTGACTTTTGTACAAGTCCGATGTCTCTGGCATCACTGCTACATTATTATTATTTTTTTACAGGCAGAGTTAGACACTGAGAGAGAGAGAGAAAGGTCTTCCTTTGCCATTGGTTCACCCTCCAATGGCTGCCGCAGCTGGCACACTGCACTGATCCGAAGGCAGGAGCCAGGTGCTTCTCCTGGTCTCCCATGGGGTGCAGGGCCCAAGCACTTGGGCCATCCTCCACTGCACTCCCGGGCCACAGCAGAGAGCTGGACTGGAAGAGGGGCAACCGGGACAGAATCTGGCGTCCCGACTGGGACTAGAACCCGGTATGCCAGCACCGCAGGCGGAGGATTAGCCAGGTGAGCCGCAGCGCCAGCCAACAGTTTACTTGGAAACTATTCTATCCCACCTCCTTTTTCCAGTTTCCACACGTGTCTGATTTCTTCTGTTTGTTTGTTTTCAAAGATGAAATCACTGTCTTCGGGCTGCCAGATTTCAGTGAATAGAACTGCTCTACTTGATGCCCTAATTTTTTTTTTTTTTTTAAATCTGGGTGTGAGGGTGTCGTGCTTACCACAAGTACCCTGGCTAGGGTTTTAACAGGGTGGGGGGGGTGATAAGTGAGATATTTTTGCAGCAGAAGGTCTTTTGGGTGTTTGCATGCAGGAAACCACACTTTGAAACTGTTCAATTCATGGCGGGGGTGGGGGGGGATGGTTGTTCAGCACTGTAATTTTTATCATCCAGATTAAAAATGGAGAAGTAAAACTGACTTTGTCAAAAAATAATGTCAGTGCGGGAAATTCCAGGAATCTAAAAAATGCTTATAGTGAGGTTTAGCAATTGTGCTGGATACACAATTATTACATTTGTATACTAGCAATAAAAATCGGTAATTGAAATAAAAAGAGTACAATTTATTTTTTAAGGATTTATTTATTTATTTGAAAGAGTTATATAGAGAGCGGAGAGGCAGAGAGAGAGAGAGAGAGAGAGATCTTCCATCCAATGGTTCACTTCCCAATTGTCCGCAACGGCCGGGGCTGTGCCGATTAGAAGCCAGGAGCCTAGAGCTTCTTCCTGGTCTCCCACATGGGTGCAGGGGTCCAAGGACTTGGGCCATCTTCTGCTTTCCCAGGCCATAGCAGAGAGCTGGATCAGAATTGGAGCAGCTGGGTCTTCAACCGACGTCCATATGGGATGCCGGTGTTTCAGGCTAGGGTGTTAACCCGCTGCGCTACAGCGCCCACCCCCCAAAACAGTGTAATTTAAAATGGCATTATAAAGTATAAAGTAAAATAGATAAATCTTACAGAAGATGTAGAAAATCTGCCCATTAAAAACTGGAAAATTTTGCAGGAATAAGTTAATGAACATCTAAATAAAAGGAGTTAGCCATTGTAATCTATAAGCTGCACTTTGGAAATTTATATTCATTAAATAAAAGTTAAACACTATAAATAAATAAATAAATAAATAAATGGAGTTATAATCTTGTCCAATAGTCGGAAGACTGAATATGGTTAAAAATGTCAGTTATTCCCAAATTCATTGGTAGGTTTAATCCAATCCAAACAAAAATTCAGAAGCTTTCTTTTTCTTTTGTACAAATTTGAATACTGAGCCTAACATTTTAATAGTCAAATAAAACTTTCTGAAATAGAACAAAATTGGAGGAGCTACCCTACATCATTTTAAGGTTTATACATTAGCAGCAATCAGGATAGTGTGGTATTGCCATAATTATATAGATACTTCAATTTAGCTGAATAAAGTCCAGAATAGATGTACAAATATATGCATAGGCAACTTTTTTAAAACTTTTATTTAGTAAATATAAATTTCCAAAGTACTGTTTATGGATTATGCACCCCTCCCATCTCCCTCTTCCCTCTCCCATTCCATTCAAATCAAGATTCATTTTCAATTCTCTTTATATACAGAAGATCGATTTAGTATATATAAGATTTCATTAGTTTGCACCTACACAGAACATAAAGTGTAAAATACTGTTTGAGTACTAGTTATAGCATTAATTCACATTGGACAACATATTAAGGACAGAGATCCTACATGAGGAGTAAGTACACAGTGACTCTTGTTGTTGACTTAACAATTTGACACTCTTGTTTACGGCATCTGTAATCTCCCTAGGCTCTTGTCATGAATTGCCAAGCCTATGGAAGCCTCTTGAGTTCACTGACTTCGATCTTATTCAGACAAGGTCATAGTCAAAATGGAAGTTCTCTCCTCCCTTCAGAGAAAGGCACCTCCTTCTTTGATGTCCTGTTCTTTCTACTGGGATCTCACTCGCAGAGATCTTTCATTTAGGTCTTTTTTTCCCCCAGAGTGTCTTGGCTTTCCATGCATAGGCAACTATTGATAAAGATGTAAATGAAAATTAGATGGGAGAAAGTAATTGTTTCACCTAGAATTGGATCTGTAACAACTGGACACCCATATGTAAAAAGTAAGTTTTGATTCATACTGCATATATATATATATACATGAATATCCTTTTGTCTGACAGATTATAGGTCTCAGATAGAAAAACAGCTCTATTTTGTCTCTTTTAACTTATATTTTATTTTTTATTTATCCAGGACAGAGAGAGAGGGAGAGAGGGAAACTCTCATCCATTCCTTCATTTCCTGAATGTCAAAAATGACTGGGGCTGGCCCAGGCCAAAGCCAGCAGCCAGAAATTTAATCCAGGACCCCCATATGGGTGGCAAGAACCCTAATCTTCTTTGGCTCAATATTCTTTCCAGGTCCACTGAGGTGGTAACGGCAACCCCACAGCTCTGTGGGGTGGCCTTTCCCTTATGGTACTGGGCCATAGCCATTTTCCTATGGCTCGGTATAGTTAAATCCTGACCCTACCCCCAAAGAGACCTCACCTTTTGAATCCTATGAGTAACCAGCCCTTCCCCAGGATCTATGGTGGGAATGGCAGTCTTGATACTCTCTTAATAGACCTTGGGGTTATTCTTCTATTTTCCTGAAGAATACCTTATTTTTGTGCCCAAATAGTCCTATTATTTGATCCTTTAAAATCCAAGAAGTCTGATAAAGTTCATTCATTTTAGCTCATTTCTATTTATCTTTCAATTCAAACTGGCAGTGATTCTGGTCATATAACCTTATCTCTATTCCTGACTTCTGCTTGGATGATTCATTAGATTAATTGTTCTATCTGAATGTTTGTGTAGCCACTAATTCATATTTGTACTTAACCAGGAATGTAAGGGAATTATTGCTCTTATAAAATGACACAAAAAGGGCTGGCGCCACGGCTCAATAGGCTAATCCTCCGCCTTGCGTCACTGGCACCCTGGGTTCTAGCCCTGGTTGGGGTGCCGGATTCTGTCCCGGTTGCCCCTCTTCCACGCCAGCTCTCTGCTGTGGCCAGGGAGTGCAGTGGAGGATGGCCCAAGTGCTTGGGCCCTGCACTCCATGGGAGACCAGGAGAAGCACCTGGCTCCTGCCTTTGGATCAGCACGGTGCGCCAGCCATGGCGGCCATTGGAGGGTGAACCAATGGCAAAGGAAGACTTTTCTCTCTGTCTCTCTCACTGTCCACTCTGTCCAAAAAAATAAAAAAATAGAGACACAAAAGAACTCCCTCACCTCTCCAGCCATATGTGAACAAAGATATAGGGCATTATCTATTACTCAGATAATAGGCTCTTGCCAGATAGCTAATCTGCTGGTGCCATGAACTTTTTTTAAAAAAAATTTTAAACCGCTCTATATTCACAGACTTAATGTGCCACTAATCATAATATTTAACAAGTAAAAATTAGGAAGACCACAGTTCCACAGGAGTATTAAACAAGGGCTAAAAATAACAATCATATTCCAAAATGACCATTTAATACCTTTATCTTTTTTATTCTATATTAACTGCCACATATTAGAGAAGACATATGATATTTGCTCTTTTGAGACTGGCTTATTTCATGAAGCATAATGGTTTCCAGTTGCATCCATTTTGTTGTAAAAGACAGGATTTCATTCTTTTTCATGGCCGAGTAGTATTCCACTGTGTATATATACCACATTTGCTTTATCTAGTCATCAGTTGGTAGACATCTTGGTTGATTCCATATCTTAGCTACTGTAAATTGAGCTACAGTAAGCATGGGGGTAAAAATAACTTTCATATGTCAATTCCATTTTATTTGTGTAAATTCCCAGGAGTTGGAAGACTGGATCATATGGTAGATCTATTTTCACCATTCTGAGGAATATCCATACTATCTTCCACAATGACTACACCAGTTTACATTCCCATCAACAGTGGACTAAGATACATTTTTTTCATATCATCAACAACATTTGTTGTTCTTTGATTTTTAGATGATAGCCATTCAAACTGGGATAAAGTAATATCTCAATGTGATTTGCATTTGCATTTCCCTAGTTGCTAGTGATCCTGAACAAATTTTCATGTGTCTGTAAGCAATTTGTATTTCATCCTTTGAAAACTGCCTGTTCATGCCCTTTGCACATTTCTTAACTGGATTTTTTGTTTTGATGTTGTTGAGTTTCTTCAGCTAGTTATAGATTCTGAACATTAATCCTTTATCATTTGCATAATTTGAAAATATTTTCTCCCATTCTGCTGGTTTTATTTTCACTTTCTTGTTTCCTTAATAGCACAGAAGCTTCTTAACTTGATGTAATCTCATTTGTCTATTTTTGCCTTTATTGCCTGTGTTTCTGGGATCTTTTACAAGAAGTTTTGTCTATGACAATGTCTTTTGGAGTTTCCCCGATGTTTTTTCTCTAGTAATTTGATGCTATGAGGTTGTAAATTTAGATCCTTGATCCATCTTGAGCTGCTTTTAGTATAAGCTGTAAGGTAGGGCTCTTGTTTCATACTTCTGCATCTGAAGATCCAATTTTCCTAGCACTATTCATTGAAGAGACTGTCTTTTCTCCAGGGATTAATTTCAACTCCTTTGTCAAAGTTGGTTGTAGATGTGTGGATTTATTTCTGGAGTTTCTTTTCTGTTCCACTGGTCTACATGTCTATTTTTCTGCCAGTACCAGATTTTTTTTATTATAATGCTTTGTAATATGTCTTGAAGTCTGGTATTATGATGTCTTCAACTTTGTTTTTGTTGGTTAAGAATGCTTTAGCTGTTCAGGGTCTCTTGTGTTTCCACATGAATTTTAGATTATTTTTGTAGATACGAGAAGAATGTCAGCATTTTGATTGGATTACATTGAATCTATAAAATGCTTTGGGTAGTATGGATATCTTGATGATATTAAGTCTTCCAATCCATTTTTTTGGGGTCTTCTGTTTCTTTCTGTAATGTTTTATAATTTTCGTTGTTGAGATCTTTCACCTTCTTGGTTAAATGTATTCCAAGTTATTTTAAATTTTTTGTAGCTATTGTGAATGTGATTGTTCTTACAAGTTCGTTTTTGGTGAAAGTGGGCATCATTGCCTGATTCCGTATCTTTGTGGAAATACTTCCAACATTTCCTCATTCAATATGATGCTGGCTATGGGTGTGTCATATATTGCCTTGATTGTGTTGAGGAATCTTCCTTCTATACCCAATTTGCTGAAAGTTTTTATCATGGAAAGACATTATATTTTATCTAATGGTTTCTCTGCACCTATTGAAATAACCATATGGTTTTCTTTCTTCAATTTGCTATTGTGATGAATCACATTCATTGATTTGCCAGGCGGAAGCCAGAAGCTTCATCCTGATCTCCCAAGTGGGTGCAGGGGCTCAAGCACTTGGGCCATCCTCCACTGCTTTTCCAAAGTGCATTAGCAGGGAGCTGTATAGGTAGTAGAGCAACCAGGACTCAAACAGGCACTCATGTGGAATACTGGCATTGCAGACAGCAGCTTAATCCATTATGCCACAATGCAGTCTCCAGTAATAAATTTAACCAAAGAAATGAAAGATCTCTACAATGAAAATTCTAAAATACTGATGACAGAAAGTACCAAAGACACAAAAAGTGTAAGGATATTTCTTGCATACAGTTTAGAAGAATTAGTATCACTGAAATGTCTATACTCGGCCGGCGCCGTGGCTCAACAGGCTAATCCTCCGCCTTGCGGCGCCGGCACACTGGGTTCTAGTCCCGGTCGGGGCGCCAGATTCTGTCCCGGTTGCCCCTCTTCCAGGCCAGCCCTCTGCTGTGGCCCGGGAGTGCAGTGGAGGATGGCCCAAGTGCTTGGGCCCTGCACCCCATGGGAGACCAGGTAAAAGCACCTAGCACCTGGCTCCTGCCATTGGATGAGCGCGGTGCGCCGGCCGCAGCGCGCCGACCGCGGCAGCCATTGGAGGGTGAACCAATGGCAAAGGAAGACCTTTCTCTCTGTCTCTCTCTCACTGTCCACTCTGCCTGTCAAAAAAAAAAAATGTCTATACTCTTTTTAAGTGATCTGCATATTCAAAGTGATCCCAATCAAAATACCAGTGACATTCTATACAAAATTAGAAAAAACAACCCTAAAATTCATATGGAATCACAAGAGACTCAGAATAGCCAAAGTGATCCTTAGGGGAAAAAATCAAGCTGAAGATATCACAATATCTGACTACAAAGCATACTACAAAGTTATAGTAATTAAAGCAAGGTGGTGCTGGCACAAAACCCAACATATAGCTCAATGGAACAGAATAGAGAGCCCAGAATTTAACACACATCCATACAGCCAACTGATTCTTGACAAAAGTGTCCAGACCAGACATTAGGGAAAGGAAAATCTTCAATAAATAGTATTGGTAAAACTGGATGCCAATATGTAGAAGAATGAATTTACATCCCTACTTCTCATCGTATACAAAAACCAACTGAAGATGCATCACAGACCTAAATTTAAGAAATGAGACTATGAAATTGCAGGAAGAAAATTTAGGGGAAACAGTCTAAGATATTGGCATAGCTGATGACTTCTTGGACAAGACCCCCAAAACACAGGCAACAAAAGAAAAACTAGAAAAGTGGGGTTATATCAAACTCAGAAGCTTATGCACTGCAAACAAAACCATCCATATAGTGAAGAAACAGCCAACAAGATGGGAAAATATTTGCAAACTACCTATATGATAAAGGATCAATAGCCAGAATATATCAGCAACTCAAGAAAACTCAATAAAAAAGCAAGGAAATTCAGTTAAGAAATAGGCAGAGGACCTCAGTAGACAATTATCAAAAAGAGCTAAAATTTCCAATGAATATAAGAAATAAAAAATGCTCAACATCACTAGCTGCTAGGGAAACGCAAATCAAAACCACAGTGAAATATCACCTCACCCCTATCAGAATGGCCATTATCCAAAAGACAGATAGAAACAAATGCTGACAAGAATGTGGGGAAAGGGGAACACTTATACACTATTGGTGCTAATGTAACTTAGTGCAACCACTGTGAAATACAATATGGAGATTTCTTTAAAAAAAATAACTAGAAATGGACTTGCTGTGTGATCCAGTAATTCCAGTACTAGGTATATACCCAAAAGATTTGAACACATTGTATCAAAGAGATAACTACACCACCATGTTCACAATAGCCAAAATATTGAATTAACAAAGGTGTTCATCATCAGATAAATGGATAAAGAAAATTATATATATAAATGGCATATTATTCAGCTACAAAAAATGAAATTCTATCATTCGCATCAAAATGGTTGTAACTGTAGAATGAAATAAGACACAGAAAGACAAATACTGCATAGTCTCCCTTATATGCAGGAGCTAAAATTTAAAAATGAAAATAAAAAAAGAAATTCTTTTTTTAAAAATTTTTTGACAGGCAGAGTGGACAGTGAGAGAGAGAGAGATAGAGGTCTTCCTTTTGCCATTGGTTCACCCTCCAATGGCTGCCACAGCCGGTGCATCACGCTGATCCGAAGCCAGGAGCCAGGTTCTTCTCCTGGTCTCCCATGCGGGTGCAGGGCCCAAGCACTTGGGCCATCCTCCACTGCACTCCCTGGCCACAGCAGAGAGCTGGCCAAAAAGAAATTCTTATGTGTTTCAGTATTTCAAATATATGTTTGAAAAACTTTTTTTATATCTTTGTTAAACCAATGGTTAAGAATGATACATTGCTATAGTTTGAGTGATCTGTGATTTTTTATTATTATTTTTATTTATTTGAAAGACAGAGTTACAGAAAGAGGTAGAGCCAGAGAGAGAGAGAGAGAAGTCTTCCATTCTGCAGGTTTGCTCCCCAAATGACCACAACAGCCAGAGCTGAGCTGATCCAAAGCCAGGAGCCAGCAGCTTCTTCCAGGTCTCCCACATGGGTACAGGGGCCCAAGCACTTGAGCCATCTTCTCCTGCTTTCCCAAGCCTTAGCAAAGAGCTGGATCGGAAGAGGAGCAGCAGGGACTCGAACCGGTGCCCACATGGGATGCCCGCACTGCAGGCTTGGGCTTTAACCCACTGCACCACAGTGCCAGCCCCAATCTGTGATTATTTTAAAACTTACTGTATTTGAGTGAAATGGTCATCTTTTCAAATGATTATTGTTTATAGCCCCTGCCTATATCCCCACTAAATTAGGGTCTTTTTACTTGTTGAAATTTTTAGTGGAGCATTAAGACTTTGACCATAATATAAATTAAAAATATGTTATCTCAAAAATTAAAAAAAAAGAAAGGAAAGGAAAGGAAGAAATAAAGGAAAGGAAAGGAAAGGAAAGGAAAGGAAAGGAAAGGAAAGGAAAGGAAAGGAAAGGAAAGGAAAGGAAAAGAAAGGAAAGGAAAGGAAGAAAGAAGGAAGGAAGAAAGGAAAAGGAAGGAGAAAGGAAAGAATGAAGGAAGGAAGGGGAAAGTACATAGGGAGAGAAGGAGCTAAGTATAATTATATTCTTAGTATTGTATCTATGAACTACATTGAATCTGTTCTCTTTGTATTAGCATCACATTAACAGAATTGTTGAGAATTGTAGTAATTATCATACAACTACTTTGACCCTGAGAATCAAATGGATTAATATATTCATTAAAAATACACTTTTAAATATTTCTTTTCCTCATCTCTACACTTTCATTTTTGTACTTTCACCTGTCATGCTCCATATGCTTATGGTAGTTCTTTCTAGTAGGAGCTTTATAATCCTGCCCTTGAGAAGTATACACAAATAGGATGGGATAGGCTGCTTTCAATAAGTAAAATTTACATAAAATGGAAACCATGATGGAATACAGACACTTGTAAAATTTGCTCAATACTGGGCTGGCGCTGCGGCACAGCAGGTTAAAGCCCTGGCCTGCAGTGCTGGCATCCCATATGGGCGCCAGTTTGAGTCCCGGCTGCTCCACTTCTGATCCAGCTCTCTGCTATGGCCTAGGAAGGCAGTGGAGGATGGCCCAAGTGCTTGGGCCCCTGAACCCACGTGGGAGACCCGGAGGAAGCTCCTGGCTCCTAGCTGTGGATCGGCACAGCTCCTGCCATTGAGGCCATCTGGGGAGTGAACCAGCAGATGGAAGACCTCTCTCTCTGGCTCTACCTCTCTCTGTAGCTCTGTCTTTCAAATAAATAAAATAAATCTTTAAAAAAAATTTGCTCAATACTATGAGATTAATAATTAAGCAATAAGAAGACATAATCAATTTTTTCACATACAGTTGAATAAGTTTAAGTACTCATCTGAAGAGTCAGCTTACTTTTGGCTCACCAAGACAAATGTCGTCATGTGGGATTTTTTCCTGTTTAGGTGAATAGGTGTCTGTTTCCTAAATTCTACAATTGCAATGTGTGAGCTCCTAGCTGTTCCAAATCCAGCTTAATCACCTTCCTAAACGTAGCCCTTAACACATTAAATAGGCCCGATATACCCATGCCTGCTCTGCTTGCTTCCCACTTATCCCTTTAACTGTTGATATGTTCTGTTTGTTTTATTTCTGAATAAACTTTTTAAAATTTATCCAGAGTTGCATACATAATTTTAAACCATAAGAAAAACAAAATCTGTATGACTAGTCACAGGAAAGGCTCCCAGGGTAAATGATTTCTAAAAGCAGATTAAATTTAGCCATTTGTCCCCTAGATTCTTCCCAGCACCTGACATCAGAATTGTTTGTGTATTCCCTTCCCCAAGTGAGAATGCATTGGGAAGTATTCTATCCAATATTTAATAACGTAATATCCAAATGAAAAACAAATGAATAAGCAGACTGGAATGGAATATATTCACTTCAAAATTACCAGAAACAAGATTAGGTGAGTGTCTATCTGTGAAGCTAGAAAAAATAAAGTCCAAAGTAGAAATATACAATATAATTGGCTATAGTACAGGTTATTTTGTCTGGAGAACTAAATAATTGAAAAGTTATAGGACAAGGCCAGTTGTAATATTATTATTTGTCAACATTTATTAAGTATCCATGGGGGTAAAGCAAAACACTATCACTATGTCTACCTAAAGAAAATAAATTATTTTATTTATTTTTTAAAGATTTATTTATTTGAAAGGCACAGATACAGACAGAAAGAGAGAGAGAGATCTTTCATCTGCTGTTTCACTCCCCAAAAGGCCACAATGGTCAGGGCTAGATCAGGCTGAAGCCAGGAGCTGTTTCTGGGTCTCCCACATTAGGGCAGGGGCCCAAGGACTTGGGCCATCCTCCACTTTCCCAGGTCACCAGCAGGGAACTGGATCAGAAGTGGAGCAGTAGGGACTTGAAATGGTGCCCATATGGGATGCCAGTACTGCAGGCCGAGGCTTAACGTACTACATCACAGTGCCAGCCCCCATCAAACTATTTTAATAGGAAGAGTAATCATGTGCAGAATCTCAGAATTTACTTTTGGCCTCTGAAACATAATCTGCCATTACTAGTTCATGACAGAGTCTTAGACAAGTAGATTTTCAGTTCTTCTTCTGTTCATCCAATCAAGCCACCTAGGATACACATTACACTTCCTGATTTCTTACAGCATCTAAAGGAATCTCTCTTCTCCTAGAAAAGCATGCTACAGTCTGCTCCAAATTATTCCTTTTTCTTTGTTATGGGATGACTTGTGTACACTACCCCCCAATTTCATGTTTAAATCTTAACTCCCAGTTCCTCAGAATATGACTGTATTTGGAGATGGGGTCTCTAATGAAGTAAGCAAGGTTAAATGAGGCTGTTGAGGTGGGCCATAACCTTTATGTCTGAGGTCCTTTATAAGAAAAGGAGACCAGAATACAGAAATGTTCAGAGAGAGGACCATATGATGGCACAAAAAGATAATAGCCATAATCTACAAGTTCATGAGAGAAGCACTTAGAATAAAACAACCCTGATCTCAGATGTCTAGTCTCTAACACTATGAAACTAAATTACTGTGGTTTCATCCACTTATTCTGTGGTATTTTGTTACAGTGATCCAAGCAACCCAAATACTTTCTTCTACTTTCTCCATTAAAGTATATCAGCCCCATGTTCATTTGTTTGTTTGTTTGTTTTGATTTCTACAGTGCAGTAGTGAGTAACCAAATGTATAGTAAAGTTATTAATATTCATAGGTTCATGGGAAGTAATAAATTTAGATGAAAAACATGTGTACAGTAAGAGACATTTTGGAGAGAATGGCATCCACTGAAAATATGACTCTAATAGTAAAATTTTCAGAACCATTGACATTGGTTCCCACTATGGAGGCAAGACCCTGCTCTTCTTGGATATAAAACAGATCTATCATCCCAGATAAGTTAAACAGGAGTATTTTGATCAACTAAATTATTGTACTGAAGCCACTGTGATTTGGGGAAAATTACTGCTATATGCTTGCATTTATTCATGTTTAAAATGTGGCTAATAAAACAAAATAGAGTGCATTTTGAATTGTGATATAACTAATGTATTATAAACTGGTCTAAAGCAATTTGGCCATTCAGCCAATATCATGTTTCTTTGGTAAGTATGAACAGTCTCCATGGACTGAAGCAGATGACAATTATATACCATATTAACATCCCCATAACCTTACTACCAGCCTTTATGTTACAGTGAAAGCAAGTGTCAAACCTAAGTTGTCTACACATTCATTAGCACATAGATACAAAACCAGTCTTACACCCCATTCCTTTAAGTTTTTTGAAGTTCCTACTTTCTGTTTTCAAGTCCTGCAACAAGCAGCTTCCTTTAAGTTTCTTTCTTTATTTTTTATTTTTTATTTTTTGACAGGCAGAGTGGACAGTGAGAGAGAGAGACAGAGAGAAAGGTCTTCCTTTGCCGTTGGTTCACCCTCCAATGGCCGCTGCAGCCGGTGCGCTACAGCCGGCGCATTGCGCTGATCTGAAGCCAGGAGCCAGGTGCTTCTCCTGGTCTCCCATGCGAGTGCAGGGCCCAAGCACTTGGGCCATCCTCCACTGCACTCCCTGGCCACAGCAGAGAGCTGGCCTGGAAGAGGGGCAGCCGGGACAGAATCCGGCGCCCCGACCCGCAGGTTCTTACAAGCCAAACTAGTGCATATATATGATCATGCAAATGCCAATTCATGTAGCCAAAACTAAAGCCAAGAACTAATAACTCCTGTCCTTATTGTTCCATGAGACAATCACTCCTGCCCGTGGAAATACATGGTTATAGAAAATGCTTCCTAGGAAACTGAAACAATTTATATTCATTCTTCTTCCTGTTCTCTCATTCATAGATTCCAAAAACCTCAAGTGCCTCTTCAACCATTATCTTTTGCTTCCCAGTCATATAATAAGCCTCTGTGATCTTCTCATTCTTTCTTCCCAATGCTACATGATTTCTTCTGTCCATGAAATAGGTAATCAACAAAGACCTAGGAAATTAAATTGTAGCTTTCTCTTCTCTATTTTTCCTGATATCACCCTAATTGAATGCACTGACATCTCACTTGTAGACTTCTACAACAAGCTCCTTATTACTGCCATAGTGGTTAAGTTTCTGCTTGGAATGTCCACATTCTGAGTGCCAGGGTTTAAGTCCCTACACTCAGCTTCCAAACAAGTTTTCTGCTGCTAAAAGTCCTGGAAGGCAGTGAATGATCACTGAAGTACTTGGGGCCTTGCCACCCATGTCAGATATCCATATGGAGCCCCAGCTCCTGGCTTTGGCCTGGCCCAACCTTGGCTGCTGCAAGCATTTGGAGACTAAACTAGCGGACTGAAGCTCTCTCATATGTATGTATGTGCGTGTTGTGTGTGTATGTGTGTGTGTGTGTGTATATATATATATACGCCTTTCAAATATAAAAAGAAAATGAATACAAATTAAAAGCAAATTATATGATTAAGTAAACTTATATTATTTTAATTTAGTGTATGTATAGTTTGTATGGCATAATTATATTTTATATATAGTACCTATAATGTATTTATCATATTATTTATATATTCATAATTATATACAATATATTTAATATATTAAGCATGTAAATAAACATACAAAGATACTTCAAGATACTTCACAAGGTTTGCAGAAAATATATTATGAAAAATCTTTGCATGGGTTTCAAATTTTTTTGCACCAAAATAAACTTATTCTTGTTTTTCACTTGTATTTCTTTCTTTCTTTTTTCTTTTAAAGATGTATTTATTTGTTTGAAAGTTAGAGTTACAGAGAGAGAGGGAGAGGGAAATGGAGAGGCAGAGAGGGAAATGGAGAGGCAGAGAGAGAGAGAGAGAGAGAGAGAGAGAGAGAGAGAATCTTCCATCCGCTGGTTCACTCCTCAATTGGCCTAAATGGCCAGAGCTGCACTGATCCGAAGCCAGGAGCCAGGAGCTTCTTCAGGGTCTCCCATGTGGGTGCAGGGGCCCAAGGACTTGGGCCGTCTTCTACTGCTTTCCCAGGCCATAGTAGAGAGCTGGATCAGAAGTGGAGCAGCTGGGACTGGAACTAGCACCCATATGGGATGCCGGCACTGCAGACTGGGGCTTTAACCCACTTTTCCACAGTGCTGGCTCTGGGACATCTGTTTTATGTGGAGTCTTTTATCACCATCTAGATGAAAAAGATGCTTTGTGGAAACCTTAAAAATGGAAAATTAAAAAAAAATATCTTGCAGTGGATAGTATCTACTATTTGAGGACACCTTATGGGGGATTATATCCTTTACACTTTCCTCAATTCCATATCACCACTTAAGAATGAATGAACTAGATTTTTTTAAATATTTATTTATTTATTTGAAAAGCAGAGTTACAGAGAGACAGAGAGAGAGAGAGAGAGAGAAGAGAAAGGTCTTCCATCCACTACTTCACTTACCAGATGGCCACAAAAACTGGAGCTGTGCCAATCCAGAGAGACAGAGAGAGAGAGAGAAAGAGAGAGAGAGAGAGAGAGAGAGAGAGATATTCCATTTTTCATGAATCTCTAGAAGTACCCTTATATTTCTACTCTTTTTGATAAAACAAAACTGGTATGTGTATACAGGTACTCATTGTGACACAGATAGGTAGATGATCAATATTCACTAATATCCATGATATTCTCTGCTTCTTAAGTCCACACATGAGAGTATATTCCTCAGCCTCTTTTCCTGTGGTTGTATCCTTGCAATTATTTCTTATTAATGGAATGTAAGTGGAATAGATGTTTCATTCCAGGACCATATGGATTAAGAGTCGGTGGATCTTTTCTACATAATCTTTTTCCTTGAATGCCAGCTGGGTGCAGGGGATCCAGCAGAGAGCTCCTACACTTTAGGCAATGGGGGAGCCAATGTATAGTGTAAATAAGGATAAAGTAGAGAAGTAGCTACACACACAGAGACATACACATTGCACAAAGAGTATGGGCAAGAAATAAACTTATTTATCTTCAGCCATTGAAATCTTGCATTCTTACATCTGGTAGAATATATGGGCTTCAATGGAGAGCATCACTGGAAATCATATATAAAAATCGGTAATAGTCATTGCCTATGGAAAAGGGAATGAGGATGAAGGGAGATATATCTTTCACTATATGTATCCTTTTGTCCACATCTAATTTTGTACTAATTCCACCCAGATCCCATGTATGAGAAACTGAGAGTTACTTAACTAGCAGCACGTAGTTTGCACTTCAGATTCCCCTCAATCAGATCTGCCCACCTCGCCAAATCTCATCTGTTTCCCAAAGCTGTTTTTCATGTAGCTGAGGCAGAGTCATCAGTGTCTCTCACTGTCACATAGTTCGAGTGCATGGGAGTGGCTCCTGACACTGCAAGACCTCATTATTTGTAGAAAGAATGAGTAAACCCAGAACAGTTACTAACAATTCATGCTCTTTTTCTCTCAAATTACCAAAAGCTTTTCTGTCTCTTCCAAAGGAAGAGACAAGGCACTAATAATAAGTGGAAGAATTATACTTTTGAATAGTCTCCTGATCTGAAGTAAGGAAAATGGGAGGGGGGAATAAAGTAAAGACAGAAATGAAGACATAATGGAATAAAATCTGACAATTTCCTCAATATTGACTAGCATTAAATAATAGTGTATGCCACTGGTTAAGGTAGTTGCAGTACCAGATCAGAGATTATATCTATAAAAGTGCCAGAATTTTATAATTCCTAAAAGGAATTATATACAAATTATATACAAAATTCAGCCGGCGCCGTGGCTCAACAGGCTAATCCTCCGCCTTGCGGCGCCGGCACACCGGGTTCTAGTCCCGGTCGGGGAGCCGGATTCTGTCCCGGTTGCCCCTCTTCCCGGCCAGCCCTCTGCTGTGGCCCGGGAGTGCAGTGGAGGATGGCCCAGGTGCTTGGGCCCTACACCCCATGGGGAGACCAGGAAAAGCACCTGGCTCCTGGCTCCTGCCATCGGACGAGCATGGTGCGCCGGCTGCAGCGCGCCGTCTGCGGCAGCCATTGGAGGGTGAACCAACGGCAAAAGGAAGACCTTTCTCTCTGTCTCTCTCTCTCTCACTGTCCACTCTGCCTGTCCAAAAAAAAAAAACAAACAAACAAACAAAAAAACAAATTATATACAAAATTCAATATTGTCTTATCATTCTGATTAGACATCACTTAAATATTTTACCACAGCAAGATGCATTAGATAAGGTAGAATCACTTCAATACTTGAAGCCTAGGAATGGGGGGCTTTAAAGTATGTCAAATAAGGAAGGATTGATGCTTACAGGAGATGCTTATTACTTGGAGAATAGAAGAGTCAGATGGAGAGAGGAGGGATGCTGCTTTCAAAGTCTAAAGGATACTCTTGAGAAGAAAGATTTGTTCTATGTGGCAGTGGGATAAAACTAGGTTCAATGGTTGGATGTATCAATGAAATGGATTTTATATCAAGGTATATGACCTTTTTTTTTTTTTCAGAAACAGAATGGTCTTTCTTTAGAGGGAGGAAGGTTATTCCCTGTCACTGGGGATAGGATGGGAATCTTAAAGAGAGGATACGAGTATGATGTGGAGATGAGGGTTGGACCCTCTTTTAACATATCTTACCTCCACTCACTATTCTATGGACTTGGTGAAAAAAGACAGCATGAGGGGGCCAGTGCTGTGGCGTAGTGGGTAAAGCCACTGCCTGCAGTGCCTGCTTCCCATATGGGCCTCCGATCGAGTCCTGCCTGCTCCACTTCCATAGCTCTCTGCTGTGGCCTGGGAAAGCAGTAGAGGATGGTCCAAGTCCTTGGGTACCTGCACTCGCAAGGGAAACCCAGAGGAAACTCCTGGCTCCTGGCTTCAGTTCGGAGCAGCTCTGGATGTTGAGGCCAATTGAGGAGTGAACCAGCGGATGGAAGACCTCTCTCTCTCTCTCTCTCTCTTTCTCTCTCTCTCTGGGTCTGCCTCTCCTTCTCTCTCTGTGTAACTCTGACTTTCAAATAAATAAATAAATAAATATTAAAAAAAAGACAGCATGAGAACAGATACACAGCAAATTTCTCTAGAGTCAGACTGAGATTAAAAAAAGGGGGAATTTTAATTGGGTATGGACCTTGAAGATTCCTTTTCAGGATTACTCACTACAGGAAAACTGTACTATCAAGGGTATTTTGTATTTAAAAACAAAGAACTTTAGGATAGTTAATGTCTAGTTCTGTGAAGAATGTCATTGGTCATTTAATAGTGATGTTAATGAATCTGGATCATTTCAGGGTGTATGAAACTCTAATACAAATATCAAAATATTACATGCTATAACAGAAATACATACAATTTTGTGTCAATTAAAAATGAAAAACTTGGGGCCAGTGTTGTGGCATAGTGGAGAAAGCCACTGCCTGCAATGCCTGCATCCAATATGGGTGCTGGTTCAAGTCCTGGCTGCTCCATTTCCAATCCAGCTCCCTGCTAAGGTAACTGGGAGAGCAGCAGAAGATGGCCCAAGTGCGTGAACCCCTGCCACCCATGTGACAGACTTGGAGGAAGCTCTTGGGCCCTGGCTATTTGGGGAGTGAACCAGTGGATGGACAATCTCTCTCTCTCTGTCTCTATCTTTCCCTTTGTCTTTGTAATTCTGATTTTCAAATAAATTTTTAAAATGAAAAACTAAAAAGGGTGCATATATGTATGAATTAATTATAATCTATATTCTCAAGGTGGTTAGTTATTATTTGACTAATGCTTATCAGATACCTTGAATATCATAGAAATAGATCTGCAAGTATTTAAAATATTATTTTTTAAATATGAAAAAATCACTTTATTGGAAAGACTATTTCATTGATCATACAAGTAATATTTTAAGAAATGAGTTTGAATAGAATGACTCAACAGTTTTTATCACCTTTGGATACACAGAATATAATGTTATCTAGACCTATACTTCCATATAGACTCATATTCTCCTTCTTTCTCCAACTCCCAATTACACTTTGAGGAGAAAATATTTTTTTAGTACCAAATATGTGTCCAGCACCATTCTAGTTTCTGGAAATTGCTGAACAAAAAGAAACTTATTTCACTAAACATTAGCTTCCTGTTCAATGAAATGAGAATTTCCAAAATTTAACTTTCTTATCTCATAAGATTACAAGTCATTGCCACTCTAATCCATGTACTTGTTAACTAATTGACTATTATAACATTGATTAATCATCTAGTGTGTTAGGCTCAGATGAAACAGAAATAAACATGTCTGAAACCTGATTTACTGGTGCAATCCAGTGAAACAGAATTATTTAATGTTAGCTAATAATAACAAAATGCAGCTAATTTTATAATGAAAAGAGTTAAGTTCAAATGGCATACTGTATGAAAAGTTATACATATATCAAAATTAATTACAGAATTTTGATGGATTATTATGACTACTGGGACACTAATTTACTTCCTAAGATACTTCTCATCACACGCTTTGAGTAAAATATATGATAATGCAGGTCAGAAAGTCATTTCATGCACTTATATGGCATAATCTAATATTATGATTTTTTCAGTAGCTATACATTGAATGAAATACCTATGAAATATTTATATCTAGAATATCCTTCAAAGAATAATGAGCATGTAAAAATCATAAAGGAAAATGAGAAAACAAAATAGGAAACTCTAAAATTCTAACAATCGTATAAAGGGATGTCCACTCTCAATTATAATGAAAATGTACATGCTAAATCAAGAAAATATCACTTTATACTTACCGGAATGGCAGAAATGATAAAGCTGGACAATTCTATGTGAATAGAATGGAATCTTCATGCACTGCATGTTGGCATGTGGAACTATGCAGTCATTCTAGCAAGCACTCTGGTATGATTTAGTCAATTAAACATTTGTGTAAGTTATCACCTGACAATTCCTCTTCTGATGTCCTAACATGTTCATGCTGGTCTAAAACTTTACCATAATCTGAGTGGCTTATCAATAGCAGAAATAGACTGAGAAATCCAAGATAAAGATGCCAGCAAATTCAGTGTCTGGTAAGGACATTATATTTTTTGATTCATACATGATCATCTTTTGCTGTGTCCCTACCTGGTGAAAAGGGCATGGGATATATCTGGGATCTCTTTTATAAGGGTGCTAATCTTATTCATGAGGATTCATGACATAACTGTATAACAAAGGTCCCAAGACTTTCCTAAAACTTTCACTTTGGGATTACAGCTTCAAAATATGAATTTTAGAGGGATATTAAATATGGGCATATTTACCCACAGAAATATCCATGCATGTCTGTAAGAACACACCAAAAATATACTTATTTTAGTTTTTATGGTTCTGCAAGGGTATGGGATACAATCTAAATGTTTATCACTAGGCCGGATGATACTTCTTTTAAAGAAAACAATATTCGAAAGGCAGAAGCCAAGGTTCAGATATGTGATGACTGTGTTGAAAGTGGCACTTGTACATGTTGTGGCACAACACAGGCCCCTAGGCCCCTAGATGATAACTCTTGTGCACCATTTCAATCCACCAATCCTTATACCTTAATTTAGTTATTTTTGTGGAAACCAGTTCCATACATGATTTGACTTGCTTTGTACACAGATACAATTTCTATTTGCTTTTCCTTAGAACCATACAGCATAAGCATTGCCCTAAGTTTTTCAGGATGTTCAATGTAAGACAGTCACTGGTATACACTTGAAATTCCCCACATACACACGACACTAAAAATACCCACAACAGTCCATAGAACAAACTTTGACTAATGGGGCACATAAGCCTATGGAAAAACTGCATTTTAATTTTGTCTAACCTTGGCAGACAGTTTTAAAATGTAATTTTGTAATGCTCCTCAAAAGAGCCTGCCAAATCAAACTCCAGTTACCTATCATTTTGAACAGTTAAGTAATATCATTGGCTTTCCTTTCTTCCTTGTATCATTCCTTCTTCTGTTGGCACTTGCTCCCTGTGAATATATTACTACATAAATCACCTACATGCAAGCTTTTGTCTTAGGCTTGCATTCAGAGGAACCTAGTATAAAGTGATAAGTAAACTATGATGAATTGACATGATGCAGAGAAAGCATTTGATAAAATACAGCATTCTTTCATGATGAAAACCTTAAACAAATTTGGCATAGAAGCAACATTCTTCAACACAATCAAGGCAATCTATGAAAATCCACAGCCAACATCTTATTGAATGGAGGAAAATTGGAAGCATTTCCACTGAGATCTGGAACCAGAAGAGGATACCCACTTTCACCATTGCTATTCAATGTAGTCCTGGAAGTCTTAGCAAGCGCCATTAGGCAAGAAAAAGAAATTAAAGGATAAAAACTGTAAAGGGAGAAGTCAAACTATCCATATTTGTAGATGACATGATTCTATATATAGGGGAACCAAAGGACTGTACTAAGAGATTATTGGAACTCATAAAAGAGTTTGATAAAGTGGCAAGATATAAAATTAATACATAAAAATTAATAGCCTTTGTGTACACAAACAATGCCATGCTGAGAAAGAATTTTTAAGATCAATCCCATTTACGATAGCTACAAAAACAATTAAATACCTTGGAATAAATTTAAACAACGAAGTCAAACATCTCTATGATGAAAATTACAAAATATTAAAGAAAAAATAGAAAAAGACACCACCAAAAAATAGTAAAATCTTCCATGTTCATGGCTGGAAGAATCAATATCATCATAATGCCCATACTACCAAAAGCAATTTACAGATACAATGTGATCCCAATCAAACTACCAACAACATTCTTCTTAGATCTAAAAACAGTATGCTAAAATTCATATGGAAACACAGGAGACCGCAAATAGCTAAATCAATCTTTTTTTTTTTTTACAGGAAGAGTAGACAGTGAGAGACAGAGACAGAGAGAAAGGTCTTTCTTTGCCATTGGTTCACCCTCCAATGGCCACCGCGGCCGGCACACCGAGCTGATCCGAAGGCAGGAGCCAGGTGCTTATCCTGGTCTGCCATGGGCCACAGCAGAGAGCTGGCCTGGAAGAGGGGCAACCGGGACAGAATCCGGAGCCCTGACTGGGACTAGAACCCAGTGTGCCGGCGCTGCAAGGTGGAGGATTAGCCTATTGAGCTGCAGTGCCGGCTGCTAAAGCAATCTTACAAAACAAAAGCAAAGAAAGAGGCATCACAATACCAGATTTCAAACATACTACAGGGTAGTTATAATGAAAAGGGCCTGTTATTGGCAAAGAACAAAACAAAATAACACAAAAAACACAACAACATAAAAAAAAAAAAACAGATGTGTAGACCAATGGAACAGAATAGAATTACTCCTCCCCCCCACCAAATAAAAAGAATGGAATCCCCAGAAATCAATCCATGTTTCTACAACTGACTTATCTTTGACAAAGGAGCTAAAATCAATCCTGGATAAAGGACAGTCTCTTCAACATATCATGCTGGGAAAACTGGATCTCCACATGCAGAAGTATGAAACAAGACCCCTTACTTACACCTTACAGAAAAATTCATCAAAATGGATTAAAGACCTGAATCTATGACATGATACCATCAAATTACTGGAGAACATTGCAGAAACCGTTGCAAGACATTGGCATAGGCAAAGACTTCTTAGAAAAGACCCCAGAAGCCCACCAACATTGACAAAAGGGATTATTTCAAGCTGAGAAACATCTGCACTGTCAAAGAAACACTTAGCAAAAAGAAGAAGCAACTGACTGAATGGGAGAAAATATTTGCGAACTATGGAACTGATAAAGGATTAATATACAGAATACATAAAGAGTTCAAGAAACTCAAAAACAAGAAACAAGCAATCTATTTAAGAAATGGGCAAAGGACTTGAACAAGCATTTCTCAAGAGGAAATCAAAATGGCCAACAGACAAATAAAAAAATGAAAAAAGAGCCTATTATTGGCAAAAAAAAAATGTTCAGGATCACTAAACACAGTGAGGTTTCATGTCTCCCCAGTTTGTATGGCTATCATACAGAAATCAGCAAACAATAAATGCTAGCAATGATGTGCAGGAAAAGGTACCCTAATCCACAGTTGGTGGAAATGTAAACTGGTCTATCCATTGGGGAAGACAGTATGGAGACACCTCAAAAATCTGAAAACAAATCTATATGATCCAGCAATGCCACTCATGGGAATTTACCCAAACAAAATGAAATCAGCAGATGAAAGAGTGATCTGTACCCCCATGTTTATTGTAGCTTCTTTTCTTTTTTTTTTTTTTTGACAGGCAGAGTGGACAGTGAGAGAGAGAGACAGGGAGGAAGGTCTTCCTTTGCCGTTGGTTCACCCTCCAATGGCTGCTGCAGCAAGTGCACTGCAGCCGGCACACTGCGCCGATCCGAAGCCAGGAGCCAGGTGCTTCCTCCTGGTCTCCCATGCAGGTACAGGGCCCAAGGACTTGGGCCATCCTCCATTACACTCCTGGGCCACAGCAGAGAGCTGGACTGGAAGAAGGGCAATCCGGACAGAATCCGGCGCCCCAACCGGGACTAGAACCCTGTGTGTCAGCACTGCAGGTGGAGGATTAGCCTATTGAGCCGTGGCGCCAGCTCTATTGTAGCTTCTTTCAGGTCTCCCACATGGGTAGCAGGGTCCCAGGCACTTGGGCCAACTTCCACTGCTTTCCCAGTCAATTAACAGGGAAATGGATTAGAAGTAGAGCAACTGGAACTTGAACAGGTGCCATATGAGATGATGGCATTTCAGGTCGTGGCTTTACCTGCTGTGGGCAGCCACAGGCAGTCGCCCCTTTTGTTTACACTTAAACATATGGATGGAGACATCCTGGCACAGACAAAAGGCTAAGGAGATTCCAGGAAGAGGCAGGAAGAACCGTATCTCACTGCTAAACTTCTCACAAGAGATGATATAGATAATCAGTCACACCTGAAACCTGCATTTATCACCTAGGTGTTTTATTATACCCTAGTAATCAATGATTGATACCATTTTGTGATCTGTTAAGGGGAAGAACCTTATCCGGAACTCTTTGTAACCCCAAAAGAATTTTAGATATGTAAATTCTCTGTGTGCCTTCTTGTGTACAACTGGTCATGTTTAAATACTACTGGACTTGTTGAATAAATGAGCCTTGATCAGGATTTGTCTTGGCTCCATTCTTTGCATCCTTGTCCCCGCATTCCCACTCTCTGTTTCAGGAAACCCAGTTCTTTGTGCTGCAGGCTGGCACAACCTGCCACTCCACAATGATGGCCCCACTCTTAGTTTTCACAAAGATCTGTTTTCAGTTTACTTTAAGAAAAGTAAAGACTTCAACAAACAGTATGAGGAAAAAAAAATGATGTTCCTCAACAGTAGAGACAAGGGCTGTAAATGATCATTGAATCTCAAAATGTCAATTTCACTCCTATACATTACATTTTAGATATTCTATAAGTTAGCAGAGTTCAGGGAAAACATGTTATCTGTATTTTTTTAACTGGCTAATTTCACCAAGTATAATGGCTTCCAGGTGCAATCATTTTGTTGTTAATTATTTTTTACCCCTAAGTCGTACTCCATAGTGTATATGTACCATAATTTCTTTATCCAATCATCAGTTGATAGACATCTGGGTTGATTCAATATCATTAACTTCTCCCAGTAGCCTGGTTAGGTAGATTTGGTTCCTTTCCTAATCAAAACCACATCATTATTCTCATAATTTCTATGATTGTTCATGGAATTCATGGTAAGGTGGAAGAAACAGATATTAAAAAGCACACACAGTAATGGATATAGAAGTATAGCAATAAGTGCTTTAAGAAATAGTTGGGGGCCTGACATTAAGGTGCAGTGGGTTAAGTTGTTGTCTGCAGTGCCAGCAGCCCATGTGGGGGCCGGCTCAATTCCTGGCTGCTCTGCTTCTAGTCCAGATCCCTGCTGATGTGCCTGGGAAAGCAGCAGAGGATGACCCAGGTCCTTTGGTCCCTGCACCCATGTGGGAGACACAGAGGAGGCTCCTGGCTCCTGGCTTCAGCCTGGCCTAGCCCCACCATTGCAGCCATTTGGGGTGGGCCAGCTTGTGGAGGATCTCTCTCTCTCTCTCTCTCTCTCTCTCTCTCTCTCTCTGTCTCTCTCCCCCTAGCTTTGTAGCTCTTCCTTTAAAATAAATAAATGAAATATTAAAAATAGAGAATAAATGGTTCTGTGGAAATACAAAAAAAACAGTAAAAATTGACCTAGACTAGAGCATAGGAAAGGTTCTCTACAGAAGTAACCACTGAGCTAAAAGGTAAGAAATGAAAAGGAGTAGGGTTTGTTCAGAAAGATCACTCCAACAAAATAAAAGAGCAGGTATAAAAGGCTCTGAATTAGAAAAGGCATGTTGGTGCATCCAGGGAATTGAAGTGAAGCCTTCTGACTAAAGCACAGACAATAAGAGAGAATGTAAGATTGATGGAGAAGCTAGAGAAAAGTATTTTCAATATTTTTAGACATTGTTAAAGATTTATGTTTGAATCAGAGCAATAATATGAAGCCATAAAAAGCTTAAATCAATACTACAAACTGGGAACCTTTGATTTTCTAAAATATAACACTGTCCATGTTAGTTAAGTATTGGAGGGGCCAGGATAGATGAACAAAGAACAATTAATTTCATCTACAATTTACAGATAAGAATGCCATAGTTTACATTTCTTAACAGAATAATTTTTAAAATTTCTGTTGCCTTCATGCTCACTCAGACTTACCTCTAATGGTAGAGTTAGAAACATAGCAGGGGATTCCAATTCAATCCCATCAAGGTGGCATGTACCAATGCCACCTCACTAGACAAAGTCATCAGTTTCAGTTCATAATTGATCATAAAGATAGGATTAAGTGTCAAAAGGATCACATAAACAAGACCAGTGTCTCCTAATAATAACTGATAGAATTAAAAAGAAGACAATGATCCAACATGGGAAGAGGGATACACAGCAGACTCACAGAATGACAGATGTCCTAAACAGCACTCTGGCCTCAGAATCAGCCCTTAAGGCATTCAGATCTGGCATGAGAGTATTTCAGGCCAAGACACTCTGGAAAAAAAAATGACCTAAATGAAAGATCTCTGTGAGTGAAATCCCAGCAGAAAGAACGGGCCATCAAAAAGGAGGTACTTTTCTATGAAAGGAGGAGAGAACTTCCACTTTGACTATGGCCTTGTCTAAATAAGGTCAGAGTCTGTAAACTCAAGAGGCTTCCATAGCCTTGGTAGCTCATGACAAGAGCCTCGGGTGATTACTGACATCATAAATAAGAGTGTCAATTGTTAAATCAACAACGGGAGTCACTGTGCACTTACTCCCCATGTAGGATCTCTGTCCTTAATGTGTTGTATTATGTGAATTAACGGTAAAACTACTAGTAAAACAGCACTCTATACTTTGTGTGTCTATGTGGGTGCAAACTGTTGAAATCTTTACTTAGTAAATACTAAGTGGATCTTCTGTATATAAAGATAATTGAAAATGAAAAAAAATTTCTGTTGCCTAATGTAATATAAACCATTGATTATTCCTTAATTCAAGACACTAGGCAATATACTAGGTGATGAAGACTCAGAGCTTACTTTTCTTATGAATCTCATAGTTTAATGAGAGTCAATGATATTAACTAAATAATCACAAAAATATTTATTTCTTTACAAACTGTGGTCAAGTGTTGTGAATCAAAAGAATAGCATGCAACTAAGGAGGCAGGAGAAACATACTCGGATATAGACATCAGAGGACACCTCTAAGAGGAGGCGACATGGAATCTAAACATGAAGAATAAAAATAAACTATAAAGAGTATTTCTAGGTAAAAGGAGCAGCATGTGGAAACACCCTGAGGAGGAAAGAAATTGGCACAAGTGATGCTTGGAAACAAGTCCAATGTGGCCAGAAGTAGTGTGAAAGAGGGAAAGTAATAATAGATGAGGTCAGAGAAACAAGTAGAAGCTAGAACATGCAGGGCACATGAGGCCAAGGTAAACACTTCGATGTCTTAGTTATGAAAAAGACAATACAAATACAAATACAAAGAAGATGCTTAACACAGTATTTGGCTTAAAGTAGATGATTAGAAGAATTTTTTTTTGTTATAAACAGTCTATATAATTTTTAAATTTTTCTATAAATATTATTAACAAAATCTTGTGATACATGTATTGAATGAGTTTCTCAGTTCCTATATATTTGTATTGATAATTTCTTTAAGCAAAGATGCCAGGTTCTTGATTTTCAGCTAATTCTCTTGTCTTTTATGACAGAGTCTTGATTAAACAAATGGTTCTTCCATTAAGGATCTGAAGGTCAGCAGTATATTCAACACAAAACATTTTTATGTCTAAATAAAAATATTATGAGGTAGATGCATATGTCTTGGAAAAAGGAATACTCACAGCAAAGGAGTGGAATATGTATGTGTACTCAAAGGATAAGAATCCAACGGAGAGGAAATGTTTAAAGGTACAAGAGGGAATACTTAGAAGGAATAAGATTTGGAAGAAGTTGGAGAGTACTGGCAGATAGTTTAGCTTTGGAAATAAAGAAAAATACCTCCTATGCTCAAAAGATTCCTTTCAACGAATATTCTTAAATATTTCCCTAGAGGTGTCGGGCAGTGAGTCAGCTCCTACTACCTTGTGAGAACTCAATCTGTATCCCGTTCTGTAACTCCACATTGAGTGACATGTTAGTTTTAAATTGGCCATAGTGGGAGTGCTAACGCTGCAGATAGCAGCACTTATTAGAAATCAGGTCTCTTATTTTAATTCACCAATACATCACTTCACTTACCTATTTTCAGGCTCTGCCCTACCACTTAGTGGCTGCTATTTATTAAGTGCTTATTATGTCAGACTTTAGCACAAAGTGATTTTCAGTTATTACCCCCATTTATTCCTTAAAACTGTCTTGTTATTCAAGTAATGTTACTCTCCACAATTTTACAAGAGAGGAAATTGAGCTACTGTGCTTCCATTTGACAATGCACAGTGTTAACACTAGCCTGAGTCAAAGCCTACTCTCTCATAATCCCTATAATCTCTAATCTATGTATGCTATCATACCTCAGAATGTGTCACATGATAAAATGTAAGTGTGTACAAGATTCAATTAGAGAACGAAGAAGTAACTTAGTTAAGCCAGAATTGGATTGAAAAGCATGTGAAATGTCAGCATAGTGAAAAGCACCACAATCAGATTGAGTTGTTGGAGAAAGTTTACTGGAGTAAGTGACATTTAGAGTCTTAGAAGATGATAAGGCACCAAAATTAGGGAGAGAGGGAGTAAATTCCAGAGAGAGAATGAGGTAAGATTACCATAAGAGTTCAAAATCACCATGGTATGAGGCTAAAGAGGAAGGAAGAGGACAGATTATGAGGACTGTAATGCTAAAGAATTCTAAATTAATTGCATAGTCAGTAGGAAATCTCTAGAAGAGTATGTGTAAAGAATGATAAAATTTGAAGTCTGTAATATCATTATAACATTGCTGTGTAGGAGGAATTCTAAGGAAATCAATACAAAAACTTTTTCAATCAATCATAAATCCTTAGTGCCTTATATGTGCTAGGCACTATACTAAATTCTGGGGACAAAACAATGATAAAAAACCAGCATGGTCTCTACCTGCATGGAACTTATAATACACTAGGGAGATACTATTATTACTCAAGTAGTGAAACAAATAGTTTTATAATTACAATCTTTGGTAACAGGCATGAAAAATAATAAGGATGCCAAAAAAAAAACAAAAGCACTTAACAGAGGTAACTGTCCTAGTGTCTTCTATCAGGGAAGACTTTCCTAAGAAAGTAAACTTTGAACTGAGATAGAGTAGGTATAAACAAAAGTTTAACCAATCAGAGAAGGCTGCATATGTATAGGTCCTGCTGTGAAGAGAAACATAATCCATTACCGAAAATAAAGGGAAGACCTAGGTAGCAGGAGAATTGTCTAAAATAGAGCATAGTGTTAGACGAAGACAGAAAACCAGAGAATCAGAGAGAAGCCAGACTGGTAATGGTTTACTAGGCAGTGGTAGAAAGCCTAATGGCCGTCTTAAAGGCAAGTGGAAACCTTTAGTTTAAGAGGTACTCATCTGTTTCTGTACCAATACCATGCTGTTTTGATTACAACTGCCCTGTAGTATGTCCTGAAATCTGGTATTGTGATGCCTCGGCTTTGTTTTTGTTGTACAAGATTGCTTTAGCTATTCGAGGTCTCCTATGTCTCCATATGAATTTCAGCATCATTTTTTCCAGATCTGAGGAGAATGTCTTTGGTATTGTGATTGGTATTGCACTGAATCTATAAATTGCTTTTGGGAGAATGGACATTTTGATGATACTTATTCTTCCAATCCATGAGCATGGAAGATTTTTTCATTTTTTGGTATCCTCTTCTATTTCTTTTTTAAGGTTTTGTAATTTTCATCGTAGAGATCTTTAATGTCCTTGGTTAAGTTTATTCCAAGGTATTTGATTGTTTTTGTAGGTACTGTGAATGGGATTCTTACAAGTTCTTTCTTTGCCATGGCATTGCCTGTGTATACAAAGGCTATTGATTTTTGTGCATTGATTTTATATCCTGCTACTTTGCCAAACACTTCTATGAGTTCCAATAGTCTCTTAGTAGAGTTCTTTGGATCCCCTAAATAAAGAATCATATCATCTGCAAAGAGGGATAGTTTGACTTCTTCCTTCCCAATTCGTATTCCTTTAATTTCATTTTCTTGCCTAATGGCTCTAAGACTTCCAGAACTATATTGAATGGCAGTGATGAGAGTGGGCATCCCTGTCTGGTACCAGATCTCAGTGGAAATGCTTCCACTTTTCCCCATTCAATAGGATGTTGGCCGTGGTTTTTTTCATAAATTGCTTTGATTGTATTGAGGAATGTTCCTTTTATACCCAATTTGCTTAGAGTTTTCATCATGAAAGGTTGTTGAATTTTATCAAATTCTTTTTTCTGCACCTATGGAAGGAGAAAATGAAAGATTTTCTATTCAGTGGATCACTCCTAAAACTGCCACAATAGCCAGGTCTGAGCCAGGCATGGAAAGCCAAGACACAACAACTAAATGAAAGATCTCTGTAAGCGAGATCACAGTGGAAAGAACGGGACATCAAAGAAGGAGGTACCTTTATCTGAAGGGAGGCGAAAACTTCCACTTTGACCATGACCTTGTCTAAATAAAATTGGAGTTAGCGAACTCAAAAGGATTCTTAGCCTTGGCAACTCATGACAAGAGCCTACAGTGATTACTGATGCCCTAAGCAAGGTGTCAATTGTTAAATCAACAACAGAAGTCACTGTGCACTTACTCTTCATGTAGGCTCTCTGTCCTTAATGTGTTGTGTAACGTGAATTAATGCTATAACTGGTACTCAAACAGTATTTTACACTTTGTTTTTCTGTGTGGGTGCAAATTGTTGAAATCTTTACTTAATGTATACTAAACTGATCTTCTGTATATAAAGATAATTGAAAATGAATCTTGATGTGAATGGAATGGGAGAGGAAGCGGGAGATGGGAGGGAAGTTACGGGGCGGGGGGGGGAAGCCACTGTAATCCGAAAGCTGTACTTTGGAAATTTATATTTATTAAAAAAAAGTTTAAAAAGTACTCAAATAGGAAATACTGCACTGATAATCAATCAAGAAGAATGTCTGAACCCAAGTCACATTCATGCCTTAGCAATCAGTCCAATAGCATGAATATATATGTACACTCGTAGAATAGCTATAGAAAATACTTTCCTACAGTGTGGAATTTCTGAGTGTTCCATATTTTGTCCCTTTCTTCCACCTGAATCAGGTCTCTATTATAGACCTGATGTTTCATTGTCAAAAGTAAAGTATTTCCTAAATTGAAATTAGACACAGTATTAGAGAGGAAGAGAACCAGTTCTTAGGTGTTTTTAAAGCTGTGATAGCTTTAAATGAACTTTATACACTTCATCATCTTGTCCAGGTTTAGCTCTGACTATTAAAGATCTGTATCTCTCAATCTCATTTGGCTAAGGTAACTCACAGCAGATGTCCAAACTGCAGTGGAAATGTTCTATCTCATAGATTTTCCTAGAAACAGCTGCCACAATTTCTGTCTCTAAGAGTTTAGAAATAGCTTAGAGAGGACAGAAGCTGTGCTAATGTATTTAGCGTATGAATGACACAGACTCCCACACTGGCACTTACAGAGAAGACATTGTTGGTGCATTAGGGACACCAATTAAAGAAGATATAATAGGGGATTCTAAGCTGAAAAGGGAAAACATTCTCTTTAGATGAGAAGAAAACAGCTGAAAAAAAGGATGTTGTATTCTCAGTAAACTGCTGATAAATCGAATCCAACAGCAAATGTAAAAATCGATCCCCTTGATCAAGTGGGATTTACTTCAAGGATGTAAGCATGGTGCAATTTGTGAAAATCAATAAACTGAATACATCATATCAACAGAGTGAAAGATAAATATTTTATGTTCAATTTGGTAAGTATAGAAAAGTAATTCAATACAACTCAACATGTTTTCATGGTAAAATCAATGAACAAATTTGGTACTGAGCGATTGTACCTCAACTTACCAAATGCTATATATGATAAACCTGCAGCCAACATTATACTGAATGGGAGAAAGCTGAAAGCATTTACTCTAAAGAGCCAGAACTAAACAAAGGAAGTCTGTTTCCATTACTCTTCGTGAATACATTACTCAAAGATTTAGAGCAATTAGGTGAGAGGACAAATTAAAGGCTTAAAAAGGGAAGTGAGAAAGTCAAAATATGCCTGTTGTAGGTGATATGATTCTCTATATAGAAAAATCTAACAGCTCTACCTAGAGATGATTAGAAGTGATAAATTCATTAAACTAGGGGATACAAAGTCAACACACAAAAATCAGTAGCCTTGTTGTAGAACAACAACAAACTTGATAAGAAAGAAACCATAAAAGCAATTTTCTTCATAATAGCTACAAAAAGAACAAAATGCCTAAAATAAAGATAACCAAGGAAGTGAAAGACCACTACAGTGAACATCACAGCACTGTTGAAAAATTTGAAGAAAACACACAGAAACTGGAGACTGTCCATGTTCATGGATTGTAAGGATAAATACTATTAAAATATTCACTGTTTAACTCTGCCTGTGGGGGAAAAAAAAACACGAGGGGCAGAGCCAAGATGGTGGAATAGTGAGGGCATGCACCAATAGTCCGGGAAAAGATAGTTTAATAAAAGTGGAGTTACTGTAGCCACAGGAAAAGACTCAGAAAAAAACTACAGAGGAAACTATTCCAGATCTAGTGGATGTGACACAGAGGACCTACAGTGAGCAAGGTTACACACCACGTGGAAGCCGTGCCACAGGAATGGAGCTGCGGGAGGGAGCCCAGCCGCAGAATCTGTGCACCAGCACTGGAAGGGGACATGAGACAAAAATCCCTCAGTAACCCGAGACATTGGCGGGAAAAGGCAGGCCCCACTGGGGAACGTGCACCAGGCTGACTGGAGGAGAGAAAAAAAAATGAATAAATAAGGGGAACCAGCATGGACACTAGCATCTCTCTTCACGCACCTTACAAAGCCGAGCAAGACAAAGAGCAGTAAAACGGTGCCTGCCATTAACAGGTTAGATCTAGTGAAAGTGGGTGGAGCTAACGAACTGAGACTGTGAAAATCTGAGGTAACCTTGGCAACCTGGTGAGGATTGCGGATAAATGCCAAACAAAAGTAGAAACCGAAGTAACAAGAGCAAGGAAGACATTATGATGCCCCCAAATGAAAAAGACACACCAATTCAAGATTATGAAGATGATGAGATAGAAGAAATGTAAGAAGCGGATCTAAAAATTGATAAGAACATTAACAAGTTCTCAAAAACAAATTCTTGAACTACAGACATCTTTAATGGACAAGATAGAAAATCTCTCTCACGAAAATGAAATGTTAAGGAGAAATCAAAATGAAATGAAACAACTAGTAGAACAAGAAACTGTGATAGTGACGAGAAACCATAATGAAATAAAGAATTCAATAGATCAAATGAAAAACACATTAGAGAGCCTTAAAAACAGAATAGGTGAAGCACAAGAGAGAATATCGGACTTAGAAGACAGAGAACAGGAAAATATACAGTCAAACCAAAGAAAAGAAGAGGAAATTAGAAATCTAAAAAATATTGTTGGGAATCTACAGGATACTATTAAAAAACCTAACATTCAGGTTCTAGGAGTTCCTGAAGGCATGCAGAGGGAGAAAGGATTAGAAGGCCTTTTTGGTGAGATACTAGTAGAAAATTTCCCAGGTTTGGAGAAAGACAGACATCCAAGTGCAGGAAGCTCATAGAACCCCTAATAAACATGACCAAAAGAGATCATCACCACGACACATTGTAATTAAACTCACCACAGTGAAACATAAAGAATAGATCTTAAAATGTGCAAGAGAGAAACATCACATTACTCTCAGAGGATCTCCAATTAGACTCATAGCAGACTTCTCATCAGAAACCCTACAGACTAGGAGGGAATGGCGAGATATAGCCCAGGTACTAGGAGAGAAAAACTGCCAGCCCAGAATATTCTATCCCTCAAAGCTTTCATTTGTGAATGAAGGTGAAATAAAGACATTTCACAGCAAACAGAAACTGAAAGAATTTGTTGCCACTCGTCCAGCCCTGCAAAAGATGCTTAAAGCTGTGTTACATGCAAAAAAAACACAGAAACACGGTCATCAATTTGAAAGAAGCAAAAGGAAGAAAACCTCACAGCAAAAGATCATAGAAAACTCAAAATATCTTTGGCAAATGGCAGGGTAAAGTTACTACTTATTGATAGTCACATTGAATGTGAATGGCCTGAACTGTGCAGTTAAAAGACAGCGATTGGCTGACTGGGTTAAGGAACAAAACCCATCTACTTACTGCTTACAAGAAACACATCTTTCTAACAAAGATCCATACAGCCTGAAAGTGAAAGGCTGGAAAAAGATATACTCTGCCAACAGAAATGAAAAAACAGCAGGCATGGCGATCTTAATATCTGATAACATAAATTTTACCACAAAAACTATTAGGAGAGACAAAGAGGGGCACTATATAATGATTAAGGGATCAATTCAACAGGAAGATATAATGATTATCAATGTATATGCACCTTATTACATGGCACTGGTTTATTTAAAAAACATGTTAAGGGACGTAAAGGGAGACTTAGACCCCAATACAATAGTACTGGGGGACTTCAATACTCCACTCTCAGACATAGACAGATCAACAGGACAGAAGATCAACAAGGAGAAAGTAGATTTAAACAACACTAGAGCTCAAATGGACCTAACAATATCTATAGAACTTTTCATCCTACACGGAAAGCATTAACATTTTTCTCATCAGTGCTTGGAAACTTCTCTAGGATTGACCACATACTAGGCCATAAAGCAAGTCTCAAGAAATTCAAAATAATTAGAATCATGCCATGCAGCTTCTCAGGCCATAAAGGAATGAAGTTGGAAATTAGCAACTTAGGAATCCCTAGAGTATATGCAAACACATGGAGACTGAACAACATGATTCTGAATGAAAAATGGGTCATAGAAGAAATTAAAAGAGAAATCAAAAATTTACTGGAAGTAAATGAGGATAACAGCACATCATACCAAAACCTATGGGATACAGCAAAAGCAGTGTTAAGAGGAAAGTTTATATCAATAGGTGTCTAAATCAAGAAATTGGAAAGGCACCAAATACATGAGCTTTCAGTTCATCTCAAGGATCTAGAAAATCTGCAGCAAACCAGTCCCAAATCTAGTAGGAGAAGAGAAATAATTAAAATCAGAGAAGAAATCAATAGGATTGACTAAAAAAAATTACAAAAAATCAGCCAAACGAGGAACTGGTTTTTTGAAAAAATAAAGAAAATTGACAACCCATTGGCCCAACTAACCAAAAAAAAAAGAAGAGAAAAGACCCAAATAACTAAAATCAGAGATGAAAAAGGAAATGTAACAACCGACACCACAGAAATCAAAAGAATCATCAGAAATTACTACAAAGAGCTGTATGCCAGCAAACAGGGAAATCTATCAGAAATGGATAGATTCCTGGACACATGCAACCTACCTAAATTGAACCAGGAAAACATAGAAAACCTAAACAGATCCATAACTGAAACAGAAATTGAATCAGTAATCAAGGCCCTCCCATCAGAGAAAAGCCCAGAACCAGATGGATTCATTGCTGAATTCTACCAGACATTTAAAGAAGAACTAACTCCAATTCTTCTCAAACTATTCAGAACAATCGAAAAAGAGGATATCCTCCCAAGTTCTTTCTATGAAGCCTGTATCACCTTTATTCCTAAACCTGAAAAAGATGCAATAGAGAAAGAGAATTACAGACCAATTTCCATGATGAACACAGACACAAAAATCCTCAATAAAATTCTGGACAATAGAATGCAACAACACATCAGAAAGATCATCCACCCAGACCAAGTGGGATTTATCCCTGGTTTGCAGGGATGGTTTAATGTTTGCAAATCAGTCATTGTGATACAAAACATTAACAAACTGCAGAAGAAAAGCAATATGATTATCTAAATAAATACAGAGAAAGCATTTGATAAACTACAACATGCTTTCATGATGAAAACTCTAAGCAAATTGGGCATAGAAGGAACATTCCTCAACACAATCAAGGTAATTTATGCAAAACCAACGGCCAGCATCCTATTGAATGGGGAAAAGTGAAAGCATTTCCGCTGAGATCTGGTACCAGACAGGGATGCCCACTCTCACCACTGCTATTCAATATAGTTCTGAAAGTTTTAGCCAGAGCCATTAGGCAAGAAAAAGAAATTAAAGGAATACGAATTGGGAAGGAAGACGTCAAACTATCCCTCTTTGCAGATGATATGATTCTTTATTTAGGGGATCCGAAGAATTAACAATTGGAATGACATCAAATTGAGAAGTTTCTGTACTGCAAAAGAAACAGTCAGGGAAGTAAAGAGGCAACCAGCAAAATGGGAAAAATATTTGCAAATTATGCAACTGATAAAGGATTAATACCCAGAATCTACAAAGAGATCAAGAAACTCCACAACAACAAAACAAACAACCCACTTAAGAGATGGGCCAAGGACCTTAATAGACATTTTTCAAAAGAGGAAATCCAAACGGCCAACAGACACATGAATAAATGTTCAAGATCACTAGCCATCAGGGAAATGCAAATCAAAATCACAGTGGGCCGGCGCCGCAGTTCCTCCGCCTGTAGTGCGAGTACCCCAGGTTCTAGTCCCGGTCGGGGTGCCAGATTCTGTCCCGGTTGCTCCTCTTCCAGTCCAGCTCTCTGCTGTGGCTGGGAAGGCAGTGGAGGATGGCCCAAGTGCTTGGGCCCTGCACCTGCATGGAAGACCAGGAGGAAGCACCTGGCTCCTGGCTTCGGATCGGCGCAGCGCGCTGGCCGTAGTTACCATTGGGGGGGTGAACCACCAGAAGGAAGAGCTTTCTCTCTGTCTCTAACTGTCTACTCTGCCTGTCAAAAAACAAAAACAAAAACAAAAAACAAAACAAGACCACAATGAGGTTTTACCTCACCCTGGTTAGAATGGCTTACATACAGAAATCAAGTAACAACAGGTCCTAGCGAGGATGTGGGAAAACGGTACACTAATCCATTGTTGGTGGGAATGCAAACTGGTAAAGGCACTATGGAAGTCAGTCTGGTGATTCCTCTGAAACCTGAAAATAACCCTACCACATGACCTAGCCATCCCACTCCTCAGAATTTACCCAAAGGAAATTAAATTGGCAAATAAAAGAGCTATCTGCACCTCAGGGTTTATTGCAGCTCAATTCACAATAGGTAAGAGATGGAATCAACCTAAATGCCCATCAACAGAAGATTGAATAAAGAAATTATGGGATATGTACTCTGTAGAATATTATACAGCAGTAAAATAAAAAATGAAATCCAGATATTTGCAACAAAATGAGGAATCTGGAAAACAACATGCTGAGTGAAATAAGCCAGTCCCAAGGGGCAAATATCATACGTTCTCCCTGATCAGTGACAAACTAACTGAGCACCTAAAAGGAAACCTGTTGAAGTGAAATGGACACTACAAAAAACAATGACTTGATTAGCCCTTGTTCTCACGGTCGACGAACAGCTTACTATTTTATTCTTTTTAGTATTTTCTTGTTCTACTTAATACCATTGATTGAACTCTTTAATTAACACACAATTATTCTTAGGTGTTTAAATTTAACTGAAAATTGGTCCCTGTAAAAATGAGAGTTGGAATAAGAGAGGGAGGAGATATACAGTTCAGCATATGCTCACTCAGACTTACCCCTAATGGTAGAGCTGGAAACATGCCATGAGATTCCAAATCCCACTAAGTTGGCATGTACCAATGTCATCTTATTAATTAAAGTTATCAGTTGATCATAAATATAGGATCAAGTTTCAAAGGGATCACATAAACAAGACCAGTGTCTGCTAATAACTGATAGAATTGAAAAGGAGACAACAATTGAACATGGGAAGTGGGATACACAGCAGACTCATAGAATGGCAAATGTCCTTAACAGCACTCTGGACTCAATATCAGCCCTTAAGGCATTCAGATCTGGCTAAAAATTCCATGAGAGTTTCTCAGGCATAGAAAATCAAGAGATTCTGGCAAAAAATGACCTAAATGAAAGATCTTTGTGAGTGAGATCCCAGCAGAAAGAATGGGCCATCAAAAAAGGAGGTACTTTTCTCTGAAGGGAAGAGAAAACTTCCACTTTGACTTTGGCCTTGTCTAAATAAGATCAGAGTTGGCGAACTCAAGAGGTTTCCATAGCCTTGGCAGTTCATAACAAGAACCTCAGGTGATTACTGACATCATAAATAAGAGTGTCAATTGTTAAATCAACAATGGGAGTCACTGTGCACTTACTCCCCATGTAGGATCTCTGTCCTTAATATGTTGTACTATGCAAATTAACAGTAAAACTAGTATTCAAACAGTACTCTATACTTTGTGTGTCTGTGTGGGTGCAAACTGTTGAAATCTTTACTTAGTATATAGTAAGTTGATCTTCTGTATTTAAAGATAATTAAAAATGAATCTTAATTAAGAATGGGATGGTTGAGGGAGTAGGAGGTGGAATGGTTTGGAGGTGGTGGGTGGTTATGGGGGGAAAACCGCTATAATCCAAAAGTTGTACTTTTGAAATTTATATTTTTTAAATAAAATTTAGAAAAGAAACAAAAAAGTTAAGGGCAAGGAGAGGATCCTAAAGGTTTTGAGAGAAAAATGCTATGTTACATATAAAGGAAAATCCACTAGACTAATAGTGAGCTTCTCAGCAGAAACCAAACAGGCCAGAAGAGAATGGGATTATATATTTAATGTCTTTAGAGAAAATTATTTTTATAGTCCTATAAGTTTTAGCCAGAACTACTTAGCAAGAAAAAGAAATCAAAAGGACACAAATTGGAAGGAGAATGTCAAACTATTGCTTTTTGCAGATGACATGATTCTGTATATATATGGGAATCAAAAGACTACACTAAGAGACTATTGGAACTCATAAAACAGTTTGGTAACATGGCACAATATAATATTAAAGCAGAAAAATCAATAGCCTTTGTATACACGGACAATGCCATGACTGAGGAAACTTCTAAGATCAATCCCAATCATAATAGCTACCAATTAATTAAATAACTTATAATAAATTTATCCAATATGTCAGTGATCTCTATGACGAAAATTATAAAACATTAAACAAAGAAATAGATTACACAAAAAAATGGGAAAATCTATATATTAGAATAAGAAAGATAATTATAAATATCATGAAACCCACTAAAGTGCAAAGTTCACTAATAGATGCACAAAAGAGAAGGAGAAGAAACTTAAATCGTATTATGACATAACCAAGGAAAACAAAAAGATAAATGAGAGCAGCAAGAAGAAATGGAGAATATACAAAATAAACTCTAATCAACAAAAATTAAAGGAGCTAGTTCTAATGTGTCACTATCAATCTTGAACATGAATGTATTAAATTTCCTAGTCCAAAGATAAAGTGTGGTTGAATGGGTTTAAAACAAAGGACACAGCTCTATGCTTTCTATAAGAAAATACTCACCTGTCAGGTAAAAATAGACATAGACTGAAAATGAAGGATTGGAGAAAAATATAAAGCATGAAAGTATAAATCAAATACATTTGGAATAGCTATGCTAATATCAGTAAAAACAGACTTTAAATCAAAAATTAAAAAGAGAAACAGGCACATTATATGTGGATAAGATGATGGATTCAGCAAGAAGATACAACAATCATAGATACAAATGCAAAAAAGACCACTTGGAAATACAAACAAATATTATTAGACCTAAAGGGAGAAATAGACACCAATACAATAATACTTGGAGAACTTAACATGCCACTATCATCAATGGACTAATCATTCAGGCAGAAATTCTACAAAATGCATTAGAATTGAAGCACATTATAGAGAAATGTACATAACAGACACCTGGAGCACATTTCTCCCACTGGCTACACAATAAACATGTTTCTCATTAGCTCATGGAAGATTTTCTTTGATAGACCACATATTAGGCCAAAATTCAAACCTCAGTAAAGTTTTAAAAACTGAAATTATAACATGTATCTTTTTAGGTCACAATTGAACAAAACTAGAAATCCACAACAAGAAGAAAAATAGGAAATATGCAAATACATGGAAATGGTACAACATGCTCCAGATTGAACAAAATATTATATAAAAATAAATATAAAAATATTTCCTTTTTAGGAAATAAAAATCTTGAAACAAATGGAAATGAAAATACAACACATCAAGGCCTGTGAGATACAACAAAACTAGTACTGATTTCAAATAAAACAATCTAATGATGCTCTTAAGGGCTTGGAAAATAAAGAATAAAATAAACCTAAAATAACAGGAGGAAAGGAATAATAAGGATCATAACACAAATAAATCAAATTTAAAATGAAAAAATACTAGAAAAGATCAAAAAAAGTTATTTTTAAAAGATCAACTAAATAAACCTTGCCAAGACTAGCAAAACAAAACGAAACAAAACCAAAAAAAAAAAAAAAACAATTAGAGATGAAAAACACACTATAACTGATACCACAGAAATACAAGGGGTCGTAAGAAACAAATATTAGCAAAAGTATGTTAATCAAGTGGAAATGTGTAAAGTCCTTGGCACCTACTACTGATTAAGATTAAATCATAGGGGCCAGCTCTGTGGTGTAGTGGGTCAAGTTGCTGCCTGCAGTGCCAGCATCCCATATGGGCGCTGGTTTGTGTCCCAGCTGTTCCACTTCTGAGACAGCTCTCTGCTGTGGCCAGGGAAAGCAGTGGAAGATTGCCAAGTCCTTGGGTCCCTGCACTCACGTGGGAGACCCAGAAGAAGTTCCTGACTCCTGGCTTCGGATTGGTGCAGCTCCGGCCATTGTGGCCAGTTGGGGAGTGAATCAATGGATGTCTCTCTCTCTCTCTCTCTCTCTCTCTGCCTCTCCTTCTCTCTCTGTGTAACTCTGACTTTCAAATAAATAAATAAATCTTTAAAAAAAAAGGATTAAATCACAAGCATATAGAAAAACCAAATAGATCTGTAATGTGTAAGAAGATTAAAGCACTATTTGTGCTCCATCAAAGAAAATACAGGACCTGACAGCCTTAAAACTGAATTATACAAATCATTTAAAGAGGAAGTACATCCAATGTTTCTCAAATTACTGCTAAATATTGAAAGTGATTGTCAAATTCTTAAGAGGGCAGCATTACTCTCATAGCAAAACTAAGCAAAGACATGACACAAAAAGAAAACTATAGATCAATTTCCTTGAAGAACATAGATTCAAAAATTTCTCCACAAAATATAAGCAAACAGAATCCAACACTACATCCAAAGAAAATCATACATTACAATCAAGTGGGTTCTATCTCAGTAATGCAAAGATAGTTCAACATTTGCAAACCAATAAATGTAATAAATAACAAGGAGAATGAAGAACAAAAACAATATGCTCACCTCAACAGATTCATAAAAATTATTCAATAAGATAAAGCATTCAATAAGATAAAATATCCTTTCATTGGAAAAAAATCTATCAGAAAATTAAATATAAAAGGAACATACCTTGTAAATCTAAAATTGTTGAATAGGGAGAAGTTGCAGCGACTTCAGCCACAGACATACTAAAAAAGCACAGGAAGGACCATGTTCCCAGGGGACTGACTGGAAGAAATTTTCAGTGGAGAACAGTCAGAACAGAACAATGACTCCATGGAGCAGTGAGGAGAAAGAACAGAAACTGTCTCAAATCTAGTTTTGAGAGGAGGCTGCTACAAATGGCTTTTACTGAGGAAGAATTCCATGATCCTCTACACTTTGTGTGTCTGTGTGGGTGCAAACTGTTGAAATCTTTACTTAGTATATAGTAATTTGATCTTCTGTATTTAAAGATAATTAAAAATGAATCTTAATTAAAAAGAATGGGATGGTTGAAGGAGTAGGAGATGGAATGGTTTGGAGGTGGTGGGTGTTTATGGGGGAAAAACCGCTATAATCCAAAAGTTGGTTTTGAGTCTGGCCTCAGGAACCTATGAGGGGCTGAGAAACTACTTTACTCTGTGAAGGGAAACCATATTGTATCCTTCCCTTTCTCCAACAAGAGTGCCAGACTCAATTTGCTGAGATGGAGCTACAGCAGATGTCTCCCCTGATTGGGGCAATGGTGGGCAGCTTGTGCCAGAAACAGGGCAGCTTGCAGGACACCGCGGATGCCATGTATCCCGTAACTGTTAAAATTCTTGACATAGGCCGTAGAGCTGGGAGGAACACAGGTAGTGGTTCAGTCCCACACAGTCTGACTCTAGAAACTCAGAGTTCCCTGCAAACTGAAGACAGATCTTAAGTTGGGATTGGGGAACACATCCTGAAGTGGGTTGGTATTTTGTGTAGTGCACGTGCCTGGATGGGTTGGGTGAGTAGGCACTGTGAGATTACTCTAGCCCATGAATCAGCTTATTGATTCTGGCACAGAGAAGGCTGGAATTGTGAACTCACCAGCCAGCTTCAACATTTCTCCCTCCACTGACTGTAGCCAGCCTGGGTGATACTCTGAACTCTTACTCTACCTACAAACTGTGGCCAGAGCTTCCTGACCCCATTCACGGGCACACTCCTTTAACTCTGAAGCAACTTTCAGGCACTTCACTGGCACAGAAAAGCATATTTTCAAGTACAAAGCATTCAGTGAAAAAAAAAAGCCTCCCAGAAGAGATAACAAGTGATCCCCAAGATGCATAAAAAAATAACATAAAAACAAAAGAAACAGGAACAAGTAAGCCAATATGACTCCCCCCAAAAAACACAAAAACACTTTAATTTGGGACTGTGAAGATGAGGAGATTGATGAAATGCCTGAAAAGGAATTAAAAAACGTGATATACGGTTACTCAAGAACATAGAAATGGTTACATGAAATAAGGAAATCCATATATGACATGGATGAGAAATTCTGTAGATATATATATATATATATATATATATATATATAGAAGAAAAATCAGACATAAATATTAGAAATGATGTATTCAGTAAATAAAATAAAAAGAGTGGACAGACTTGATGAGGCAGAAGAAATAATAATTGAGCTAAAAAGTCTTTTGAAATATTTCTGTCATACAAAAAAGAAGAAAAATTAGAAAGACACTGAAAAGAGTGTTCAGGTCCTACAGCATACTATCAATCAACTAAATATATGAACCTTAGAAGTACCTGAGGGCACAGGAAAAACAAGAATAGCTTGGAAAATTATTTATTGAAGTGATAGCATAAAAATTCCCCAATTAGGAGAAAAATATGGATAACTAAATAGAGTAAGCACACAGAACTCCAAATAGGAGTTTACTTTATCTAGTAAAATTCTCATGTATGAATGAAGGTGAAATGAAGACCTTCCAAAACAAGCAAAAATTGAAAGGATTTGTCATCAAGCAACCTACCCTACAGATGATACTTAAGGGTGTGCTGAAGACAGACACACAGCAAGACATTGAGCATCGTGAAAGAATGTGAAATCCTGACATTTGCAACAAAATGGATGGAGCTGAGTATCATTATCCAAGTTAAAAAAGACCAAAGAAGAAAAACATCGCATGTTTTCTCTCATTTATGGTAGTCTTATAAAGATATAATAAGTTTTAATGAGAAGTGATTATTTTAAAATTTACTGTATATGACTGAAATGGAAATCTTTTCATTATTATTTATAGATATTGCCTATATTCCTGTGGAATTATGGTCTCTATTTTTTGCTTGTTGAACTCTATTTAGTGGAGGATTAAGCCTTTGATTATAATTTCTGGTAAAATGTGTTATCTTTAAATTTTTTTTAAAAGACAGAAAGGAAAAGAAAGTGATATCTATCTATCTATATAGATATCTATCTATATAGATATCTATCTATATAGATAGATATCTATATAGATAGATCTATATCTATATCTATATATATCTATAGATATATATATCTATATATCTATATATATCTATAGATATCTATATAGATAGATCTATATCTATATAGATAGAGAGAGAGAGAGAGAGATAGGAAGAGAGAGAGATGAGTGGGGCCTGCACTGTGATGTAGTGGCCTGAGCCTCTGCCTGCAGTGCTGGCATCACATATGGGCAGGGGTTCATGTCCTGGCTGCTCCTCTTCCCATTCAGCTCCCTGCTGATGGCCTGGAAAAGCAATAGAAGATGACCCAAGTCCTTGGGTCTCTGCACCCATGTGGGAGATGTGGAAGAAGCTGCTGGCTCTTGGCTTCGAATCAGCTCAGTGCCAGCCATTGTGACCATTTGGGGAGTGAACCAGCAGATGGAAAACTCTCTCTCTCTCTCTCTCTCTCTCTCTTTCTCTCTCTCTCTCCCTCTTTCTACCTCTACCTCTACCTCTACCTCTACCTCTACCTCTACCTCTACCTCTCTCTGTGTGTAACTCTGCCTTTCAAATAGATAAATAAATCCTTAAAAAAGAGACAGATGTATTGTTATGTTATTAGAATTATTGGGGCCAGCATTGTGGTGTAGCATATAAAGCTGCAACCTGTGATGCTAGCATCTCATAAGGGCAGCAGCAATTCAAGTTCCAGTTGCTCCACTTCCAATCCATATCTCTGTTAATGGCCTAGAAAAAGCAATAGAAGATGGCCCAGATGCTTGGGACCCTGCCACCCATGTGGGAGACCCAGATGAAGCTTTAGGCTCCTATTTTCAGCCTGGCTCAGCCCTGGCTGTTGTAAAAACTTGGAGAGTAAACCAGAGGGTGGAAGACCTCTCTCTCTCTCTCTCTCTCTCTGTCTCTCCCTCTCTCGCTGCTCTGTCATTCAAATAAATAAATAAATCCTTAAAAATACCAAAATTGTATTTATGAACTAAAGTGTGTCTGCTCTCTTTATATTAATTTAACACTACTTTAAGAATGGATGAGAATTGTGTTGTAACTGTCAGTTATTTGCTGTGACGCTGAAAATCTAATCTATTAATAAATCTATTAATAAATTCCTTTAAGAAGAAGGAATATACATCAAAATTATAAAAAGTTATATATGACAAACATACAACTTATCAGTTGCATATATCAGACAAACCTACAACTTACCCTACTGAGTGGAGAAAAGCTGAAAATATTTCTCATCAGATCTAGAATAAGTCAAGGATAGTCACTTTAACCACATTATTCAATAAAGTTTTGGAACTATTAGAAGGGACCATTAGTGAAGAGAAATAAAGGTCATAAAATTGGAAAGGTGGAAGTAAAAATATTGGTCTTTGCAGAATACACGATTTTGTACATGAAAAAAACCCTAAAGACTCTACCAAAAATTTATTAGAATGCATAAACCAATTCAGTAAAGTTGTAGAATATCAAACAAAGAATAAATCAGTGGTAATTTTATACACCAATAATGATCTTGCTAAAAGAGAAAAAAGAAAGAAATCATATTCATAAATGCTACAAAATGTAATCTTTAGGAATGAAGTTAAAAGGAAGTGAAAGATGACTACAATAAAAATTATAAAATTTATGAAATAATTGAAAATGGATACACAAAAGAAATAAAATATATTGCTTGTTCATGAATTGGAAGAATATCATTGAACTGTCCACACCACTTCAAGAAATAAACAGAATTAATGCATTCCCTATCAAAATGTCAATGGTATTTTTTTCACATGCTATCTGACTGGCCACCAAGGTGAATAGGAAAAAGATGTATTGATTCTGACCTGAGGAAGGTAGCAGAATAGAAGTGGAAGAAGTGTATTTCCAAGGGAGAGTTGGAGAGAAGTGTGCAGTGGAAATTTACAGAAGGAGCAACATTGCAGAGCAGTGTAGAAAATGCAGACATGCAGCAGCAACAAGGAAGGCCACATATGAATCTCACAGCTGAAGGACAGACAAGACATCAAGTTCAGAGAGTGAGGTGAAAGCACACTGTGGCAGCCTGTACCAGTGATGATACTGCATGTGGGAGAACCTTGCAGAACATACTGACTGAAACTGGCCTGGAGCCATACTGAGAGGAACGGTAACTGCCTAATCCAGAGAAAGAAAAACAAATTTCTTCTCCTCATTCAACCACAAGGGCACCCAGCAATGGGTTAGAAGTTACCATCTTGACACAAGTAGACGCTGTGGTGGCTCATGCATATACAGCCAGAGGATTTTACCAGAGGGAAAAATATGTGTTTCCCACTGACTTAAGTCTTACAGGGAGGGTTGACAGGGAACTGGACACCCATGAAGGACACTGAGTTGCCCCCAGCCACTCAACATATCACAGGATCTGGGGCTCAAACTGCCAAGGCAGAGTACCCACAGGCAGCTGGCTCTGGGAACATTTCTGTTCTCTCCATGGAAGGGGCAGGCTCATGGAGCTCCGTGGCTCTTACACACCCCATGACTATGGAAGACTTGTGCACTGTGACAGTGGGAAGCCTGTGACTACACAATAGGTCTTGGAGTGTAGCTGGACATCTAGGAAATCACTATGTCTGGTGCCAGAGGTTCAGAGATCCCTGACTTCTTGGGGTGGGTCACTGCAGAGGGTTCCATGCTCACACTGAGGTTGGCACAGATGATTTGCGTGGTTCATGTGAAGTAAAAATATTGATCTTTGCAGAATATATGATTTTGTACATAAAAACAACCCTTAAGACTCTACTAAAAAGTTGCTAGCATTCATAAAACAATTCAGAAAAGTTGCAGAATATCAAATGAAACCAAACCTCTGTGTGCTAACTATGGGCAATGATCACATTGGAAGAGAGGAGGTGAGGTTTTGATTATCTCAAAAGGCAAGATCATAACCTTCCCCTACTGACGATAGAGATCTACCATGTCCAACTTGGGTGTTACCCTGGATTCTTGACCTAGCCTGGAGCACTGATCAGAGCTCCCTGGTCCCACCCAGAAAAAACCTCTGGGTATTCACTGAAGAAGCAGACACTACACTAAGCCACAGAAGCATAGTTCAAACAGAAAACCCATCAGTGGGGAAAACCAACAAGTGTTTCCATATATGCCTAAAAACAAACACAGAAATACAAGAAAAAAGAACAAAGGGGACTGGCACTGTAGCGTAGCAGGTAAAGCTGCCGCCTCAGTGCTGGCATCCCATATGGGCGCCAGTTCATGTCCTGGCTGCTCTACTTCTGATTCAGCTCTCTGGTATGGCCTGGGAAAGCACTAAGATAGCCCAAGTCCTTGGGCCCCTTTACCCACGTGGGAGACCCGGAGGAGGCTCCTGACTCCTGGCTTCAGATCAGTGCAGCTCCAGCCGTTTTGGCTAATTGGGAAGTGAACCAGCAAGTGGAAGCCCTTCCTCCCTCTCTCTCTTCCTCTCCTTCTCTCTCTGTGTAACTCTTTCAAATAAATAAATAAATCTTTAAAAAAGAACAAGAGGGGCCAGTGCTGTGGCTCATTTGGTTAATCTTTCACTTGCAGTGCCAGCATCCCATATGGGCGCCAGATTCTTGTCCTGGTAGCTCCTCTTCCAGTCCAGCTCTCTGCTGTGGCCCGGGAAGGCAGTGGAGGATGGCCCAAGTGCTTGGGTGCCTGCAACCACGAGGGAGACCAGGAAGGAGCACCTGACTCCTGGCTTTGGATCGGCGCAGCACTGGCCATGGTGGCCATTTTGGGGGTGAACCAACGGAAGGACGACATTTCTTTCTGTCTCTCTCCCTCACTGTCTAACTCTATCTTTCAAATAAAAAAATTTTTAAAAATTTAAAAAAGAACAAGAAAGACAACATGACTCCTCCAAAGTAACAGAATAATACATCAATATTAGAATGTGTAGATGAAGAGATTGATGGAATGCCTGAAACAGAATTCAAAAGAAATATCATAGGGATACTCAGAAGCAATAAAAAGCAAATTTATGAGTTGAAGAAATCCATATACAACATGGATGAAAAATTTTCCCATGAGACAATAATTTTGTAGAAAATTCAAAATAAAATATTAGAAAAGAAGAATTCAATATGTCAAGTAAAAATACAATGGAAACCTTGACAACAGACTTGGTGAGGCAGAAGAAAGATATTCTGTGCTAGAAGATAAATAATTGGAAATATCTCAGAGCAAAAAAAGAAGAAATTTGAAAACTTATAAACAGTATCAAGATTTATAGGATAATTTCAAACGCCCCATCATATGAGTCTTAGGAGTTTCTAAGGTATGGAAAGAGAATGGATTGGAAGCCTTATTCAGTGAAAAAAATAACAGAAAGCTTCCTGAATTTGTAGAAAGAAAGAGACAACCAAGTACAGGAAACACATAGATGTCCTAATAGAAGTGAACAGAAAAGATGTTACTATGACACATTGTAGTCAAACTTTTAACAATAAAACATAAAGAAAAGACTAAAATATGCATGAAGGAAATGTCAGACTATGTTCAGAGATCTCCAATTAGTCCCACAGCTGATTTCTCATCAGAAACCCTACACACTAGGAGAGAATGGAGAGATATAGTCCAAATCTTAAAAGAAAAAAATTTTGAGCCCAGAATGCTGTACCCTGTAAAGCCCTCATTTTTGAATGAAGATAAAATAAAGACTTTCTATAACAAACAGAAATTGAAAGAATTTTTCACCACACAAATAGCCTTACAAAACCTTTTTAAGGATGTGTTACATACAGAAACAAAGAAAGAGAATCTTCACTATGAATGGATGTGAAGGCAAAAATTCTCATAGTAAAATACAAAGGAAATCCAAAGCAAAAAACAGGAATATTTACAGAAAAATGTCAGGGCCAAGTTTCTGCTTATTAATAGTAAGTTTGAATATAATTACTTAAATCCTTACAGACTGGGTGAATGGATTAAAAAACCACACCCATTTATTTGCTGCCTACAGGAAACCCACCTCACCAACAAAGATACACAGATTGAAAGTGACAGGATGGGAAAAGGTATTCCATGCTAGAGGAGAGCAAAAATGAACAAATGTAGACATCCTAATTTCAGACAAAAATATTTTAAAATAAGCTGTGAAAAGAGACAAAGAAAGGCATTATGTAATCAGTAAGGGATCAATTCAACAAGAAGATGTGACTATAGTAAATGTACATGCAGCCAATTCCAGGGTGCATGGCTATTTAAAATAAATGTTAGTGGACTTAAAGGGAGACATGAATTCTAATACAATAGAAAAGGGGAAATTCAATATATTACTTTCATCAATGGACAAATCAAATCGAAAACCAATAAAAGAAACAGCCAAGGTAATCTACACTATGGAACAAATGGACCTAATATCTGATATCTATAGAATTTTTCATCCCATTGTTGAAGAATACACATTCATTTCATCAGTTCATGAAACTTTCTATTTAAAGTTTTATTTCAGTTATACAAGTTTCATATATTTTATATATACAGATTTAGGAATGTAGTGACACTTCCCCCCACCCTCCATGCCAAACTTCATCTTCCTCTCCGTCACATTCCCATTCTTAATTTTTACAAAGGCCTATTTTCAGTTTACTTAATGGTCATATAGTTAACCCTGACCTAAGTAAAAGAGTTCAACAAATAGTATGGAGAGAGATAGAGATAGAGATAGAGATAGAGATAGAGATAGAGATAGAGATAGAGATAGATAGTGATAGAGCGAGAGCGAAACACGGTTCCTCTTTGGAAGAGACAAGGGCTTTAAACAATCACTGAATCACAAAATATCTATTTTAATCAAAGGCATTACATTTCAGGTACTGTATTATTTATCTCAGATCAGGGAAAACATTTGATATCCATCATTTGGGGACTGGCTTATTTCACTAATATAATGGTTTCCAGTTGTGTTCATCTTTTTTGCAAAAGACGGAATTTCATTTTTTTTTTACAGCTGAGTAATACTCCATAGTGTGTATGTACCATAATTTCTTTATCCAGTCAACAGTTGAGAGACATGTGGGTTGATTAGTGCATGGAACTTTCTCTTGGTTAGACCATGTGCTAGATCATAAAGCAAGTCACAACAAATTAAAAAAAAAAAAAAACCTGAAATCCTACCATGTATCTTTTTTGACCAAAATGAAATGAAGCTAGACATTAGAAATTCAAGAACGTTTAGAAAATATGAAAACACATGGAGACTGAAGAAAATGCTCCTTAATGAACTGTGAGTCATAGAAGAAATCATGGGAAAAAATCCTGGAAAGGAATGAAAATGACATTGCAACATATCAAAACTTATTGGATACACCGAAAGGAGTGCTAAGAGGGAAGTTTACAGCAATTGCTGTCCACATCAAGAAATTTAAAGGCATCAAATAAATGAGCTAACAATGCATCTCACGGACCTAGAAAAAGAAGAAATAACTCTATCTAAAATTAGTAGGAAGAAATAAATAAAAAACAATCCTAAAAATCAGTGAAATGAAGATTGGCCCAACAAACCAAAAACAATCTGGGATGAAAAAGGAAATGTAACAACAGATACTACAGAAATAAAAAGAATCATCAGGAATTACTACAAAGAACAGAATGTCAACAAATTGGAAAATCTAGAAGAAATGGATAGTTCCTGGACACATGAAATGTACCATAATTGAGGCATAAAGACATTGAAAACCTAAACAGACCAATAACCAAGACAGAGGCTGAATTGGTAATAAAGAATTTCCCAAAAAAGAAAAGCCCATCACCAGACAGCTTCATTGATGAATTCTACCAGACTTTAAAAAACTAATCCCAATTCTTCTCAAATTATATAATACAACTGAAAGGGAGGGAATTCTACCAAATTTCTGTGAGCCCAGCATCACCTCAATTCCAAAACCAGAAAAAGACACAAGAAATAAAGCAAACTATAGACCAATATCCTTGATGAACATAGATGCAAAAATCCTCAATAAAATACTAGCTAATTGAATCCAACAACACATCAGAAAGATCATGCACCCAGACCAAGAGGAATTTATCCCTGATAATGTGTGGACAGCTCAACATTCACAAATCAATATGTGATATATCACATTAATAAATGGAAGAACAAAAAACATATGATTATATCAAAAGATGCAGAGAAAGCACTTGGTAAAATACAGCATCCTTTCATGACAAAAACCTTAAGCAAATTGGGCTTAGAACCAATATTTTTCAACAAAATCAAGGCAATGTATGGCAAACCCACAGAACAGAGAAAAGTTGGAAGCATTTCCAAAAGATCTGGAACCAAAAAAGGATCCTACTTTCACTGTTGCTATTCAGTATAATCATGGAAGTTTTATCTAGAGCCATTAAGCAAGAAAAAGAAATTAACAGGCTACAAATTGGGTGAGAAGTCAAATTATCCCCATTTTCAGATAACATAATTCTACATATAGGGGAGCCAAAGGAATCCACTAAAAGACTATTGAAACTCATAAGAGAGCTTGATAAACTTGTAGGATATAAAATTAACACATAAGAAGCAATAGCTTTTGTATACACAAAAAATGGCATTGCTGAGAAAGAACTAGTAAGATCAGTTCCATTCACAATATCTAGAAAAAGATTTTTAAAATGTAGAGAATAAATTTAACCAAGGAAGTGAAATATCTCCATGATGAAAATTACAAAGCATTAACGAAAGAGAAGAATACACCAAAAAAAAAGGGGGAAAATCTTCCATTTTCTTGGATTGGAAGAGGTAATATCATAAAAATGTCCATAATACTGAAAGCAATTTACAAATTCAATGTGATACCAACAAATATACCAAAGACATTCTTTTTAGATCTAGAAAAAAAGCACTGCTAAAATTCATATGGAAACACAAGAGATCCTTAATATCTAAAGCAATCTTAAACAAAGCTGAAGGCATTACAATACCAGATTTGAAGAAATATTGCAATGCACTTATAATGATAACAGCCTGATGCTTGCACACAAATAGACATGTAGAAATGGAACAGAATAGAATCTCCTGAAATCAATCCATGCATCTATAATGAACTGATCTTTGATTAAAGAAGTTAAAATCAATCAATCCCTGCCTTAAGAACAGTCTTCAAAAAATGTTTCTGGGAAAATTGGATCATGTATCCATGCAGAAGTATGAAATAAGACCCCTAATTTACACCTTATACAAAAGTCAACCCAAAATCCACAAAAGGTCTTAATCTATGACATGATACCATAATACATAGGGGAAATTCTGTAAGATATTGGCATAGGCAAAGACTTCTTGGAAAAGACCCCAGAAGCACAGTCAATCAAAGCAGAAATAGACAAATGGAATTACAACAAACTAAGAAGTTTCTGCACCGCAAAGGAAACATTTAAGAAAGTGATGAGGCAACCAGTAGAATGGGAGGCACTGAAATACACATTTAGACAAATGGAACAGAATAGAAACCCCAGACATCAATCCATGTATCTATGTTGAAGTAATCTTTGCAAAGGAACTAAACTCAATCCCTGGGTAAAGGAAAATTTATTCAATCTCTTCAGCAAATGGTGCTTGGAAAATTGGATTTCTGTATGCAGAAATATGAAGCATGATCCCTATCTTACACCTTAGACAAAAATAAACTCAAATGGAACAATGATCTAAATCTATGATTTGATAGCATCACATTACTAGAGGAGGCCATTTGGGAAAATCTGCAAGACATTGACATAGGCAAAGACTTCTTGGAAATGACCCCAGAAGCACATTGAATCAAAGCAAAAATAGACAAATGGGATTATGTCAAGCTAAGAAGCTTCTACATTGCAAAGGAAACAGTTTAGAAAGTTAAGAGGCATTACTTCACATTGGACAACACATTAAGGACAGATCCCTCTTTGTGTTTCTGTGTGAGTGCAAACTGATGAAATCTTTACTTAGTACATACTGAATCGATCTTCTGTATATAAAGATAATTGAAAATGATTAAAAAATCTTGGTGTTAAATTGGAAATTGTATAGAAAATTAATCAATTCTTTAAAAAAAATCACGTAGGATCTCTGTCCTTAATGTGCTGTACATTGTGAATTAATACTATAACTAGTACTCCAACAGTATTTTCCCTTTGTGTCTCTATGTGAGGGCAAACTGTTGAAATCTTTATGTAATATGTACTAAACTGATCTTCTGTATATAAAGAGAATTGAAAATGAATCTTGATGTGAATGGAAGGGGAGAGGGAGCAGGAAAGGGGAGGGTTGCAGGTGGGAGGGAAGTTATGGGGGGGAAGCCATTGTAATCCATGAGCTGTACTTTGGAAATTTATATTCTTTAATTAAAAGCTTTAAAAATTAAAAAAAAAGAAAGTTAAGAGGCTACCGACAAAATCAGAAAGTATTTGCAAACTATGCAATAAAGAATTCACATGCAGAATCTGTACATAGCTAAAGAAACTCAAAAACAACAAAACAAGCAATCCAGTACAGAAATGATCAAGACTTGAACAGGTATTTTTAAAAAGAGGAAATTCAAATGGCCAACAGAACTTTGAAAAATGTTCAGGATCACTAGCCATCAGACAAATGCAAATAAAAACCACAATGAGGTTTCACCTTACCCCAGTTAGAATTTTTATCATATAGAAATAAAAAAATAGCAAATGCTGATGAGAATATGGGGCAAAAGGTTCCCTAATTCATTGTTGGTTGGTATATATAAACTAGTACAGCCATTTTGGAATACAGTATGGAGATACCTCAGAAAGCTGAAAATAGATATACCATATGACAAAGCCATCCCACTCTTCAGATTTAACCAAGGGAAAGGAAATGAGCATATGAAAGAGTTATCTGTACCCCCATGTTTATTGCAGCTCAATTAACAGTAGCTAAGATGTGTAATCATTCCAAATGTCTGTCAACTGAAGACTCGATAAAACAAAATGGATGCAACTGGAACACATTATACTTAGTGAAATAAGCCAAAAGTGAAGACAAATATCATATCTTTTTCTTCGTTGTGGTAACCAGTGGAGTTTAAAGCTATGTAATGTATAATTATTTGTATTTGAATCTGCATAAAGGTATTCCTGTGCCTAAATTGTTGAGAGGAAATGGCTTTAAGTATAAGTGGAATTAATTATGCAATTTTTGAAGACACTTCATATAGATTAGTGTTATCTTTTTTTCTTTTTCTTTTCTTAAGATTTATCTATTCATCTGAAAGGCAGAGTTATAGAGAGGCAGAAGCAGAGAGAGAGAGAGAGAAAGAGAGAGAGAGAGAAAGAGAGTTCTCCCATACGCTGGTTCACTCCCCAGATGGCCACAATGGCTGGAGCTGCACCGATCTGAAGCCAGGAGCCAGGAGCCAGGAGCCAGGAGCCAGGAACTTCTTACAGGTCTCTCACAGGGGTGCAGGGGCTCAAGGAGTTAAGCCATCTTCCACTTCTTTCCCAGGCCATAGAAGGGAGCTGGATCAGAAGTGGAGTAGCCAGGACTTGACCTGGCGCCCATATGGGATGGCAGCACTGCAGGCAGCAGCTTTACCCCCTACACCACAGTGCTGACCCCAATTAGTGTTATCTTTTTAAAGCTTATTTTGAGAACTCGTTCATCTGAAATTTCTAAAGTGACTTCCATTCTAGGGCTAATTTAGACATACTGCAAAAGCATTAGTCTTATGGGTCACAAGTGAAGCATGGAGACTCCATTCTGTTGGTTCAGAGTTCATACCTCTGCAGCCCTGTGTAACCTATATGAATTATTCAGCCTATTAATTTGTTTCCTAAGTTTATGAGGTATCACTCTACACACAGAGTATATGCCTTATATTCAGTAAGAAGTAAATAGTTCAAGGGGACCCCTTTGTTCCTTCCTGGAGCTCTTTATATAGCTTGTTCATTTTCTGAAAATTCCAGATTTGTCATCCTCCCTGACCACAAATTTTTTTTGTCATCTCATTGAGACTACTGTGTCAGCTTATGATGCTCTTCCCTAAAAAAATTGGTATATCACTCCATGTAGAAATTTTGTATGATCTTATACCCTAAATTCTTTGTTTCTTTTCTAGAGATCATGGCCTTTATGTCTTTTTCAGTGTTTTGAAACAGATGTTTCATATTTGCTATTGAATTTTCTACTTGTTTATCTTGAGTTGGTATGTTCAAAAGAAGTTAGTCCAGGGCCAGATTGTGGCATAGTGGGTAAAGCCACCTCCTGCAAACAGGAATCCCATATGGGTGCTGGTCCATGTTCCTGCTGCTCCACTTCAATCCAGCTCCCTGTTAATAGCCAGGGGAAAATCTTAGAAAATGTCCCAAGTGTTTTGTGCCTGCCACCCACATGGGAAACATGGAAGAAGCTCCTGGCACCCAGTTTTGGCTGGCCCAGCCCTGGCCATTTTAACCATCTGGGGGAGTGAACCAGCAGATGGAAGATCTCTCTCTGCCTCTTCCTTTCCCTCTGAAACTCTGACTTTACAATAAATAAATCTTTAAAAAATAAAAATAAAGCCAGTTATTCCATTTTGGCCAATAACGCACCCATGTGGAAAACCTGGATGGAGTTCCAAGCTCCTGGCTTCAGCCAGGCCCAGTCCTGGCCATTGAGGCAATTTGTGGAGAGAACCAGTGGATGGAAGCTACTACTCTTTCTCTCTAACTCTGCCTTCTAAATAAATCTTTAAAAATAACAAAGTAGATAAATTTATATTTCTAGATCATTTCTTTGTTCAAAGGCTAAAATTTCACTTCTGTTGGTTTGGAATGTGACTCAGTATGATCCCGAATCTAAGAGACTTTCTAGCTTGGTAAGGAGGTAGAAAAACATTTTACTCAATTACTCCAAACTTTCAGTCCCAACAAACACATTTGTTTTTCTTGTCTGTAAAATAAGTAAATCTCCACTAAAGTTTAGCTTTTAAATAATTTAATGAATTTTTATTTTAAAAAATTTAACAAATTGCACATACTTATGAAGTACTATGTGATGATTTGCTACATGTATATATTGTGTTATATCCAATAAGGAGATATCTATATACATATGTATATAGATATGTATATGTATGTATATATGCAATATATTTATATGCATATATACATATATGTATGCATATATGTGTGCATGCATATGTATATATACATACACATAAATACATATACAAATATATACACATATATGCATATACATATATACATATATGTGTATATATATATTTCCATGTATGCTACATTTCTTTATAGCAAAAACATCCAAAAACTCTATCATCTAGCTTTTTAATAGTGAAATTTACAGTAAAATAACATTATATAGACATACTAACGTGCAAAAATATTACCTAAAATAAAGCATTTTAGGGGCTTAATACTTCACTTACTGAAGTGTCTAATAAATGTCAGCTTCCTAGATCTACACTAATTGTGGCTCTAAATACCTAGAATCTACAAAAGTATAGTCCATCCTTCCCCTAAAAAACTGTGCAGCTTCCTTTTCCCATGGGACCTTTCTTTTACCCAAATTGAGCCCTCAATGATCTTTATCCTACCTATCCCATGCTCACAATATGTGTTGTAGTAGTTTCCTCAGTGCCAGATTGAGTGCTCAGATACTCTATCTACATAACATACAAAGAAAGAGACTACATTGCAGAGTGAGCTCTGCATGAATGAAAACAGAAAATGCAGAATTCAACTGAAGGATAATTTCATTTTCTTTCTGATAGCCACTCTCCTTGATCATCAGTTGCTTTCAGGGTCAGGCAGGATTTTACACCATCTTTTTTTGTTTGGAAACAACTGAAGCGTGATTTCCCCAGAACACTTGATGCATAAGCAAACTGGTTTTGCAAGTAATATTTGTTCATGTTAAAAAAAAAAAAACACAGTCCCTTCTAGCAACAGTAACTAGCTTTAAGATTAATAGCTACTCAGAAAAAGAATTCATCTAAATGTGAAAATTTGGTGGTGGTGTTCTCTTCTTTCATTTGTAGTGTTAAAATGAACATTTTTGTCCTGTATCTGATTTAAATTTAAATACATAAAATAAATAGGGAAAATCTTTCATTTAGTCAGGGATATGTATCTCTTTAAATGTGGTAACAGTAATATTATTTCTTGTTTCTTGAAAAAAAAAACAACTACAATGGAGAATATATGAACTTAAGCAATTTAAGATTTTTCTCTAAGTGGAAGCATCTTACACTTCTCATATTGCTTCACATTAGCAAAAAGGTTTCTTGTTGCTAAGTACAGAATACTGGCATAATCTTTTAACTAACCTTGCTTATCATAAACTAAATCAGCCACAATCTGTAGGCTAAGGTATAAACTCTGGAGCAATGAAAGCAAAAACAAATGCAACAGGAATCTCACCACTACCTAATTCACGTCTAAAATTGTCTTTTGCCTCAGCGCTGAGTGGCATCAAGCATAAGATTTGCTTTCTAATGATTAAAAGAACTATTAAGCTGCTGCTTATTTATCCAAGCTGAAACTCTGACATTTTCTTATAGGTCTTAGGTCTCAAGAAACTTTAAGGTAGGGAAAAGATACCAGTTCTAAATCCAAGGGACTAGTCTGGGAAGTTTTCCTGTAATCTAGCCATTTTAATTTGGACTATGTTCTGAGGTCTTTTATATATCTCTACTTTTTTTTTGACAGGCAGAGTTAGAGAGAGAGAGAGAGAGAGAGAGAGAGAGAGAGAGAGAGAGAAAGGTCTTCCTTCCATTGGTTCACCCCCAAATGGCCGCTATGGCCGGCGGGCTGTGCTGATCCAAAGCCAGGAACCAGGTGCTTCCTCCTGGTCTCCCTTGCAGGTGCAGGGCCCAAGCACTTGGGCCATCCTCCACTGCCTTCCCAGGCCACAGCAGAGAGCTGGACTGGAAGAGGAGCAACCAGGACAGAATCCAGTGCCCCAACCGGGACTAGAACCTGGGGTGCCAGCACCGCAGGTGGAGGATTAGCCTTGTGAGCCGCAGCACTGGCCTTTTTAAAAACAGACTTATTGTGGGATAATTGTGTTGTGTAATTTGAATGTCACCCAAAGGCCCATGGGTTAAAAGCCTTCTACCCAAAGTCTTATGTCAGTGATAATGAGAAGGAAAAATGCCTTTTAATTATGGTTTTGAGGGTAGGAACTTTGGCAATGGTTTGCTTGGGATGTTAGGATGGAGTCCTCATCATTAAAACCTAGTGAGCAGCAAGATTCAAGATGGACATATAAAGAAGTCCAATGTTTGCCTCCTCCTCCACCAAGATACTCTGAAGCAGCACATCTATTAGTGAGTACCTGAGGAAGAGCACGAGAGGCAGTAGGTGAGAAGTAGAAATACAGCAGGGCAGTGATAAAAGGTATATCAGCTTGGATATAGAAAAAGGAACAAGGCAAATCCAGTCAATGTCTGATGCCCTTGCCCCACGGCAAGGGGAAGCCTTATTTTGGGGGAAAAACACAGCAGGAGAGCATAGGTGGAGACAATCTGCACATACCTCTCACCCAGGCAATCCTCCCCAGAGAAGAATCTAACTGCCATTGGCTAGCAGCTCAGTGAGGAGCACTCCATGGAAATCTCTGACCTCCCAGAATTCAGAGAAGGAAACTTCACTATTCTTTCCCCAAAGTCCTCAGAGAGCTGACGTATTGAAAGTTGAGTCTCTCACAACTTTTCCTTGCATATCTTCTTCCTGGAGGCCCCAGAGACATTCCTGCATTCTAGAAGGGAAGACTGAGCCCAATGGTTCCAGCTGGACCCAGTAGGGCAGCAGAGGCCCCATAGCCCACATAGCATTCTTCACTGCAGTGTAACGTGGAAGCAGGGAAGCTGGATAGATAGCCTCTAGGATCCTGGAAATTAGGAGACCGGCAGCGTCAGAATTGAAAGCTATCCTTTTTCCCAATGCCTCCCCTTCCCCCAAACACTTGAAAACTTGCAGTTTGCATCTTGGTTTCAGTGAACCCACTAAGTCTGACTACCAGGTCTCTGAGTTCCTTGCACACTGGGGATAGATTTTATAGTGGGGTTGGAGGGCACATTACAGAGTGAGTCAGTGCTCTGGACTGTGTGCCAGCTTGGGTGAGTGAAGTGCACCAGCACCATGAGCTATGAATCAGCTAACTCACTTTGGCACAGCTGAAGGCTGGGAATCCAAATACACCAGTTAGCTCCAACATACCCTTCAGCTGACTAGACAGAGGAGCTGTCCTCCATGAGCTTTTTGGGTATTACTCTAGACTATGGCCCCTAACATAGGAATAGTGGCTGGAGCACCCTGGTCCCTCCAGGGACACACCCATGGAGCACAGATGTCAGCTTTAGGTGGTCCATATAGTTCAGCAACACCATACTCATCAAGCCTTGCAATAGAATATTTGTGCTGGAAAGGAAAGTCTCTTAAATAAATGGCATTAGGAAAATTAGGTTTCCACATGTAGAAGTATGAAAAACACCCCCTCATTACACCTATACAAAAATCAACACAACTGGATCAAGTATCTAAACTTAAATCTGGAACCATCAAACTACTGGAGGAAAACGTAGGGTAAATTCTGCAAGCTATTGGTCTAGGCAAATATTTCCTGGGTAAGACCACAGAAGCACAGGCAGTGAAAGCAAAACTAGACAAATAGGATTACATCAAGCTAAAAAGCTTCTGTGTGGCAAAGAATACAATTAGCAAAGTGAAGAGGTAACGGACAGAATGCAAGAATATATTTGCAAACTATGTATCTGATAACAAATCAACGTCCTGAATAGAAAAGGAGCTCAAGAAACTCAACAACAACAAAACAATGCATTTAAAAAATCAGTGCGGCCAGAATTGTGGCTTTTAAAGAATAAAGCCGGCATCCAATATGGGTGCCGGTTTGAGTCCCTGCTGCTCCACTTCCAATCCAGCCCTCTGCTATGGCCTGGGAAAGCACTAAAAGATGACCCAAGTCCTTGGCCCCTGAACCCATAGGGGGAAATCTGGAGGAAGCTCCTGGCTCCTGGCTTCACATCAGGGCAGCTCCAGCTATTGCAGCCAATTGGAGAGTGAACAAGCAGATGGAAGACTTCTCTCTCTCTGCCTCTCCTTCTCTCTCTCTGTGTATCTCTGACTTTCAAATAAATAAAATAAATCTTTTTTAAGAAGAAAAGAAATGGTTAAAGGATACGAACGTTCATTTTTCAAGTGAGGAATAAAATGGACAACAGACACATGAAAAAATGCCCAGAATCACTAACCATCAAGAAAATGCAAGTAAAAATCACAATGAAGAATCACTTTAACTTAGAATGGCTAAAATAAAAAAAAAAAATCTGGTGTGGTTGTAGGGAAAATGTACCCTACTACACTATTGGTGGGATTGCAAACTGATGTACCATTACTGAAGACAGTATGGAGATTTCTCAGAAAACTAAAAACAGATTTACCACATGGCCCAGCTATCCCATTCCTGGGAACATATACAAAGGAAATGAAATCAGCACATGAAAGAGATAAGCTGAACTCCCATGTTTATAGAGTTTAATTCACAACATCAAACAACTGATAACTGCATAAAGAAAATGTGGTATAGATACATGATGGAATATTACCCAGTCATAAAAAGCAATGAAATCCTACCATTTACAACAAAATGGATGCAACTGGAGATAATCATAAGTGAAATAAACCAGATCTAGAAAGAGAAATATCACATTTTCTCTTTTTTACGGGTTAATATATAGAATATAAAAATCGTTTGGATGTTATATCAATTGGTATATAGTTATAAACATTGCTTCACTGAATTATACCATGCACATGGCAATGTACCCTTCTTTCCCCACATTATAATCATTATCATGAATCCCGCATTTTGTGGTATTAATATATTGTCAAGAAATAATAATATATATGTATGTATATAATATGTGCATTTGAAGTGAATGTGGCCATATTTTTAAAAATTGGTAACATTTAAAAATAAGTAAAAATCATAGACTTATAATATTAAAAGTTCTCAGCTCTGCCACTGCAAGGTAAAAGGAGCCATACACAATAGGTTAATGAATGTAGGAGGCTATGATCTAATAAATATTATTTCCATAAAAACCACTGATGCCTCTATAATGGAGACCGCATATAGACACACACTGTCTTTCCTTGAATACTCTGCAGTGTTCTGGAACACTAACAGTAAGAACGCCAGCACAAGATGCCAAACAAATGGGGCCAGCTAATTCTGGATTGTGAACCTCCAAAATTAGGAGCTGAAATAAATTCCTTCCTTCAAAAAAAAAGTTTATCTTAGGTATATTCTTGTTGTAAAAAAAACTAACTAATAGAAATTGATATCCAAACAACTTCACATATATACAATTTGATGTGTATGGACATATGCGAACATCTGTGATAGCAGCACACCATTCAAGTCAATAAACATTACATCTAATTGTGTTTTTAAATTTGTTTTTGTGGCTTTCTATGATAAAAAATTAATATGAAAACAAATTTGAAGTGTACAATATTGTAAATAGATAATAACTTAAAAGAATTTTATATTAATGGGACTATATAGATAGATCATCCATCTTAACAAATATGAATTAATGCCCATTTTATTGAGTTAGTTTTTTTATGTTGATCTGTGGGAAGTATTTATATATTTTGAAAAATTAATCCCTTATCAGATATACAGCTTGCAAATTTCCTCTAGTACTCCATAGTTTGCCTTTTCATTCTGTTGTATCTTTTGCTGTGTAGAATTTTCTCATCAATGTAGTACCACTTACCTATTTTTGCTTTGGTTGCCTGTGGTTCTGATGCCACATCCAATAAACAAATGCCAAAACTACTATAAAAAAAGTTTTTCTCCTAGGTTTTCTTCTAGGAGTTTAACAGTTGAAAGTTTTTAAGATTTATTTATTTGAAAGACAGAGTTATGAATGGAGAGGGAGATGGAGAGAGATGTTCCATCCACTGGCTTACTCCCCAAAGGCTTCAAAGGCCAGTTCTGGGCCAGAGAGAATCAAAGAGCCAGGAACTCTATCCAAGTCTCCCATGTGGGCACGGGCCCAAACACTCGAGGCATCTTCCATTGCTGTCACAAGGCATATTAGTTGGGAGTTGGATTAGAAGTGCAGTATCCAGGACTCAAACTGGTGCTCATAAGGGATGCCAGCATTTAGGCAGAAAATCTACATGCAATTGGGCTTGGAGAATTAGCACCAAAAGCACTGAAAGAACAAACCTTGACTTCACTGAAATTCAAAATTTCTCCTCTGAAAACCACGTAAAAGAGAAAGAAAATGACCCACTCACTGGGAGAATATACATAACAGTCAGTCATTCACATCCATCAGCCCCACATATCTATCAGCTCTGCATCAATGAATTTAACCAACTGTAGGTTGAATCTATTTGAGGATGGATTCCAAGATGGCAGAATAGGCAAAAGGCTTACAGCTCTAAGATGTAGGGTAAATAGGGAAAAAAGTGGAGGGAGAAAGTACATTCTCAAGGGAGAATTAGAAAACCACAGTGGAAATTCTACAGAAGGAAGAGGGATGCCATGGATCTGTGACGAAGGTGCGGACATGAAGCACGAGCACAAACAAAATGCACAAGCCCAGCAGCCAAAGCTAGAGAAAGTGCCAGCTTTGGAGAGTGAGGTCAGACTGCAGCAGCCTGGAACACTAGCGTTATAGCTAGAGGGAGAGTTTGGCATGAGTCCAGCCTGGAATCCTAAGGCAGACAGGATACCTGCTAACCCAGTGAAAAAAGTGGCAGCGGTGGTGGTGGTGTGTTTCTCTCTCTCCACCCCCCCACAATGGCGCCCAGCAACTGGCTGAGAGAGGGTGATGCCATTTTGCACATAAGCAGCAGCTGCGGGAGCTCTTGTTCGTGTGCTCAGCAACTGGCCAGAACAAGACACCATCTTGTCAGCAGTAGCAGCAGCAGCAGCTAGGGTGACTGCATCTGGTAACTGGCAGGGAGAAGGCAAAATTTTGAAATGAGTAGGGGTTGCAGCCGACAGCTCTTGTGCACGCAAATTATCCAGGGATTCTATCAGAGGGAAAAATCCCCATTCACCACTGACTTTCAGTCTGGCTGGGAGGATTGACAGGGGGCTAGACACCCATGTAGCACTGTGAGGTGCCCCCCTTCTCAATATATAACAAGATTTGGGGCTCAAACTGACTAGGCAAAGCACCCATGGGCAGCAGGCTCTGGGAACGTCTCTGCCTTTATGTGGATGGGACAAGCTAGTGGGGCAGAGAGGACCTTCTCTACCCCATGACTGTGGGAGCCTGGTGTGCTGAGACTGTGAGAACTCTGTTACTGCATGAGAGGGTGCAGGGTGTAGTTAGGTCTCTAGGCAATCACTGAGTGGCTAAAAATGCTCAGAATTCCCTGCTTGCCTGGGGTTGCACATACTGAGGACTGATCCTTTGTGCGGTGCATACAGCAATGTAGATGAGTATTGCACCCACCATGGGCTAATACCCAGGCATTGATCACCTTAGAAGAGAGGAGGTGAGGGGGAGATTATGCCAACAGGGGAGATCATACCTTCCTTTCTGCTAAAAAGAGATATACCAAGCTGAACTTAGGTGTGTCACCCTGGATTCTTGCCACACCATGGAGCCCTGACTGGAGCTCCCTGGCCACACACAGCACAAACCTCTGGGTGTTCACTGAAAGAACAGAAGATCCACTAAGCCACAGAGATATAGTTCAACGATAAAAGTTATCAGAGGAAAAAAACCAACAAGTATTTCCACAAATGTCTATAAATAAATGCAAAAATTCAAGAAATAAGAGTAAGCAAGACACATGATCTCTCCTCCCAATGAAGAGAACACACTTGAATATTAGAATGTGAAGATGAAGACATTGATGAAATGCTTGAAACAATTCAAAGGATTAATTACAGAGTTACTCAAAAGCAATCAGAAACAAATCTACAAATTAAAGAAATCCGTACATGACATGAATGAAAATTTTTCCCATGAAATTGAGATTTTAATAACAACTGCCCTGTAGTATGTCCTGAAGTCTGGTATTGTGATGCCTCTGCCTTTGTTTTTGCTGTACAAGACTGCTTTAGCTATTCGAGGTCTCCTGTGTCTCCATATGAATTTCAGCATCATTTTTTCTAGATCTGAGAAGAAGGTCTTTGGTAACTTGATTGGTATTGCATGTCAAATAAAAAATACAGAGGAAAGCCTTAACAACAGACTTGGTGAGGCAGAAGAAAGAATATCTGATCTAGAAAATAAATATTTAGAAATTTTTGAGTCAGATCAAAATAGAAGAAATTAGAAAAACCAAAAACAGACTGAAGCAGCCAAGAGCTGGAGCGGATGGCAGCTTGGAGAAAGAAGTGAGACCAGATTGCGGTGTATATGTAGGTTTGTATACGGTGATATAGCCATAGTGGAAGGGAAAACATGGCATGAATCCAGCCTGCAGCCCTAGGGGCTAGCAGTTACCTGCTGACTCAGGGAATGTAAAAGGGGCACATTTATGCCATCCCATCCTCCCCATAATGGTGCCAACTGCCCGGCTGAGAAAGGGCGGGTGCCATTTTGGGTTTATGCAGCAGCTGCAGGAGACTTTGTAAGCATGCACACAATTGCTGAGACAAGAGGCCATCTTCTCAGCAGTATTGGTGGCAATGGTGGGGAGAGACCAACACTCAGCCAGTGGCTCTTATATATGCGTGTGATCCAGAGATTCTAGCAAAGGGAAAAATTCACAGTTCCCACTGACTTTGAGCCTGGCTGGGAGGATTGACAGGTGGGTGGGCACTCCTGTAGGACTCTGAGGTGCCCCTAGGCTCACAACATACCACAAGCTCCAGGGTGCAAGCCACAAAGGTGCAGCCAGTTGGGAAACATCTGCCTCTCTGTGGACTGGAATAGGCTGGAAAGACAGGGAGGAACCTCTGAATACAGCAACTGTGGGAGCCTTGTGCTGAGACTGTAGGGGATGTGATGGCTACACAAAAGGGTGCAGGGTGTAGCTGGGTCTCTGGGTAGCCAATGAATGTGTCTCAACACACTCAGAGCTTCTTGGTTTCCTGGGACAGATCATTGCAGCAGGAACTCTGCACAGAGTGAGGACTGTGCAGATCATTTGGGTGGTTCATACAGTAGAGCAGATGAGTATTGAACCCACTGTAGGCTAACACCTTGGCATTGCTCTACTTGGATGAGAGGATGTGAGGGGGTGATCACACCAACAGAGATGGCCATTCCCTTCCTTCTGTTAACAAGAGATCTACCATGCCCAACTTGGATGTTACCCTGGATACTCGACCCACTCCATAGCACTGACCAGAACTCTCTGGCCACATCAGGCACACACCTCTTGGTATTCACTGGAAGTGCAGACATTCCACTAAGCCAAAGAGGTATAGTTTTTAGATAAAAGCCATCAGAAGAAAAAATTAACAAGTAACTCCACAAATGCTTAAAAATAAATGCAGAAATTCAAGGAGCAAGAATAAGGAAGAAATAACGACCCCTCAAAAGAACACATTAACATTTCAATATTAGAATATGAAGATGAAGAGATTGATGAAATGCCAGAAATGGAATTCAAAAAAGTAATCGTATGGTTACTTAAAAGCAACCAGAAGCAAAATCATGAACCAAAGAAAATCACACATGATATGAATGAAAATTTCTCCCTTGAAATTGAGATTTTAAAGAGAAATCAAAATGCAATAGTAGAAAAGAATTTAATAGGCTAAATAAAAAACAAAGGAAAGCCTTAAGAAGAGACTTGAAGCAGAAGAAAGAATATGGGAGTTAGAATACATATCTTTGGAAATTACAATCATATTAAAAAAAAGAAGGAGAAATTAGAAAACTTAAAAAACAGTGTTGGGAATTTATGGAATACTATTAAATGACCCAACATATGGGTCTTAGGAGTTCCTGAAGGTATGGAAAAAGAGAATGGAGTAGGAAGACTATTTAGTGGAATAATTACAGAAAACTTCTACAATTTGGAGAAAGAAAGAGATGTCCAAGTATAGGAAGCACATGGATCTTAACCATGACACACTGGAAATCAACAACTCACAAATCTCTAGATCATATGCAAACACATGGACACTGAACGACATGCTCCTGAATGAACATAAAAGAAATCAAAAGAGAAATAAAAAAATCTGGAAAAGAATGAAGATGACAATATATCATATCAAAACTTTGGGATATAGCAAAAACAGTGTTAAGTGGAAAGTTTATAGCAATTAGTGCAAAAATTATAATATTGGAAAGGTACAAAATAAATGAGCTATGAATGCATCTCAAGGACCTAAAAAACAACAGATCAAGCCCCAAATTAATAGGAGAAAACTTGTATAAGTTAAAAAAAATTAAAAACAATGTCAGAGATTTATCGGATACTACCAAACAACATTGTATACGTGTCTTAGTTGTTCCTGAAGGTGTGGGAAGAGAGAATGCAATAAGGCCTCTTGAGTGAAATAATTACAGAAAACTTTCATATGCCAACAAATTGGAAAATCTAGAAGAAATAGATAGATTCCTGGACATATACAATCTACCAAAATTGAGTCGTGAAGAAATAGAAAACCTAAACAGATCAATAACCAAGACAGAGAATGAATCAGTAATAAAGACCCTCCCAACAAAAGGACCATATAGCTTCACTGATGAAGTCTACCAGTCATTTAAAGAATAACTAATTCCAACAATTCTCAAGCTATTCAAAACAACTGAAAGGGAAGGAATCCTCCCAAACTCCTTCTATGAAGCCAGTGTCACCCTAATTCCTAAACCAGAAAAAGATACAACAGAAAAGAGAACTATAGACCAATATCCCTGATGAATATGGATAAAAATTTCTCAACAAAATGTTAGCTAATCTTACCCAACACATCAGAAAGATCATTCACCTGGAGCAAGTGAGATTTATCTCTGGTATGCAGATATGATTCAAAATGCATAAATCAATAAATGTGATCTATAACATTAACAGACTGAAGAAAAACCACATGGTTATTACAAAAGATATAGAAAAAGCATTTTATAAAATACAACATCCTTTTATGATAAAAACCTTAAGAAAATTAGGTATAGAAGGAACATTTCTCAGCAAAATCCATGCAATATATCACATACCCACAGTGAGCATATTGTTCAATAGGGAAAGGTTGGAAGCATTTCCACTAAGATACAGAACCAGACAAGGATGTCCACTCTCATCATTGCTATTCAATACAGTCTTAGAAATTTTAGTCAGAGCCATTAGGTAAGATAAAGTAATCAAATGGAATAACAATTGGAAAGGAGGAAGTCAAACTATCCCTATATGCAGACGACATGTTTCTATATAAAGGGGATCAAAATCATCCACTAAGATACTATTGGAACTCATAAAAGAGTTTGATGAAATTGTGGGATATAAAATTAACACATAAAAATCAATAGCCTTTGTATATACAGATGATGCCATGGCTTAGAAAGGACCTCTAAGATCAAACCCATTCATAATAGCTACAAAACAATCAAATATCTTGGAATAAATTTAACCAAGGATTTCTAAGATCTAGACAATGAAAATTAAAAGACACTAATGAAAGAGATAGAAGAAGACACAAAAGAAATGGAAAAATCTTTCATATCCATGGATTGGAAGAATTAATATCAAAATGTCCATACTACCAAAAGTGATTTATAGATTCAGTAATATTCCAATCTAAATAGCAATAACATTCTCCTCAGATCTAGAATAAAGGATGCTAAAATTCATATGGAAATAGAAGAGAACCCAAGTAACTAAAGCAATGTTATACAACAAATAAATACAAAGTTTGAAGCATCATAATACCAAATTTCAAGACATACAACAGGGCAGTTACAGTCAAAAGAGCCTGATAGTAGCAAAAAATAGACAATGTATACCAATGGAACAGAATAGAAACTCTAGAAATTAATCCATGCATCCACAACTAACTTATCCTTGAAAAGGGGGCTAAAGTCAATCCCCAGAGCAAGGATATTCTCTTCAACAAATGGTGCTGGGGAAACTGCACTCCATATGCAAAATTATGAAACTAGATCCCTGCATTATGCGTTAACCAAAAATTGACTCAAAATGGATCAGATATCCAAATCTATGACATGATGCCTTAAATTTTATAGAACATTGGAGAAACTCTGCAAGACATTGCCATAGGTACAAACTTCTTGGAAAAGACTCCAGAAACACAGTCAATCAAAGCAAAAATTTACAAACTGAATTACATCAAGCTAAGAAGCTTCTGCACTGCACAAGAAGCACTCAGCAAAGTGAAGAGGCAACTGATAGATGAAATAAAACTGAATAAGATTAATATGTAGAATCTATAGTGATCTCTAGAAACTCAACAATAACAAAACAAACAATCGGTTAAGAAATGGGAAAAGGACTTGAACAGGCACTTTTCAAAAGAGGAAACTCAAAAAGCCAACAGACACATGAAAAATTCTCATGATCACTAGCTATCAGTGAAATGCAAACCAAATCCATAATGAAGATTTACCACACCATAGATACACTAGCTCTCAGATAGAAATCAACAAACAGGAAATGCTGGTGGATGTGGGGAACAGGTACTCTTATCCACTGTTGCTGGGAATGTAAACTACTATAGCCCTTGTGGAAGACAGTATGGAGAGAACTCAGAATGATGAAAATAGATCTACAATATGACCCAGCATTCCCACTCCTTGGAATTTACCAAAACAAATGAAATCTGCATATGAAAGAGTTATCTGTACCCCTATGTTCATTACATATCAATTCACAATGGCTGAGATTGGTAATAAACCCAGATTTCAATCAGCTGGTGATTCAATAAGAAAATTATGGTATATATACACTATGGAATACTACTGAGTGGTAAAAAATTAAATTATTTCCTTTGTAACAAAATGGATGTAAGTGGAAAACATTATACTTAGGTAAATAAATCTCAAAAATGCAGATACCATATTTTCCCTGATCTGTGGTAATAGAGTACCTAAAATGTAATATATTGGTGTGAAATTGACATTTTGAGATTTGATAATTTTTACAGCCCTTGTCTCTCCAATTGAGGAAGTATTTTTTTTCTTCATACTATTATTGAACTCTTTACTTAGTGTAGGGTTACTCTTATGAGTATAAAGAAAACTGAGAGTAAATATTTGAATTGCTAAGTGTTATAATGGAGAGGGAAGGTTTGGAGCATGGGTGAGAGGGAGGGTATGGTGGGAAGTATAACTATATGCCTAAATCTGTATATATGAAATACTTGAAATTTGTATATCTTAAATAAAATTTTAAAAACTATTTGCAAAATGCACACAGACTTTTTCTTTTGATTAATGAGTACTTGCATAGCACCTACATAATATTAAATGTTATAGTATAGTGGTGATTTATATTATATGAAAGGATATATATGAAAGGAACGGGGATGATGGCAGAATAGGGAGGCAGCTTACTGCTCTAGTGTAGGGGAAGATGCTTTAAAAAGTTCTGAGAGCACACTCTCAGGAAGAGTTAGGGAGAAAACGACTAGGAAACTCCTTGCAAATTAGACACTATGGATCTATGTGTAGAGTGTGAATGTGAACAACTCAGGACCTCAGTAGTCTAGAGCCTCAGCACTAGGTTTGGAGTGAGGTGAGACAAGACTGCAGCAGCCAAAGCCACTGGTGAAAAAGCTGAGGGAAGAGCCTGGCATGGGCCTGGCTTAGAGTTCTGTGGGGTACAGTGTACCTGACAATTAGAGAAGAAACAGAGTGGGCACATTTCTCTCTCCCTGACAGCCCTGCTCCAGTGCCCTGTAACAAGTTGAGAGAGAGTAGGCACCATTTTGGACATACATAACAGTTGTACCGCCTCATGTCTGCATGCCCAGCAATCTGTCAAGCAGACACCTGAGTCTGAGTGGCAAAACTAATAGAGGGCTGGGTGCTCATGACTGTGGGAAGCTTGTGTGTCAGGACTGTGAGAACACTATGGCTGTGTGGGAAGGCCAGAGAATTGTTGGGATCTTGGGCAGTCACTGTGGGTGGCTCCACACACTGAGGGCTCCCTGATTCCCTGGAGAGGGTCATTGCTGGGAGATCTGTGTTTATACCAAGGACTGCAGAAATCCTCTGTGTGGTTCCTGTGGCAGCACGGATGAATATTTTACCCATTGGGACTAGTGTCCAGGCACTGGTCTACTTTGAGGAGAGGAGGTGAATGTGAGACTACACCAACAAAGCAGAACAAACCTCCCCTCTGATTGAAAAAAAAAGAGATTTACCATGCCCAACCTGGGTGTCACCCAGGACACTCCTTTCACCCTGTAGCACTGCATAGAGATTCCCTAGTTACACCCACAACATGCCTCTGGGTATTTACTTAAAATGCAGACACTCCACTAAGCCACAGAGGGATAGTACAAAGATAAAAGCCATCACAGAGAAAAAACAAAACAAATTTTAAAAGAAACCAACAAGTATCTCTACAAATGCTGAGTAACTAATGCAGCAATTCAAGAAACAAGAATAAGGAAGACAACATAACAACCAAAAAAAAAAACAGAATATTTTAATACTAGAATTCAAAAATAGATTGATTAAATGCCAAAATTTAATTCAAACAATTGATCATAGGATTATTTAGAAATAAAGCAAATGCATGAACTAGAGAAATTTGTAAAAAACAGAACCCATTGATTTGCCCTACAAGAAATATATATCACCAACAAAGATACATGCAGAACAAAAGTGTAAGGCTGGAAAAATATATTCCATGTTAACAGAAACTAAAAAAGAGCTGATGTAGCCTTCCTAATATCAGACAAAATAGACTTTAACACATAAACTGTTAAATGAGACATAGAATGGCACTATGTAATGATTAAGGATCAATTCTACAGAAAGATGTAACTCTTATAAATGTATATGATCCAATTACAGGGTGCCTGGCTATTTAAAACAAATGTTAACGGATCTAAAGGGAGACACAGACTCCAATACAATAGTAATGAGGGACTTCAATACTCTACTTTCAGCAGTGTACAGATCAGCCAGACAGAAAGTCACCAAGGAAACAACAGAGTTAATACTATTGACCAAATAGGCTTAATGGGCATCTACAGAACATTTGATCCTACAGTTGAGAATACACATTCTTCTCAACACTGCATGGAACTTTCTCTAAGATAGACCACATGCTAGGCCATAAAGCAAGTCTCAGCAAATTCAAGAACATCAAAATAATACCATGCATCTTCTCTGACCACAAAAGAATAAAGCTGGAAATCAACAACTCAAGAATCTCTAAGACACAAGTAAACACATAGAGACTGACAACATGCTCCTGAATGAATAGTGGGTCATTGGAGAAATTAAAAAAATTTGGAAACCAATGAAGACAATACAGCATATGAAAACTTATGGGATACAGGAAAAGCAGTGTTGAGAGAAAAGTTTATAGTAATTGGTGCCTACATCAATAAATTAGAAAAGTACCAAATAAATAAGCTATCAATGCATTTCATGGACCTAGGAAAACAGCAATCAACCAAACCCAAAACTAGTAGGAGAAAAGAATTAAAATTAGAGAATAAACAAAATTGAAACAAATAAAACAAAATATCAGCGAAATGAAAAGCTGCTTTGATAAACTAAAGAAAATTGACACACCATTAGCCTAACTAACCAAAAACAAGAGATGACCCAAATCAGTAAATTAAGAGATAAAAAATGAAATGATCAACAGACACCACAGAAATAAAAGGAATCATCAGGAGTTACTACAAAGAGCTGTATGGCAACAAATTGGCAACCTAGAAGAAATGGATAGATTCCTGCACACATGCAACCTACCTAAAGTGAGCCATGATTATACAGAAAACCTAAACAGACCAATAACCAATATAGAAATTCAATCAGTAATAAAAACCCTCAAAGCAAAGAAAAGCCCAGGACCAGATGATTTCACTGCTAAATTCTATCAAACATTTAAAGAATTAATTCCAATTCTTGCCAGGCTATTCAAAACAATTTAAAGGGAGGGAAGCTTCCGAAAAATTCCTTCTATGAAGCCATCATCACCTCAATTTCTGAACCTGAAAAAGATACAACAGAAAAAGAGAAGTATACACCAATTTCCCTGATGAATATAGACACAAAAATCCTCAACAAAATACCAGCCAATCAAATCCAACAACACATCAGAAAGATCATTCACCTGGAGCAAGCTGGATTTATCCCTGGTATGCAGGGATGGTACAATATTTGCAAATAAATCAATTTGATACATCACATCAACAAACTGAAGAACAAAAACCATATGATTTTCTCAATAGATGCAGAGAAAGCATTTGATAAACTACACCTTTTCATGATGAAATGTCTAAGCAAATTGGGTATAGAAAGAGCATTCCTCAACACAATCAAGGCAATTTTTGACAAACCCTTGTTCAGCATCCTATTGAATGAAGAAAAGTTGGAAGCATTCCCACTAAGATCCGAAACCAGAAAAGGATGCCCACTCTCAACACTGCTATTCAATATAGTCCTCTAAGTTTTAGCCAGAGCCATTAGGGAAGAAAAATAAATCAAATGGATACAAATTAGGAAAGAGAAAGTCAAACTATCTATATTTGCAGATGACACGATTTTACATATAGCAGGTCCAAAAGAATCTACTAAGAGATCATAGGAACTCATGGAATAGTTTGGTCAAGTGGCAGGATATAAAATCAACACACAAAAATCAACAGCCTTTGTAAACGCAGACAATGCTATGGCTAAGAATAAGCTTCTAAGATCATTCCCATTCATAATAGCTACAAAAAAATCAAATACCTTGGAATAAATTTAACCAAGGATGTCAGAGATCTCTATGATGAGAATTACAAAAAATTAAAGAAGTAGAAGACACAAAAAAATGGAAAATATCTTCCATCTTCATGGATTTGAAGAATTGATATTATCAAAATGTCCACACTACCAAAAGCAATTTAGCTTCAATGCAATATCAATCAAAATTACTCTCCTAGAAATCAACAAAAAACTCATCCTGGTGAGGATGTGGGGAAAAATGGTACCCTAATCCACTGTTGGTCAGAAATGTAAACTGGTAAAAGCCACTGTGGAAGACATTATGAAGATAACTCAGAAATCTGAATGTAGACCTACCATATGATCCACCCTTCCCATTGTGAATTTACTGAAGGGAAATGAAATCAGCATATGAAAGAGTTACCTGAAACCCATGTTTATTTCGGCTCAATTCACAACAGCTAAGAAAGGGAATCAACCCAAATACCCATCACCTTAAGTATGGATAAAGAAATTATGGGATATATACACCATAATTTGTTTTTCATTATGAGTAAAAAAAATTACTATGTGACAAAAGCCAATCTGAAAAAGGATACATACTATATGATTCCAATCATAAGACATTCTGGAAAAGGTAAAACTGTGAAGAAAGAAAGAGGATCAGTGGTTGTTAGGGGTTGGTAGAGTTAGGGATGAGAAGGCAGATCATAGAGGCTTTGCTTGGAATCTATACAATTCTGTGTAACATTATAATGATGGATACATATCATTACACACTGGTCAAAATAGTTACAATGAGGCCGGCTCCATGGCTCACTTGGTTAATCCTCCGCCTACAGGGCTGGCATCCCATATGGGCGCCTGGTTCTAGTTCCAGTTGTTCCTCTTGTAGTCCAGCTCTCTGCTGTGGCCCGGAAAGGCAGTGGAGAATGTCCCAAGTGCTTGGGCCCCTGACAACTTAATGGGAGACCAGGAGGAAGCACCTGGCTCCTGGGTTCGGATTGGCGCAGTGCACCAGCTGTAGCGGCCATTTGGGGGGTGAACCAATGGAAGAAAGACCTTTATCTCTGTCTCTCTTTCACTTTATAACTCTGCTTGTCAAATAAAATATTTGCAATGTACAACACTCAGGATGAACACTAACAATCTGTGGAATTTGGGCAATAATACATCAATTTTACAAAAGTGTCACTCTAACATGTTGAAGGTTGTGGGGCTTGATGTGTGAAAGAGGGTATGTGGGAACTCTATTTGCTGTTCAATTTTTCAGGGAATAAAAAACTGCCCTAGAAATAAAGTCTACATCTGGAAGCCACAACATTTGCTGTTTTAAGATTTAGCTATTTTTGTCTATATTATAGCAGATACTGAATATTTTAGTTTTTAAAAAGTTAATATCTGATTACTTTTGCAATTTCCTTTTCTATTCTTTAAGAATTGAATTTTTGGAATTCCTTACTTCACCATTTTAACTGACTTCAATCTGAACATTTCACATGATCTCAAAAAAGAATGCCATTATAAGAATCCACTGCTAATATTTGGAAGCAGGAATTTATTGCATACAGTCCATGTAGGAGAAATCACATCAGATACTATTTGTCAGATGAGTAGCTGAGGTCAGTGGTCAGAGGTTGGTGCTGGAATATAGTCAAATGTATAGGGTCCTGAGACCTTGGAAGGAATGATATAGTCATATTTAACAATTTTGCTGAGGGCTTGCCTAGTGAGGCTGTTCAAAATTACTTCATAAGAACATTTGAGTGGGTGAAGGAAATCAACTCCTCAGAAATAATGGCATTAAGTTTTGAAAGAAGACATTTTTCCAGAAATAAGCTTTGTTCAGGTGAGGTTTGAGTCTCCTTTAGAACTTATCCAGCAATGGTAATTATGGGGCAGAGTGGGTTAAAGCCACCACTTGGGAAGCCTGCATCCCATTTTGGAATGCCTTTTTGAGTCCTAGATACTCCATTTCTGATCCAGCTTCCTAGTGCACCTAAGAAGCAACAGATGATAGCTCAAGTACAAAGGTTTTTGCCACCCATGCAAGAGATCCAGATAGTTTCTGCTTTCTGGTATCAGCCTAGCCCAGCCCCAGTTGTTGTGGGCATTTAGGGAGCAAATAATCAAACAGAAGACCTCCCTCTGTCTCTTCCTGTTACTCTTCCTTTCAAATACATTTCTTAAAATTTATTTTTAAAGAATATACCCAGCAATCAGAAATGTGTAAGAATATAACAACCTTCCCAAAAAACTATTCAGATTTCTCCTATTTTCTCATTTTCTGTTAGTTGAAAATGCTTCAATTTCATCATTGTCTGATCTCTTTCTCTTGTGTGTCTAGCAAAAGTTGTAAGTTTTCCTAAAGATTAGTGAAATCACTGGTGTTTTACTAAAAGTTTATTGGGGAAAACTTCAAATAAATAAGCAGTTTATGAAGGAATAATTTAAGAAAGGATGAAGTAATATAAAAAATAAAGCCAGCAATGGCATACCATCCACAACTAATTTCAAGGAAAAAAAATCCTGCTTATGCTCTACTTGAAGAGAACAATTAACAAGAGAAACAATGGACCACAGTAAAGTCATCTTTGTTGGTTCAGCATGAACAATTTTCATGGAAAAAATTAAGGTGGAGCATACTTTCTACTCCATGGATGCCAAAATTATTGTGTCCCCATCAGTGGCAGGCAATATCAGAGCTTTCAGTGGAATTTTCAACAAGTGAGACCAAAGTCCTGAAGCTGTCTTTAAAGAAATGTATCAGGAAATGAAATCTGGCTTGATCTTGATGAAAAAGCATATTCAAAACAATGGCTATCAAGAAGTAGAACTGGTCAAGATGATGCAAAAGTAGATGGATCAATCAAGAGCAAAGACCATGGCAACAGTTTGGGGGGACACTCAAAACATTTTGCTAATTGGATTTGCAGAGCGTCAAAGAATAACACCTGCTTATTATGAACGTATTTTGAGAAAGTCATCCCACATTTTAACAGTAAAATTACAGAGAAAGGTATACCACAATGTGTTTCTCCACAACGTTCCAATAATTCTTATCAAATGAGCAATTCTGAGTGAATTTCAATGAAAAATTGAGAGTCTACCTTACAGTCCTTGTTTCCTTCTGACTTACTTTTGTTTCCTAATTTTTAACAGTTTTTGTTTTTACTTATTTGAAGAGTACTCCTCAAATTTCCACAACAGCCAGTGCTGGGCCATGAGCCCAGGTGGGTTGCAAGGACCCAATTAATTAAGCCATTATGTGCCATCTTACTGCTGTGCATTAGCAGGAAGCAGTATCAGAATCACAGCAGGTACTAAAACACAAGGCACTCCAGTATGGGATGCATGTGAGCTGAGCATTGCCACAAAGCCCAACAGTTTCCTAATCTTAAAACAGTTTTGAAGCCACACATTTTTCTTCAGTTAATAGTGTAAAAAGGACTGCATTGACATGGTAAGTTTTCCATGACCCTTAGTTCTTTATGGATGGTCTCACTGCATACAATCTAATCAAAACTAGGTGATATTCAAGTAATTTAATGGCATCATTACCAGGGTTCCCAGAGTTCATGTTACTTTTATTAATACTCAATAATGAAACATAATGACTTAATAAAAATATGAGTAACATGTGTATTATGAAAAAATCCATTAATGAATTTTAAATTTTGGCATTGAATTAAACTTTTGTCTCCATGAAATTTTTGAAGACCCATATACATAACCATCTTTTTTTATTTCACCCATGATTTAACTGGAATATTATGTATTTATTATTTACCAATATTTATTACAAAACAGTCTCTTTAACAAATGGTGTTGAGAAACTGAATCTCCACATGCAAAAGTATCAAAAAAGATGCCTACCTTGCATTACAACCTATACAAAAATCAACTGATATTGGATCAAGGATCTAAACATAATCCCTGAAACCAACAGAATACTAAAAAAATGGGAAACAATGCAAGACACTGGCACAGGCTAATATTTCTTGGATAAGACCCCATTAGCACAGACAACAAAAGCAAAAATGACAAATGGGATTACTTCAAGTTAAGCTTCTGCACAACAAAGGAAACACTCAATAAAGTGAATAGGCAACCATAGAATAGGAGAAAATATTTGCAAACTAGGCATCAAATAAAGGATTAATATCCAGAATATATTAAGAGCTCAAGAAATACTACAACAAAACAAATAATCCAGTTAAGAAACTGGCAAATGGTGGGGGGCTGGTGTTGTAGTGAGTGGGTTAAGCCATAGCCTATGATGTCAGCATCCCATATAGGTGCTGGTTCCAGTCCCAGCTGCTCCACTTCCAATCCTGATAATATGTCTGGGAAAGCAGTGGACGGTAGCCCTCAGTCCTTGGGCTCCGCTCCCATGAAGGAGACCTGGAAGAAGTTCCTGGCTACTTCCTTCACCATGGCCATTGCGGCCATTTGGGGCATGATCCATGAAAGGAAGTTTCATATTCTCTATAACTCTTTCAAATAAATAAGTGAATCTTTAGAAATGGGCAAAGGACATGACAAGGCACTTTTCAAAGAATGAATAACATATTGGCAACAGACACATGAGAGAGTGTTCAGGATTGCTAGCCATCAGGAAAATACAAATAAAAACCCCAATGAGGTGTCACCTCATTGCAGTTAGAATGGCTATAATCCAAAAATCAAAAAATAACAAATGCTGGGAAGGATATGGAGAAAATGGCATCCTAATACACTGTCAGGAATGTTAACTAGTACAACCATTATGGAACACAGGATGGAGAGTCCTCAGAATTCTGTAAATAGGTCTACCATATGACCCAGTCATGACATTCCTGGGAATTTACCCAGAGGAGATTATATCACCATATGAAAGAGGTATCTGTATCCACGTTTATAGCAGCTAAATTCATAATAGCTTGGGTATGGAATCAAGCAAGACATTCATCACCTGATTACTGGATGAAGAAAATGTACTTTATATACACAATGGAATACTACTCAGCCATAAAAGACTGGAACCATGTCTTTTGCAACAAAATGTATGCAACTGGAGACAATTGTGCTCAGTGATATAAGCCAGACCGAAAAAGAAAAATACTGCATATTTTCTCTTATTTGTGATAGCTAGCAAAGAGTTCAAAAAACAAAAAAATATGAATATATGAATGGAATTGACATCCTATAATATTTGTTTATTGCCCTTGTCTATATTCCTGTGAAACAATGCTCTTTCTACTTTTTACTTGTTGAACATTACATGTAGCTGATCCTTAACCCTGTGATTATAAAAATACATTGAAAAGATGTTATCATAAAAATTAAATGAAAAAAGGAAAGGAAGAGGAAGGAAGGAGGAAGGCAGGGAAGGAGGGAAGTATCCTTAAGTTCTTATAATTATATCTATGAAACACTTGGAATTGATTTTATTTGTAGTAATAAAAAAATTAAAAATAAAAATGCATTTGGCCATTTTTATGTAAGTGTAGATTTCATCTGCTTTCTGGTAAAGTCTGAAATATCAAATATTCATGATTATTAAAGGATGAAAATCTCTTATCAGTGGGACAATCTGGGTTTTATTGTAATCATCTATTTTACTTCAAGCTCTTGTCATCTGGTAATGTACATTATGTGATAGAAACACAAGATCTTTATCACAAGTGTAACTACTGCTCCATAGTTAACATAAAATACTTGACCCTTATCTATAGCATTGCTATACTGTTTCCAATACTCTTTAAACATCAATTATATTGAGTGTTGTGTATCTCTCTTATTTTAGCATAGTTCTTCATTTTTCTAATAAAACCTGAATTCAAGCCTATTTTTTCATTCTATAGACTTATGATCATTTCTTAAATATGATGTCAGCATATGAAACTTGAGTATACAGGCCGTTAAATATGTGATACTGTGTTGTGTTAATGATTAGATTCAATACCTGTCATATCATTTTGACCCATTATTCTGAATGACACTACCATCTTATTTCTTCATTAATTACATACTTATTCAGTGTGTTGTAGGTACCACTTTCTTGAGACAGAGAATGAAACATAACCAATGTTTAATCAAATGAAGTTTGGGTAAAAAGTGAATACAAACCAGTTATATATAATCAGGCTATGTTGGATAGTTTTATCTGTTGTTTAATCTATCATAAATGATAGATTACACAGAGCCATATGCTCCATATGTACAATATCTAGTGAAATCCCTGGACATTTTCTATAAATTTCAAGGTAAAAATCTCTAGTATAATTTTGAACACAATATAAACAATTTGATGGTGTTAAAAATAACAACCATTTACTTATTTTGCAGTTGATACATTGCTGCATGTTTCACAGTGACTTTATTTCAAAACTGATTTTAATTTAGTAACAGAGTCTGTATAGTACTTTTTCCAAAGAGTGCATGAAGGCACAAAATAAAGCAAATGAAACAAAATAGTTACTAGACAAGTAATAATCATAGTACAATAAGTTTTTAAAAGTTTCCACAAAAAAGCCCTGACACTGTTCATATTAACATTACCTTTTGTTAACAGTAAAATAAATTTAAAATACTACATACAACTGTAATTTTATAATGAACAACAGTAAAAAAAATGTTTTAACATACACTCTAAAAGAAAAGTACATTATTCAACTACGAACATTTCAAACATCTCTTAGACATCTCACTCTTGAAAATTTAAGAACAATTTTGAATTTTTTGCAATAAAATACTAAAAGGCACATAAAAGCTTTATAAAAAATAAATTTATTTTTGCTGAGTTACTTGAATGTTAAAATTTAATTCTTCTTGATGGAATGATATAGGAAATTGTGTCAGCCATTTTACTGTGCTCTGAACAACTGTATTTAGATGTTCTATTTTATTTCCCATCAGTGACTATAATTCCTTTCACCAATGTTTTAATGCTAAACAAGATTTAATCGAAAGTTGTAACACATTTTTAAGATAAATATTTATGGATCCAACCTGCTTGCTTAGCTTTGAAATCAGACAGATCTTCTAATTTTTAATTTATTCTTTGTAAGATTAATTATTCTGCATTAGTGAAACAGTACTGTAGGATTTTTTCATATCCAATAGTGGGCCTAGTTCATATTGGAAAAGTTATTCATTTATTTGGACCATAAATAATTTAGGTCCACTTTTTTATTGTTTACTTCTCAACATGTTTCTGGTCTAGGTTATCTGGATAATACTTTGGTTTTACTGGTTCAGACATGCACTTAACATACAGAACAACTTTAAACAATTTTCTAAGTGCTGACACTTTTCAAACTAAAAGGAAAATTTACTAAATTGTACTTATTTCATTCAAACTGAAATGAAATGAGATTAAGCAATTGGCCATAAGCTGCCAGAGAAATATACTTTTCAATTAAATGTAGAGGCAATGTATGGATATAAAGTGAATGCAGTTTTCAGAGCTATATAGGATTTTCATTTTCATAAAGCTGAACTATAAATGATACATTAATCCCATTAAGTAATTCCTTCACATTTAGTTGCAGAGAATTCTAGGGTTCTTCAAGAACAGAAAAGTGAATGCTCATCTCTAGAATCATGGCCCCTAAATTAAACTATTGGTAGTGTTCCCACTTAAGAGAAATCTTGAATCTTCAGATGTACTGAAATTGGATTCTGTACAATGTACAGAGTCTTATTTGTTGGTAATATAGACCATAGTAAATTGCTCCCAAGACTTCATTTTTTGTATATTGTCACTTTGAGCACTCAGTGGTATCATTTTACTAAGCAAGGAAAAGGTGGAAGGAAATTACGAAGAATTAAAAGCTTGCTCTTCAGGAAAATGTATTTCACGCTCCTTTTTTGAAAACTGCTAGGATGACCAAGAACTAGGTACTCAGTAAACAGGCACTGACTTTTATTTAAGTTTATTTACAATGTATTAAATATATTCCTCCATAATTTTAAATCATGTAACTTCCCTGGCATGGTTCTTATTTTGGTACATATATTACTTACCCAGAGGAAGATAGTACCTTTTATCTTGAAGATGCATTTAGATTCTTTTAAAAGCCAAATTTTAATCTTAAAACTATCATAATTCATGTTTTTACCTACAAATATTATTTGAATGCATTTTACATGATAGTAAATCTGCAGGTGTAAGTTATTTGAAAATAGTTACTTGAAATTCACTTCCTGAGCAACCATAGGTTTTTGAAGGCATTTTATCCTTAGGGTCCCAAAGTTACCCTACACAAGTCTCAAAACCATAAAGAAAAGAATCTATATGGAAATGCTTTTGTTCAAGGAAGTTGCATGTAAGGGTTAAAGAAAATTATTCACCATCCTCTTTGTTCAAGTATCTAATATGCTTGTACTACATTTCAATTTTATTGGTGGGAGGTGAACATTTGCAAAAAACTTTTAAAGTATAAAATGTAGTTATCAATGGCTATCTAGTACCTCTTTAAAGAAATTTTTGGATACTAATACTACAAATATAAAGGAATTCTGTTTTTAACTATAATTTAAAGGTAAAAAACACTACAAAATATTTTTCTCAGAGAATTTAAAGTCACATTATATAAAGTTTTGTTCATGTTGTCCTTCAGTAATGAAAATGACATTGCTGAACAGAATATTAGTATGAACACTCACACCACTCTCTACTGTCATTTCCATGGAGACTAATATCCCCCATTTGTATCTCTGGGGATATATCAATGCTAAAAGCAGAATTCAATCTCAGGCTTCTGGATTCTCTGGTTGAGCCAAAGGACCAAGGATGCATGCAGCATATCTTTTTATAAGATAAAGTGTTAGCATTTTAGAGAATGGTTCAAAATCTGTTACCAGTATAGAATGTACAAACAAGTAAACTGTCACATATCACCATGAAATTACTTGGATTGGGTTATTTAATCCATCATCTGAATTGGAACCTATAAGAGAAATTTTGCTAAGAGGGGCTTCTTAAGACATTTCTTTTTTAGAAAGATCATGTCATGAATTAATTCTTAGGCTCTCAGATGCTAAAAGTTATACCTATATATATGGCACTCTAGGATAGGAAGGTTTGTTTTTTGAAGGGTCATAAAATACACAATTAACTCATCTATAAAGCATTTGTTACTCTTCAAGGGCTACCTCTAAACAGAAAAGACTTGTTCTTTCAAACACTGGCACAATTCACAAAGTGTTACTTGAAAAACAAGAATTTTGTGAAGAATAACTTCATGTTCTTCCATAACAAAGCAAAGCAAAGCAAAAAGGATAATATGTTAAACTCAAAGATCACTAGTTTCACTTTAAACTGGTTTCCAAATAGCATATAATTCAAATTGTGTTTTTGCCCATATTCAAAATTGTAAGGATAGGTATGGCAGTGTGGCACAATAGGTTAATCCTCCCCCTGTGGCGCCGGCATCCCATATAGGCACTGGTTCTAGTCCTGGCTGCCCCTCTCCAATTAAGCGCTCTACTAATCGCCTGGGAAAGCAGCTCTGGCCATTGCAGTCATCTGGGGGGCGAACCAGTGGAAGGAAGACCTTTCTTTCTGTCTTTCCCTTTCACTGTCTGTAACTCTACATCTCAAATAAATAAATAAAAAATCTTTTGTTAAAAATTCAAGGATAACTTTCCTTAAGAAATACTCACTTAAGAGCAATACATCAACACTGTAACATATTAGTTGCCTCCAGTTACACATGCTGATGAAAAGTTCATAAAAGAGAGCAGTGGATGAGCAATCAAATTTTCAATACTTATACATAAATTATAGCAATGCATACAGAACATAACCAAACAAAACACAGCACAACTGGAAACAAAACAATATTAAATATGCTTTCTTTTATAATGGTAAACCAAAGGAATCCTTAAGTAGGCTAAATGTGCAGTTTTATGTCTTGTCAAATGGATTTCCTGAAAATGGTTATCAAATCACTGTCCTACATATCTCCCAATCATTTTTAATATTAATTTTTAAAGTTCCTTATTTTATTAAGAAATCTATATGAACGAACCTATTTTCTTATTTTAAAAAAGTATTACAAATTTTAAAATGTCAGTACTTTTCTCAATTACAGTCTTAAACTTCACATATTTTAGTGAATGACTACTTCTACATAATAGATTCACTGAAAGAGAAGTTTTTAAGAGTAACTGAAGTATCTTTCATACTGTCTTTATCAATGCCTAACACTAAAATGTAGTTTTATAAATCAATTTTTAAAACTCTTTAATTTGGATACATTTTAATAGAATCTTGCTGATTCAAGAACATGGAATTTGGGCACAGGGCACTTCCACGAAAAAAAATCTGGGGGTTATTTCACAGCTGCGGTAGCTCTCATTATTTTCTCTTCTGTTTTGTAGGTTATCTCTGAATTAAAGCAAGTACTCAATGTTTTTCAATCTTCCTTGACTAAATTAGACATCAGCCATAATTAAAATAGTTTTTAATTTAAAATATAGCTTCCTATAACTTTGCTAATAGAACATGGATTTTGTGAAATACAAGAATGTTCTGGTTTAAAATAATATGAGCCTGTAGCTGATACCAAGTTTTTCATATTGATAGGAAAGTCAGAACTGTATCAATTTGTTTTTCTTTTGCAATTTTTTTAGGTTTCTGAGAGAAATAATTCCTAAACCAAAACTTGGTCTTGGATTTATACAAAATTAAATTGTCATAGATGAAAATATTCAAGTTTAACACTGTTTTTCTCTGGAAATGGGATGACATATTCTCTGGAGTAGTTTCTTTAAAAATTTATATTAATTCCTTTAGGTTAAGAGTTTAACATTAATTTATAGAAAAATGTTCCCATTGGTTATCCTAATAAACAGAATGAGACAATATTGCTTCTCAAGGTAGCTACTGTAATTTTAGAGAGATATTTATGCACTCATGAAGACAAATATTTTTCTAGTTGATTGGGAGTAAAGGAGGTCTAGTTTGGTGATGGTATCTATAGAAAGAAGGTCATGATAAATCAAGTTATAGCTCTCCCATCAGTGATATTATCCCCTTGGAAGGGTTTGGATTTTCTTTTGAGAAAATCTTTTATGTCAATTCTGAACTTTTTTGCAACACGGGGAACACATGCTTGAAATGTTGAGAGAAAGCATGTAGCTTTCAGGCATCATTCCATCATGGCTTAAACCTTTGGGAGAATACTATAGCTAATTTGTTTTAGGGAAGGAATTTAGATTTCCAATAAACCAAAGGAAACTTGGGAGCACATAGGAGTAAGATGTTTCCAAACAGCTTCAGAATTCTGCCTTCCAGTGCAAAAAGCCATTCTGGAAAACACTGAATCACTATCCATGACACTGAAATGGTCCTTTTATTCCTAAATATTTTTCTAATATATTTTGGAACTTTTTTGGTTCTTAGGAATACTTTTAGTTTTATGTCATGAGGATTCCTACTAAATGAGAATTAAGGCAGTCAGAATGATCACACATCTTTAACCAATACAATATATAGACAGATTAATCATTTTCTTTCAACATGGTGTTTATAAATTCTTTATTGGTCCCAAAGAAGGGGATGGATTCATATATTTTAAAGACTTGGGGTTCTGTGATATACACACAATTCTTTAAAAATATAGTGGTGGTATTGTATAAAACATTTCAAAAATATTGGTTATTTGAAAATGTCATATTTGGTATACATTTTGAATCCAATATTATAATATAAAGAAGACAGTTTGTTAAACACAGTCTATAAGTGACAAATTCTCATGACTCTCAGTCCACCTTGTAACACAAAAATATTTGATGGTCAACAAAAATGAATTTCCATCAAAAATATGAATTTAAAAACCAGTCATCCTAGATGTTATTGGCCATGGATTTTCATTATGGGAAGAAAACACATTTGTAATCTTACTTGTAGATTTACTAGCAGCATATTTGTTGGAATGAGTAGATATTCGGATACATGGTGAATGTATTCAATTGATGAGTAAATTAAACAAAAGCTTGTGTGAGGAGGCACTTGAGCAGCATGTTATAAACTGATCTTTGGTAAAGGCAAAAATGGAAAAACAACACTTCATTTACTGTTAATGAACATATTTCAATTATTAAAACTGAATGTTTCCAGACATATTAAGGTGTTGGTCTAATATGTCATAAAAATGGTAAATGCCATGGCTAAAAACTTCTGCTTATGTTTTCCTGTTAGTGTATTTTAAATAGATTATGATACAAAGCTTTAGTATTCAGAGATGGTCATTTTCACTCTTTCCAACTTATTGTGGGGGATGAGGAAAAAAAAGTGCATAACTGGTCACAGTATTGGTTGTGCAGTGAGTGGCTGAGTGGTATTTTTCAGATCTACAAATTAACTAAATAAATTATTTAAAGATTATAAAATACTAATGTCCAGTGTTTTACAAAACCATTTTTCTTCTATAGTTTCTTTAACCTACATCACAAGTTTGTATCCAAAGCAACTTATTTGGGAAAGAGTGCTTCCATGCCCAAGGTTTTAATGCCTTCTGAATCTGTTTTGTTTGAAATTAGGCATTTCTGGTAAGTACTAAAAAAATAATTGATGGTATATTCACTAGAAAAAAATGAAGTGAACATAACAAAGGAGTTGGCTTACTATAAAAATTTTGGCACTTGTTTTCACTGTATCACTAGACTTTATAATATCAGTCTGTTGTTACGTATTTTAGTCAAATATGTAGAGATCTCTAATACATTTGTCACAGCAAATCCAAAAGTTGCAAGCAGTCAGCAATATTTGAAAATTATTTCAATTGGCCCACATTTGAAAGTTATTATAGCTAGTCAGTAACATTTTTAAATCAATTAAACTGTTCAGCTCACAGATTATATTTACTATGATGGCTTAAGCACTAATTGATGGAAAATAGTTGGTAATTGTACATAAAAATAGATCTTCAATTTTATAGAATTAGGAAACTTGCTTTTTAAGAGGTGTTTAATTAAAGCAAAGTTTCTATTGTATTTGTATTTCTTAAACTGTACTGTTGGGCATATGGAATTGCAGTGGATAGTACGGCTGAAAGAAAATGGGTGGTGGACCAGATGTTACATAATTAGTATGGTATCCTCCTCCTTCAACATTAAAGTATGGAGCAGGCTGATAAAAACAAGTTACATTGTCTGTACTGGGTAAAATATTTTGTTCTCCAAGTACTCTTAAAGCCATGAGGGTGATCATATTGAGTGTCTGTCTTCTTTCATGTCCCATGAGGCAAACAGTGCTTTCATTCACAACTCCACGCAAGGTCATAAGGTAGTCATACTTGCTTTTTTCTTCACCTATGAAGTGGTTGCGGAGGTACGATTCAATTTTCTTTTGTTGTTCGACTACATCAGGAAAATCAATGAAGAATCTGGAACACATATAACGTTCCAGGGTCTTGATTTCTGCTTCACATGCTGGCTTGAAATCACGAACTAGTAAGTTACTATACTTCAGAAGGCCACCACCTCTAATCTCTTCAGGCTTTCTGGTAGATATAAGCTTGTACTGCAAATGTGTCATTGCTTCTTGGAAGTTTCCATACATGCTTTCAGCCACCACAGTTGGAAAGGATTCTTTGGTGAGCTTAGCATTTTTGTCATAATAGAAATCTAACATGGGATCCAAAACTATTTGAAAGGAATCAACACTAAATTCAAATTGTCGTCTGAGTGAATTCACAAATTTTAGCTCTACATTCTTACCAGTGTTATTAGAGAGAGAGATGAGACTCCAACGATCATGCTGATTGCAAACTTTGACCATTTTCTGCACATAAGCATCTTTCATGGTCTTTGGGGTGATCTTTTCCTTTTTGACACCTTTTGGTAAAAAGTCAAGTAGACAGCCTAGAACTGTATCCTTAACAAGTTGAAATTCTTGATCACTTGGAAGTTCAACACCAAAAATAATGTCCAGATCCTTATAACTGATTCCATTACGGCTTGCAAGTACGTAACTTGCGGTGGAACCATTTAATCGAGCATCTTTAACAATAATTCCTTGTTCTATGAGTTGGTTTTTCACAACATGAATGACATCTTTTGGTTTTACCTCCAGTGTGGGGAAATTCCCTCTTCCATGAATTGGAGTTACTCCATCTAATACTTGGTCCAGTGTTTTAATCTGATCCCAAGTGAGACTGCTGAATCTGATTTCAGACATTGTGAAGTCAGTAGTCCAACTGGACAGCAAAAAAAATATTGAGAAGTAATGTTAGTATGTGAAAACCAACATCATACCTAAAGCATATGAAAGGTTAAAAACAGATTTACCTTAAATATAAGCCACGCTAATATTAGGAAGGAAATTACAAATGTATCAAATTGTGTTTTAATCTAAAAGTAAAATAAAAGCCAGAAGTATCTTATCAAAATACTTAGAGTTGGTTAATGCAAACAGATGCTGTACCTATAGTTACTGTTGATAGAAACAATGACTTTTTATATTTATTAATGAAAATACTGTAACAATAGCATTTGATGGTATAAATTTTATTCATGTGATAACCTTAATCATGTTTAAAGTGAGACAAGACACTGTATCTGAATGCGTTAGAACCATTAGATTTAAAGGCAGTGTTTAAAAACAGTATACAGCATCTTTAATTCACAAGCATCACACTATTTTCATACATGAGCACACATCAAAAAGTTATGGAAAAATGGAATTAAAACATACAGATAAGCTGGACTTGTTGCACAGCAGGTGAAACCACCACCTGCGACATCAACATTCCATATTGGCACTGGTTCATGTCCCTGCTGGCTCCACTTCTAATCCAGCTTCCTGCTGGTGACCTTGGAAAAGCAGCAGAAGATGGCCCAAGTGTTTGGGCTCCTTCCACTCACATGGGAGACCTATTGTGGACATCTGAGGCATGAACTAGGAGATGGAAGATTCTCTTTGTCTCTGTCTCTCCCTCTTTCTGTGTGACTCTGATATTCAAATAAATAATTTTTTAAAAAAAGATAAACAATTTTATTCCAAAAAAATTTAAAACCAATGCATACTTACTTCTAATATGCATTTCCCTGGACTTCTTGAAGTATCTTTTGTACATTATTCGGGTTCATATCTATTACTACTCTCATTTTAAGTAATATTACTGACATCCTCTATTAGAGTATAGATTCATTGAATAAGGAAATCAGGATGAAAAAAAGTACAAGCTTGATTACTGCTTCTATAAGTCCAGTAGACCTTTAAGATATGTTATTTGAAGGAAATAATATCAATTGGAAATGAAAAAACAACTACTAAATTTGTACAAGAAGATGTGCAATATAATATATTCAGATAATTTAACAGTTTGATAGTGTTTGCAAATTAAAATTTTATAATGTGCATAAACACAATGAATACAGTTAGATGTAATTATGTACAATTAGAGTGACTACAAATACTCGATTAAGCTATCTAAGAAAATAAATACAGGAGAGTAAACAAAGTTCATCATGTACATAATTTTGGAGTTAGGCATGTTTTCCCACATTCCAGAAATAAAAACTACATAAAGCTTAAAAACGTATTGGTGTAAACAATATTCATCATTTGCTAAAGGAACTACTAGGAGAAGATACAAATATTTAGAATTTAGTGCTATGTATTTCCCTACTAGAACCAGAACAAATAGAATCATCCTATTTGACATCCCTAGAACAAACTTTGATAGTTCAAGAATTTTTTTATGGATTACAATGGCTCCCCCCCCCCCATAACTTCCCTCCTGCCCACAACCCTCCCAACTCCTGCTTCCTCTCCCATTCCATTCAAATCAAGATTCATTTTCAATTCTCTTTATATACAGAAGATCAATTTAGTATAAATTAAGTAAAGATTTCATCAGTTTGCAACCACACAGAAACACAAAGTGTAAAATACTGTTTGAGTACTAGTTATAGCATTAATTCACATTGAACAACACATTAAGGACAGAGAAATTACATGAGGAGTAAGTGCACAGTGACTCCTGTCGTTGCCTTAACAAATAGACACTCTTGTTTATGGCATCAGAAATCTCCCTAGGCTCTTGTTATGAGTTGCCAAGGCTATGGAAGCCTTTTGAGTTCACCAACTCTGACCTTCTTTAGACAAGGTCATAGTCAAAGTGGAAGTTCTCTCTTTCCTTCAGAGAAAGGTACCTCCTTCTTTGATAACCCGTTCTTTCTACTGGGATTTCACTCAAAGAGATCTTTCATTTAGGTCCTCTTTTTTTTTTTTTTTTGCCAGAGTGTCTTAGCTTTCCATGCCTAAAATACTCTCATGGGATCTTCAGCCAGATTCAAATGCCTTAAGGGCTGATTCTGAGGCCAGAGTGCTATTTAGGACATCTGCCGTTCTATGAGTCTGCTGTGTATCCCGCTTTCCATGTTGGATCATTCTCTCCCTTTTTGATTCTATGAGTTAGTATTAGCAGACACTAGTCTTGTTTATGTGATCCCTCTGACTCTTAGACCTATCAGTATGATCAACTGTGAACTGAAATTGATCACTTGGACTAGTGAGATGGCATTGGTACATGCCTCCTTGATGGGATTGTATTGGAATCCCCTGGCACATTTCTAATATATTTCAAGAATTTTACAAAATACCAATTAAGCAATATTAGATCTGTGTCAGTGAGAAGACAAAACTAAAATTATTCTCTATGTGTAATAGTCATAAATATGAATTAAAAGAATATTTATTTTTATTACATAAATGCCCTAATTAAATGGTTACTTGTTTTGTTCAAAGCCATGTTTGTTTCAAATGTTTATACAATTTCTTCTGTTATGTCAATATCCAAATCGATCTTTAAAGATGGATGGGCACAATTTATTAAACATAAGATTTTTGGATCCTGGTAATTTATTCATCAAGTGAAATTATCTACATAGTATGCTTAGGACACTGGAAACAACAAGATGCTTTGTGAAGTGATGGAACATGTAACAAAAACTGGCAATAATCCTATTTTCTGATATGTTTCCTAGAATTATCAATGAATTATTTGTAAATAACAGCTTATTATTCTCAAATTCTTAAACTGGAAACTGAATAGTTAATGATACTGGATAGCTTTATGTAAAAGTTTTAAGAAAGCCAGCAATTTAACTAATAAGTACTCCAGAAATATAATATAAAGTAAATAATTTTAAATGAATAGATAGCAGAGGTTCAAAGATTCCTTAATATTCAAGTTTCTTTTGCAAAGGAAAATTTTCTTTCCTTAGTGGAAAATTGCCTTTTCCAATGTTAGTGAAAAGTTAAAAATTCAATGACCTAACCCTGGGCCTACAATCTCCATGTAGCTCATCTATGATCTGAAAACAAAGAACATTTTTGTTGGTAACTGACATTACTGAAATTACCAAATTGATTCCCACGCTGAAGTTGCTAGGATCTTAATTTGCAAATAAAATCATCCAAAGAAAAGATTAAATTAAGTATCCAAGTGCCAGAATGCAGAAGTCCTTATTTTAAAAGTATTATTAAAATCAAGAATTAGGTAGTCCCACAAAATATCTTGGATCTTCTCATAGATGTAAAAAGAGAAAGGGAGTGGGAAAATTTGTTTCCACACAGACTCATATATGAGGAAAGTAGCGTAGGAAAAGTGTTCATTAGTGTGTAACTTTACAACTATTATTACCTATAGATTTTCTAACTGTCTCACCTTTACAACTGTATTGAGAGCTTCAAAATATATAGAATACTTCAGACCTGGTGCAACATACTTCAAAGTTCATAGAAAATGGAATTAATAAATTTATTTTGGTTCAAAACTTTTGAAGTCCATGCCTAACTTTTTTTCATAAAATGCATTTTTGAACAACTTTTTGAATTCGCTCATACACATAGGTTTCAAAATTTACACCAAAATAAGTTTATCCTTTAATTATGTTTTCCTGTGGCAAAGTAGGCGAAGCCTCCAACTACAGTGGCACCTTTCCATATGGGCAATCGGTTTGTGTCCTGGCTGCTCCTCTTCTGATCCAGCTCTCTGTTATAGCCTGAGAAATCAGTGGACAATGGACCAAGGGCTTGGGGTCCCATGTCCATATGGGAGATCCAGAGTAAGCTCCTGACTCCTGGCTTTGGATCAGCGCAGCTCCAGCTGTTGCAGCCATTTGGGGAGTGAACCAGCAGATGTAAGACCTTTCTCTCTCTCTCTCTCTCTCTCTCTCTCTCTCTCTCTCCTTTTGCCTATCAAATAAATAAATAATTTTTTAAAAAAGAAAATGGATAGCAGATGTGCCAGAAAATTATAACATTACTGTCAAATCTTGATTTCTTTCTGTCTCTCCCTCTCTCTGTTGGTAACTGTACCTCTCAAGTAAACAGACAAAAATCTTTTAAAAAAGATTATTCTCTTTAAAAATAAATTTTTCAGACATTTAAAGAAGAACTAACTCCAATTCTTCTCAAACTATTCAGAACAATCGAAAAAGAGGGAATCCTTCCAAATTCTTTCTATGAAGCCAGCATCACCTTAATTCCTAAGCCAGAAAAAGATGCAGCATTGAAAGAGAATTACAGACCAATATCCCTCATGAAGATAGATGAAAAATCCTCAATAAAATTCTGGCCAATAAACTGCAACAACACATCAGAAAGATCATCCACCCAGACCAAGTGGGATTCATCCCTGGTATGCAGGGATGGTTCAATATTTGCAAAACAATCAACGTGATACACCACATTAACAGACTGAAGAAGAAAAACCATATGATTATCTCACTAGACGCAGAGAAAGCATTCGATAAAATTCAACACACTTTCATGATGACAAACCTAAGCAAACTGGGTATAAAAGGCACATTCCTCAATACAATCAAAGCAATTTATGAAAAACCCACGGCCAATATCCTATTGAATGGGGAAAAGCTGGAAGCATTTCCACTGAGATCTGGTACCAGACAGGGATGCCCACTCTCACCACTGCTATTCAATATAGTGCTGGAAGTCTTAGCCAGAGCTATTAGGCAAGAAAAAGAAATTAAAGGGATACAAATTGGGAAGGAAGAACTCAAACTATCCCTCTTGGCAGACGACATGATTCTTTATTTAAGGGACCCAAAGAACTCTACTAAGAGACTATTGGAACTCATAGAAGAGTTTGGCAAAGTAGCAGGATATAAAATCAATGCACAAAAATCAACAGCCTTTGTATGCACAGGCAATGCCACGGCGAGGAAGAACTGCTAAGATCAATCCCATTCACAATAGCTACAAAAACAATCAAATACCTTGGAATAAACTTAACCAAGGACATTAAAGATCTCTACGATGAAAATTACAAAACCTTAAAGAAAGAAATAGAAGAGGATACCAAAAAATTGAGAAATCTTCCATGCTCATGGATTGGAAGAATCAACATCATCAAAATGTCCATTCTGCCAAAAGCAATTTACAGATTCAATGCAATACCAATCAAGATACCGAGGACATTCTTCTCAGATCTGGAAAAAATGATGCTGAAATTCATATGGAGACACAGGAGACCTCGAATAGCTAAAAATAAATTTTTCATGAACTTTAAAATTTTCTTTAATATTTCTTAATAATAAAAAATAACAGTGAAGTCTACTAACTAGAATGTGGTGAAATGGTATCCTTGGTTGAACAATATATTACTAATCAAAATCAGGGTTTTAATAAGCAGCTAGGTTTACTTTTTTTAACATTTCTCTTGCTACAGGTACAAAAAACTTAGTTTTTAAAATCCAGTCTCTTGCTTACATTCTAAGGAATTTTTAAATACCAACTTAGGCCGGCGCCGTGGCTCAACAGGCTAATCCTCCGCCTTGCGGCGCCGGCACACCGGGTTCTAGTCCCGGTCGGGGCGCCGGATTCTGTCCCGGTTGCCCCTCTTCCAGGCCAGCCCTCTGCTGTGGCCCAGGAGTGCAGTGGAGGATGGCCCAGGTGCTTGGGCCCTGCACCCCATGGGGAGACCAGGAAAAGCACCTGGCTTCTGGCTCCTGCCATCGGACGAGCGCGGTGCGCCGGCCGCAGCACGCCGACCGCGGCGGCCATTGGAGGGTGAACCAACGGCAAAAGGAAGACCTTTCTCTCTGTCTCTCTCTCTCTCACTGTCCACTCTGCCTGTAAAAAAAAAAAATACCAACTTACTGTCTTACTGCTATATGCACATAAATCAGAAATTACAAATGTAACAAACAGCCTTAGAAAAAAAGGATCATGCTAATAAATCTGATACATATATATATAATATATGAAGATACAAAATATAATGAAATATTTATCACAATGGAATATAGGCCATTTGTTTTGATGAGGAATCTATGCACACTGCACAAATTAATACCTCTATTAACATGGACAATCACGATTTGACAGTAATGTTATAACTTTCTGGCACATCTACTATTTATTTGAAAGGCAGAGTTACAGAGAGAAAGAGAGAGAGAGAGAGAGAGAGAGAGAGAGAGAGAGAGAGAAAGTCTTCTATCTACTGGTTCATTCCCCAAATGGCCGCAATGGCCAGAGATGGGCCCATCCAAAGCCAGGAGCCAAGCAGGAGTTTCTTCTGGGTCTACCATGTGGGTGCAGGGGCCCAACAACCTGAGCCATCTTCCACTGCTTTCCCAGGCCATAGCACTGAGCTGGATCGGAAGTGGAGCAGCCGGGACACGAACCAGCGCCCATATGGGATGTTGGCACTGCAGGCAATGGCTTTACATGCTACACCACAGTGCTGGTCCCTCTACTATCCATTTTCACATAATATTTGATACCAATATAATGCTATTGATGCAAATTACAAATATGACATAAAAGTAATACAATCTATCTTCATGTATGAATTAAGGCTAATTATCTGTTATATTTCCTAAAACACAGTCAATTTACCATACATAAAAAAACTCATTAGCAAATTTGTTGGAAACTTAATGTGAGTTTTCTGAACAAAATCTATAGTTAAATATAATTTAGATGACTGTTAACAATAAGATTTATAAACTCCATCAAAATAATCTGTCTTGCTAACTACCTAGGGTACAATACAACTTTTAATTATTAAAAATGTATTTAGTGAGCATAATGTATAAAGCTATATTTTCATGTTCTAAAAGCTCAAATTCAAGATGGGAAACCTTCAATAATTTGTCACACAAACCACAATGAAAGTACAAAACCTGATATTCCTAATTTTTCTTTCTCAAATGGAGAGATCAACACTCTTACTGAGTACACAAATCTTTTGGCTCTCTATCTTTTCCCAATTTTGTTATCTTTTAAGATAATACTTTTATCATCTAGCTTACCTAAGGTCAATATGATAATAATGCATTTAATTACAGTAAATATTGAAATCAAAATAATGTAGTTTCTAAATTTAAAAAAAAATCCCACTTTTGGAATATCACCAAGATGGTTGACTAGAGGTTTCTGATGCTCTTCTCTCCGCAACAAAGGTTCAACACAAAGAAAAGACAACTACCTGGAGTGCTTAAGGGAGATGCAGTGGGGATGTGGCAGAGATGTAGCACACAAGATATATAAAGGAAGAATCTAACATACTGCTTTTACTGACCCATCCCTTGAGATCAACAATGAACAAAGAGGGCCTTTTCTTGGTGGGAAAAAATAATGCAGGAGGCTCCCAGCAGGCCCTACTCATGACCACAAACATTTGAGACATTTACTGCTGGAGACTGTTGCATTAATAGACTCTGAGCCCAGTGTGGGGAAATGAAGGGTAACCATACTGCTGTATTATCTTACAGAAAGAAGTTAATGCTACATGGAGCCATCTGGTGATCCTGCTCACTCAAGCTCCTGTGAAGAAACTGGGCTGGTGCCCTAGCAGCTCCACTGACTCACCCTTGACAACCATCCAGGAGCTTTCTTCTACAACCCTGGGAAGAAAGTGACTCACTCTGAATGGTTCAGCTTGTAAAAGCATGCAGAAAACAGTTGGGCAGCACCACCAACCTTTCCACTGCCCCAGGAAACAGCAAGTTAACTATTCACCCACCCTACACTGAGCAGCTTATCTCACTGTGGTATAGAGAAACATATGAACGACCTCCCTGACCCAAGGAAATAGCTGAGCAGCCTTTTCGGAGTGACTTAACCTAACCCACTGAGGCCTCCAGGAAGCAACCAGGTGTTCCTGTTCACCCTCCTGTGGCCTGAAGCAGTTGAACTATTCATTTTCAGGAACTCAGCTAATTGAAGCAAATGATCAGTGAAGTGCCAAGAAGCAGATGCTTGGCCTCCTATCCACCCTCTTTTTTCTGGGAAGCAGCAGAACGAACCTCTTTGAGCAGATGGGTTCCCAGAGGAGGCCTCAAAAAGTCACCTGTGCTGTCCTCAGAATCTGGCAGATGTCCCATCTTAGATCTACTGGTGATGCTGAAACCCTGTGTGGCCCTTAGACCCTGACAGACACTCCACTGTGATATCAGATATATTGTACTACATCCACATGAGCAAACCAGGGTTGCCCTGCCTTCATGTGACCCACAGAAACTTATAGGCAACCCCCCCCCAACACACACACACAGATGGGGGACAAATCACCAATCACTACCAGGTAACTCAATCTGACAGATATAAACACAGACATAACCAATACTGGTAACAGTTGAAGAAATTATGTAGCGCTGCTCTTAACCACTCACCTGGAATGAAAGACAAAGCAGTATTATCAAATGACATGCTAGGACACATCATCAGCAGAAAGCCTTTCACTATGAAAGCCACCCTATAAAACTGGTAGATGAATCTGACCCATGAGATGCACAAATATCAATAAAGGGACACAAGAAGCATGAAAATACAAGGTAACATGATGCCTCTAGTGGAACACAATGACACTCTAGTAACTGAACCCAAAATAAAGGAAATTGGTAAACTGCCTCACAAAAACTTCAGAACAATAAGACACAAGTAAATACAGACAATTCAATGAAATTAGTAAAACAATTCTTTGTTGTTAATGACTTATTTATTTATTTGAAAGGCAGAGTTACAGAGAGGCAGAGGCAGAGAGAGAAATCATTCATCCACTGGTTCACTCCCCAGATGGCTGCAACGGCCAGAGCTGAGCTAATCTGAAGCCAGGAGCCAGGAGATTCCTCTAGGTATCCCACATGGATGCAGGGACCCAAGGACTTGAGACATCTTCTCCTGCTTTCCCAAGCCATAGCAGAGAGCTGGATCGGAAGTGGAACAGCCAGGACTCGAACCAATGCCCATATGGGATGCTGGCATGTCAGGTGGCACCTTTACCTAAAATGCCACAGCGCCAGCACCAGTAAAAAAATTCTTATGATTTGACAGATATTCAGCAGTGTCATAGAGAGTGGGCCTGCTGTTGTGGTGCAGTGGGTTAAGCTGCCAGCATCACATATGGGTACTGGGTTCATGTTCTGGCTTCTCCATTTCTGATCCGGCTCCCCCTCCTAATGTGCATGGAAAGCAGTGGAGGATGGCCCAAGAGCCTTGGCCCCTGCACCCACATGGGAGACCCAGATAAAGCTCCTGGCTCTGACCTGGCCTACTCCCACCCAGCCAATGTGGCCATTTGGGGAGTCTTGGTTGTTTGAGACATTTGGGGGAAATGAACAGTAGATGGAAAGTCAGTGCCTTCTCTCTCTTCCTCCCTCTCTCTAGCTCTGTCACTCTTTCAAATAAATAAACAAATAAATCCTTTTTAAAAAAAATCTTGAGTCCTAAACTAGAAGAGAAAAAAAGATAACTGTGATCATGAAAACATCAAAAACTACAAAAATCAAGGATACATAAAAGAAAGTCTATTAGCACAGAGAAGCAGCAAACCAAAAAGATGAACAAGATATGAAGAAAAGAAACACAAAATAACCAGCAAATAAAGATAATGATATGAATATGCCTTCAGTGTCAACAATAACCTTGAATGTAAATAAAATACATTTCTTAATTAATACAGACAGGCTGAATAGATATTGGAAGATCAACAATATGCTGCCTACAAGAAACTTATTTCTCCAGTAAAGACACACACTGAAGTTGATGAGATGGAGAAAAATATATCATAAAAGAAACAGAAGCAAGCAGATGCAGCTATACTTATATGTACTTAATAAACACACATATATTCAATGCTGAAGCAGCCAACTATGTAAAGCAAATATTGTAAGATTTATAAAGAGAGAAAGATTCTAATACAATAATGGTGGAGGAACTCAACACTATTTTCAAAAATGGACAGAATATCCAGATCAAAAAAGTAAACAAAGAAGCACTATACTGGAGACCAACTGGACATAACAGACATTTATGACATTTACAGAACAACCTTTTTATATGCTAATGATGAACTCACTGAAAGAGAAATCAAAAAGAAACCCCATTCACAATCATCACAAAAAATCAAATATTTAGGAACAAATTTAACCAAAGAAGTAAAAGATCTCTACAATGAAAATTATCAAACATTGATGATACTTGAAAGTGATCTGGTGTTTGCTCACAAATTTTATAATTTATTGTTTTTGCTGTACATTTCAGAGTTTGGTGACTGTGTGCTTATGGCAGTGTCTATTTGGGGTCCTGTGGGCCTCCTGTACTTGGATGCCCTTATCTTTCTTCATGATGGGGAAGTTTTCAGATGTTATTCATTGAATAGTTTTTCTAAGCCTCTGCTACTTTCCTTGCCTTAAAGACTACTATAAGAGAGTTCACATCCTACAACATAACAAAGTATGGTAACAATGATAATTATGATCTTTCTGCTGTTCTTAACAATAATCAATCCCACCTTTCATTGAATGTTAGTTGTATTTCTTATAGTCTTCTAAATAAGTATATTTTCAGATTTAATTCTTAGGAGAAGTCTATGAAGAAGGTATTACTGCCCTCATTTTATAGTTGAGACAACTGACTTACCAAATGTTACAGGTGGGAGTCAGGATATAAAAATTAGGTCTAGGGACAGGGCTGTGGCATAGCAGGTAAATCCGCTGCCTGCAATGCCAGCATCCCATGTGAACACCAGTTTAAGTCCTAGCTGCTCCAATTCCGACCCAGCTCTCTACTGTGGCCTGGGAAAGCAGTGGAAGATGGCCTAAGTCCTTGGGACCCGGCATCCATGTTGGAGACCTGGAGGAGGCTCCTGACTCCTGGCTTAGGATTGGCCCACCCAGCTCCAGCCATTGCAGCCTTTTCGGGAGTGAACCGGCAGATAGAAGACCTCTCTCTCTCTCTCTCTCTCTCTCTCTCTCTGTAACGCTGCCTTTCAAATAAATAAAATAAACCTAAAAAAAGAATATAATGTCTTGGGGTAAGACCAACATTTGAGTACTAGCATCTAAATTTCACAACTCCTCCTTCTCTACTCCAGCAGCCTAAGATGCTGAAAGGAAAGATGGTCAAGGGGAAGAAAGTGGCCTTGGCCCTTGGAGTCATGAAGAAGCAGGAGGCCAAGATAGTGGAAAATCTCCTGTTTAAGAAAAGGCTCAGCAGTTAGACAGGATATCCAGTCCAATAGGAAACACATGTTTTGTCAAATGGCCCCACTATATCTTGTTGCAGCAGCAGACAGCCATCCTGTGTAAGCATCAGAAGGTGCCTCCTACCATTAACTAGTTCACCCAGGCCCTGGACTGCCAGACAGATACTTAGCTGCTGAAACAGGCCCTCAAGTACAAGCCAGAGATGAAACAAGAGAAGAAGCAGAGGCTATTGGTCTGGGCCAAGAAGAAAACTGCTGTCAAATAGGATATCCTCACCAAGAGATAACCTGTCCTCTGAACAGGAATCAATGCTGTCACTGCATTGGTGGAGAATAAGGCTCAGTTGGTGGTGACTGTATCAGACCTAGATCCCATCAAGCTGGTTGTCTTCTTGTCTACACTGTCATAAAATGGAGGTCCCTTACTGCACCATCAAGGGAAAGGCCAGGCTGAGGCATCTAGTCCACAGGAAGACCTGCACTACTGTCATCTTCACACAGGTGACCTCGGAAGACAAAGGGGTTCTGGCTAAACTGGTGGGAGCCACTGGGGAGGCAATGTTCGGGGTCCCAAATCCATGGCTCACATTGCCAAGCTGGAAAAGGCCAAAGCTAAAGAACTTGCCATAAAGCTGGAATAAATGTGCATTGCTAAGTTACATGTACATAATAAAGATTCTTGCCCCCCAAAATTTAAATTTAAATAGAAATTTAAATTTCACAACTCCTAAGTTCCCATGAAAATGGTCAATGAAATATGTAAAGAGGAAAAAAAAAATCCTGTCTAAGCACTGGGGAATTAGAAGTGGTATCTATAAACTAGAACCACTTTTTTATTAGGATTTATTTTTAATATACAGTAGACGAGACTAGGCTTAAGAAAAGCACCAGGGGCTTATCTGTTCTTACCTTCTTGATATATATAAGGTCCTCAACAAGAGAGGACCTTGCCACAGACTTCATACACAGGACTTCCCCTCTTGAAAAAACAAACAAAAAAAAACCCAAAAAACAAAAAGCAAACAAAAAAATCTCTTGGAGATAAAATATCATCATATATTTATATTTGCAATCAGAAACTATGGAATGATATTTTATGAATAACAAATGTATTTAGTTACCTAATTGTGGGTGAGCAAATATGATATATTTTCTTAACACATTTTTACACACTAGTAAACAGTATATACGCAAATACTTATGTGTAAATTCTAAATCTATATATTCAGCAAAAATATATATTGGAGAAAGGAAATTCTTTCCTGTAGTGCATGGAAAACTAGCGCAGGAGAAAGTAATCAGACCTCTAGCTCTCTTTCACCATAAATAAAAATAAATACAAAGTATATCAAAGACTTAACTGTAAAATCCAAAACTATGAAATAAGTAGAAGAAAATACAGAGTAAATGCTTCAAGACATTGGTCTGAGTAAAGAATTTTCTTTTATGACACCTAAAGCATAGGCAACAAAATCAAAAATTGGCAAATGGAATTACATCTAGCTAAATAGCTTGTGTAAGCAAAGGGAATAATCAACAGAGTGAACAGATCAACTACAAAATGGGAGAAATATATGGAAACTATTCATCACATAAAAGATTAGTTTCTACAATATATAAGGAATTCAACTGAGCAGCAAAGAAAATAATAATAATCTGATTTAATATTGAGGAAATAATCTAAACTGATATTTCTCAAAAGTATAAACAGCTAACAAGTATATTAAAATGCTCAATATCAATAACCATCAAGAAAATGTAAATCAAAATAAAATGATGAATGGCTATTATCAAACAAATAAAAAATAACAAATGCTAGTGAAGATACAGATACAGAGAAAGGGAAACCCTCATACATTGTGAACGTGTATATTATAACAACAATGATGGAGAACAGATTGCAAGTTCCTCAAAAAACTGAAAATAGAGGCAGGCTTTTAGCAGAGTGGCTAAGATACTGGTTGGAACATTTGCATCACTTATTGGAAGTGCCTGGGTTCAAGTCCTGGCTCTACTCCAAATTCTAGCTTCCTGCTAATGTTTACTCTGGGAGGCACCAAGTGATGGCTCAACTAAGTGAGTCCTTATCATTGACATGGGGGACATGGATTGAGTTCTCAACTCCCAGGCATTCAGAGAATGAATCAGCAGTTCAGGACTTTTTCTTTGTCTCTCAAATAAATAAAATAAGTAATTTATGTTTGTTTGTCCAACATTTTATTTCAGAATAGCTTCAAATATAAAAAAAATTGTGAGGTAGTAATACAGAGTTCCTATATACTCCATACCCCACACTTGCCCTATTATAAACATCTCACATTAGTATATTTTTGTCAGTACTAATGAAACAGATAAAGAATACCCTATTTTTAATCCAAACTCTTCTGTTACTCCTACATTTCCCAGCCTCTAGTAATCAACATACTATGTTCATATTGAGGCTCTTGATTTTTTTTTTTGCACCCACATATGAGAGCAAACATGCTACATATTTGTCTTTCAGTGTCTGACTTATTTCACTAAATATCATGTCCTCCAGTTGCATCCTATTTGGCTGCAAATGACAGAATTTCATTTTTTTCACGACTGAATGGTATTCCAATGTGTATATACCATCTTTTCTTTTCCACATGTGATGATAGACAGCTTGGTTGTTTCCACGTTTTACCTATTATTACCAATGCTGTTATAAACATAGTGGCACAGGTATTCTTTGATACAATGAGTTTATGCCTTTTAGATATATATACAAGTAGTGGGATGGCTGGATCATAGGACAATTTCTATTTCTAGCTTTTAAAGAAATTTCAATAGTGTTTTCCACACTGGCTGCACTAATCTGCATTCCTATCAACAATGTATGACTTCCGTTTTTCCACATCCTTGCCAACATTTGTTACTTTCTGTCTTTTTGATAATAGCCACCTGACAGGGGTGCTGTGATATATCATTGTGATTACAATTGGCATTTCCCTGATGGCTAGTGGTTTTGAGCTTTTTTTCATGCATTTGTTAGCCATTTGTATTTCTTATTTTGAGAACTGTTTATTCAGTTCCTTAGCCATTTCTTAACTGGATTCTTTGATGTTGCTGCTGTTGTTTAATTTAAAAAACAAATCTAAACTACAATATGATCAGCAATCACACATCTGGGTAAATATCCAATGAAACTGAAATCAATATGTCAAAGAACATGTATACCCCACGTGTTTATTTTGGCACTATTCAAAACAGTCAAATGAATCAACATAGGTTTCTATTGGGAGATGAACAGAGAAAGAGTATTATCAACCATAAAAAGAATGAAATTGTCATCTGCAGCAATGTGGATGGAACTGGAGGACATTATATCAGATGAAATAAGTCAGATACAGAGAGACATATCCTGCATATTCTCACTTAAATGTGTGTGGAAGCTAAAAAGTGGGTATCCAAGATGTAGAGAATGGAACAGCTGTTAGATTACCCTGAAAATGGTGTCAGAGAAGGAAGGATGGAGCAAGGATGGTTAATGGATACAAGGGTACATTTGGGTAGGAAAATTATTTTTAATGTTATATGACACAGTATTAAACTATGGTTACAATAATTAATTGAATGTTTTACAACAGCTAGAAGAGAGGTTTTTGAATGTTGTCAACACAAAGAAATGATACAGTTTTGAGGCCATGCATGTATCATTTACACTGATCTGATCATTAGACATTGTATACATACACTGAAGTATCACATTGTACCTTATCAATATTAGGACACTTCAAAAAGGTTGTGGAAAATATAATTAAAAGACATTTATTTTGGTGCAATAATTTTGGAAATACATGTCTAGCTTTTCCTAATGTGCATTCTCCATGAACTTTTTAAAGTTCCTTCATGTGTGTACTATATTTCTATTAAAATATAAAAATTAAAATAAAAAAAATGGAATCCAGGATTTAGCCAGTTAAACTCATCTGGGAATGCAAAGTAAAGCAAGTGAGTTTTCAAGATTTTGCAAGGGAATATATTTCTGTAATTAACAAAACAAAATTGTTTTCTCTAATACAACCTTAGGTTCCCTTTGACTATGTCAACAAAAGGGGAACTAAGCCACAACTTTCCTGTCAATATTAATATTAGAACTATATTTTTAAAGAGAATAAAAACATACTTAAGACTTACATTGCAAGGATTATTCTCAAGAATGTAATACAGCTTAGTTAATATGATGACTCAGTGGATACTTCAGCAATGATAGGAATTTTCATCTTACCACAGAATAAACTCATGAACCACTCAGGATATCTGCAGGGAGAAGAAAAGCAGTAAGAATTCTTTGATACAGTAATGTGATGCTTCACAGAAGTAGTCCAACAAATTATATACATACACACTAACATACAGATACAGAGAGAAAAAGAGAGGGAGAGGGAGATGAAGAGGGGGAAAGAGAATGAGAGAGAGGGAAAAGAAATGATAAAATGGTTATTCTAAAACAGTGGTATGAAATTTGAGCATGCATCAGAATTACATGAAGCCTTGTAAACACAGATTTTTGGGTCTCTTCTCCAGAGTTTCTGATTCCACAGGTTAGAGATGGAGCCTGAATAATTTGTATTTCTAATAACATTTTAGATGATGTTGGATTTTGCTGGACAAGGAACCACACTTTAAAATCTCTTACATGGGGGCCGGTACTGTGGCTTAGCGGGTAAAGCCGCCACATGCAGTGCTGGCATCTCATATGGGCATTGGTTCGAGTCCCGGCTGCTCCACTTCTGATCCAGCTCTCTGCTATGGCCTGGGAAAGCAGGAGAAGATGGCCCAAGTCCTTGGGCCCCTGCACCCAAGTGGGAGACCCAGAAGAAGCTCCTGGCTTCAGATATGCATAGCTCTGGCTGTTCCGGCCAATTGGGGAGTGAATCAGTGCATCAAAGACCCCTCTCTCTCTCTCTCTCTCACTCTCTCTCCTCTCTCTCTCTCTGTCTCTGCCTCTCTCTCTCTGTGTAACTCTGACTTTCAAATAAATAAATAAATCTTTAAAAAAATAAAATCCACTACATGAAAGAAAGCTTGAGATGGAATTATGAAGGAATGGTAGATGGTAGTCTCAGCAGTATGTAGTCTCCCATAATTTCGGTATTTCTATTTAAAAACTTTATATTGATAAAATTCTAATCAAAATTAAAGTTCTCTTAAACTATAGGTTTGTAAAAATCATTTAAATGGTCCAATACTTTTTACTCAACTAAACATTAAGACTAATAGGAAGTCTTTTGAATGCTCATACTGTGATTCTTTTTTTTTAAACTTTTATTTAATGAATATAAATTTCCAAAGTACAGCTTATGGATTACAACTTCCCTCCCACCCGCAATCCTCCCCTTTCCCGCTCCCTCGCCCCTTCCATTCACATCAAGATTCATTTTCAATTCTCTTTATATACAGAAGATCAGTTTACTATATATTAAGCAAAGATTTCAACACATACTGTAATTCTAAATCCAAAGTCTAATTTAACTATAATAAATTACTGCATATGGAAGATGATTCTTTTACTTTAGAAACTATCATGATATTTTAGTATAACCACATGTACCTACCTATAGGAAATAAACATATTTTGACCACTGTATTATATTTTAATTGTCAAAAAATTATGAAATATTATTTTAGGAGACCGCACTGTGATGTAGATGGTAAAGCCACCGCCTGCAGTGCCAGCATCCCATATGGGCACCGGTTCGATTACCGGCCACTCCATATCTGATCCAGCTCTCTGCTGTGGCCTGGGAAAGCAGTGGAGGATAGCCCAAGTACTTGGGCCCACGTGAGGGATCCAGAGGAGGTTCCTGGCTCCTGGCTTCAGATTGGTACAGCTCTGGCCATTGAGGCCAACTGGGGAGTGAGTCAGTGGATGGAGGATCTCTCTCTCTCTCTCTGCCTCTCCTTCTCTCTCTGTGTAACTCTTTCAAATAAATAAATTAAAAAAAGAAATATTATTTGACTACTTAGAAAGTGGTATTAGATATTTTATTTGATACACTGCAATTTTTTCCAAGACAAAGTCAATGCCACTGAGAAATAAGTGTAGTATTTAAACTATGGCCTACTCACAACCAAACATTATTCCTTTAAAGATACAGATAACAATTTCAGAAAAAAAATATTTTCTTATACCAAAAAGAAAGCATTATGATTGTCAAATGTTATCACTTTGATATTTCTATGCTGTATTCAATAAGAAAGAATTCCCTGGCTAACATTAATGATAAAGTACACCAAAATTCTTTATGAGACAAAGTGTTAAACCTCTCATAGAAGCATCTTGAGTTGTTTTCACTTTGTCAAAAGTAAACTGTAGTACTACTTTAACCCAAGGGAAAACTGTGAGCTATACTAGACTCATTCAAATGTGAAAAGAGGTAATAAAGTATTGATTGGACGGCGCCGAAGCTCACTTGCCTAATCCTCTGCTTGCGGCGCCAGTACCCCGGATTCTAGTCCCGGTTGGGGTGCCAGATTCTGTCCCAGTTGCTCCTCTTCCAGTCCAGCTCACTGCTGTGGCCCAGGAAGGCAGTGGAGGATGGCCCAAGTACTTGGGCCCTGCATTCGCATGGGAGACCAGGAGGAAGCACCTGGCTCCTGGCTTCGGATCGTGCCGACCGTAACGGCCATTTGGGGGGTGAACCAAGTGAAGGAAGACCTTTCTCTCTGTCTCTCTCTCTCTCTCTCTCACTAACTCTGCCTGTCAAAAAAAAGTATTGATTGTGATATCTGTGAACCAATAACCAATAAGTCTGGTAATAGTTAGAATCCTCACAAAAAGAGTGAAAAGAAAAAGAAAGGAAAGGAAAAGAGAGATCAAGAAGAAACACCCCTTCATGGTCACTACTTTGTAACTGACTTTGATAAAAAATGCAAGACATTCAATGTTTTGTCATTTTGTGCTTCAAAAATAAGTTTTGATGTCAATCAAGTATTTAGTTCCTCAAATTATATTCTTTTAATTTAATAATTTCTTGGGAATAAAAGTGGCATTGTAAAAATACTTTATTCCTTTTATAGAAATGTAGACAAGATAAATCTTTTAACCAAATTATCTTAACAGTTTTAGGTTTTTTTTTAATAAATTCTCACATTGAATAGAATTTTTTACTTCTTTGTTTGTTGTGTTAACTGAAAACACAAGGAAACCAAAGACAGTAAAAGCAGTGAAAAAGAAAACAAATCAAGTGATTTAAATAGGACAAAAGTTATCTCTGAACCAATAGAGAGGTCTAGTGCTGCAGCTGCCTGATTATATATAGAGAGCAAATTAAAAGTAGAAATCAGCTTCAGGTAGTCCTTATTATATCAGTAAGAATGGGATTGAAAGTGAATGCACTTTTAACTTATTTTGCATTGAAAAATCGTGGTTATTTTGCAGTTATCTTTAAATATCAAAGATTTTCCTGTTATCTTGAATCCACAGTATTATACATAGATCCTTTCTGAATGTCTACTATATCTACCTATGTAGATAGGTAGTAATGCTTAGAAAAGCCACCAAATCAGAATACCCACTCCTTCGAAGAGATAGAGATAATTCTAAAGAATAATTCAGATTACATGCCAAATGAAATTATTAGCAGTATGTAAAAAAATATAGGTACATGTACTTGAAGTTGACAAGCACCCTAACTTATCTTTATATGAAGCTTCCCAGTTACAACATTTTAAGACAGACTCCTTTTCTATGGCTCTTACACTAGCCTATGTCTGTGACAGCTTAAGTTTTAAATGTGCATAAAATAAAATGGAAATTTAAAAATTCTAAAGTCCTACTTTTTACTTTTAGTTCATTAGTTCTTTGTTCCACTAAAATCAGAGCAGGTTTTTCTCACAAAAGAAACACAGAGGTAAGTCTGTGTTTATAGACCAAATGTAGATAAAAATACTTAAGAGTTTTTCTCTACAAGAACTAGTATTAACATTAAACTCTATGCACAATCTATAAAGATTTTTATAAACATCAAAATCATAATTTATCAGTTGTTCTAAATAGGCAGCTATTTTACAATCTTTTCAAAATAGATACCTTGAGCAAAAGCTGTTGTTTATAATAAAGAATTATGTCTGTTCCTCCTTGGAGACTTCTGTGTTAGCCCACTGCATTCAAAAGATTTAATTACAAAGCAATCTTAAAACATATTTCAGGTTAAAACCTGGCAACAGATGAATGTTTAAATGAAAAAATATAAACATTCAAAGGAAATTTCCTTACATGTTTCCAGATTATTTACCTAGACAAAAATCCCAATATTTAATTTGTATCTGAATTATTGAATTTGGAATTATAATTCAGATGTGTAATATTTTAACAGCCAAGCACAACAGATTTAAATAACCATGAGGAAATCATAGTAAGATGAATCTACTTTAATGCGTGCATGAAGCTTTTTATTATTGTGTGCACATAATTTTATTTGATTGACCATGGTTTTTGAGTAATAGAACAATACTTATATGAAAGACATACCATAATGTGTGGTTTATGTTATGAGTTTAAGAATTTTGTTCTAAGAAATGAGTCACATTACTACAAATGTTAAAATGTTTCTAATTTAGATCAATTCACAAATTTATTTTAGTTGTAAAAAGGTTTATATCTCAAAACAACACTTGCAAAGATTCGCTTGTCCAGGACTCCATTAAAAAGATGAATGGAATCATTTAAAAAATTTATAAGCATTCACAAATTTACATAAGATAATTGTGAAGCTTGAGAAAGGCACTTATTTAAGATTTTTTGAAATTTTAAAAATAACACCTTTAATTATACTGCAAATGATGTTATTACATTTTTAGCAAAATGTTCAAATACGTAATTAGGCTTATTATATTCAGAGTTGGCCCTTGTTTGGAGTGGGGAGGAGAGTATCAATTTATCTTGCAAAGAAAGATAACAGGAGTATTAAAGGTTTTAGTTTCTAGTCAACCCGAAACAAGATAGGCATATATGTTCTATTTTCGTGTTATTTATATCCTGGTGTATCATCCTCCTCACTTTATGACCATCTCTTCAAATAACATGCTTAGCTCAATTTCCTGTTCTAAGAGTCAATGTGTTTTAACTGACTGAGAATTTATTCAAATTTATAGTTTCTTGTAATTGATATATAGGAAAATAATTTTTCAAAATTTTAACATGCAGGTAGAACCATGCTAATAGAAAGTCTTTGATCAGGAAGTCTTATGTGAAATGTACAATGAAACAATTAAGATAAACATGCCAGGCCCATAAACACCTAGAGAAAAGAGCACACAAGATCCCAAAATGGAACAGTTGTAGATTTAAAAGCTTGTACTCAGAAACATAAAGGGAATGCTTTGCTCCAAGTTAAACCTGTGCCCCTAATCCCAGAGAAATTTTACCATTTTCTTCTTTACCCCAAACCACTTACTTATACTTGTGTTTATTTTTATGTTTGTGCTGCTTTGACAGTTATCTTTTTGAAGTGTTAAAAGTTTGTACTGTTGTAAGTATATCATCTTCCAACTCCTTTCACATTTGGCACCAATCCTTTACAGTGGAAAAGTATGAGTTTGTGGCAGTACCGCCTACTTCCTACGTTTTCTCTACTTCTTACAGTGGCTGGTAGAGGTTGATAGCTATGAAAATAACAGCCACTAATTCAGGCTTTTTTTGCTTCTCATCTACCTGATACAGGGTTACTGTCTCTCCTAACTGCTACCAACAAGAGTCATGATTGCCAGAGAACTCCAGTTCCCTTTGAAGGGAATGACTGAATGAGGACATTACTAAAAAGAGTCTAAAGAGCAATAGACTTCCTGACAAGCTGAAAGCTAAAGCTACTAAGCGGGGCCAAACTGCCATCCCTGTGCACTTAATGCTGTGCAGGTCACCGTGACTAACAGTAAACCCAGTAACCTCGTGTTTCACAATTCATCCCAGATCTGTAACCCCTCTTGAAATTAACCCCATCCATACTCAGGGAAATAAAGACTCTCTGGAGACTGAAGGGGGCTCCAAAATTATAGCCAGAATATATACCTTCCACATGACTCACAAACATTATCTGAAGAAGCAGGAAAGTAGGAACTCACCAGAATGCTCCAGGAGAAAGCCTCATTTTTTGATTTTTTTAACATGTCTGTTCACAGGTCTCCCCCACCCTCTCACCGCACCCTCTCAGCCATCAGAACTCACTTCACCAACTGCTGCTCTCTTCAAATGCGTCCCATCAAGGAGCAACTGGAGGGGAGTGGTGGTAAGAGTTAGATTCTGGAGGGAGCCTGCTGGTAAGCAAGCAGGAGAAGGGAGGAGGGATTACTGAGAGAGATAAGGAAAAATGCAAATATATTTTAAAAGGTGGAGGAGAAATAAGGAAAGAAGGATGAGAGAGAGAAAAAAGAAAAAAAAAGAATTCAAAGAAGAAAGGAATGACAGCGCAGAAAGCAAGCTGCTGCAAAAGCTGCCAGAGCACCTAAGCCGCTGCTGTCCAAGGGAAACTGGGTGCTGAAATGACTTCCCCTAACACACCCCTTTAGTCCCATTCACCCACTCCACAGACTTCCCCTCCTCCCTGGCTCATCCCCCTAGTAGCGTAAAACCATTTCCATGGCAACCTGTCGTCACACAATTTAAGGTGGTCTGTAGTATGAGTTCTACCTACCCCAGGCGGGGCGATCTCTCTACTTTGCATTCTCCTTTAGTGCCGAACTTTCTCCAGTGGGGTAATACTACCTTTTCTCCCTTCTCACATGGAAAATCAATTGCTCCTTTTCCTTATAAATTCTGCCTGGTTTAGGTCTTTCCTACCTGTCACCCACTGAACCTTTCTGCTGCTGTGCACACGCACGCGTGCATACATACACACACACACCCTCCTCCTTCTGTTTCTTTAATCATTTCCAACATAAACATAAACTGAAGTTCATGCCCAGAGGCAGTTTTACTGAAACAAGTGGCACCTTTTTTTTTTTTCTGCTGTTTCCTTAACTGATAGGGAATCCCCTCCCTCACTTAACCATCTTCTGCTCTTAGTTTGGCAAGAAATATTCAGGTCCTTGCATTTTCTCCTATATCTACAGGTACTTCACATAAGAGAAAACAGCTGAAGGATGGGATTCTTTAAAGACACAATTTTAAAATGCAGCATTTGACAGTTTAAAATATAATTTGTCTTAATAATATCCACTAATATTATGATTAATTTGATTATTGATTTTTACTTGTGTTCAATTATCCTATTACAGGAAAATAAAGTAAGTTCACTTTTAAGGTACCTAAAGATTATGAAAAAGAATGCTGTAAATGAAAAGTACTGTATATGAGCAAAAAAATCTAGACAAGATTCAATATTTTAGGAAAAATACATATATATGTAAGCATGCTTTGCTACCTGACTATAAACTTTTATTATGATACATAGTAATTAAAGATACCTGATTTCTTTAAAAATGGCATAGATTTACTGTTAAATTTTGAAAATCATTCACTACCAAACTATTAACTATTAAGATGCTAGTGTGATACTTGACTAATCCAGAGTTCTATAATTACTTTACACTAGATTTCTACATTTAACAATTATTGATGCTACTTCAACATATAAATTCTTCTGTTTCTCATCTGTTACTCTAAAGTTAGCTCAGAAAATTAAATATTAAAATAACTGCTGATTTTTTCAGCACATCAAATGAGCTTAGTTTTTAAAATAAATTTATCTATTCAAAATTTTAACACAGCCATGATTATAGACACAGTTATTAACAAAAGAGATAATTTTCTAAGGTATTAAGTATATTAACTTCAGTTTAATAAAAAAGTTTTGTATAAAATACAAATTAAATGTTAGTTTCAATGCCTACTCACAACTGAAACTAAATGTAAATGTATAGAAACTCCCTTTCTATAGGATTTCTCACCATGAATTTTGATAGCACACACTCTTGAATTTAGTAACACTTTTACTCTGAAGACTAACTTCCTTCTCCAGAGTTCCCCATAAACTGATTTTCGCACATTCTCTGCACCTCACTTGCCACAACACCATGGATACTGTTGCCAAGAGACAACGAATATTATTATTGCATCATTAATGCTCTTATAGTACGGAGCATTTTCAAATGAGAAGCTTAAATAAGGCAATTCTGAGTCAGAAATCTCAAGAAAGACAATGCTACGCTGGACGTATTAAAGATTAAAAGCATTTTCCTCAATACATTTGGGATTAAGTTAAAAAATAATAAAAATAAACAGGCAATTCATATAGATATACATAGACAGAATATTTTTCATTTTATAGTGATTGCAACTGGCTATTTGTGAATTCACAATTAAAATCTAATTTTGGAAATACAGATTCCAGGTAGATATTGTCTAAGTTTTAACCCCTAACTGAACAATGTTTAAAAAGTACTAAAAAGCCAAAATATATTGTGGTAAATTAACATTTTATAATTGTTTTGAGTGTCAACAATTAAATACATTTAAAAGACAGTTTTTCCCAGTATAATGTGTTGCTGTAGTATTACAGTTTATAGAAATTATCCCATAAATGTTTTAGTAATCATACCTAAACTATAAAGGCAAGTAAACTGATACAGGAAGAAAATTATTTGGCAAAGCCAATGGTTAAAAGGATATATTTTGGAGAGCGCATATAGCATTTTTTTAGTAGAAAAGACTATGTTAATTTGAGAATTGTTAAGTTAATCAAGATACCTGGTCAATGCTTCCTTGGCACTATATGTCAAAAAAAGAAAACAATGATATTTTTGGATTATATAGATGTGTTAAATTGCAGCTTAATCTGAAAGAAAAATGTATCTATACAGTTTCTAAAGGAAAACATGGAAATTATATGATATTACAAGATAGGTAATTGAATATAGTTTCACTTTAAGATGTTTTCAGTGTAGAATTTTTAAGGATATATGTTAAAAATAACTAAAAATTATATAATGCTTATAATGGGACAAGTACTGCTATTTAATTAAGTCATTTAAACCTCACTCAAAAGAGTGTAAAGAATAGCAGAATGGCTCATGATTCAGATTAAAATAATAAATTATACAAAGAGATTAATGAATAGAATAATAAATAAAATGATCTAGGATGGACTAAGAGTCATGCCATGTAGGCAGAGAATAGAGGAGGTGTTTTAAGTAGAGTGAAAGATAAGGTATTCTCAAGTGCACAGTTTAATATAAAGGCAATGGCTATTGTAAAGAAGGCCTAAAACATAAGATAATTTCATTAGGCATCAATAATCAATTAAGCAAGGTACTATATATCTAGAATAGAACATATTTTAAATATAGCTCATATTCTCAACTATCTTAAAATAGTTTTTAAAAATTTTTACAATTGCTAAAAAAGTAAGAATAATATACTATCAAAATAAAGCTAATGTAAGTATCAGCGAGGAAGAATATGGGAAGGAAGAGTCATAGGAAAAGAAAACACAAAGCAGAAATCGAAAGATAACTATCATTAAATAGCTGCTTAGCAATCCAAATATCTGGTTACAGTCCCACTCTTTCCAACAGTGAAAATTCCCAATTTGATTAACAGTGACATATCTCTTTTGACTGATATATGCAGTTTAAATAATTAAATATCTGTTTTCAAACAAAACTGATTTTAAAAATTATTGAGTGAACTATCCCATTTTAGGGCAATGTACTCGATTTTTTTTTCCCTGAGCGTAAATGAGAAAAGTAATAAAGGAACTGTTCTCTGAAGAGTCATAAGGGTAGAAATCAGGATAATGGACTTTAAATTTAGTGTAGACAGACAAAACATCCTTGAATGTGTTTCTGAAAGTAAGCTGATAGTGCTGGAAAAGACTCAATATTTGATGTACATAGAGGAACACATTCTTGACTAATAACATCTATCCTGAATGAAAACTATTTGTATCAGTAATGACCTAAATGGATAAAGAATACTAATGTCTCCTTCCAGGTAGGCTTATCAGAATGAATAATAGTTTGCCTAGGATTCTTCACTTCACCTTACTTTACCAATAAAATGTGGATATATTTTAAAACTTATGCTGTATTTTGAAGTGGCAAGTTCTCAGTATGATTTATATATATATATATATTTTTTTTTCTTTTGATTCAGACTGATCCCTACCAAAAGATACCTATAGGGATAAACTGAAAGACTACATTTCGTCAAAAGATTTTATTAAAATTTAAATGTTAATATCTATCTAATATTACTTTGGGAAAGAAATGAGCAGGAACAAACTAAATAAAGATCTTGAGTGAGAAATTAAATCCTTCCAAACAAGGAAAAGTGATTATGATGTGAGTATAGGACAAAACTTTGTCCTTATATTCTTTTTTTCCTTTATTCCAGAAATATTTTAATACAATTGTAGTACAGTTATGAAGTCACATTCAATCCACTTAATATATTTAAGGTATTAATAAAAATATTATACATCTTAATTCACTATCTTAATAATTAAAGTATTTGGTTCTTATAGATGAGACTAGTTCATACTTGCACTGCTAGTCAAACAGCATGTGAGTAAAATCTATGGATTATGAAGGTGGGGCTTCTGTCCTCTGATCTGAAGACTAACAAAAGTGAATGTATTCTTTTTAAACACTTGAATTCTAGAAAGAATAGTTAATACATTTAAGGCAAGATATTGAAAACTTTATACAACTTGAGTTTGAAAAAATGAGTATAAGGGGGCTTCAAAACGTTCGTGGAAAATCTGCAAACTTTGTCCTTATATTCTAATATTTCTGTGTATACTATCTAGTCTTTACTCAATGTAAAACTGCTAAGTATGTACTTGGAATCCAGAGTAAGATGAAAGCCTGTGTAAATAATACTATATAGCTCCTTATGTGAAACATTTGTGGTGTGAGAACAGATAACTTTTGAATTTAACAATTTTTCATATTTTAGAAAGATAATATGGGTACACGTGATATATATTAACATCTTCATTAGGATCTCATGTATCAACTTGGAATCAAACACATTAATATTTCTGCAGTTAAACATATTATTCACACTAGGAAAAATAAATAAATGTAATTAATGACATGCCTAGATTTTTATATCAAATCAGTTCAAGTTAGGTCAGGGGTAGTCATCAAAATTAATTACTAAAACACATTCAAATATCGGAGTGTTTTTTGTGGGGGGGGGATTTATCAACTGTGGATAAAGAAGTGCATACTGGCATATAAAGAATTGCAGTTAAGAAGTCAACAATGCAGTACTATGTATATATCCAATGTACACGGTTAAAATATTAATATAGTCATGAAATTAATAATATAAATGCCCATAGTAAATATTTGTTGCAAAAATTAGAATTGGGGCCAGCAGGTAGAGCCACCACCTGTAGTGCCGGCATCCCATATGGACACCAGTTCTAGTCCCTGCTGCTCCACTTCTGATCCAGCTTTCTGATATGGCTTGGGAAAGCAGAAGATGGCCCAAGTCTTTGGGCCCTTACACCCACGTGGGATACCCAAAGGATTCTCCTGGCTCCTGGCTTCAGATCAGCCCAGCTCTGGCCATTGCAGCCATTTGGGGAGTGTACCAGCGGATTGAAGACTTCTCTCTCTTCTCTGCCTCTGCCTCTCTGTAGCTCTGCCTTTCAAATAAAATAAATCTTTTAAAAAATCAGAATTACATTTGAACTTCACTGATGTGAATCTTGCAAAATCAATACTATTTTTTAAAGAATTTTTCCCTTATTTGCTCTATTTGTTTGAAAGGCAGAGGGAGAAAGAGAGAAAGACAGATGGATCGTCTACATATTGGTTAACTCCTCAGGTACCAAAAACAACTGGGGCTGGGCCAGTTAGAAGCCAGAAGCCCAGAAGTCAATGTGGGATCCAGGACCCAAGACTCAGGTATTCCAATAAAAAATATAAGAAATAAAAGTGTCTTACTCACTAAGCCAAATGTCCACACCTAAAGATAACACTTTGGTGTTTGACTTTTACTTGAGACGATAATCAAGCACTTCAAATTATAAATCCTAATATTTCTAAAACTTGTTAGTAGTTATAAATTATTTTATATATGTTGTCTCATAACAAGTGTGAAGCATGGGTAAAGAAGTCATTACAGCTTCATCTTTTGGATGAGAAAACATAAAGATTAATGGCTGTTATATATCTACTGTCCAATGCTGTTTGTTCAGGGTCTTTTGTAGTAAGGGGCAAATTTAATCAAGTAGTGTTGAAGGCATAATGTGTGGAATAAACAAAACATTTTGAGTAGTGAAAGAATTAGAGAGCTATACAAGAACGTTTAGAGAATGTTGATCCATATGCTCATTGTCTTAAGGCCAATGTATGGCATCTCATGGATGCTTTCCTCCATTTAAAGACACACTATTTTATACTCAAAGGAAAAATATAACCAGATCCTGAACCATTAATTTAATTAGTCTTCCAGTATAGACATATACAAGGCAACACTACTTAGTACAAGTTCTCATTATTAAAGAATACAATGCACTTCATCATGCATTAATTCTGCCACAAATTGTTGAATTTCATCTCAAAAATAAAAATGTAAGGTTATTAATCACAATATCTACAACTTATAAGGGACTTTAAAAGGCCATACAGTCAAATCATCCAACAGATTCCTGAATTCTCAATGCAACAAGCCTGACAGGCAATCACATAGCCAGCCCCTAAATACATAGATTGACAAATAACTCACTGTTTCCCAAGATAATCCATTCTTGCTTTACATATCTCCGTTAGAAACTTCTTCCTTAAACTAAATGGCAATTGTTCTGCAATTTTACCCTCTGGCTCCAGTTCTATTATTTTATAAAAGAAGTTATCCTCCAGTTCTACTACTTTACAAAATAAGCTATACTTCATTAATATGAATATTCTTCAAGTACACAAAGATTTAAAAATATCATTCATGTATCTCAGAAGTTGTCTTTTTTTCAAGCAAAGAAATGCCCCACTTCCTTCAACAATTCTTCATATTATTTGGTTTTGAATATACTTAATATCCTGATTATGTTATATTATTCTGAACATGCTCCAATTCTCTAATATGCTCATGTATACAACCAATTTTATCAAATATCTCTCATTTGCCTAGAACCCTTTTAAAAGCATGGCTCACATCATTTTAATTTGTATTCAAAATTACGTATTTTACTATACATAATGTCCTAAACGGTAATCACCTACTTTCTATTACTAAAACAGGAAATGTTCATTTTATTAAAAAATTTCAGAAAAATTTGCAGGCAGAAAATGTCAAAAAAATAGGATAACATATTTTAAGTGCTAATTTGTAAGGAAAAAAAAACTAGTTAGACTTTGATTAGCTACTATACTTTCACTCAATTTTATAACTTGAAACTGCTAATTGCTAAAAAGTTGAACTTTACAACAGCTTGTGAAGTATCTAGACAATGTTACTAATCAATAGATATTAAAATAATTCAGGTAAGCAAACTAAATGGCTAAACAGGAGTGCGAAGGAATTAAAATGTTTACTCTGTACAGAGGGGAAAATAAGAAACTCTCAAGCTGGCATTGGCATCAGAAGTGTATTTCAAAACAGAAAAAAAAGAAAGAACATAAAGAAACTAGGCCTTGTTAATCTGCAATTCCAGCTAAGCTCATTGAGCTGTACTTAATGACCAGCTCAGGATCTGTATAAAAGAAAAGTTGGTAGGTAGAACAGAAATGACTAACAATTATGAAAGCAATTACCAGATGGCTTCTTAACAAGGTAGCCTACAAGGTAGTTAATGCAGTAGACTAGCAATCTTCAAACATTATAGTCTCAGGACCTCTTTATATTCCTAAGAATTGATGAACTTAAGAGTTTTTGTTTGTGTGGGTTATATTTTATCCAGATTTACTCTATCATAAATGAAAGTGTTGAATTTTTCTAAAAAAAAAATTCTAAAATTCTAATGTTTACCAGAAAGTTTACATTTCATCATTGGTCAATAATAGGATCAGTTGTCTTCTTTAAAGTGAGAATTCATTCTTGAAAAAAGACTGCAAAGCCTCATCAAACTAACCATAGTTTGTGTGTGTCAGTATATCTTCAACTGAATGTGGAGTGTCTTACAACTCAGTGTAACCAGTGCTTATTCTGGAGAAAACCATCACACTTGGTACAAGGCAGAAGTGATTTTTGCTAATTTCCATTCTGTTAATAGTCTATTAAAAAGACATGTAGTCAAAGATAAAGAACTAATCAAGTTATTTTTACTGTTCATCAATGACATTTTTCAGTGAGCCTCCCAAGGAATTTATGGTGTGGAGAATACAAAGACAGCTAATACAGTTTGATACCAGCACCTTGAATCATGCAAAGGTACTAGTAGATTTATTTATTATTTTGCACATAGTGAATAAAGAAAATAATGTTTTAATATTATAGAAATAGTATTTACCTCATGGAGCCTCATAAGTGTCTATGGGATTTGTTGGGGGTCTTTGCACAAACACATTTTGAGAAATACTTCAATAAACTGTATTTAAAGCATGAGTTTTCCACTGATTTTTATTTGCATATCAAATTTATTTAGGTTATGATATGCTTTTCTTTTTAAAAAAAAAAAAAGAAAAGAAAAAGGTTGGGGCCGGGCACTGTGGCATAGCTGGTAAAGCCATTGCCTGCAGCGCTGACATCCATATGGTGCTGGTTCAAGTCATAGCTGCTCCACTTCTGATCCAGATCTCTGCTGTGGCTTGGGAAAGCAGTGGAAGATGGCCCAAGTCCTTGGGCCCCTGAACCCATGTGGGAGACACCAAAGAAGCTGCTCCTGGCTCCTAGCTTCGGATTGGCACAGCTCTAGCCATTGCAGCCAACTGGAGAGTGAACCAGTGGATGGAAGACGCTCTCTGCCTCTCATTCTCCCTGTGTAACTCTGATTTACACAGAGATTGTATTTATTTTGAAAAGCAGGGCTACAGAGAGAGGGGCAGAGAGAGCGAGGTCTTCTACCCGCTGGTTCACTCCCCAAATGACTACAGTGGCAGGAGCAGAGCCGATCTGGAGCCAGGAACCAGGAGGAGCCTCATCCCAGTCTTCCACGCTGGTGCAAGAGCCCAAGCGCTTGGGCCATCCTCTGATGATTTTCCAGGCCACAAGCAGAAAGCTGGATCAGAAGAGCAGCAGCTGGGACATTAGCCTGCATCTATATAGGATGATGACACCACCGGCGGAGTCTTAGCCTACTATGCCACAGTACTGTCCCCTATGATATGCTTTTTAAAAAGATTTATTGGGCCCGGCACTGTGGCATGGTGCGTGAGGCCACTACCTTCAGTGCCAGCATCCCATATGGGTGCCGTTTTGAGTCCCAGATGTTCCATTTTTGCTCCAGCTCTATGCTACAGGGTGGGAAAGCAGTAGAAGATGGCCAAGTCCTTGGGCCCCTGTGCCCGCGTGGGGAACCCAGAAGAGACTCCTGGCTCCTGGGTTCAGATCGGTGCAGCTCCAGCTTTGTGGCCAATTAGGAAGTGAACCAGCAAATAGAAGACCTTTCTCTCTCTCTCTGACTCTATTTCTGTGTAACTCTTTCAAATAAATATATTTGAAAAACAATTAAAATATTTATTTATTTGAAAGAGCAACAGAAAGGAGACACAGACACACACACACACACACACACACACACACACACATCTGTCTTCCACAGGATGGTTTACTCCCCCAGTGGCTGCAATGGCCAGGACAAGTCCAGGACAAAGCCAGGAGCTGGGAACCCCAACAAGGTCTCCCACATGCGTGGCAGGGGCCAAGTACTTGAGCCATTCTCTGCTGCCTTCTCAGGTGCATTAGCAGAACCAGCACTCTTACATGGGATGTTTGTGTCACAAACAGCAGCTTAATCTGCTCTGCCACAATAACAGGACCCCTACAATATGCTTTACTTAACAAACCTTTAAACACATTTAACGGAATGGAAAGTTTTTTCTGTTCTTTCTAGGGGAAAGGGAATTACAATCTATGGCTAATTTCTATTTTGAACTTCATCTACACTTGAGGACCATATAACTCCCTTGTTAGCTGGATGCAGAAAACTTACATTCTAAGAAATAATTTTAAAGAAAAATATTTTAGGGGCCAGCACTGTGGCATAGTGGGTAAAGCCACCACCTGCAGTGCCGGCATCCAATATGGGTACACGTTTGAGTCCCAGCTGCTCCACTTCCTATGAAACTCTCTGCTATGGCCTAGGATAGCAGTAAAAGATGGCCCAAGTCCTCGGGTCCCTGCACCCGGTGGGAGACATGGAAGAAGTGGCTAGCTTCTGGCTTTGGGATCAGCGCAGCTCCAGCTGTTGCAGCCAAATAGGGAATGAACCAGCGGATGGATGACCTCTTTCTCTCTGTCTCTCTTCTCTATGTGTAATTCTGACTTTCAAATAAATAAATTTTTACAAAAAGAAAAATATTTTAGTAAATATAAAATCAGTGCACCACATATGGTGATAATTTAAAATGAAATAGATAGCAATACAAATTTTATAACTTATAATGGAAAATTTGAAGTAGTACTTATTTTTATAACCTAAAAAAGCTGCATAAGGGCCCTATTTGTTTTAGTATCACATCACAAACATTTGCTATACAAGTAGACTTTCTAACAAATTAATACATATCCCTTAAAAATAATATCATACCGTCTTTAATAAGGATGTTTTATGAATGCCAGAATAAAAAAAGAACATGACTTAATCAAGCAAGATTTAATTGATACTTTATAGTAACAAAATGCTTTGCTACTTCTAGAATACCTTACTATATTTAATAATTTGCCCCTCATACCTCATTGCTACCCTAAAATGAAGCCTGTCAAAACCTGTCATACCCTATGGACCATTTCAAATACCACTTAGTCCCCGAAACATTTCCTGACGTCTCTGTTTGGCAGATGTTGGTTCTTTTTTAATAGCTTTTAACAGATTTTGCTTCCTGTTAAAGTTTTCATATATTTGTTTTAGCCCTCTTACTATATGTATTTCTTTTTCTTAAGATTTATTTATTTATAGGAAAGAGTTACAGAAACAGAAGCAGAAACGGAGAGACAGAGAGAGAAAGAGATCTTCCATTGCTGATTCACTCCCCAAATGGCTGCAAGAGCCAGCAATGGGCCAGGCCAAAACCAGGAGCCAGAAGATTTTGTGTCCAGAAAGGGTGGCAGGTGTCCAAAAATTTAGGCTATCTTCTGATGCTTTTCCCAGGCCATTAGCAGGGAACTAGATCAGAACTGAAACAGCCAGGACATACACCAGTGCCTATATCAGATGCCAGCACCACAGGCAGTAGTTTTATACATCACACCAAAATGCTGGCCCCCATGTATTTCTTTTTTTTTTTTTTTTGACAGGCAGAGTGGGCAGTGAGAGAGAGAGAGAGAGAGAGAGAGAGAGAGAGAAAGGTCTTCCTTTGCCGGTGGTTCACCCTCCAATGGCCGCCGCGGACAGCGCGCTGCGGCCGGCGCACTGCGCTCATCCGATGGCAGGAGCCCGGTGCCAGGTGCTTCTCCTGGTCTCCCATGGGGTGCAGGGCCCTAGCACCTGGGCCATCCTCCACTGCACTCCCGGGCCACAGCAGAGAGCTGGCCTGGAAGAGGGGCAACCGGGACAGAATCCGGCGCCCCAACCGGGACTAGAACCTGGTGTGCTGGCGCCGCAAGGCGGAGGATTAGCCTGTTGAGCCACAGCGCTGGCCCTGCCATGTATTTCTTGATGGAGCACATTACTCTGCAATGTTTGTATACTCTTCAAGGTCTAGCACAATGATTTTTTTCATTAACAATAGGCTGAATGAAATCTACAAACATTCATTGAACTCATAATATGTTAACGTTCTGGCTAGGTGATGTATAAATGCATGAGCCAGGGCCAGTGCCATGGCTCACTTGGTTAATCCTCCACCTATGGTGCCAGAATCCCTTATGGGTGCCGGGTTCTAGTCCCAGTTGCTCCTTTTCCAGTGCAGCTCTCTCCTGTGGCCCGAGAGGGTAGTGGAGAATGGCCCAAGTGCTTGGGCCCTGCACCTGCATGGGAGACCAGGAAGAGGCTGGCTTCAGACCTGGCTCCTGGCTTCAGATCGGCGCAGCACTGGCCGTGGTGGCCATTTGGGGAGTAAACCAATGGAAGGAAGAACTTTCTCTCTGTCTCTCACTGTCTATAACTCTACCTGTCAAATAAATTAAAAAAAATAAAATAAATGCATGAGCCACTCTTGACTTCTAAGCTCCTAAAATGCATTGGGAAAAACAAAGGATAAAAAAAGTAAGATATTATGATAATTTCAAGGGTAGTAATTCAAATAATAAAACGGAGGACAATTTGGGAAAGAGCCTATATAAATTATCCCTTAGTTCAAGACTAAGAAAATCTTAATTTTTTATTAAATATTAACATTTTGGAATAATTAAAAAGTCCCTCCAAAGTAGTTTTTAACCTTGGTTCTTTTTAAAAATTTTATTAATAGAATGAGAACAGATTTTATGTATTTTGTAGATACAATTCTAAAAATAAAAAATATTTATTTCCCTTCCTCTCTCCCTAAAACTCTCCTCCACCTTTCCTCTTTTTTCCTTAAATTTTTGAAATAAGATTTTTTGTATTTCATATATACAGTCTTAAGAGCATAATGATACTTTTGATACTTTTGATATTTTGGAAATATCAGGTAATGTCTAGGGACATTTTTGGTTGTCACAACGTGCACCAGGGGATTGCTACTATCATCTAGTGTGTAGAGGTCAATGCTGCTCTTAAACATGCTACAAATCACATTGACAGTTTCATACCACAAAATACTATCCAAACTAAATGCAATAACGCTGAAACTAAGAAACTCTGTGTTCTTAGGAAGCACAGATAATTATTTAAATTCAATAAAAAGTGTTTCTAATAAGGATTACTAAAGTTTGTAAAACTGTTAGGTACCAATTTGTAAAGATAAGGGAAATTTCTGATTTACGAAAGAAAAAAAATAGCATGATATAAGGTAATTAAGAGGACACTGAAATTATTTTACCTTATCAATTTGATGATCTTTTTTGTGGTAGATTAAATTTCTAATTCAAAGAAGCAATCAGAGTATGCTTAACTTTTATTTAAAATTCATTTTATTGCATAAAGAAGTAAATTTATTTTAGTAAAAATGATATACTTTCTCTTAAAATATTTGAGTAAGAGTAAGAATAAAAAATAGGGGGTCAGTGCTATGGCGTAGTGGGAAAAGCCGTCTAAAGCTGATGCCTGCAGTGCCAGCAACCCATATGGGCAACTGTTCGAGTCCCGGCTGCTCCACTTCCCATCCAGCTCTCTGCTATGGCCTGGGAAAGCAGTAGAAGATGGCCCAAGTCCTTGGACCCCTGCACCCACGTGGGAGACCCGGAAGAGGCTCCTGGCTTCTGGCATCAGATTGGCGCAGCTTCAGCCATTGCGGCTAATTGGAGAGTGAAGCAGCAGATGGAAGACCTCTCTCCCTCTCTGCCTCTCCTCTCTGTGTGTAACTCAGACTTTCAAATAAATAAATAAGTCTTAAAAAAAAAAAACAAATAGGGTAGAAACAAATTACCTTGATCCTACTAGTGTTAATATCTGAAGAATCATATTCTAAGGCATTGTGCATGTATCACAAGGCAAGTCAAACAATTTTATTCAAACAATATCATAAATTATTTTAAGTAAATTTTTTAATTTATTTTAATTAATTTAATAAACATGATATACTGAAGAAATTGCTGACTATAACATAAATATTCCTTCCTAGCAGGATAGACTAATTTTTAAAAGATTCCTCTAACATTAAGTAAAATTATTGAGGCCAGAATTAAATAATTTTCATATTTTTAACTATCTATTTTAACTTCAACAGAATTCATTGACTGCAAGCTACAAAATAATTTTTATCCCTAACATGAGAGTTAAAGGACAAAATTACTAATACCGACTACAGAAAAAGGAAATTGCTAATGGGTACATGTTCCAAAATGATACACATTCAGACATCAAAACCACAAAAATATCGGGGAGGAGTAACAGTATTGTCATACGTGATCAAAGTTAACTTGTCATCAGCTTGAAATAGAGGCTTTAAGTATAAGATGTTCTATAGAAACCTCATGGTAACCAAAAAGAAAAAAAAAATCTATAGTAGATAAACATACCAAAATAGAAAAGATTGAAATCATAGCACTACAAAAAATACATCAAACCACAAAGGAAGACAACAAGAGAGTAAGAAATAAAGCATCTAGAAAATGATGAAAAAAATGGCATTAGTAAGTCCCCATTTATCTTTAGTTACCTTGTATATAAATCGACTATATTCTCCAATAGAAAGATGCGGAGTCAATGAATTGATTTAAAACAGACAAAAGTATATGCTGCCTAAATTATTTCACTTTTAAGTAAACATTTAGACTGAAAGTGAAGGGATGAAAAAAGATTTTTTATGCAAATGGAAATCAAAGGAGAACAGAGAATGTGATATTTATATCACACAAAATAGAATTTAAGTCAAATCTGAAACAGGGACAAAGAAGGACACTATATAATGAAAAATACGTCAAGTCATCAAGAAAATAATGTAATTATATAACCAGCCAATAGTACAGTACCTAAATATATTAAACAAACAAAGAAACTAAAGGAAGGGATAGTAACACAATAAAAAAAAATAATAGGAGACTTCAATACAATTCTATCTACAATGGGGAAATCATCCTGAAAGTCTAAAGCAACACTTTAGACCAGGTGAACCTTAAGACATATACAAAACAATCTACCCAATAGCAATAGAATGCATATTCTTCTCAAGCACATACACATCATTCTCCAGGATACATCATCATATGCTAGGCTACATGACAAATCTTAGCAAATTTAACAAAACTGAAATAATATCCATTACCATTTTTGTGACATAATGGTATGACACTAGAAATCAATAACCAGTATAATATTGGTAAATTCATAAACACACGGAAATTAAAATCATGCTTTTGAGCAACTAATAGGTCAATGAAGAAATTAAAATAGAAATTTATAAATATTTTGAGACAAATGAAAATGAAAATATAACATAAGAAAACTTACAAGATATAGCAAAAGCAGTTTGTGGAGGAAAGTTTACAGTCATAAACATAAACATAAATATAATGTATCGAAAAAGAAGAAAGATCACAAAAAACGTTAAACCTCAAAGAGACATAAAGGAAAATTACTGACAATGTTAGCAGAAGGAAAGCAAAAACAAAGAGTGGAAATAAATGAAACACATCCCAGGAAAAATACAAAAGATAAGCAAAACTAAGAGTTGGTTTTATTGAAAAGATAAACAATATCAAAAATATTTAGCTACACTAACCAAGAAAAAAAGACTGAAATAAATAAAATCAGAAATGAAACAAGACACATTGTAACTAATATCATAGAAATACAAAGGATGATAACTCTTATTACATTCTAACAATTTGTATAACTTAGGAGAAATGGATAAATTCATAGACACAGAATCTACTGAATGAATCATAAAGAGATAAAAAATCTGAATAGACCAATGTGTGAGAAGGTTGAATCAATTTAAAAATCTCACAGAAAACAAAAGCCAAGGATCTAATGGATTCACTGCTGATTCCACCAAACTTTCTCAGAGACCTAATACTCACCCTCCACAAATTTTCTGAAGTATCAGAGGACAGAAATACTTCTAAACTCTTTTTAATAGGCCAGTATTACTAGCACAGTAGCATAGCGGGTGAAGCTGCTGCATGCAGTGTCAGCATCCCATATGGGTGCCAGTTCGAGTCCCAGCTACTCTACTTCTGATCCAGCTCTCTGCTAAGGCCTGGGAAAGCAGTGGAAGATAGCCCAAGTCCTTGGATGCCTGTACCCACATGGTAGACTCGGAAGAAGCTCCTGGTTCCTGGCTTCAGATCGGCACAGCTCTGGCCATTGCAGCCATCTGTGAAGTGAATCAGTGGATGGAAGACCTCTCTCTCTCTCTCTCTCTCTCTGTCTCTCTCTTCTCTGTAACTCTGCCTTTCAAGTGAATAAATAATAAATAAATAAATAAATAAATCTTTTTTTAAAAAAAGGCCAGTATTACCCTGATATCAAAGCCAGACAAGGACATCACAAGAAAACAAAACCCCAGGTCACTTACCTTCATAAACATAGATGAAAAAAATCTTCAACAAAATACTCACAAATTGAATTCAATAACGCATTACAATACTCATTCATTGTGATCAAGCAAGAATTACAAGGATATTTCAATTTCAGCTTTTGCAAATCAATAAATGTGTTATGCTACATTAATAAAATGAAGAGCATAATCCCTAAGATTATCTCATTAGATACAGAAAAAGTATGTGATAAAATTCAAATGTGTTTTTTGATAAAACACATTCAATAAATTAAGTATAAAAGGAATGCATTTCAATACAATCAAGGATGAATATAATAAGCTCAACGTGAACACTATACTAAGCAGTGAAAAACTGCAACCCTTTTGTCTACAATCCAACACAAGACAAAGATGCCTACTCTTACAACTTCTATTCAACATGGTTTCATAAGTCCTTGCCAGAATAAAGAAAGAGAAAGAAATAAATGACACACAGACAGAAAAGGAAGAACTAAAACTGTTACTATTCACGAATGACATGATCTTACATATAAAAAAACTAAAAGAATCTATTAAAATCTGTTAGAATTTATAAATTCAGTGAAATCTCAGGATACAAAATCAACATAAAAAATTATTAGTGAGGCCAGCATAGTGGCACAGAAAGCTAAGTTGCCACATACAATGCTGGCATCCCATATTAAAGCCCTGGTTCAAATTCTGGCTGTTCCACTTCTGTTTCAGTTTCCTAGTAATGTGCCTGGGCAGGCACTGGAAGATGGTCCAAGTGCTTGGGCCCTTGCCACCCATGTGGGAAAACAAGATGTAGTCCCTGGCTCTTGTCATTGGCCTGGCTCAGTAGTGGCCATTTGGGGTGTGAAACAGCAAACAGAAGGTCTCTCTATCTGTCTCTGCCTTTCTGTCACTCTCCATTTCAAATAAGCAAAAGAATATTAAAAATCACCATTAGTATTTCCATGCGCTTAAGTGAACACTTGAAAATCAAGAGAATTATCTCATTTACAATACCTACAACAAAAGCAAAACACTTACAAAATACTTAGAAACAAAAGTTACTGTATGTTCACTGATTAGAATTATTAGTATTTCTTAATATTACTAAAATACACATACTACCCAAAGAGACCTTCAGACTAAATGCAATTCCTATAAAAATTCCAATGCCATTTTTCACAGATACAGAAAAAAACAATGTTAAAATTCATATGGAATCACAAACATACACATACACACAAGTAGAAAACAAATAGCCAAGACATTCCTGAGCAAAAGGAACAAAGTCTGAGTCATAACATTAACCTGATTTTAAAATATACTACAAAGTGAAAGTAATTAAAACAGTATGGTCAATTGATTTTTCAAGAGTGGTGCCACGAATATACAAGAGGGAAATGACAGTTCCTTCAATAAATAGTGACAGGAAAATTGGTTACTCGTATGCTAACGAATCAAAGTAGACTCTTACTGCACACTAACTATAAAGATCAACTTAAAATGATTTAAAGACATAAACATAAGATTTGAAACTATAAAGTGACTAGGAAAAAATGAGGGGACTATAAATGCTATGGGCAATGATTTTTTTCAGATTTGAACTCAGAAGCACAGGGAACAAAGAGCAAAAGGAATTATATCCAAACGAAAGCCATGAAAATGAAAATATAACATAAGAAAACTTACAAGATATAGCAAAAGCAGTTTGTGGAGGAAAGTTTACAGTCATAAACATAAACATAAATATAATGTATCGAAAAAGAAGAAAGATCACAAAAAACGTACAGTGAAGGAAACAATCAGAGTGAAGAGATAACCTGTAAGATTTGGTGTCATACATCTGATGAGGTGCTAAAATCTAAAATACATAGGGAACTCAAATAACACTTAATAGAGAAAATAAATAATCTGAAAAAGAAATGAGCAAGGGATCTGAATAGACATTTCCCAAAAAGACATATGAATGACTATCATAATACAATCACTAACTTTTTTTAAAGATTTATTTATTTATTTGAAATGCAGAATTACAGATAGGAAGAGGCAGAGAGAGAGAGGTCTTCCATCCACTGGTTCACTCCACATACGGCCAAAATGGTCAGAGCTGGGCCTATCTGAAGCCATGAGCCAGGAACTTCTTCTGGGTCTCCCACGCAGGTGCAGGGGGCCAGGATTTGTGCCGTCTTCTACTGCTTTCCCAGTCCATATCAGAGAGCTAGATAGGAAGTGGAGCAGCTGGGACTCGAACTGGCGCCCATATGGGATGCTGGCACTGCAGGCAGTAACTTCAACCACTACACCACAGCTTTAGCCATAACCACTGAGTGAAATTTTAATGTTGGCAGGCAATTACACTAAACTTACCTAATTTATTCTACTTTCCTAGACAAACATATATACTGTCTTCCCTCTCCTTAACTCTTCAACACTTTCTTCCAAGACCTCACTCTTATCTATGCACCTTGTTTTCCACTTCAATGGGAAAATGAAAACAGAAGAGAATTGCTACAAACTCCTACAACTTTGAGTATACTCAATTTTCATCACCACCTACATATGCTACTACCTTATCTCCTGTTAACTAAGGAGAATTTACCACATTACTAGCAAAAGAAAAGCTCTCCACCTGTGTATCATATACCATTCTCTCAAATACTCATGGGTATTTATTGCCCGAGCAGTTTCTTCTTTTCTCCATGAAGTGTCATTCTTCCCTACTCTACTAGATTATCATCACTAATATAGAATCTTTTCTTCCAGATTAATTAAAAACTATTCTTATTTCATCTCCCTCTCTAGTACCATGATAATTCTCTTCTTCCATTTATAGAAATCCTCTTTGTAAAGTCAACTGTATCTTGTATCCATTGTATTTCCTCACATCACTTCACATTCTCTAATGACCGTCTTACTAAATCTAATTAATAGACATTTCTTAGTTCTCATCTTACTAGACCTATCAGCAGTATTTAGCATGCATGGTTACTCTCTATTCTGTAAAGCACTTTCTTCTTTTTGGGGCCGGCGCCATGGCTCACTTGGTTAATCCTCCACCTGCGGTGCCGGAATCCCATATGGGTGCCAGGTTCTAGTTCCTGTTGCTCCTCTTCTAGTCTAGTTCTCTGCTGTGGCCCAGGAAGGCAGTGGAGGATGGCCCAAGTGCTTGGGACCCTGCACCCGCATGGAAAGACCGGGAGGAAGCACCTGGCTCCTGGCTTCAGATTGGCGCAGTGCACTTGCCTTAGCAGCCATTTGGGGTGAACCAACGGAAAGAAGACCTTTCTCTCTATCTCTCACTGTCTAACTCTGCCTGTCAAATAAAAAAAAAAAAAAACCACTTTCTTCTACTGGTTTCCACAACCCACACCTTTCTGGCCACTCCTAAATCTTTTATTACTCTTGTACTTTTTTTTTTAATTTGCAGTGAGCTTGGTTATAGAATTTTATTTTAAGCTGCACTTATTGTTTGTTAAATTGCATGGTTTTAAAATATCATATATGTGGGTCGGCGCCGTGGCTCAACAGGCTAATCCTCCGCCTTGTGGCGCCAGCACACCAGGTTCTAGTCCCGGTTGGGGCGCCAGATTCTGTCCCGGTTGCCCCTCTTCCAGGCCAGCTCTCTGCTGTGGCCCGGGAGTGCAGTGGAGGATGGCCCAGGTGCTAGGGCCCTGCACCCCATGGGAGACCAGGAGAAGCACCTGGCACCGGGCTCCTGCCATCGGATGAGCGCAGTGCGCCGGCCGCAGCGCACCGGCCGCGCCAGCCATTGGAGGGTGAACCACCGGCAAAGGAAGACCTTTCTCTCTCTCTCTCTCTCTCTCTCACTGCCCACTCTGCCTGTCAAAAATAAAAAAAATATCATATATGTGGTAACAATTACTCAATTTAAATCTCCAGGCTAAAATGCTTCTCTGATTTCCAGGCTAGTGCGTATCACTGCCTACTTGAGATATCCACTTTGATGTTGAATATGCTTCTCAAAGTTTGAAAAGATTGAATTCATGATAGTATTCATGACCACAAAACATATCTTCATGTAGGTTTTCTCACATATCAGTTCAATTGTGCTGTTATGAACCAGATCCTTCTCATAAATAAATGCTATGAGATCCAACTTTAAAATATAACCAGACGTTGAACCACTTTCTAGCACTCCATTCCCTACATCCTAATCCAAGTTATCATCATCTCTCATGGATTGCTGCAATAGATTCCTAACTGGTCTCCTTGCATCTGCCTTACCTCTTTGCAGCTTTTTTCAATGCAGAACCCAGAGTAATCCCTTAAAAATCAATGCAGACCACACCATTCTTCTGCTCAAAACCCTGCAGTGTTTTCCTACTTCAGTTAGTAAGAAAATAAGTCTTGATGGGTACCTACAAGTGGTTGCATGATTTGGCTCTGTAATACTTCTCCGACCTTATCTATTACTCTCTTTTTACATCACTCCAGTTACACTGGTATTTTAAATATTTATTTAGTTAATTTATTTATTTGAAAGGAAGATTTAAGGGGGTAGTGGAGGAAGCAAAGGAGAGATGGAGAAACCGAGATAGAAAGGGAGACAGAGTAAGAGGGAGAGAGAGGGAGAGAGAGAGACAGAGAGATTCCATCCACTGTTAACATTCCCCAAATGGCTGCAACAGGCTGCATCTGATTCTGGTTCAAGTCCTGGCTGCTCTAATTCCCATCTAGCTCCCTGCTAATGTATCTGGGAAGGCAGCAAAGGATGGAACAAGTTGTTGAGTGCCTACTACTCATTTGTGAGACCTGGATGGTGGTGTTCCAAGCTCCTGGCTTCATCCTGGCATGACTCTGGCTGTTGCTGACATTTAGGGAGTGAACCAGGGGATGGAAGATCTTTCTCTTTCTTTTTCTCTCTGTCATCCTCCCTTTCAAATAAATTAATAAATAGGTAAATCTTTTAAAAAATGTGAACTTGAGAAGACAAAATATGGAATGAAGGGAGATAATCTCACAGATGTATAGATTCATAGAAGCTCTGCAGCATTAGTTAGCCAGAAAGAAATGGAAAGAAACATGAAGACTCATTCCCCATCAGACTAAGGAAGCACTATGAACACAATAAGAATATATAGAATAGAATCTCATTATTTGTAATAATTATAAAGTCACCATGAGCACTGAGTTATTAGTAAGGAGAAATTTCAAGGAGAAATACAATGTGAGGACCCTTTGAAACTTTGGTTATAACGTTTTCACCAACCAATTCATGTATATGTGTGTGTGTGTGTGTATAATTCCTTAACATTAACCTTAAGCCAAGAACATAATAACCCATGCCTGAATGAAGTTTATCTAGCACACATATTTTCTTCATAGATACAGTACAGTCTTATTATACTTAGAAATACAAGATAGCACTTCAACACCATTCCTGGGGGACATTTTAAATAACCAAACAAAAATAATAAAAACATAAAACTATGAAAAGTGTGGCACTAAATAGGTTGCGAGGGAAAAAAAAATTTGCTTATAGTACAAGAGCTGAAACAGAAAGTAGAATAACATCTTGTTCAACCTCAGTTGGGAACCTGCACACTAGGTGACTCAAATTTTTTACCACTTTATTCATATTGCCAAAGGATCACAGATTCTGAGGTTACAAATTCTAGTGAGCAGGCACATTAGCAAACTTGGAATATGTGAATAATGAAGATCTATTTATCTGGAAGTTATCGCTATTCTGAACTAAGAATATTTGGATGATATCCTATAACTAACCCTGGAATCTCAGGATAGGAGCAGCTTTGTAGAAAAGTCTTTGCAGGGGCCAGTGCTGTGGCATAGCAGGTAAAAACCACTGCTTGTGGTGCCGGCATCCCATACAGCAGCCAGTTTGAGGCCCAGCTACTCCATTTCTGATCCAGCTCTCTGCTTATGGCTTGGGAAAACAGACAAAGATGGCCCAAGTGCTTGGGCCCCTGCACCCACACAGGAGATTTGGAAGAAGCTCCTGGCTCCTGGCTTCAGATTTGCCCAGCTCCAGCCCTCATGGCCACTTAGGGAGTGAACCCGCAGATGGAAGATCTTTCTCTCTCTCTCTCTCTCCCTCTCTCTCTCTATCTGTCTCTGTCTCTCTCTGTAGCTTTGCCTTTCAAATAAATTTTAAAAAAGTCTTTGCAAAGGACTTAAACCTATTTAATTAGTCCACATACTTGTATGAAAATACGAAATATCAACTATATAGAGCACATACTAGAAATAAGCTGCTTACCAATACTTTTAATAATTTCTCAAAAAGATATCAAACAACACTAAATTCTGTTCATTTCACAAGTCATAACTATAAATGAAGATAATCTGATTTTATAAAATGAAATAATCTTTGTCTATATATACATATCATGCTATATGAACTCGCTGCATTTATATCAGATATATGGGAAAGGAACAGAATCAAATCATTGTGAGCATACATATTTCCCTCTTTAGAATATGTATTTTTTCTCTATCATTAATTCAGTTTATTTCATTCAGTGAAAGAGCACTTCACACAATTCATGCCATTTAATTACAGATAACATTTATTTGCCAATTATATTGGGGTCTGTAAAAACTATAAACAAAGAACCACATAGTTAAAGCCAGGAAATAGATTGCTGAAACTACATGTTCTATTTTTTTAAAGAGACTGGAAATAAAAGTAGGATATCTGAGACCTATTGTTCTAGAATTAACTAAAATTCAATAGTAATTTTTATGAAACTCTTTTGCACAATACATCTTCTTTCATTTCTCCAAAACTTTGCTTATGCAATTAGTTGTATTTTTTCACCTTTGGGAGAAAAAGTGTGTATTCTAACACATTAATTTTTCCTTTTTGAAAATAATTTTCCTCAATTTCAGATATATTCACTTATGGAAAAAGATGATTTTAATAAACTTTTTGGGTATTAAAAATAAATTTCCTTCTCTTTGAGCCATTTACCTCTTTTAAATCTCTTATTCTTCAAACATTTGCATATTTCTCCCCATTACAATAACACAATTCAATATGAAGACAAATTTCTGTGTGAAAGGCATGGCTCTAATTTTAAAAGCAATAATAAAACATCATCAACATTTAAAGTCTGCTAAGTTTGAACTATTCTCAAGGATCTCAGTTATTTCCAGGGCCCAAAAGCTACATAGTAAAATTAAGATTACAAACTGAAAAAATAAGGCATAGATATTAAAAAAAATAACAATTTATGCGGCAACCAAAGTTGTTGACTATGGGATACCCAATGCTTGTACGAATCTGAATGTTTTATATCAAATTTCTAGATGGTACTTTGTTAAATATTCATAAGTGTCTAGTAATTATAAAGAACATGTGCAATCTGAGTAGTAATGCACTTATATATGCTTGGTGTTAGCACTCTCTGTATTACATGACTATTAATTAAATCTTTACCTTAATTGCACTGTTTTCTTTGAATTCTAGTAGATTCTATCCTGGGTCTAAAGTATAGGTAGTAGGTTGAGCTTGAGTCTCTTTGGTAAGGCGACTTGAAAATAACTGAAGGGTTGTGCTGAGGTTGAATATGGGAAACAGTATAAAAAGGGAGAGAGAAAATTAAATAAAGACTAATGAAAAAGGAGAAAAAAAAAGTAACAGAGAAATACTGTTGTTACAAATACTAATTAAAAGAGGAAAACAGAAATAATATAAGGAGAATATGCTTGCCAAATACATGTTTATAATATTTGACATAATATTTTATCTCTGAAATTAACAATGGTTTATTGAAACTATATTTATTAATGTAACGGTCAAAGAAAATTTTAAGATGATCTTTTCTCAGCTGTTCATTAAGACATGCTAAAGGACAGGCCATCCAAAGGCCAAAATTAAAAAAAGGCTTATTTCACAAATCTCACTCCCATGGGTGCAGGGCCCAAGCATTTGGGCCATCCTCCATTGCATTCCCGGGCCACAGCAGAGAGTTGGCCTGGAAGAGGGGCAACTGGGACAGAATCCGGTGCCCTGACCGGGACTAGAACCCAGTGTGCCGGAACCGCAAGGTGGAGGATTAGCCTGTTGAGCCACGGCGCCAGCCTCATGTATAGTTTTTAACAAGTTAAATAATTCTACCTTTTTCCCCCTCCAATTTATAAATCCATGACTCTCTAAACATTGTATCTTACCTTCAGTTAATAAAACTTCCAGTTAGGTGGATGTAAAGTACTGGATAATTTCTTTTTATAAAGTTTTAAATCTATAAAAAAGAAATAGAAGATTATTAATTTCTGAGTAGTCTGTATCACTGCCTAATTCTGATTAAGCTTTGGCTTATGACATGATTTAGAAATTGGCCAAGTGAAATCAGTTACCACAGAAACTTACTGTTTTGTTTCCAGTCAACCAAGATACACAATTGTGAAATAAAATTTTAAACTTTTGGCAAAATTTTGATTTTGAGACATGTGGTCAAAGTGATTATGGCTATAAAAATTTCTATGAAAAGTCTGACACATTTTGAACACTTTGCTAACATGTAGGGCCAAGACTGTTCATTAGATGAGGTCCACAGAGTTCCATTTTTTGTACAATTCTTATTGTGAATTTGTTTTTCAATTTAATGTTTCTTATTCCAGGTTTACAGTGGATTAAATGTTATGTATGTCTTCACATGCCTTACCTAAGATCCATTTTAGAAAATAATTTTATACACAAAATTATCAACCTCAAAATACCTCAACTCTAACTGACCAACACTGGTCTTTAAAATTGGGAGGTTTAGAGGAGAAGAAAGCTTATGACAAACCATCTAGACCAGGGTAAAGCAAATCATATAGGCAACTAAGCTTATATACTTATACTTTTAGACTTATTTTCCTGATATACTGCTGATCTTCCTTGAAGATAAGTGTTTCTGTCTGACTGAATAAAACATTAATAAAAATCATTCTAGATCAGACTCACTGTCCATCCAGATCAGTGTTCTGATTCTGACATGTCAGTTGTATAGCACTAAGTGCAGAGTAGGCAATCAACATTGCATTGAAATGTTCTTTAATTAAGCAGGAAAATGTGAATTCTAAGGCACCAATCCCAAATAAAAGTCAGCTCTTAAACCAAACACATACCAATTTAACTACTTTCTGAATCTTCATTATCAGAACATAAAAATTTAACATACAAAATAGTACTTTTTTATCTTAAGACAGGTATTTCTACCCTACGTCTCAGTAATTCCACTTCCAGTAAATACATTAGAGAAATCATTCAAATATCTACAGTGAGATACATGACACACTGAGTCACTGAATATTGCTTGCAGTTGAAAAAAAAATGTGAAAGCAACCTACATTCTCATAAAGAGGAGAATGGATAAATCAAATGTACTATATTTCCATGACACATTCCTGGATATAAAAGTAAAGACATAAGTAGATATCAAAAAACAATTTTGAGTAAAAAGTATGGAATCTGTGCATGTACTAAATAGGATACTAGCATGCATTTAAAATCACAAAAAATACTACACACTGTCCATAAACAAACATTTTATCAATGGAAAATGATATATGGTGCTTCAAGAAATAGCAATTTCTAGGAAAAAGAGCAAAAAGTAAGACTACAGAGTCCAGTTAAAGAGAATTTAACTTCATCTACAATGTTTTGTTTATTTTAAAATGGACTTGAAACAAACATGACAAAGTATTAACTGCTATAAATTGCTGGAGGGAATTAAAACATGACTAAGATATTATTCTTCATAATTTCTATATTTTTAAAGTTTCTCACAAAATAGCTCTTCTAAAGCTACAAATAAAATCATTTAATGAGGTAATATGCTATAATACCTATGAAAAACAACAAAATTTAATACCTTCATCAAATACTGAACAGTATTAGGTACAACAGTATTACCTACTCTAGTTGCTTGAGATCTTAGAGATGAAGTTATGTTTATTATTGCCATACACTCTTTGATTCACATAGGTTGATTACAACTTTTATATATTCTTTTCACACAAGAATATTAAATAGTCTCTTCTGATAAAAACCCTTCTGGCAGTTGCTTCAAGAATTTTTCTCTGGCCCCTCTCTAGATATTAATGCTTTCTCAAATAATGGGGTACAAAAATATTTATTTTTTCTAAGGTATCATGTTTGTACAACAGTATGACTTCTTATTTGAAGTATCATTCATGATGATCCTTACCCCATTATTGAGGGTGTTTTTGCTAGAGGCAATTTTCATAGTTATCAATTCTGAGATCCTCTATTCTAAGCATTCTAACATCACTTAAGGATCTCATTTAATCCTCATAATAAAACTATGAAATAAATATTAACCATGTTGTTACAAATGAAGAAGTCAAAATACGAAGATGTTAAATAATTGTCCAAGATAATCAGCTATTAAAAATAAGAACCAGAAATGCAAACCAGCTCTGAAAAAATCTAAACACCCTATGCTTCTTACTAACTCTAAAGTGAAAGATTTTACAATGCCACCAAATCCTTTCCCTGGATTCTAACCTTCCCAGTTTTAGTAAAGTGGTTAAAAACCAAGGGATGATATTGTTGCTTTTCTTTTACTATGCTTCTTCCATAATGGTTAAAAGATGTTTCTGGAGCTTTTTTTTTTTTTTTTTTTTTTTTTTTTTGGTTTACCATAAAGGTAGTGTTAGAAGATTCTAGATTTAAGTAAGTGGCTTCTAACTGGAAGAGATTTTGCCCTCTAGAGGATACGTGGCAATATACAAAGAAATATCTGGCTGTCTCAACTTTGGGTTGGAGGGGCTCACTAATATCTGGGGGATAGAGAACAGGGCTGCTAAACATCATACACTGCACAGGACAGCAACCCAAAGCAAAGAAATATCCATCCAAAAGTTTCTATAGTGCTGGGTGTGAAGTTTTGATCTAGAGGTAAGGAATTGTGGACCACATTATAGCTGATATTCAATAAAATAATATTCAAACACCATGGAATGTGTGTTATAAAATGTAAAGAACTCAAATTTAAAAAGCATACTAGGTTCTTTTCTAAGCAAATACCATATAACATATTAAGAACCATGGGAATGACTGTCAGAATTTTTACCTAAGACTCCAGAATCAATCTGGGATAACAGAGTGGTAATAAAATAGAAGTAAATAAAGACTGTTTCTGGAATGAAAGGTGTACGTTCTGTGGCAAGTACAATGGCATACAAGAGTACAGAATAGTATTTTTAAAGAAAACTATCTTTTTTGTTTTTACCTTGAATTCACCTGGCCCACTGATAAAAGTTAAGAAACTGTTAAGAATTCTTGCTTTTTCTTATTTTCTTAAAAATTTTCTTCAAACAGCTCCTGGGTGAAGAAATAATATAGATAAGGAAAACATTTATTAAAAGGAGATTATCTGAGCACTTACGCTTGTATCAAAGAAGTGATGAATCACACAACTCACAAAACTAATTTGAAATCATCTCAAAGTAGGAAAGATTCTCTAAGAATAGCAAGTGCTTTCTTCTTTCTCACTGTATTATTCTTTTAGAATCAATCATCTCAGCTAATGATAACAAATAGCAATTCCTTTTGTTTATTCGAATTATGAAAAAGTTTCCTGAAAAAAACTTTTAAAGTCTTGAGTGCTCTGTTTAAAATCATAGGTTTCTTAAAAAAAATTTCTGATAACAATATATTATAATCACCAAATATCACCATTTATTATTAAAATAAGAGTGAAATCTTATCACATACAAACATGGTAAATACATGGATGCATTTTTACTATTTGTCAAAGACTTATTTTTTCATTAATTTGCATAGACAGGAGCTACAGAAAAGATAAGATCTCAATAAGCTGAGGTAAATAAAAGATGGGGTGCAGAAGATTAAAGAGAAAGAATCTGAGAGGCTGCTATAGTTCATCTGAGTTCTTGGTTACCCTTACTCCAACTCAAACCTAAAATAGAACAATGAAGCCAGCAAGGTGTTCTTCGCCTGTCCAGGAGAGAAAAAAATCAAAGTTTTCTTCTTCTTTTTTTTTTAATGAGAAACAAAGACCCTCAGTTTATAACTCTCTAGGAATTCTAAGAAACTGAACAGATTTCTTCACACAGAAAACAGGAACACTGCCGGCCTGCTGCATTACTTCCTCACTTTATTCTTATACTAAGCAGGAAACTGACTTATGAAAAGGAAGCAACAGCAGTGGTCCTGTTATTCCTCCTTACCAGTCTGCTATATACATTCAAAACTACTGGGTTGGAAACCAAGATTACCTGTAGGGAGCACTGACTCTACTTACTCAGAACTTGCTTAAGCAAACCAAATAATTTCTCTGAGATTTTCTGTGGGTTTTTTAATTGTTTTTGTTTATGGTTTTAACTGGTGAAAAAATGGTAACATGCTTGCTCAACTTACCTGAGATGACATTAATTGCAAAATTAAATTATGTATTTCAGGATTTTGTGAATGATTAAATTCCATCCGAATTAAGCTATTTCATGAGATAAAGTACTCATATGACTTTATATTAGCCTATGCAAACAGAGGCAAAATATAGACCCCCGAGAGCCACTCCAAATTTACTCTCATACAATCTACAGAGGTGGGGAACAGCCTTCTATATTTTTAATAAGGACACTAGAGTTTCAGAAATACTATTAATACTACACAATTCTAATTTCAATTTGAATCATTTCTTTTCATGTCAACAGGAGTTTAAGTTTTACACATCATCTAATTTTCTAATCTCCCTAAAGTCATTCGCTGAAAGAGACAAAATTTGGTGACACAAAACAATCTTTAGATTCTTAACTGCAGTTGTTTGAGGACTGTTCCAACTAAAGAAAAGACTATTTAGCAACACACTGGATTACAAAATACAAAATACATAGAGAAATAAGAATAATTAATAAATAAAATACTGTAACTTCCTGGAGAATTATTAAAACTTGAATTAGCTTTGTTCCTGTCAAAGGTTAACATTTGATAGTTGCCCAGTTAAGATACTGTATTGGTTTTTTTACATCTCAATTACCTCAGCCAAAATTCACAGATTTTAAAACATAATCCCTCTAGGTATCCATGGTGCAATTTACTGCATGTGAGTCTATCAATATATGACTGATACTTCTTTAGTTAAATCTTTTTTTTTCTTTTAAAGATGTATTCATTTATTTGAAAGAGTTACACAGAGGGGCGGAGAGGCAGAGAGAGAGAGAGAGAGAGAGAGAGAGAGGTCTTACACACACTAATTCATTTCCCAACTGGAACAATGGCAGGAGCTGCCCTGATCTGAAGCCAGGAACCAGGAGCTTCTTCCTGGTCTCCCATGTGGGTGGAGCGGCCCAAGGACTTGGGCCATTTCCCAGGTCATAGCAGAGAGCTGGATTGGAAGTGCAGCAGCCGGGACTCAAACCAGTGCCCATATGGGATACCTGCACTGCAGGTGGTGGCTTTACCCACTATGCCACTGCATCAGCTCCTTTAATTAAATCTTTATATAAACAGTTAAAAGGTCCCAAAAGAACTTTTTGGAAAATTCTACAGCTATTGTTGCTATCATTATTGCCCTCTTCCAAGAGTGAAAGAAGAAAACTGTAGGTGCCTGTTTACATGACACAGGGTAGAAAGTGTTGCTAAATCTTGTAGGGAGGAAGGAACAAAGAGAGGGTCCATGATAAGGCAAAACAATAAGAAACATGAGCAAACATAAACAATGAATGAATAAACTATATCTGCAGAGATAGTAAAATTATTACTTTTAAAAAAGCATGCTTCTGGGGCCAGCATTGTGGTTCAGAGAGCTAATCCATCCCATATCAGAGCACCAAACCAAGTCCCAGCAGCTCCACTTCTGAACCAGCTCTCTCCACTTATGTGCCTGAGAAGGCATAAGAACAGTGCTTGGGTCCCTAACACTCATGTGGGAGAATGGACAGAGTTCCTGACTCCTGGAAAAGACTGGCCCAGACCTGCCTGCTGCAGCCCCTTGGGGAATGAGTCATCAGATAAACGATTATATTCATACTCTCTCTCATTCTCATTCTCTCTCTCTCTCTCACGCTCTCACTCTCTCTCTCCTTCTCCCTCTCCCTCTCTGTCACTCACTCACTCAGTGTTGTGTTGCATTTCAAACAATTTTCTTAAAAAGAAGGCTTTTTAAGAGCTAACATTAATTACTAATTAAAGTATGCGTTAGATAAAGCATGAATTTAGCACACTTCAATTCCTCTTCAGCTGTAATTGAATATACCTCTACATGTACTTTGACTACATCTGTTATCGTCCCTAAGAGAAAAGTCTTAAATCCAGCTTCAAAAACTCAAATATTCAAGAAAAACCATGAGGGCGATTTTTGGAGTCAAAAGCTCATAAAATAGATATATTATTTCTTAATCTTCTAAGTGGGCATTATAGGTTACTGTTCTTTAACTTCAGATGAACATCAACAACAAGCACCCTAATAGAAAAGTACCTCCATATCTTAATTTTAATAACAAATGCTATCCTGAAGAACTCCATAAATTCCACAGTGTGCAAAAAACATTTTAGAACACTTTTTTAAAAGCATTATTGTTTAAAGTTACCTACTGTATGTAACTCTAAGGACTCAATCTTGATATGAAACACTGAAGTGCTAACTTTAGCAGCTGTAGTCTGCATGTGCATTTAACAACAACAACAAAAAATGTTTAAAAAGACAGCGTCTAGGATACGGTTCTTCTTAAAAATACCTTTAAATGCGAAGCAAAGTTCTTGGACAGTAAAATACAATCGTGTACCCCGTATGGAAACTGATTTCACAATGACGAAATCTGCTAAATTATGTCTGGTTTCACAAAGTTTTATATCTCAGATATAAAGCGAGATAAAGATAAAAGCGATCTTTAGACCGTTTTACCTCTGGGCATGATATGCCGAATGTACTTCCCAGAGCCGAGAATTCAAAAAGCTTGGTTTTACCAGCATTGAGTGTTTATTAAATTAGGTGACACTCTGCAATCGACCACCAATCTTTATCACGAAAGAGTAAACCTTAGCTTTTAGAACCACGTTTGGTTGCAAAGGAAACAATCCCAGAGATTAAAAAAAAAAAGCAGCAGCGGCTTATCCAATTGTATACGCACTTCTCCCACACGCCGAACTTTTTAAGATGAATTGTAAAGCCAAACACCTTAAATTTTTCCAACAGGGAATAATCACGGCGAGTGGTTCTTCCAAGATCAGGTCTCCCGTAAAATTTCCGATAGTTTTGAACTGAAAAGCTACGGCACCGCAGCCGAAGGTTCCTTTCAAATCCCTATATCCTGAGATTGCATCTAGTAAATATCCTTCGTCATATATAAAATATACCTCACGAATAAAATGCTAACCCCTAATATGTCCAATAACACTCGCACCATTAGAGATGTTTCACAGAAATTTTTGTCTTGCATCATGTTTTGTAAAAGCAGTAATAAACCTCAGAGCCAAAATACATATTTCGCATCCACATGACGTCCAGCCTTCCCATTTCTGTCTTCCCCCTCTAGCCTAACACTTTCAGGACCATGGTGTTAACACCTCAGCTGAACGTTGGCCGCTACTCAAATTACCCACCGCGCTAAACGCTTCCGCCCTTACACGATTATAATTATCTCCAAACGGTATTTTAAAAGTCCTATACCTTTTTCCTTCAGCCGTTAAGACTTAAACGTTGAGAACAGAGGGTCAGGGATAAGGCGAAATCTCAGGAAGAGGTAAGGCGGAAGGTGGAAAGGAGTCCCGAGGACTAAAGAAAGAACTAGAAGCTTAGGGCGCCAACGGAAACCCTTATGCTCTCTTTAGACTAACTTTGCGCGCGAAAACAGCTTCCAGAGAGAGGGTGCGACCTCTTGCTCTCGAGCGCTGCAACGCCCCCAGGCGACTGGCGCCCAACCTAACCGACGCTCCTCAACGCCGCCATTGTGGCGTAGCCCAAGCCCCGCCCCCCGCGTGCACGCGGCTCCGCCCCTCACGTGCAGACGGCTCTGCCCCTTGCTGACCAGGAGCAGAAACAGGAAGTGAGATTGCAACCCGAGGAGCCTGGGGCGCTGGGCGGTCGGGACCAGACGGGGGCTCTTAGACATTGCTCGGGGCAGTCTCCTGCTGCGGAAAGTTGCGGGACCTTGTCGAGTACGGAGAGTATCCTTTGCCGTCTGAAAAACTGCGGCTGGGGCCTAGGGAACGGCAGAAGGGCTGGGGTCCCCAGGGGCGCCTGGTGGTGACCATTTCTGTCCAGTTGAAGAGTGAGGGCGCCGCCGGCAAATATGGACCCTGGGAGGCAGAGTGAGGGCCCAACTGATTAGGTTCCTGCCATCCACAAAAGAAACCTGGATTGAGTTCCCAGTTCCTGGCTTTGGCTAGGCCAGATCCTGACATTGTGGAATGAATGTGCAGATGGGGTTTCTCTTTGTCTGCCTCTGAAATTTAAATTGTCTGTATGCCTGCAAGATTTGAAAAGTAAATGTCAATGAAAGACAATTCAGCCACATATAGGTAATATTTTTAAAAACATGCTGGGAAGGGCCAGTGCCATGGCTCACTTGGTTAATCCTCCGCCTGCGGTGCTGGCATCCCATATGGGCGTCGGGTTCTAGTCCTGGTTACTCCTCTGTCAGTCCAGCTCTCTGCTGTGTCCCGGGAAGGCAGTGGAGGATGGCCCAGGTGCTTGGTCCTGCACCCGCATGGGAGACCAGGAGGAGGCACCTGGCTCCTGGCTTCGGATAGGCGCAGCGACGGCCGCCAGCCATAGCGGCCATTTCGGGGGTGAACCAACGGAAGGAAGACCTTCCCTGTCTCTCTAACTCTGCCTGTCAAATAAAAGAAAAAAACAAAACTCTGATGCCTAATGCCACTTCTTCACATCCGATGAATGGATAAATAATCCCATTACTTTTGTTTTTTCCAGGCATGTGTTGGTGGAACATTACTTTTTATCCTACCTCTTACCTCCCTTTTTGAACCTTTACTTCTATGCATGCAGCAGATTGCATAAACCTGATCTTGGCATTTGAAATGAAATAGGATCTGCCCTACTGTGTTTGGATAACTCATTTTCACTTAGTGTTCTTCTACCCACTTCAATGATACAGGTGGAACATGAGATTTCTGCCATACATTTCCTTTTTTAGAAATTTATTTATTTGAATGGCAGAGTAACAGGGAGAAGGAGAGACAGCGAGAAAGAACGTGCTTCCATTTGCTGGTTCGCTCCCAATGTGGCTGCCAAGGCCAGGGCTGTGCCAGGCCGAAGCTAGGAGCCTTGAACTCCATCCAGGTCTAGCATGTGGGTGGCAGGGACCCAAGCACTGGGCCATCTTCTGCTGCTTTCCCCATCATATGAGCTGGGAGCTGGATTGGATGTGAACTAGCCCGAAATCGAACCGGCGCCCATGTGAGATGCCAGCCTTGCAGGTGGCGGCCGAACCCACTGACTGTAACACAATGCCAGCCCCAGAGATTCCTCCTGTAAATTTCTATAGTAAATGACCAATGGTTTTGCTGCAGGAGGAAGACTGAATTGAATTTGATCTTAAAACAAGGCTGCTTTAATATACCCCATGCATATGTTGAACTCTAAAGATTCGTTTCTATTGAAATTTTACTGCAATAATTTAGTAATACATATATGGATGTTTTGGAAGCACTGTAAAAATATTCCATCATGTGCCTGTCATCACAGTAACTGCAACTACATAGAGTGTTTTAAGGAGACCTTTTGACTTTTGATTTCCTTTCTAACCGTATTGCCCAGTTAAGATAGGTGACGTTGCAAAGTCTTGAGGAGATAATTTTAAAGCTATCATTTATTGAACACCTACTGTAGGACAAACGTTGTTTTGGAGATTTGTATACATTATATCAAATCCTTAATGCGATGCTGGATGACAAGTCGTATGATCTCCATTTTAGGGAAGAGGAAATCAAAGCTGAGAAGGCCACAGTTTGTAAACAAAGAGTAAAAGATTTGGCTTGACTCCAAAATCTGTTCTGTTTTTACAATGCTTCCAAAAGGTCCAGCACAAGACACATTTGACAGAGTTCTAAGTGTCTTGGAGAGCTACTTTTTCTGTGTATTGATATTCCACTTGAGATTTTGCTTTAAGAGATGTTAGAAAAAAACATGAATTTACACAATCACTTTCTAGGAAGAACTAGCCTAGATACTCCTGAGGATGAGTCTTATTCACAGACATTCCCTATTAAAACGCACATCTATATAGTGCAATGCTTAAAATTTATCTGCTTGACAGAGTTACAGGAAGAGAGGGTGGGGGAGAGTGAAAGAGAGAGGTCTTCCATCTACTGGTTCACTCTGGAAGTACCCACAGTCGCTGTGGCTGGAATAGTCTGAAGCCTGGAGCCTAGAACTCTGTCCAGGTCTGCACTTGGGTGCAGGGACCCTAGGGACTCGGTCCATCTTAGACTGCTTACCCAGGCGAATTAACAGGGAGCTGGATCAGAAGTGTAGCAGCCAGGACTCTAACCAGTGCCCATATAGGATGCTGGCATCACAGGCAACAGCTTAACCCACTATACCATAACACCAACCCCTGTTAGAATGTGTTAAATTTTGATTTTCAGAAGTTGGAAGGTGGGGATTACTACTTCCTGAAAATTTGAAATAATGATAATGTTCAGATGATTTCTTCACTTCCTTGTATATCAATCCCAAAGGGCTAAGTGATTGAGTTTTTTGTGGTGGAAGTTTTTTTTTTTTCATAGATTTTACCAGGATAAGGGAAACCTGCTGCCATTAGTGGAAATCTTTAAGCCCACTTCAGAATCACTGTTAATGTTTATATATACTAAAAACCATTCATGGTGGTCTGTAACCCTAACAGAGGGTGGATAAATCCTGCCCAGGCAAGTAAATTGCTCTGGCTAAAAATCCTACTATTACCTAGATTAGGCATTAAAAAGGTAGGAATTATGAGTGAGAGAACGAGGTATTGCCCTAATTCCATCTGCAACTAACCATGATGAGCTCTCTGTCCCATCTTTCGTTGTAAGTCAGAACTTACTCTGTTTATTCTGAGTTCTAACATTTTTTTCTTCCTGTAATTTATTGGACCTGCAAGTATTAGCAATTGAGAGAGCTGACTATAAGGCACAGTTACATAGACAGTAGTACCAACTGACAGCCTGGTATCAAACAGAAACAAACCTATCCATTACATCAAAAACAATCATTAACAGCTATGATGTAGATCCTGAGTGATGAGGAAAATATACCATTTTGTCCCAATTACTCAAAGGAAGAATATAAGTTATTTTGAAAGTTGTATCAAAGTTGTTTGGAAATGGTTTATGCTTTTAAAAAGGGAACTCTAACCGTAGCTAAAAAAATAATATTATTTATAATGCTATAGTAGTTGAGAATGTTAGTTAAGTGTGGTATTAAAATTAGCTAGCAGCAGCAGCAAGGACAGCAATATGAGTAATCCACTGTATCTTTGGGAAAGTTACTTTTGAGATACAGGATTTAATTTTGCAGCAAAGAATGATGAAGCAGAGTGGGCATTGTCTTGCAGCGGGTCAGCTGCCACTTGAAATGGCCGACCCCCATCAAAGAGCCAGTTTTTGTAGCAACAACTCTGTTTATGATCCAGTTCCCTGCTAATACATCCTGTGAGGCAGCAGATGATGACCCAAGTACGTGTGCTCTGCTCTGCCCATGTCTGAGACCTAGATTCAGTTCTAGGCTCCTGCCTTCGCCTGTCCAAGCCCTGTTTCATGCTGACATTTGTGGAGTGAACCAGTGAATGGAGGATAGATCTCTCTCTCTCTCTCTCTCTCTTTCTCTTTCTCTCTTTCTCTCTCTTTGGTTCCCCATCCCCACCCACTTCTCTCAAGCACAGTGTCTTTTTCTGTATTCAAGGAAATAAAATCAAATTTTTTGAAAGGATGAGTACCACTATCAAATATATCCCTATGTCACCCAAGCAACCTATAATACCCTGAGAGTTTCTGTGCTTTATCAGTAAGCTGGAGATCCAAACATTCTTTTTTTTCTTGAGATTTACATAGATTAATTAGAGTCAAAGGCCTCCAACCAGAGCAGCATGGTGGGGGCTTACAAGAGAGGAAAAAACCCAAAGGGGCTAGTGGTAGTGGGGTTTTTATGTACAATTTAGAAGGAAAAAATCTTGAAAATCAGATTGGCATTCAGTTACCAGGTGGGGACAGAACCCCTCAAAAGGCTTGATTTACAATTCTCCATCCTGTCTGGCTTGCTCCTGATAAAACAAAACAAACAAACAAAAAACATCCAGAAGGGTGGGATAGGTAACTTGTTTTCACAAGCTGTGAGCTCAGGAAGAGCTCCCTTGTTATTTTCATAATCCACACATTCTTAGGGCCAAAACCTTGCCTCTTAACTTAGGTAGTTTATATAACCGGAGTATGATATTCTTAAATTTTGAATTTACATGTCTGCTATTCAAATAATTATCTTCTATGTATACTACTAGACTTGAATATATCTACATTGAAGTGGTCAAAATAGATTGCTGATGTAGAAAATAATGGCACTGGGGGCCGGCATTGTAGCAGAGCAGGTAAAGCCAATGCATGTGACCCTGGCACCCCACATGAACGCCAGTTAAGACTCCAGAGTGCTTCACTTCCAATCCAGCTCCCTGCTAATGGACTGGGAAAGCAGCAGGTGACCTAAGTCCTTGGGCTCCTGAACACACCTGGAAGACCCAGAAGTAGCTCCTGGATCCAGCTTCAGTCTGGCCCACCCCTGTCTTATTGTGGCCATTTGGGGACTAAACTTGTGGATTTAAGCTCTTCCCTCCCTCCTCCCCCCAATCTTTCTCTCTCCTCCTCCTTTTTCCTCTCTTTGTAACTCTGACATTCAAATAAATAAAATAACAAAAAAAGGATGGCTTCCATTCAGCTACTAAATTGAGCTATGAATTAAGAGTTGGAATGCTGTGCAGTATTTTCTAGACATTTTAGCTGGCTGTTAATTCCTGCAGTATTTTTATCTTTTACAAAATAATAGTGACAGAACAGTTTCCTTCATTAGCTAATCACAAATTTAGTCTGGCAGACTGGTTTCTGTTAAGATAGCTTTTGGTTTTTCTTTGGCTCCTGAAAAGAGTTACTGTAATATTTTCTTTTTGATGAACTAAAAGATTACAACAGCTGAACAATGAAATTTGTTAACATCTAAAGAATGATTATGATTCGTATAACCTTCTAAAAAGTGTTAAGTATTTCGAGGCTACAGTACCTTGTACTTCAGATATGCTGGCCTCTACTGCAATTCCCTGTATGTCATTGTATACACTGTTCTGCCTAATGTACCCTTTTTCCTCTTTTCTCTTCCACCTTTTTCCTATTCTGTTCCCCTACTTTGAGACTCAGCTTATATATTATCTGTTTCAGGAGAAACCTTTCAGTCATTCCCTAGAGAAAGATGGATAGTATTTTGTGAGTTTGTGTGCTTATATAAGTGTCAAAATTTTTGTGAAGGGTTTACACTGCAGTTAAAATAACACTTGGGATGCCTGCACCCATATTTGGGTACCTGGGTTCAAGTCCAACCTTCACTTTTTTAATAAGGTTTATTTGAAAGGCAGAGTTAAAGAGAAAGAGATCATGTGCTCATTCACTCCCAAAATGGCCAGGACCAGGGCCTGGACAGGCCAAAGCCAGAAGCCCCCTCTGGGTCTCCCATGTGGATACAGGGGCCCAAGGACCTGGGCTATCTTCTCTGCTTTCCCAGGCACATTAGCAGGGAGCTAGATCAGAAGTGTAACAGCCAGGAATGGAACTGGTACACATATGGGATGCCGGCATTGCATGTGGAGGCTTAACCTGTTAGGCCACAAAGCTCGCCCCCCAACCCCAGTTCAAATTTTGATTCCAGCTTCCTGCTAATGCACACCCTGGGAGGCAGCAGGTGATGCCTCAGGTACCTGGGTCTCTGCCACCTGTGTGAGAAACCTGGATTAAGTTCACAACTCCTGGCTTTGACCTGCCCCAGCCCTGGCTGTTGTAGTCATTTCGGAAGTAAACCAGCAGATAATAGATTGCTATCACTCTGTGTGTCTCTACCTTTTAAGTAAATAAACATTTTGACATACATAAAATAGACTTTCATGGAAAATAGATTTTATCTTGGTGCAGAAAATTTTGAAATCCATGCATACCTAAGATTTTCAAAAATTCATGGAAAATTCATAATATGAAAAAATGTGCATGGACATCAAAGGGTCTTTTTTGTACCAAAATAAAATTGTCTTTTAAATACATTTTCCATTAACTATTTGAAGTACCCCTGTTCATGATTTGTTTAAACTATACCCAAAGTGTCAGTTATCTTGTCTCTCCTCTGTATTACAGTATAATTGAAGTCAGGAAGTTCATCTTGTATTAATTTCTGAATGTATAGAACTATTTGAAATAGGAGTAGTCTAATAAAAATTCATATAAACTTAAATGTACTTCTAGCCTCAGATCCTAATATTTCTTAAATTGAAAAGATCTCAGTTGTTGTGTTTGTACACTCTGAATTTATGAAAATAAGTGTTAGGACTGTAGTAGTCAGAACTGCAAGTTACTGTTAAGATTTCTATACTTTGTGGGTATTTTTAAGTATTTATTGGAAAGGCAGCCATCAGAGAGGAGGGGAGAAACAGAGATCTTTCCTGCTTTAGTTCACTCCCCAGATGGCCCCAGCAGCAAGTCAGGACCAGCCAGGAGCTAGGAAAACCATCCTGATTTTCTCCATGGGTGGCTCAGGCACAAGCACTTGGATTATCATCCGTTGCCTTTGCAAGCACATTAGCAGGGAGCCAGACTGGAAACAGAGCAGCCAGGACTGCAACAGGCACTACGATATGGGATGCAGAACTTGTACTATGGCATCACAAGTAGTGACCTACCCTGCTGTGGCACAATGTCAGTCCTCATACTTTGTATTACTAATCATTGTTGCATTATATGAAGCACTTTTCAGAGTTAAAATATTCATCTGGCAATTAACTTCTTGTTATTTGAAATGGAATTTAGAAGTACTCAAGAGTATGAAGTTTTAATGTTTATCTTGTAAAGGTTTATTTATTTTAAAGGTAGTGTTAGATGGTGAGAGAGAGATTCCATCTGCTTATTCATGTTGGGCATGTACCATATGGCTGAAATGGCCCAGGCTGTGCCAGTCCAAAGCCAGGAACCTGGAACTCCATTTAGATACACCACATAGGTGCAGGGGCTGAAGCATTTCAGCCATCTTCTGCTTTCCCAAGCACATTTGCAAGGAGTTCGATCACAAATGGAGCAGACAGGGCTCCAACTGGCACCCATATGGGATGCCGTGGTGTAGCAGGCAGCAGCTAAACCCACTGCACAACGCTGGCCCCAGTGTTGGCTTTTTAACTCTTTTAATAGTAGCACCTTTTTGTTCTGAATGGCATCTTACAGATAATCCTAATATATAATGCAAACAAATACTAGTGACACTTGAATGTATAACAGTTCTTTTGCCCAGCATCAAATTAAAGTGCTCCCCCTCCAGCAATTCATAAACCACACTGAAAAACACATTTTTACTGTTCCTGTACATAGTTATGAGTACTGTGCTGATGATACCAATGATGATTAAGACTCATCCTTATTCCCAGAGTGTTCATAGTCTAAAAATCAGACATGTAGAAATAGGCATGGGCACACAGTTGTTAAACCAGGACATCATATTCCCTCATTCTGTATTGGAGTACGTAGGTTCAAGTTCCAGCTTCAGTTGCAATCCAGCTTCATGTTGATGTACACTCTGGAGGGCAGCAAGTGGTGACTCAAATCTTTGAGTCCCTGTCACCCAAGTGAGAGACCTGCATAGAGTTCCTGGTTCCTGGCTTTGGCCTGGCCCAGCTCCGGCTGTTGCAATCATTTGGGAAGTAAACCACAGAGAATGAAAGATCTCTCTCTCTCTCTCTCCATCCCCCCCTCCCTCTCTCTCTCCCCCCTTCCCTCCCTCCCTCCCTCCCTCCCTCTCTGCTTTCAAATAAAAATAACTTTTTTATAAAGTACCTAATGTTTAAGCCAAAGAATAACATATACAAGTATGATTCATAGTGAGGTACAAAAAATATGTAACAACATATTTAAGTAATCTGGAAATGTCAGAGTAACTAACTACTGAAATTATTAACTATAAATTAGAGTCTCTGCGGAGTATACTTAAAGTTTAGGAATATAATATATTAAAACAAAGTTTTAAAAAGCAGTTATTTTACATTTATATCAAACACAAACGCATTCAAGTTATAATACTGCTATAGATTCTTAACAGTGTTATCCACATTCTATGAAATATGTAATAATTATATTTTTATAATTTTAGTTTTCAGTAATTTTTGTAAAAATAAATATATATTGGGGCTGGCACTATTGTGCAGTGGGTTAAGCTCCTGCCAGCATTGTTGGTATCCTTTATGAGCATCAGATAGAGTCCTAGCTGCTCCACTTCCAGTGCAGCTCCTTGCTAATGTGCCTGAGAAAGCAGTGGAAAATGGCATCAGCATATTTGGGACCCTGTCACCCATTTGTGAGGCCCAGATGGAATTCCAGGCTCCTGGATTCAGCGTGGTCCAGCCTGGTCCAGCCTTGGCTTTTGTGGTAATTTGGGGAGTGAACCAACAGATGGAAGATCTCTGTCTCTCCCTTTCTCTCTCTCTGTCTCTCTCTAACTCTGCCTCTCAAATAAAAAAAAAAAACTTTTAAAAATAAATCAATAACGGGCCAGCACTGTGGCATAGTGGATGTGCCTGCAGTGCTGGCATGCCATATGGGTGCTGGTTCAAGTCCCGGATGCTCCACTTCCAATCCAGCTCTCTGCTTTGGCCTGGGAAAGCAATAGAAGATGGCTCAAGTCCTTGGGCCTCTGCACCCACATGGGAGACCCAGAAGAAGCTCCTGGCGCCTGGCTTCTGCCTTCAGATTGGCACAGCTCCGGGCAATGTGGCCAATGGGGAGTGAATCATTAGATGGAACACCTCTGTCTGTCTGTCTCTGCCTCTGCCGCTCTGTAACTCTGCCTTTCAAATAAATTTTTTTAAAGTTTTTTTTTTTTTAAATAAAGGAAGAAATCATCTCATGGTATAAGGACTACAAACTCTTAACTAGCCTAACCTTTTATTCAAACTTATTTTTTCAATGCAAGTAATATTAATCCTTATTCCCTAAAAGAGTACAAAAAATAAAACACCACTAACCTACCCTTAGGCTTAAGAAATACTTTAAAACATTACCAATTCATCTCCCTTCTTCCACAAAAGGTAGTACTATCTTAAAGGCATTGCGATGATCCATGTATTTCTTTGTATTTTACCACATATGTGCATATTTAAAATTTTTATATATGTGCATGTTGCTATTTTTTCTTATTCAAGATGATATTTGGAATTCATTCATGATATCATTTTCACTTTAGGTTATTTTTTAGAAATAGAAAATAATTTTTCCACTAGTGACAAACATTAAGATCATTTCTATTTTGTGATTACAAACAATACTGTCATGATCATTTTTGTGCATATTTCCTATGTAGATGTGAGACATTTGGGGGCATATATCTAGGACAGGGGTTTCTGGGTTGGAAAATGTGTGTACTTTGAATTTTCCATGTAGACATTGGTATTATCTGAAAATAATGATGGTCTGATGATTTCCATTGTAATTCATGTACCTTTTGTTCCTGTTGCTTTTCTAATCATGCTGGTTATGACTTCAGGACAATATTTTAATAAAAAGATATTAGAGCAGGATCATTTTCCTGTTACTGACTTTAAAAGGAATTCTTATTCACTATTGAAAATGTCTGCTGTAGAGTTTTTGTAGACATAAAATTCTCAGGTTAAGGAAGTTTTCTTCCATTGCTAATCTGCTAAGAGTCATGAAACATTCATCTGAATATTGATTTGATGAATCCATAGAATGTCAAATTTTAGTTAATATTTTTCTCTTTATATATTGATATTATCATTTATGTTTTATTTAATTTTCTAGTGTGGCTAGATACATGGGTAGTTTGTTAAATGCTCTATCATTTCACATCATTTCCCATTATATAAGATACACTCATGATTATGAAGCATCTTTAATACACTGTGTGGTTGCTAATATGTTTGCATCTCTGTTTATAAGAGAGGTTATACTATAAATGTCCATTCACATGCACTGGTCTTTTCTGGTTTGCATATCAAAGTTGAGAGGTAATTATTTTTTTTTATATTCTTTGAAGTTTTGGGTAATATAGGAATTGGATTTTTTTTAAAAGATTGGTATAACACACCAGTAAAACCATCAGGGTCTGCTATTATTATTTTATTTATTCATTCATTACCTTATTTAGATGTTAAAATGTTTAAGGCATTGGAATCAGGAATCTAGATTTACTCATTTTTTTCTTTTTTAGATTGCCTCAGTGATTGTTCCAGAATTGTCCATTTGTCTAAGACTTCCAACATATTGGAATAATATTAACAATGTATTATATGAAAGATAGGAGGGATCTTGCATCCACTGATTCACTCACTTAATACCTGCAATAGCTGGTACTGAACTAGGCTGAAGCCAGAAGCTCAGAATACATTCTAGGATCTTCATGTGAGTGACATGGACCCAATTACTCAAGTTATCACCTGCTGCCTCTGATGGAGCACATTAACAAGAAGCTGGGATTTGAAGTGGAGCACATTCTCAAACCTACTTCGACATGAGGTATAGGCCTCCCAAACACAGCATCTTAATTAACCACTGTGCCAGATGCCTGTCCCAAGTAAATTGAAAGTATGTTATTGCAAAAATGAAAAGAAACAGTAAAGAAAGGCAGAAGAAGCAGGGAGGGTGGGGAGTATCATTATGTGCTTAACATTGTATATATGAGATACATGAAATCTATTCTGACATAAATAAAAACTATTATATCTACATTGATTTTTTTCTTTTTATTTTTACCCTATTTTTGCCTTATGTTTTTTGATCAGTTTCTATGCAGGTATATTTGTTTTATTTTCTTTATCAAGAAAACTTTGGATACTTTGATCCTACTTACTGTATGTTTGCTATTTTTCCTGTTTTTTTTTTCTTCTTTTGGGTATGTTCTATCCTCTTCCTGAATATGTGAAATTAATGTTTACCATACTAGTTTTTTGCTTTTGTTCCTTTCCTAATATGAGGCATTTAGTTATTCAGTGTGAGTATGACATTAGCTACCTCCAACCAGCCACATTCTACTCAAATCATTTTCACTCAATTCTACATCTTTTTAAATATGTTCATTACAATTTTTCTTTAACCCATAGGTGGATATATTTGCTTTTATGTTTCCAAATATATATATATATATATTAATTAACTAAGTATTTATATATTCATTAACTAAGTATTGAGTTATAGTTAGATTAACAGGTTTGACTGCTATCTTATTTCAGATATCATTATGCTGCACTGCATAATGAGTTTCCGTGTCTCATATGCTAGAAGATGTATATTCTCAGATTTTATGGACAGAAGTAGCTATTATATAATTATAAAGTTTCTTAGTAGGGTCTTTCATTACTCCTGTATCCTTACTTAATCTGTCAGTTAACTGAATCTCCCAACATTTATCTGTTTTCTGTCAGTTTAATATATGATTATACAAAGATACTTTGAGTTTATTCCAGGGGTATTTATAAATGTATAATTATTTCATCAACTTATAAATTTACTTGTTTATCATTTTATAGTACTTTTTAAAATTTCTAATATTGGTTTCATCTATTCTGTTTTGATTGATACTAATTAAACCATGACTGAATATTTTAGGATAGTATCTCTCCATTATACCTTTTCCTGTCTTTACATCTTACCTTTATATGTCTTTATGATTTAAAGACCTGTTTAAAACACATAGATGCCATTTGGTTCATTTTTTTAACCTTTCTGACATTTTGGGGATGTTTCTAATGAATGATTTCTGTGTGGCCTATTTTCTCTGTGACTCACTTCTCTTTGCTGCCCTCTTTTGGATTTTTTCAGTGGTTCACCCCAGTTTTTCGTTTCAGCACTACACTGGGCACTGTTTCATCCACAGTTAATTTAATGTAAAAATTAATCAGAAATGCTTTCCTTCTGAATAATACAAAAGTTGCAAACTACTTAACTTAGTCATCCCATTCTCTCTCACATGTTTTCATTATCTGTTTGTTATGCCTCTTTTATTTCCACAATGAGACATTATATTTATCTTATATAGTCGGCATTTCTCTGGATTTACCCGTGAGTTTACCAGTCTCATTGCTCACCAGAACTTTCATTCAATCAGATCTAATTTTGTTTCTTGCAATGTGCAGCTGATTTTCGTTATTCATGTAAGTACAATAAATATTTTTGAAGACTTACTGAGAGCTAAGCACTATGAATGGCCACTATGATAAAAGACTGAATCCCTGCCTTCAGAAAAAGCTAAGTATAATGGGTTCAGTAACAAAAATAAATACAATGTATCAGTAAAAAGTGATATCTTTAGACAAGAAGGTAGTAGAGTGGCCAGGAAAAGGTTCCTAAGACATCCATACCAAGACAAAGAACAAAAATTAATAAAGTTTGTGGAAAGATTTGGCTAAGAGAAAGTCAAAAACAAAGCCACAGAGACTGGAAAGAGCATCAGATGGACTTGGAGGCAAAACTCTGTATTGGTGCTAAAGAGTACTGTATATATATGGTGAAAAGAAATAGTAAGAGGCTTAATCATAAGTTCTTATGTGGCTATGTTAAGGACCTTCTCTTGTGCTAAAAATGATAAGGAATCACTAAAAGGCTTTAAGCTTAGGTATGGCATTGTTGGACTTGTTTCAGATAGAGCTTTCTGGTCATTTTATAGTAGGTGGATACGGAATAGTTAGTTATAGAGGTAAGGAAAATGTCTGTTGAATGAAATGATGACTTAATGAGTGAAGATCTTATAGTCCATATAATAGATGGTAAAAATACGAACTAGGAAGATGATAGTGGGAATAGAAAGAAATAAATTCAAGATATATTTATATTACATCAGCAGGACATAGTGACTGATTAAATGTGAAATATAAGGAAGAAGAAGTAAAAAAATCATGATATGGGTAACTAAATAGAAAACAGTGCTTCTAAATGAGATAGAAAATAGGAAGCAAAAGCTCTTTGGAGGGAAGAATGAAGAGCTAAATTTAGAAATGTTAAAATGCTTGTCAGAGATAGCTGGCAAGAGTTAGAATGTGAAGCTTGAGGAAGAAAAATGTTGGATGGACATACCGATTTTTCCATCATCACATTGGTAATAGATAGCAAAGTATAAATTTGTTCATCCCAGGAGAATAAAATCAGTTTTTTAAAAAGAGAATCCTTGGAATACCTACATTTTGAGGGTGGAGAAAGGAAAGGGAATCTGTGGAACGCACAGAGAAAAGTAAAATTCAATACGTACAAGGGAAGCCTAAAAATATTTAAGGGGTCTATGAAGTAGAAAGACTTAAGGAGAAAAACACATTCAGTGTTATGAAATGGAGCTATGTTATCTTTTAAAGATGAAAAAATGTTTTCAAAGTACATTAGATACAGCAGGTAGATAAACAGTGATCCATAGCAGTAGCAGTTTGTATGGAGTGGATTAAGTAATCAGATTACAGTAGGCCAAATAAATTATTCAACAGCTATTTATTCAATGTCTTTTATTTGCCAAGAAAGATACTCTACCAAGCATACAGTGGTAGACACAATTGATACGGGTTCCTTCCATTAAGAACTTTTACCATGTTCAGTGGATGTTGATTTCACCAGTGCTCTGAATGATGGAGAAGAATATGAAAATGAGAATTTTGTTTAATGAATAAATGATTTGAAGCCATTTTCCTATTTGACAGGAATTATTCCTCAATAATTATAAAGAAGACAGTACAGCAAATATTCTAGACATACACACAATACTGTGATCCTCAACTAGCTGAACTTCATGGAAAATCTGCATTTAATATGAATTTTTTTAACCTTCCCTACATTCCCTCCCCTCTGCCTTTTGACAAATGAGAAGAGGAAAGATATTTAAATAGATCCTTTTTCTACAAAAAGACATAACCACTTGACTGACAAGGAGATTAAACAATGTTAAAAGAAATACAGATGAAAAACTTCAGATCACAGAGTTTTCTTTCACTCTCATAAAAGATTGTTGATAACACAGATGGGAGTGCTACTAAACTATGCAATGATCTCGGGGTATCATTGGGATCACCTCAAGTTTGGGCACTCTTGTGTCTTTCCCACACTTTTTATTCTTTATGCAGTATACAGTGTGTAATCTGGAATGATAGTTCAACTAAATACACAAGGTTCCAAATACGAGCTTGTTCCTATAAAAATGACTCTTCAAAGTTGATTTTATTATTTAGGCACTTGAAAATAAACAGGCTTATTGATATGATTCATTTTACTTTTTAGTCTGATATGCCAATAACATTCTTAATCTGATTTCTTTGGTCATGTGATAACCAAACTACATAGTTATTATATAGCTTGTTTTATGTGTTCTAACCTCAACATGAAATTCTCTCATTATTCACTGTAAAAGTTTTCTACATAATTCTAACAAATGTCAAAGACATATTTCATGCTTCATATCTATTTTCTTGTCTGCTCAGTTTGGAAATGTGCTTTCCTAGGCCTTTCTGATTTTTTTAGAAAATGAAGTCTCAGGTTCAGCAGACTATATGCATCTATATTACTATAATATTGGACATTCTCAGAAGCCCAGGTTTTCTACCATCCCTTCTAAATTTAAGGCCTTTTATGTTTTCCTAATATTTTTATTTTTTTATCCTGATCACTTATAACTTATATTTTTCCACTTTCATTCCTATCTTGCTCTTCATGAGTGACTTCTAAATATTTCTTATTCTACTGTGGATACTGTTATCTTTTATTATTTTTCTAATAGTGAATTTTTATTTCAGCTGGAAAAGTTTAAATCTTTTTCTCTCTATACAAACTCTCTACATCAATCTTTACCACTAATTTTTGCCATTCTCTTTTAAAAAAACAGTTTATTTAATTACTTATTTGAAAGGCACAGTTACAGAGCGAGGGAGAGATACAGAGAGATCATCCATCCATTGGTTCATTCCCCAAGTGGCTGCAACAGCCAGGGCTGGGCCAAGCCAATGCCAGGAGCCACGAGCCTCATCCAGGTCTCCATGCAGATGCAGGGGGCCAAGGACTTGGGCCATTTTCTGGTGTTTTCCCAAACACATTAGTAGGGAAATGAATTGGAAGTCGAGAAGCTGGGACTCGAACTGGCACTCATATGGGATGCTGGGGCTACAAGCAGCTGTTTAACTTGCTGTACCACAGTGTAGGGCTTACCACTTTTGAAATATTCTTAGGCACCTGTAATTGCCGCAAAACGTGAATGAACTACTCTCTCATTCATTTTGTTTCTTTAAGGTTGGCATTATTAAGTATATTCATTTTTTAAAACATTTTTGAACAATTTTATTGAGATATATTTTACATATCATGAAATTCATCCATTTCATGTGTACAATTATATGTTTTTTTTATTAATTTTTCCAAAACACTTTAAGAATACTGGAGGGGTGAACAGAGCTTATAGCATTGTGACACACCAGGTTAAGCTGCTACCTGTGATGCCAGCATCCCATATGAGTGCCAATTTGAGTCCCAGCTGCTCCAATTCTAATCCAATTCCCTGCTAATGTGCCTAGGGAAACAGCAGAAGCTGGCTCAAGTACATGAGCCCCTGCCACTCACAATGGACACCCAGATGGAGTTCCAGGCTCCTGGATTCAGCCTGGCCTGGCCCAGCGCTAGCTGTTGCAGCCATTTGGATAGTAAACCAAGAGACAGAAATGTTCTCTCTCTCTCTCTCTTCCTCCCTTTCTCCTTCCCTCTTTCTCTGTAATACTGCCTTTCAAATAAATAAAAACTATTTTAAAAAGATTTTTAAAATAACATTCTTAACCCAATAAGTTCGCTCCTGCCAACTTACAGTGTACCCTGTTCCATCTCCAGCCCCAGGCACCCAATAGTATTTCTTTCTCTATAAATGGTCATTTCATATAAAGAGGATCATATACAGCATACGGTGTCTCTTGTGTTTGGACTCTTTCACCTGGGATAATATTTCTGAGGCTCATTCATGAAGCAGCATGGGTCAGCAATTTCTTTCCTTTTAGTAAAAAAAGATCTTTTATCTTTAGTAAAATAATATTCTTTCCTTTTAGTTAAAAAATATCAATTTTGCCCATCTATTTTCCAGGTGGTGGACACTAAAATTGCTTCCAGTTTTTTTTATTTATTTATTAACTTTTATTTAGTAAATATAATTTTTCCAAAGTACAGTTTATGGATTACAATGGCTTTTCCCCCCCCATAACTTCCCTCCCACCTACACCCCTCCCATCTCCCGCTCCCTCTCCCATTCCATTCACATCAAGATTCATTTTCAATTATCTTTATATACAGAAGACCAATTTAGTATATATTAAGTAAAGATTTCATCAGTTTGTACCCCCACAGAGCATAAAGTGTAAAATACTGTTTGAGTACTAATTATAGGATTAATTCACATTGGACAACACATTAAAGACAGAGTTCCCACATAAGGAGTAAGTACACAGTGACTCCTATTGTTGACTTAACAATTTGACACTCTTGTTTATGGCGTCAGAAATCTCCCTAGGCTCTAATCATGAGTTTTCAAGGCAATGGAAGCCTCTTGAGTTCGCTGACTTCGATCTTACTTAGACAAGGTCATAGTCAAAGTGGAAGTCCTCTCCTCCCTTCAGAGAAAGGTACCTCCTTCTTTGATGGCCTGTTCTTTCCACTGGGATCTCACTCAAAGAGATCTTTCATTTAGGTCTTTTTTTTTCCCCCAGAGTGTCTTGGCTTTCCATGCCTAAAATACTCTCATGGGCTCTTGAGCCAGATCTGAATGCCTTAAGGGCTGATTCTGAGGCCAGAGTGCTGTTTAGGACATCTGCCATTCTATGAGTCTGCTGTGTATCCCACTCTGCATGTTGGATCATTCTCTCCCTTTTTTATTCTATCAGTTAGTATTAGCAGACACTAGTGTTGTTTGTGTGATCCCTTTGACTCTTAGACCTATCAGTGTGATCAATTGTGAACTGAAATTGATCACTTGAACTAGTGAGATGGCCTTGGTACATGCCACCTTGATGGGATTGTATTGGAATCCCCTGGCACATTTCTAACTTCCCCATTTGGGCAAGTCCAATTGAGCATGTCCCAAATTATACATCTCCTCCCTCTCTTATTTCCACTCTTATATTTAACAGGGATCACTTTTCAGTTAAATTTCAACACCTAAGAATAAATGGATAGCTTTCTGTACACATACAATTTACTAAAATTGAGACATGAAGGCATAGAAAACATAAATACACCATTCACCAATATGGAGTTTGAATTAGTAATAAAGACCCTCCAAACAAAGAAGCCCAGGACTGGACAGCTTCACTGGTAAATTCTACCAAACTTTTAAAGAACTAATACCAATTATTCACAGACTATTCAAAACAATTTAAAGGGAGAGAATCCTCCAAAACCCCTTCTATGAGGCCAGCATCACCTTCAATTCCAGAACCAGAAAACGATACAACAAAGAAAGAGAACTATTGACCAATATACCTAATAAACATAGATGTAAAAATATTCAACAAAATACTAGGTATTCAAATCCAACAACACAATAGAGAGCTCATTCACCCATACCAAGTGGGTATTTATCCCTGGTATGTAGGGATGGTTCAACATGTGCAAATCATAATGTGATACATCACATTCAAACTGAACAATAAAAGCCATATGCTTATCTGAATAAATGCAGAGAAAGCATTTTATAAAATACAATATCCTTTCATGACAAATACCTAGAGCAAATTGGGTATAGAATGAACAAACCTCAATACAATCAAGGAAAGCAGTATGGAGATTTCTCTAAAACTAGAAAGATATTTGACATATGATCTAGCAAACCCACTACTCCATATTTACACAAAAGATATGAAAGCACTATATCAAAGAGACTTCTGCATCACCATTTTAATAGCAGCATTGTTCACAATAGCCAAAATATGGAATCAACTAAGATGATCATTATCAGATGAATGGATCAAAAAATGTGGTGTAGGTATGTGTGTATATGTGTGTGTGTATTTACACACAATGGAACATTATTCAGCTATAAAAGAGAATGAAATTCTACAAATTTCAACAAAATGGATGCGACTAGATGAAATCACACTGAAAGAAATAAACCAGGTGCAGAAACAAAAATACAACATGTTATTCCTTATATGTTGGAACTAAAATTAAAAAAAAGAAAGGCCAAGAAATGCCAAGGTGTGATCAGAATTGCTGCAAATATAGTTTTGTCAATGTTTGTTTTATATCTTGTAAAAGTAATAATTAAGTATGTTATACTACTACAGTTTGAATAAATTGGAATGACTTTAAAATTTACTGTATATGGGTAAAAATAATGGAAACTATGCACTATTTATAAAATCAATATATATTGAAAATCACATACAAAATACTATACATTTTCCACAAATACAAGTTTATGCATCAAAAGTGATATATAGTGCCACATGAAAGTAGCTTTATCAGGAAAAAAGAGCAGAGAGTAAGACTACAAAGTCTGGCTAATAGAAATTTAACCTCATCTATATGCCTCTTTTATATTAAAAAGGAATGAAAGAAGCATGACAAATATTAATTTGTTGCAAATTCCTATAGGGTAGAAAATCATGGGTGTCTAATATATTATTGTACATAATTTCTATATTTTTAAAATTTCTCATAAAATATTTCTTATAAATATACAAGGAAAATCATATAGTGAGGGAGGTAATATGCTATTATACTTATTAAAAAATTGATCATAAAATACTGAATAGTATTAGGCATAACAATATCGCCTACTCCAGTTTCTTGAGATCCTTCCTAGGAACAAAGATTTATTCTACCTATACAATCTACTATTTACATATATTGATTAGATCAATTATATCTCAGCTTCCTCCAAGATGGCGAAATAGGGAGGGAGCACATTGATACTCCCGGAAAAGATAGTTTAATAAAAGTGGAGCTACTGTAGTTTCAGGGAACATTTAGGGAAAAAACAGCAGAAGAAACTCTTCCGGAACTAATCGGACACAGTGGACCTACGTGGAGGGCACGGGCGCCCACGGCTCAGGACCCCAGCCGCCAAGTCTACGTATGCAGCAGCACTGCAAAGGGAGTTGAGGCGAAACCTCAGCAGCCCGAGACACTGGCAGGGAAGCGGCAGGAAGAGCCTAGAGGGAAGGAGGCTTGAAGCCTGGTGAGGGAAAGCTCACCAGGCTAACTAGAGGAGAGAAAAATAAAAGGGACTGGTACAGACATGATTCTCTCTCTAAACTCACCTTACAAAGGCAAGAAAGACAAAGGCACCATGTTGGACATATGTAAAAGCTGCGCCACCTCAGGGCTGCAGCCTCCCTCACCCAAACAGAAAAATCTGACTCTGGTGGGGAGAAATAACTAAAGTGTTAATGGACATATTAGGGGTTAGCATTTTATTCGTGAGGTATATTTTATATATACCACATAACACTCGCACCATTAGAGATGTTTCACAGAAATTTTTGTCTTGCATCATGTTTTGTAAAAGCAGTAATAAACCTCAGAGCCAAAATACATATTTCGCATCCACATGACGTCCAGCCTTCCCATTTCTGTCTTCCCCCTCTAGCCTAACACTTTCAGGACCATGGTGTTAACACCTCAGCTGAACGTTGGCCGCTACTCAAATTACCCACCGCGCTAAACGCTTCCGCCCTTACACGATTATAATTATCTCCAAACGGTATTTTAAAAGTCCTATACCTTTTTCCTTCAGCCGTTAAGACTTAAACGTTGAGAACAGAGGGTCAGGGATAAGGCGAAATCTCAGGAAGAGGTAAGGCGGAAGGTGGAAAGGAGTCCCGAGGACTAAAGAAAGAACTAGAAGCTTAGGGCGCCAACGGAAACCCTTATGCTCTCTTTAGACTAACTTTGCGCGCGAAAACAGCTTCCAGAGAGAGGGTGCGACCTCTTGCTCTCGAGCGCTGCAACGCCCCCAGGCGACTGGCGCCCAACCTAACCGACGCTCCTCAACGCCGCCATTGTGGCGTAGCCCAAGCCCCGCCCCCCGCGTGCACGCGGCTCCGCCCCTCACGTGCAGACGGCTCTGCCCCTTGCTGACCAGGAGCAGAAACAGGAAGTGAGATTGCAACCCGAGGAGCCTGGGGCGCTGGGCGGTCGGGACCAGACGGGGGCTCTTAGACATTGCTCGGGGCAGTCTCCTGCTGCGGAAAGTTGCGGGACCTTGTCGAGTACGGAGAGTATCCTTTGCCGTCTGAAAAACTGCGGCTGGGGCCTAGGGAACGGCAGAAGGGCTGGGGTCCCCAGGGGCGCCTGGTGGTGACCATTTCTGTCCAGTTGAAGAGTGAGGGCGCCGCCGGCAAATATGGACCCTGGGAGGCAGAGTGAGGGCCCAACTGATTAGGTTCCTGCCATCCACAAAAGAAACCTGGATTGAGTTCCCAGTTCCTGGCTTTGGCTAGGCCAGATCCTGACATTGTGGAATGAATGTGCAGATGGGGTTTCTCTTTGTCTGCCTCTGAAATTTAAATTGTCTGTATGCCTGCAAGATTTGAAAAGTAAATGTCAATGAAAGACAATTCAGCCACATATAGGTAATATTTTTAAAAACATGCTGGGAAGGGCCAGTGCCATGGCTCACTTGGTTAATCCTCCGCCTGCGGTGCTGGCATCCCATATGGGCGTCGGGTTCTAGTCCTGGTTACTCCTCTGTCAGTCCAGCTCTCTGCTGTGTCCCGGGAAGGCAGTGGAGGATGGCCCAGGTGCTTGGTCCTGCACCCGCATGGGAGACCAGGAGGAGGCACCTGGCTCCTGGCTTCGGATAGGCGCAGCGACGGCCGCCAGCCATAGCGGCCATTTCGGGGGTGAACCAACGGAAGGAAGACCTTCCCTGTCTCTCTAACTCTGCCTGTCAAATAAAAGAAAAAAACAAAACTCTGATGCCTAATGCCACTTCTTCACATCCGATGAATGGATAAATAATCCCATTACTTTTGTTTTTTCCAGGCATGTGTTGGTGGAACATTACTTTTTATCCTACCTCTTACCTCCCTTTTTGAACCTTTACTTCTATGCATGCAGCAGATTGCATAAACCTGATCTTGGCATTTGAAATGAAATAGGATCTGCCCTACTGTGTTTGGATAACTCATTTTCACTTAGTGTTCTTCTACCCACTTCAATGATACAGGTGGAACATGAGATTTCTGCCATACATTTCCTTTTTTAGAAATTTATTTATTTGAATGGCAGAGTAACAGGGAGAAGGAGAGACAGCGAGAAAGAACGTGCTTCCATTTGCTGGTTCGCTCCCAATGTGGCTGCCAAGGCCAGGGCTGTGCCAGGCCGAAGCTAGGAGCCTTGAACTCCATCCAGGTCTAGCATGTGGGTGGCAGGGACCCAAGCACTGGGCCATCTTCTGCTGCTTTCCCCATCATATGAGCTGGGAGCTGGATTGGATGTGAACTAGCCCGAAATCGAACCGGCGCCCATGTGAGATGCCAGCCTTGCAGGTGGCGGCCGAACCCACTGACTGTAACACAATGCCAGCCCCAGAGATTCCTCCTGTAAATTTCTATAGTAAATGACCAATGGTTTTGCTGCAGGAGGAAGACTGAATTGAATTTGATCTTAAAACAAGGCTGCTTTAATATACCCCATGCATATGTTGAACTCTAAAGATTCGTTTCTATTGAAATTTTACTGCAATAATTTAGTAATACATATATGGATGTTTTGGAAGCACTGTAAAAATATTCCATCATGTGCCTGTCATCACAGTAACTGCAACTACATAGAGTGTTTTAAGGAGACCTTTTGACTTTTGATTTCCTTTCTAACCGTATTGCCCAGTTAAGATAGGTGACGTTGCAAAGTCTTGAGGAGATAATTTTAAAGCTATCATTTATTGAACACCTACTGTAGGACAAACGTTGTTTTGGAGATTTGTATACATTATATCAAATCCTTAATGCGATGCTGGATGACAAGTCGTATGATCTCCATTTTAGGGAAGAGGAAATCAAAGCTGAGAAGGCCACAGTTTGTAAACAAAGAGTAAAAGATTTGGCTTGACTCCAAAATCTGTTCTATTTTTTCAATGCTTCCAAAAGGTACAGCACAAGACACGTTTGACAGAGTTCTAAGTGTCTTGGAGAGCTACTTTTTTTTTTTTTTTTTGACAGGCAGAGTGGACAGTGAGAGAGAGAGACAGAGAGAAAGGTCTTCCTTTGCCGTTGGTTCACCCTCCAATGGCTGCCGCGGACAGCGCGCTGCGGCTGGCGCACTGCGCTCATCCGATGGCAGGAGCCAGGAGCCAGGTGCTTTTTCCTGGTCTCTCATGGGGTGCAGGGTCCAAGCACCTGGGCCATCCTCCACAGCACTCCCGGGCCACAGCAGAGGGCTGGCCTGGAAGAGGGGCAACCGGGACAGAATCCGGTGCCCCGACCGGGACTAGAACCCGGTGTGCCGGCGCCGCAAGGTGGAGGATTAGCCTGTTGAGCCACGGCGCCAGCCCGAGAGCTACTTTTTCTGTGTATTGATATTCCACTTGAGATTTTGCTTTAAGAGATGTTAGAAAAAACATGAATTTACACAATCACTTTCTAGGAAGAACTAGCCTAGATACTCCTGAGGATGAGTCTTATTCACAGACATTCCCTATTAAAACGCACATCTATATAGTGCAATGCTTAAAATTTATCTGCTTGACAGAGTTACAGGAAGAGAGGGTGGGGGAGAGTGAAAGAGAGAGGTCTTCCATCTACTGGTTCACTCTGGAAGTACCCACAGTCGCTGTGGCTGGAATAGTCTGAAGCCTGGTGCCTAGAACTCCGTCCAGGTCTGCACTTGGGTGCAGGGACCCTAGGGACTCGGTCCATCTTGGACTGCTTACCCAGGCGAATTAACAGGGAGCTGGATCAGAAGTGTAGCAGCCAGGACTCTAACCAGTGCCCATATAGGATGCTGGCATCACAGGCAACAGCTTTATTGCATCCCATGTTGAGGTACCTGAGTTCGAGTCCTAGCTCCACTTTTTTTTAATGATTTATTTATTTGAAAGCGGAGTTAGAGAGAGAGAGATAGAGAGAGAGAGAGAGATCATCCATACTCTGGTTTGCTCTCCAAATTGTTGGTGCTAAGCCAGTCAAAACCAAATGCCTCTTTTGGGTCTCTCATGTGGGTTTAGGGGTCCAAGAACCTGGGCATGATGCTCTGCTTCCCAGTCATGTTAGCAGGGAGCTGGATCAGAATTACAGAAGCCTGGAATGGAATCTGCACATATGGGCTGCAGGCATGGCAGGCGATGGTTTAACTCATTTTACCGCAACTCTGGCCCTCCAGTTCCTCTTTCGATACTAGTTTCCTGCTAATGCACACTCTAGGAGGCATCTGGTGATGCCTCAAGTGCCTGGGTCCCTGACACCTCTGTGGGAAACTTGGATTGACTTCCCAACTCCTGGCTTTGGCCTGTCCCAATCCTGGTTGTTGCAGACATTTGGGAAGTAAACCAGCAAGTAGAAGATCACTGTCTGTCTCTGTGTTTGTATATGTCTCTCTCTGTGTCTCTACCTTTTAAGTAAATAAACATTTTTTTTTTGACAGATGGACTGTGAGAGAGAGAAACAGAGAAAAAGGTCTACCTTTTGCCGTTGGTTCACCCTCCAATGGCCGCTGCGGCCTGCGTGCTGCGGCCAGCACATCACACTGATCCGAAACCAGGAACCAGGTGCTTCCCCTGGTTTCCCATGCGGGTGCAGGACCCGAGGACTTGGGCCATCCTCCACTGCAGTCCCAGGCCATAGCAGAGAGCTGGCCTGGAAGAGGGGCAACCTGGACGGATTCCAGCGCACCAACCGGGACTACAACCCAGTGTACTGGCACCACAGGTGGAGGATTAGCCTATTGAGACGCGGCGCCGGCCTAGTAAATAAACATTTTAACATACATAAAATAGATATTCATGAAAAATGAAATTTTTTTGGCACGGAAAATTTTTTAAATCTGTGCATACCTGGGATCCTAAAAATTTCATGGAAAATTCGTATTGTGAAAAAATGTGCATGGACATCAAAGGATCTTTTTTGCACCAAAGTAAAATTGTCTTTTAAATGCATTTTCCATGAATTACTTATGTTTAAACTTATTTCCATGAACTACTTATGTTTAAACTTTACCCAAAGTTCAGTTACCTTGTCTCTCCTTGATATTATAGTATAAAAGTAAAGTCAGGAAGCTTATCTCCATATTAATTTCTGAATGCATAAAACTATTTGGAATAGAAGTCTATTAAAATTCATATAGCCTTAAATGTGCTTCTAGCCTTTGCATCTAAAATTTCTTAAATTGAAAACATCTTGGCTGTTGTGTTTGTGCTCTCTGAATTTATGAAATTAAGTGATATGTTATAGCTGTAGTAGTCAGAACTGCAAGTTACTGTTAAGATTTCTATACTTTGTGGGTATTTTTAAGTATTTATTGGAAAGGCAGCCATCAGAGAGGAGGGGAGAGACTGACCTTCCATGCTTTGTTTCACTCCCCAAATGGCCCCAGTAGCAAGTCTGGACCAGCCAGGAGCTAGGAAAACCATCCTGATTTTCTCCCTGGGTGGCTCAGGCACAAGTACTTGGATTATTATCTATTGCCTTTGCAAGCACATTATTACGGAGTCAGACTCAAAGCAGAGCATCCAGGATTGGAACTGGCACTGCAATATGGGATGCAGGCATCACTAGCAGTGGCTTAACCTACTGTGCCACAATGTCCATCCCCATAATTTGTATTACCAATCATTGTTGCATTGTATGAAGTACTTTTCATAGTTAAAATATTCCTCTGGCAATTAAATCACTTTTTATGTTATTTGAAAAGAATTCGGAAGTACTCGAGAGTATGAAGTTTTAGATTGCTTTCATAAGTCCCGTATCTTTTCAAAGAGAATATATTCCTGACATATCTTTAGCAATAATTGGATTATTTAGGAAAGTAACTCTTTACATATTACTCCAGAAAGAAACCTTTTTTTAGAAACCTTTTATTTAATGAGTACAAATTTCATAAGTACAATTTAGGAATATAGTGGTTCTTCCCTCCATGTCTGCCCCCCCACTCCCATCCTACCTTCTCCTCTCTCTTCCATCCTATTCTTCACTAAGATTCATTTTTAATTAACTTTATATACAGAAGACCAACTCTGTCCAATGTGAAGTAATGCTATAACTAGTACTGAAACAGTGTTTTTACACTTTGTGTTTCTGTGTGGGTACAAACTGATGAAATCTTTACTTAGTATATACTGAATCGATCTTCTATATATAAAGATAATTGAAAATGATTAAAAAATCTTGGTGTTAGATTGTAAATTGCATAGATAATTAATCAATTCTTTAAAAAAATATCATGTAGGATCTCTGTCCTTAATGTGCTGTACATTGTGAATTAATACTATAACTAGTACTCCAACAGTATTTTCACTTTGTGTCTCTATGTGAGGGCAAACTGTTGAAATCTTTGCGTAATATGTACTAAACTGATCTTCTGTGTATAAAGAGAATTGAAAATGAATCTTGATGTGAATGGAAGGGGAGAGGGAGCGGGAAAAGGGAGGGTTGCAGGTGGGAGGGAAGTTATGGTGGGGGGGAGCCATTGTAATCCATAAGCTGTACTTTGGAAATTTATATTCTTTAAATAAAAGCTATATATATAAAAAAAGAAGAAGACCAACTCTATATTAAGTAAAGATTTCAACAATTTGCAGCCACACACACAAAAAATACAAAGAACTGTTTGAGAACAAGTTTTACAGTTAATTTTCATAGTACAAGTCATTAAGGACAGAGGTCCTGCCTGGGGAGTAAAGTGCACAGTGACTCCTGTTGTTAACTTTACAATTAACACTCTTATGTATGACATCAGTAATCACTCAAGGCTCTTGACATGAGCTGCCAAGGCTATGGAAGTCTTTTCGCTGTCTGTATTTAGACTGGGCCATAATCAAAGTGGAAGTTCTCTCCTCCCTTCAGAGAAAGGTACCTCCTTTTTTCCACTGAGGTCTCTCTCACAGAGATCCTTCATATAGCACATTTTTTTGCCACAATGTCTTAGCTTTCCATGCCTGAAATGCTCTCATGGACTTTTCAGCCATACCATGTGCCTAAAGAGCTGATTCTGAGGTCAGAGTGCTCTTTAGGGCATTTTTCATGCTATGAGTCTGATGTGTGGACTGCTTCCCATGTTGGAGCATTCACTCCTATTTAATTCTGTCATTGCAAGCAATACTGCCATAATAATTTTTTGTGCATATTTCCTATGTAAACGTGAGACATTTGGGGCATATACCTAGGAGAGGTATTACTGGGTTGGAAAATGTGTGTACCTTCAGTTTTCAATGTAGATATTGGTATTATCTGAAAATAATGATGGTCTGATGATTTCCATTGTAATTCATCTAATTCATGTACCTTTTATTCATTTGGATTTTCTTATCATGCCTGCTATGACTTTAGGACAATGTTTTAATAAAAGGAAATTAAAACAGGATCGTTTTCCTGTTACCTATTTTAGAAGAAATTTTAATTGTTCACTGTTGAAAATTATGTCTGCTCTATTTTTGGCAGACACATTTTTCAGGTTAAGGATGTTTTCTTGCATTACTAATTTGCTGAGAGTTTAGTAATGAACCACTCATCTTGATGAATCCATAAAATGTTAAATTTTAGTTAATGTTTTTTCCTTTTTGTGTATTGAGATTATCATTTATGTTTTATTTTTCTTTTGTGGTTAAATACATGAACAATTTGTTAAATGTTCTGTCATCATTTTGTTCCTAAGGTACACTCATGATCATGAAGCATTTTTTTAAAATTTTTAAGGTATACAAATTTCATGTATTTCATATATACAGATTTAAAAACGTGGTGATACTTGCCACTCTTCCTCCTCCTCCCTCTCCTATTCCCACTCTTAATTTTTACAAAGATCTATTTTCAGTTTACTTTATACTCATAAGATTAACCCTACACTAAGAGTTCAACAAATAATATGAAGAAAAAAACATTTGTCCCTTAGTAGTAGAGACAGGGACATAAATAATCATCAAATCTTAAAATGTCAGTTTTACTCCTATACATTTACATTTTAAATGCCTTTAATTCATTGTGTGGTTGCTAATATGTTGAGTGTATTTGTATCTCTGTTTATAAAGAAGATGGTCATGAAAATATCTATTCACATGCTCTGTGGCCTTTTCTGATTTGAGTATCAAAGTTGAGAAGAAGTTTTTTTTTTCTGTTCTTTGAAGTTTTGGGTAATATAGGAATTGGATTTTCTTAAAAGATTAGTATAATGCACTAATAAACTGATCAGGGCCTGCTTTTATTTATTCATTACTTTTTTTAGATGTTAAAATGTTTAAGGCATTGAATTAGGAATCTAGAGTTACTCAGATTTCTTTTTCTTTTTTTCTTTTTGAGTTTGTTTCAGTGATCTAGGATTGTCCATTTTGTCTAAGACTTACAATTGGAATAATATTCATAATGTATTACTTATTTGAAAGGCAGAAAGAGAGAGAAGGATCTTGCATCCATTGGTTCACTCCCTTAATGTCTGCAATAGCTGGGACTGGGATAGACTGAAGCCAGGAGCTCAGAACACAGTCTGGGACCCCCATTTGGGTGACAGGGACACAATTACTCAAATCATCACCTACTGCCTCCCAAAGAGCCTGTTAGCAGGAAGCTGGGATTGGAAGTGGAGCCCATTGTAAAAGCCAGGCACTTCAATATGAGTTGCAGGAATCCCAAATGCAGCATCTTAACCACTACACCAAATGTTTGCCCCTAGTAAATTAAAAGTATTTTATTGCAAAAATTAAAAGGAAAAATAAAGGCAGGAAGAAGGTGGGAGGGTGGGAAGTATCATATGCTTAAAATTATATACATTAAATCTGTTCTTGTATAAATATCTCTGCTGTATTTACACTTATTTTTATTTAATACTATTTAGGCATTCACTTTTTCTTTGATCAGTTTCTACAGATATGTTAATTTTATTTGTCTTTATTGAGAACTCTGAATATTTTGATCCTACCTCTTGTATGTTTTCTATTATTTTTCCTGTGGTTTTTTCTTCTTTTGGGTGTGTTCTATCCTATTCCTATGTGAAATTAATGCTTACCGTATTAATGTTTTTCTTACATTGCTGCCTAACATGAGGCTTTTAAGGCTAGAGAATTCTGTGTATGACATTATCGATGTCTCACAAACTACATTCTATTCATTTCATTTTCACTGAATTCTACATCTTTTTAAAAATGTTCATTACAATTTCTTCCTTAACCCATTTGTCAATATAGTGCTTTTTTATTTCCAAATATATATTTTATCAAAATTTTAGCATAGTTTTAAATTCCTGGAGGAAAATTGTGAAGAGAATTCACATATTTATTAACTAAGTATTGAGTTAGATTAACAGGTTTGTCTGCGATCTTATTTCAGATATATTTATGCTGCACTGCATAATGAGTTTCCATATATCTCATATGCTGAAAGATGTATATTCTCAAATTTTATGTACAGGACTGGCTATTATATACTTATTAAATTAAGTTTCTTAATACAGTCTTTCATTACTCCTGTATCCTTATTTAGTTCTGTCAGTTAACTGAATCTCTCAAGATTTATCTGTTTTTCTGTCAGTTTAATATAGATACCTTGATGTTATCTTAGAGGTACTCAGAAATGTGTAATTATTTCATCAACTTGTGAATTTACTTTTTATCACTTTATAGTAGCCACTTTTAAAAAATGCTGATACTGCTTGTATATACTGTTTTGATTGACACTAATTATGCCTGAATATTTTAGAATAGTATCTCTCCATTATACCTTTTCCTGTCTTTACATCTTACCTTGATATATCTTTGTTTTAAAGGCCTGTTTAAAACACATAGCTGTAATTTGTTTCATTATTTTCTAACCCTGCTGACATTTGGGGGCTGTTTCTATTGTGTTATTTGAATGGCCTATTTTCTCTGTGATTCACTTCTCTTTGCTGCCCTCTTTTGGATTTATTAAGTAGTTCACTCCATTTTTCCCTCTACTGTTTTGGAAGTTACATGCTACCCTTTGGATTGTAATATGCATAGTTAACATAAAAGTTAATTAGAAATGCTTTCCTTCTGAATAATAAAAATGTTGCAAAATATTTAACTTCGGTCATCTCATTTTCTCTTATATGTTTCATTTTCTGTTTATGTTTCACCTCTTTTTCCCCCAAAGAGGCATTATGATTATCTGATGTAGTTAATTATTTCTCCAGATTTATCCAGGGGTTCACCAGTCTCATTGCTTGCCATACTTTCATTCCATCAGAACTAATTTTGTTTCTTGTCATGTGCAGTTGATTTTTGTTATTCATGAATGCTATATTTGCAAATTCACCTATTTGCTAAATTTTATAACCTGAAAATCAATACTAGGGGTAATTTCCTGATCATTCTAGGACAAGTGCATAGCAGTGAAAATTTTTGTTACCCACTGCGCATGTTTTCACTTCATCAAGCAAGACAATAAATACTTTCAGTCTTATTTTAGCTCTCACTATAAACAACTGTCTTTTTTGCTATTTAGTGCCACATTTTTTGTATTTGTATTTTTGTTGTTGGTGGTGATTTCACTGTTTAAAATAGCTCTCAAGGGACTGGCGCTGTGGGGCAGCAGGTTAAGTCACCGCTTGTGGTGCTGGCATCCCATATCGGAGCACCAGTTGAGATTTTGACTGCTCCTCTTCTGATCCAGCTCCCTGTTAATGGGCGTAGGAAAGCAGCAGCAGATGCCCCAAGTCCTTGCACTCTTTCCACCCATGTGGGAGACTTGGATGGAGTCCTGCTTCCTGGCTTCAGCCAGGGCCAGCCCCAGCTATTGTGGCCATTTGGGGAGTGAACTAGCACATGGAAGATCTTTCTCTTTGTCTCTGTCTCCCTTATCTCTGTGTCACTCTGCCTTTCGAAAAATATAAATCTTTTTAAAAATCATTCCCCACATGCCTGCAACAGCCAGGACTGGTCCAAGCCAGGAGCCAGCAACCCAGGGTGTCAGGAACTCAGTAATTGAGCCCCCTGCCGTCTCACAGGTTGCTTTAGCAGGAAGCTGTATCAAAAGCAGAGTTGAAGGTAAGACTCAAACCCAGGCATTCCAGTCTGGGATGTGGGCACTCCAAACATTAGCTTAACCCTTTGTGCCATAACAGCTGCCCCTTAAAGTTGTTTTAACCTTTTGTATTCAGAGATTTACTGTGTTGTATCTAGTGTGGATCTATTTTTATTCATCTTGATTGGAGTTTTGGTGTTTCCTGAATCTAAATGTTTATTCTCTTCATTTGTTTATGGAAGACTCCTGGGTGTTTTCTCTTTGAATATCACAATCTTCTTTATATTCTTTTTATTATATCTTTCTGGGATTCCAGATGTTAAAACTTTTTATCATTTTTCCTTTATCTTTTATTCTCTTCCATATTAACAGATATTTTCACTGCCATCATAATTCAGATCTGTATTCCAGTTTGCTAATTTCCTCCTCAGCTGTATCTAATTTTACCATCTATTGATCTAAACCTGTGGGAATCTTGAAATTCTTGAATTAAGGACTACTTTAAGTTAATATTATGGGGTAGTATTTCCAAGATCATTCCAGTGGTATATATTTGAAACCCAAATCCACATGAAAACAGGGATATGATTATTGATTCTCAGAGAAATTTTGCTCCTTTTCCGACTTCCAAGCTGAGGCTCATAGGTGGTTATTTTGACATCTTCCTTTGCCAGCTAATAAGGTTTTTTTTATACCTATCCTTGTGATACTGTTGTAGCTTTATTCAGAAAGCTCAGTTCCAACACTTCACCATAGCCATAGGGGTCTTGGGGCCTTATATTTGATTTTGTCCTCTAAGATTTCCCTTGATTTTTGCAAGCTAAGCTCTGCATTTATAATAAAAGGACTTTTATTGCAGTTTCTGTAGTATTTAAAATTGTTTTTCCAAATATCTAGTCTTCCATATTTCTAGAAGTTGTTTATGTCTTCTTCTGATGAGATGATAAAAAGCATTATTGTATTGAATGGACTTTTGTAATATAAATCTATTAATTTTGGGATATTTATAAGAAACTAGAAGATAGGAATTTGGGATGTTTTCACTGATCAATTTTTGTTTTTAAATATTTATTTATTTGAAAGGCAGAGTTACAGAGAGAGGGAGAGAGAGACAGACAGAGATCTCCCATATGCTGGTTCACTCTCCAAATGGCTGCAATGGCCTGGTCTGGGCCAGGTGGGAGCCAGGAGCCTGGAACTCCATCCAAGTCTCCCATGTGGGTCACAGCGGCCTGAGTGCTTGAGCCATGTTTTGCTACTTTCCCAAGTACATTAGCAGCAAGTTGGATCATAAGTATAGCAACAAGGACTCAAACCAGTACACACATGGGATGCCAACATTGCAGGTTGCAGCTTTAACCTGCTGGCCCCTCAATCTTAACTGTTAAATAGGACTTTGTTGTAATAGACATTCAGTAGTCAGTCCTTAGTATTTTCAGTTTATGGCAAATTTTTAAGGAAAGCTGAGATCATTCCTTTAAAAGATAATATGTTAATTATATGAACTCACATAAAGATATGCCTTTATATACTGTGGAGTAGTGGGTAAAGCTGTCGCCTGCAGTGCCGGCATCCCATATGGACGCCAGTTCAATCCCCCCACACACACACACACACACTCCACTTCCAATCCAGCTCTCTGCTATGGCCTGGGAAAGTAGTTGAGGATGGCCTAAGTCATTGGGCCCCTGTACCCATGTGGGAAACCCAGAAGAAGCTCCTGGCTTCAGATTGGCGCAGCTCCGGCCATTGTGGCCATCTGGGGTGTGAACTAGCAGATAGAAGACCTCTCTCTCTGCCTCTCCTTCTCTCTCTCTGTAACTTTTACTTTCAAATAAATGAATAAATCTTTAAAAAAAAAATGATGCCTTTATAATTCGACTTTTAACAATAGTGACTTTTCTTGTAGGGACAGGGTTTATATTTGTGAGATGATTTAAAAGGAAAATTTCATTTCTTTTTATTTATTTTCATTTATATCAGTGATTATGATATTCATCAGCGAACAGTTTCTTCTCACTTATCGTAAATGACCTGTGGCAGTGTCTGGATATCTGGTTGTTTTATCTGGGAGAAGGAGGGTGCTACTGACATCTAGTGGGCAAGGGCCAGGAATGCTGCTATATTTGTAGAACAGCTCCCACAATAAAGATTGTCTGGCACAGAATGCTCATAGTGCTGAGGTTGAAAACGCCTGACGAACCTTATATATAAAAGGAGCTATAACTTTCTCAGCCACCTAACAAAGTATTAAATTGTATAAATTTAAAGTATATTTTAAATTAAAATTACACAAAAATTCATACACATGCACTTATTTTCTTTTTTTATTTTGCTTTCATCAATAAAACAAATCATTTTTGTCTTCTGATAGGTATATAATTAATTCAAAAGTCAGTATTTTAAACTATGTGATGTATAACACCTTTCACAAAAATGAACCCTCCATCTTTTTTTTAGATGTCATGAAGAAATGCAGAAGCAAGGTTTTTTAAAAAGTAAATTTTACCTTTTTCTAAAGGCCAGAAAATATATAAAATTGTCCTAACCAGTGACATAATCATGACACATACTAGTTGATTTTTAAGTAATTCATGTTCCTTTGTCATATTAATGTATATATACTTCATGTATATATTTAGGTCATGAACATGAAAAAAAATTATGGTATTTACTCACTGGGGTTTTATTAGAGGGAGTACATCACTTTTGATTTTTTTATAATTTAAAGTTTTTGATTTTGCATTTTAAAGAAAATTTACAAAAATAATACAGACAGTGCTTGTATACCTTTAACCAAGCCTCTTCTAATACTAATGTCTTACAAAACCATAGTATAATTATTAACAAAAGGAAATCAATATTACTACATATTATTAACCTAAACTATAGAGATCTTATTTACATTTTATCAATTTTTCCACCAATGCCCTTTTTCTCTTCTGGGTTCCAATCCAGGATCACACATTGCATTTACTCACTGTGTCTTCTTAGTCTTCTCTTTTGTGACAGATATTCAGTTTTTACTTGCTCTTAAATAAATTGACACGTTTAAAAATTTTATTTGAGGGGGCCAGTGCTGTGGCTCAGCAGGTTAACACCCTGGCCTGAAGCGCTGGCATCCCATATGGGCGCTAGTTTGAGACCCGGCTGCTCCACTTCCAATCCAGCTCTCTGCTATGGCCTTGGAAAGTAATAGAAGATGGCCCAAGTCCTTGGGCCCCTGAACCCATGTGGGAGACCCAGAAGAAGCTCCTGGCTCCTGGCTTCGGATTGACGCAGCTCCGGCCATTGTGGCCATCTGGAGAGTGAACCAGAGGATGGAAGACCTCTCTCTCTCTCTCTCTGCCTCTCCTTCTCTCTCTGTATAACTCTGAATTTCAAGTAAAATAAATAAAATCTTTAAAAAATTTTATTTGAGAGGCAGAGTGAGGGAGACCCAGAGACGGAAAGAGCAGAACATTCCTGTCCACTGATTCCACTTCCCTAATGCCTGCACTGACTGGACCTGGGCTGAGGCCAGAGCTAAGAGCTAAATCCAGATCTCCCACATGAGTGGCAGGGACCCAGGTGCTTGCACCGTCACCTGCTGTCTCCCAGGGTCTGAATTGGCAAGAACTGTCATCAGGAGCCAGAAGTGGGAATCAAACTCAGGCACTCCAATATAGGATGTTGGTGTCTTACCCAGCTTAAATGCTATGCCAGACACCAACCACTAATATTTTTGGATGAATGCATTTGTTCCATTATATGAACATTGAATTTGCACTGTTATGAGTACACTGTTCCATTATATTTATCTTTCAGTTCAAAATTGTCTGATGCTTTTTTCTTAAGTAGATTGAAGTGTTTTTGTTTGCTTGTTTTTGGTTATAGTAGTGATGTTATACCCTTCTCTGTTCATTTCAGAAGGTAAAGGACATTGAAATGTCCTATTACTGATGAAGTTAACATTGCTTAAGGAGGTTTCTGACAGGTTTCTCCACTGTAGAGTTATTTGTAGAGTTATTTTTCCCTTTATAATTGATAAGTACTCTATTTTCTGTGAATTTGATTTTAAATGGAAAACAAGTATAATAGAGGCACAAATTATTCTTTCTTCAAAAACTTTGTGATTAGTTGGTTTAAATAGCTTACTTTTATCTGATAAGTTATATAACTTTAACATCTTCTTTGAAGATAGTTGACTATCTTATGACTTTTCAAACAGCCTTAATCTTTATGTTCACAGCACACATTTAACTTGAAGTTTGTGGCAAAAGAACTTAATAGGAATGCCAAGAAATATGATATAGAAGAAAAGGCTGAAAAGGCCAAAATTAAAAAGGTAAGCCACTTTTAACATTTTTAGTTTTTTTAACCCATGAAAGGACAGATAATTTTATACAGTGTTTTACACTGAAGAAAGATTATTCAGTGGTTTAGCATTCTGGATCTTGTATCTCCTTAAATAAATTATTATCTTACATAGTTAATAATGGTTTTGTTTGTCACTATGTTTAAATGTTTACTGTTACTTCCCTGTGTAAATATGAACCCCAAGACTGATTGTAACTATTCTGTTACCTATATACAAAGACTGTCCTATGGCTTATAGGTATAACAAGGCTGAGAAGTATAAAGTCTATATGGTAAGAATATTTAACATTCTTGGCTAATTTTAATGTCTACAGTTTCTAAAGTTTTATAACTAAGCATTAGATGGCATTAGTGTACATTCTGATTTGTGTATTTGCTAAGAGGATTCACAGTAATCAGTTTATAGTTGTATTTATGGCTTTTTTTATCACAAATTGCAATAAAAAGATTCAAAGTAGAATCAACAAAGGGAAAAGGCACATGGATGAAGCCTGCAGGATGTAAGCTCAAACTTCCTAGTGTCCTCTCAAAGTCACACAGGATAAACTTAATTTCTCCAAATAATTATATAGGAATAATTATATATAGGAAACATCATCTACCAGGGAAATTTTCCTGGGCCTAGGAGTCTCAGATTTTTAGCTATACTCACATAGATACTTTATGCCCAGCACATACCAAAATTCATGATCCCCAGAAGGAAATAAGGAGTTTGCCATATGCCATATACTACCATTACTTGTACAGTTAAGACACAGTAAGTATGCCAGTCTTTTCAGTTCTGAGATCCATCCCCAAATTCAAGTTCCTAGATGCCAACTAAGAGCCAGATTTAAAACTAGGCCTTTCTTAGGATAGTAGTCTCAGGCCCACTGCACTAATTATTTTCTGCACATGTGCATTTATTTTTGATGTATTACCTTATTAGATATTCATATATTTAGTAATGACATATACCCAATCTTAAAATTAAGTCACTTTGGTTATTTTGTCTGTAATCTCAATTAAGAAAACTTCAAGAGAAGAAAACTTTTAGAAAAGGAGATGGAAGTACTTAGACTGTTAGGGGAGAAAGTAGACTTAGCATTGTTGTATTAGGATTATGATTTACTAAAAACATGTGTCCAAATATTGTAACGAAACATAAATAGCAGAAAGATTTTTAGCATAATATATTTGTATACTGAGGAATTTAGAGATCAAAACAGTGATTCTGAGGTATCAAATCTAGGCAAACATAGCAGTATTAAAATATGCAAGAGGGGCAGGTATTGTGGCAAAGCAGGTTAAGCCATGACTTGTGATGCATGTGTCCCGTATTGGAGTGCTAGTTCTAGTCCTGGCTACCACACTTCTGATCCAGCTTCCTGCTAATGCATCCTGGGAGACAGCACATGATAATTCAAATGCTTGGGTTCATGTTTCTCTTGTGGGAGACCTAGATAGGGGGAGTTCCAGGATCATAGCTTCAACTTGGTCCACCCCAGCTATTGCAGACATTTGGGGAGTGACACAGCAGATGGAAGGTGTGTCTGTCTGTCTGTCTCTATCTTTCTCTTTTGCTCTGGCTTTCAAGTAGATGAAAAATATAAATACACATTTTAAAAGTACAAGTTATGCTACTATATAAATTCCTAATTAATATTATATTAACGAATTGATTGATAAGGAGAAGTGTACCTGCACATAGGTCTAGTATATTATGATTCTATTCTTCCTGCTATGTATTTCTTCTTCATAATCTGCTTTTCATTTTCCTCTATTTTCTCACTTCCCTGAAGGTTTTTACTCATCCTCCTTTAACTGTTTTTTTCCCCTGTGTATTCCAACTCATGGTCTGCAACATCCTTTTTTATATTAAAATATTTTAGAAAGCATTTTGCATTGAAGTTTACAAAGGATTTGATTTTAAAATGTGCAAATTCATATACCAAAATGTTTTATGTTGATTAAAAATAGAAACTCTTAAAAATAAAACCATCTGTATACTGGAAAAGATGAGGAGCACAGTTTTTAAATCTTGGAATGGAGGCTGGAAAACACAAAAACCAAAAGCCAAAAATTGGAATACTTTAAATTTCACTATGTTCAAAATATTCTATATATCTAAAAATTTCAGAAGTCAAAACAAAATACCTGGCAAAGAGTATTTGCAGCAACTATGAAACTGACAAAGGATTAACTTCCAGACTCTATAAAGAACTCAAGAGACTGAACAACCACAAAACAACCAACCTAGTCAAGAAATGGGCAAAGGACCTGAACAAACATTTTTCAAGAGAGGAAATTCAAATAGCCAATAGACACTTGAAAAAAAATACTCAGTACCACTAGCCATCAGGGAAAAAGCACATTGAGGTTTCACCTTACCCCTGTTAGAATGGCCCTCATACAGAAATCAACAAATACTGGCAAGGATGTAGGGAGAAGAGTACCTTAATCCACTGTTGGTGGGAATATAAACTGGTATAGCCACTGTGGAAGACAATATTAAGATATCTTAGAAGGCTGAATATAGACCTGCCATATGACCCAGCCATCCACTCCTGTGAATTTATCCAAAGGAAAGGGAATCAGCACATGAAAGAATGATCAGTACCCCATGTTTATCTCACCTCAACTTACAATAGCTAAAATATGGAATCAACCCAGATGTCAATCAACTGAAGACTGGATAAAGAAATTGTGATATATATATATATATATATATATATATATATATATATATATACACACACACACACACACACACACACTATGGAATACTATACAGCAGTAAAAAATGAAATCCTTTCATTTGCAATTAAATGGATGCAACTGGAAACCATTATATTTAGTGAAATAAGCCATTCTCAAAAAGACAAAGACCATATCATCTCTCTGATCTGTGATAACCAATAGAGTTCCTAAAATGTAATCTATAGGACTGAAACTGACACTTTCAGATGTGATGATTTTGAACAGCCATTGCCTTGACTGTCAATGAACAATATTTTGGTTGAATGGTTTTGTTTTTTCTCTCTACTTAATGTAAGCTTAATTTTATGAGTGTAAAAATTAACTGAAAAATTGATTTCTGTAAAATTAAGAATGGGAAAGAAGAGTGAGGAGGAAGAAAGGAAGGAGTATGGGGGGGGGGGGAAGAGGTAGGGGGGAAGACTCATCATGTTCCCAAATCCGTATATATTAAATGCATGAAGTTGTATTCCCTAAACAACAAAAAAGAGTGTTTGCAGCAAAATAACAGCAAATCTATTTGATATAAAAGAGTTTTTAAACCAGTTCATAAGAACATGACTAACAATTTGTTAAAAATTAGGCAGAGTACATCAAGTAGTTCACAGTAAAGTCTTTTGAAAACAAAAAGATTTCAACTTCACTCAGTTCCTAATAACATTATTTTTTGACAGGCAGAGTGGACGGTGAGAGAGATAGAGAGAGAGAAAGGTCTTCCTTTTTGCAGTTGGTTCACCCTCCAATGGCCACCGGGGCCAGCATGCTGCGGCCGGCGAAACGCGCTGATCTGATCGCAAGAGCCAGGTTCTTCTCCTGGTCTCCCATGGGGTGCAGGGCCCAAGCACTTGGCCCATCCTGCACTGCACTCCTGGGCCACAGAAGAGAGCTGGCCTGCAAGAGGGGAAACTGGGACAGAATCCGATGCCCTGACCGGGACTAGAACCCGGTGTGCCAGCGCCGCAAAGGCGGAGGATTAGCCTATTGAGCAATGGTGCCGGCCATCATTACATTTTCTTTAAACTTTTATTTAATGAATATAAATTTCCAAAGTACAGCTTATGGATTACAATGGCTCCCCCCCCAATAACTTCCCTCCCACCCGCAATTCTCCCCTCTCCCGCTCCCTCTCCCATTCCATTCACATCAAGATTCATTTTCAATTATCTTTATATACAGAAGATCAATTTAGCATATATTAATAAAAATTTCAACAGTTTGCACCCACACAGAAACACAAAGTGTAAAATACTGATTGAGTACTAGTTATAGCATTAAATCACATTGTACAACACATTAAGGACAGATATCCTACATGAGGAGTAAGTGCACAATGACTCCTGTTGTTGACCTAACAAATCGACACTCTAGTTTATGGTGTCAGTAATCACCCTAGGCTCTAGTCATGAGTTGCCAAGGGTATGGAAGCCTTTTGAGTTCACCGACTCTTATCATATTTAGACAAGGTCATAGTCAAAGTGGAATTTCTCTCCTCCCTTCTTTGATGGCCGATTCTTTCCACTAGGATCTCACTCAAAGAGATCTTTCATATAGGTCTTTTTTTGCCAGAGTGTCTTGGCTTTCCATGGCTGAAATACTCTCATGGGCTCTTCAGCCAGATCCGAGTGCATTAAGGGCTGATTCTGAGGCCAGAGTGTTATTTAGGAAATCTGCCATTCTATGAGCCTGCTGTGTATCCTGCTTCCTGTGTTGGATTGTTCTCTCCCTTTTTTATTCTAGAGGTTAGTATTAGCAGAAACTAGTCTTATGTGTGTGATCCCTTTGACTGTTACCCCTATCATTATGATCAATTGTGAAAATAAATTGATCACTTGGACTAGTGAGATGGCATTAGTACATGCCACCTCGATGGGATTGAATTGGAATCCTCTGGTACGTTTCTAACTCTACCATTTGAGGCAAGTCTCATTGAGCATGTCCCAAATTGTACATCTCCTCCCTCCATTATTCCCACTCTTATATTTAACAGAGATCACTTTTCAGTTAAATTTCAACACTTAATAATTGTGTATTATTTACAGAGTTCAACTAATATTAAGTAGAACAAAAAATACTAAAATGGATGAAGTATTAATTGTTCATAAACATTCAGGACGAGGGCTGATCAAGTCACTGTTTCTCAAAGTGTCCATTTCACTTTAACAGGTTTCCTTTTTGGTGCTCAGTTGTCACCGATCAGGGAGAACATATGATATTTGTCCTTTTGGGACTGGCTTATTTCACTCAGCATGATGTTTTCCAGATTCCTCCATCTTGTTGCAAATGGCTGGATTTCATTGTTTTTTATTGCTGTATAGTATTCTATAGAGCACATGTCCCATAATTTCGTTATCCAGTCTACTGTTGATGGGCATTTAGGTTGGTTCCAGGTCTTACCTATTGTGAATTGAGCTGCAATAAACATTAAGGTGCAGACAGCTTTTTTTGTTTGCCAATTTAATTTCCTTTGGGTAAATTCCAAGGAGTGGGATGGCTGGGTTGTATGGTAGGGTCATATTCAGGTTTCTGAGGAATCTCCAGATTGACTTCCATAGTGGCTTTAGCAGTTTGCATTCCACCAAGAGTGGGTTAGTGTCCCTTTTCCCCCACATGCTCGCAAGCAACTATGGTTGGTAGATTTCTGTATGTGAGCCATTCTCACGGGGGTGAGGTGAAACCTCATTGTGTTTTTGATTTGCATTTCCCTGATTGCTATTGATCCTGAACATTTTTTCATGTGCCTGTTGGCATTTGGATTTCCTCTTTGGAAAAATGTCTATTGAGGTCCTTGGCCCATCTCTTAAGTGGGTTGTTTGTTTTGTTGTTGTGAAGTTTCTTCATCTCTTTGTAGATTCTGGTTATTAATCCTTTATCTGTTGCATAGTTTGCAATATTTTTTCCCATTCTGTCGGTTGCCTCTTCACTCTCCTGAATGTTTCTTTTGAAGTACAGAAACTTCTCAATTTGATGCAATCCAAATTGTTAATTTTGGCTTTGACTGCCTGTGCTTCTTGGGGTCTTTTCCAAGAAGTCTTTGCTGGTGCCTATATCTTGTAGGGTTTGTCCAATGTTCTCTAAAAATTTGGAGGTGTCGGGTCATAGATATAGGTCTTTAATCCATGTTGAATGGATTTTTGTGTAAGGTGTAAGGTAGGGGTCTTGCTTCATGATTCTGCATGTGGAAATCCAGTTTTCCCACTAGCAATTATTGAAGAGTCTTTTCTTGCTCCAGGAATTGGTTTTAGATCCTTGATCAAATATAAGTTGGCTGTAGATGTTTGGATTGATTCCTAGTGTTTCTATTCTGTTCCATTGGTCTATCCGTTTCTGTACCAGTACCATGCTGTTTTGGTTACAACTGCCCTGTAGTATGTCCTGAAATCTGGTATTGTGATGCCTCCAGCTTTGTTTTTGTTGTACAAGATTGCTTTAGCTCTTCGAGGTCTCCTGTGTCTCCATGTGAATTTTAACATCATTTTTTCCAGAGCCGAGAAAATTTCTTTGGTATTTTGATTGGTATTGCATTGAATCTATAAATTGCATTTGGGAGAATGGACATTTTGTTGATATTGATTCTTCCAATCCATGAGCATGGAAGATTTTTCCATTTTTGGTATCTAATTCTATTTCTTTCTTTAAGGTTTTGTAATTCTCATTGTAGAGATCTTTATCGTCCTTAGTTAAATTTATTCCAAGGTATTTGGTTGTTTTAGTAGCTACTGTGAATGGGATTGATCTTAGCAGTTCTTCCTCAGCCATGGCATTGCCTGTGTATACTAAGGCTGTTGATTTTGTGCATTGATTTTTATATCCTGCTACTTTGCCAAACTCTTCTATGAGTTCCAATAGTCTCTTAGTAGATAGAGTTCTTTGGATCCCCTATGTAGAGAATCATATCGTCTGCAAAGAGGGGTAGTTTTACTTCTTCCTTCCCAATTTGTATCCCTTTAATTTCTTTTTCTTGCCTGATGGCTCTGGCTAAGACTTCCAGAACTATATTGAATAGCAATGGTGAGAGTGGGCTGCCTCTTAGGATCCTATACTGGAGTGCCGATTCATGTTCTAGCTACGTTGGTTCCACCCCTTTTGCCTGCTAACACAATCATGAGGTAGCAGATGATGGCTCAAGTAGTTGAGTTCCTGTCACCCACATAGGAGACTTAGATGGAGTTCTTGGCTCCTGGCTTTGGACTTGCTCAGCACAGGTATTGGAGCCATTGGGGAAGTGAATTAGCAAATGGAAAATTTTGCTCTTTCTGTCCTCTTTTTGTCACTCTACCTTTCAAACAAATAAATACATCTCTTTTTTTTAGAAAAAGAACAAAAATACATTTTTCAAGATAAAGATTAAAATTGGGTGATTTTGGACTTCAGGCTTCCAGATTAGGGATGCTCAAAAAGTGGAATATTTGCAAATTCCAATAAAATCCATATTAGAAAATCCAGAAAACTTCAAAAGTCTGAAATCTCTGTTCATAAGCATTGTGTTTAAGGGATACTCAACTTGTATGGCATATCTTTACAGTTTCAATAAAAATCTATGTGTAGGGCTGGCGCCACGGCTCACTAGGCTAATCCTCCACCTGCAGTACCAGCACCCTGGGTTCTAGTACCAGTTGGGGCACTGGATTCTGTCCCAGTTGCTCCTCTTCCAGTCCATCTCTCTGCTGTGGCCCGGGAAGGCAGTGGTTGGGCCCAAGTGCTTGGGCCCTGCACCTGCATGAGAGACCAGGAAGAAGCACCTGGCTCCTAGCTTGGGATCGGCACAGCACGCTGGCCGTGGCGGACATTAGGGGGGTGAACCAACAGAAGGAAGACCTTTCTCTCTGTCTCTCTCTCTTACTGTCTAACTCTGCCTGTCAAAAAAAAAATCTGTGTGTAGAATTGCATAATGGCTATTAAAGGTACTAAAGTTCTTGCAGAGTTTTCAAACTGGAGTTGGCATTCACTAGTTTAGAAATTAACAGAAAAGAGCATTTATATCCCAAAAGAGTAGTACAGTGGAGATTAAAATCAGGGGCCTTAGAGGTAGACAAACATGAGTTCAAATCCTATCTCTGTCACTAGGATGATCTTTCACAAATGTTCTTAATGTTTCTGAGCCTTCCTTGTATGGTTGTATGTAAGTAATGATTCCTACTAAGGATAGTTTGGGAACTAAACACTAAATTTAGTTAATTCAAATATTAGATATGAATCCCAAGGCTACATTAGTCTTTCCTGTTTTATCTTTTACTCAGCATATTAGTTTTCCTTCACATACTAATCTCTAGTATATCTAGTGTAACAGGTGGCCATTATTTTGATCTTTTGTTCAGAAGATGGGATCATTTCCCAGTGAGTTTACCTGAAGGTAGACTTCAATAAGTGTTTAAGTTCTATTTACATTTATAAATTGAACCTATTTTATTCTTATTTGAATGAAGCTAAAGTGTAATTGGAATATTCAACTTCTCAATGCCTATTTTTTAGCTAATTATAATTAAGTAAAGAAAAATACCTATATTAACATTCATTTATGCTATTTATTTTAATTGATTTTTTAGCCTTGATCTCACTGTAGAACTACCACAAAGTCAGACAGATTCTGTTGGCATAAATGTTGCATCAATGGAACAGGTAGAGGTTGAATTTTATCTTGATTGGTATGTCTTTGACATATATGTATTTAAATAATTTATAAAATATGCCTATGTAAGCATTTGTGTAAATTAAGCATTTATATATATTTATATATAAATATATAAAATATATAAATATATAATATATAAATATATATTTATATATTTATTATATAAATATATATTAAATATATATTTAAATATATATTTATTATATATTTATTTATATAATATATAATATTTATTTATTTATTTATGATTTATATATAAATTTATATATATTTATATATATATAAATTATATTCTCTAAATATATAAATATATATAAAATATATATTCTCTAAAATATATATATATTCACCTTTTTATAGAAAATATTTTTCTACTCTAATATTACATTGTTGTAAATTAGCAAAATGTGATTGACCTTTAATTCTATAGTGATGGGCATTTTGTTTGCATGCACATTTTATTTAGAGATTAAATTTCTCTCATAGCTTCTGCTCTATTAAGTTCTCCATATCTTCTGAATTATTTAAAAATTAAATTCTTAGTGTTGGTTTTATGTGAATTTTTGAGACTGTATTTTAAATCTTATTTGAAATGTGTCATTTATAAATATTTGTCACAGCCTGGTGACTTGTAAAATTTGCTTTCTCCAGGATGAACTATTACAGAAACTTGATCATCTATATTATCAAGTGTAATTTTTAAACTTTATTTAATAAATATAAATTTCAAAAGTACAACTTTTGGAGTATAGCAGATTTCCCACCCATAACCTCCCTCCTACCCGCAACCATCCCATCTTCCTCTCCCTATCCCATCCCAATCACATCAAGATTCATTTGCAGGCCAGCGTCGTGGCTCACTTGGCTAATCCTCCGCCTGTGGTGCCCGCACCCTGAGTTCTAGTCCCGATTGGGGTGCCAGGTACTAGTCCCAGTTGCTCCTCTTCCAGTTCAGCTCTCTGCTGCAGCCCAGGAGGGCAGTGGAGGATGGCCCAGGTGCTTGGATCCCTGCACCCGCATGGGAGACCGGGAGGAAGCACCCGGCTCCTGGCTTTGGATCTGCTCAGTGCCAGCCGTACTGGCCATTAGGGGAGTAAAGCAACAGAAGGAATACCTTTCTCTGTCTCTCTCTCAACAGTCTCTAACTCTACCTGTCAAATAAAAATTAAAAAGTTGTAAAAAAATTCATTTTCAATTATATTTATAAACAGAAGATCAATTTAGTATATACTAAGTAAAGATTTCAACAGTTTGCACCCACACAGAAATACAAAGTATAAAGTACTATTTGAGTACAACACATTAAGGACAGAAATCCTACATGGGGAGTAAGTGCACCGTGACTCCTGTTGTTGATTTAACAATTGACGCTCTTATTTATGGTGTCAGTAATCACCCGAGGCTTTTGTCATGAGTTGCCAAGTCTAAGGAAGCCTCTTGAGTTCGCCAACTCCAATCTTATTTAGACAAGGTCATAGTCAAAGTGGAAGTTTGGCTGATCCTGAGGCCAGAGTGCTGTTTAGGACATCTGCCATTCTATGAGTCTGCTATGTATCCTGCTTCCCATGTTGGATCGTTCTCTCATTTTTATTTCTATAAATTAGTATTAGCAGACACTAGTCTTGTTTATGTGATCCCTTTGACTCTTAATCCTATCATTAAGATCAATTATGAGCTGAAACTGACACTTTGACTAGTGAGATGGCATTGGTACATAAAACCTTGATGGAATTGAATTGAAATCCCCTGGCATGTTTCTAACTCTACCATTTGGGGTAAGTACAATTGAGCATGTGCGAAACTGTACATCTCCTCCCTCTCTTATTCCCACTCTTATATTTAACAGAGATCACTTTTCAGTTAAATTTAAACACCTAAGAATAATTGTGTGTTAATTAAAGAGTTCAACCAATAGTATTAAGTAGAACAAAAAAATATTAAAAGGAATGAAGTAGTAAGTTGTTTCTTGACAGTCAGGGCAAGGCCTGATCAAGTTATTGTTTCTCATAATGTCCATTTCACTTCAGTAGGTTTCCTTTTTGGTGCTCGGTTAGTTGTCACCGATCAGGGAGAACATATGATATTTGTCCCTTTGGGATGGCTTATTTCACTCAGCATGATGTTTTCCAGATTCCTCCATCTTGTTGCAAATGGCTGGATTTCATTTTTTTACTGCTGTATAGTATTCTATAGACCACATATCCCATAATTTCTTTATCCAGTCTTCTGTTGATGGGCATTTAGGTTGGTTCCAGGTCTTACCTATTGTGAATTGAGCTGCAATAAACATTAAGGTGCAGACAGCTCTTTTGTTTGCCAATTTAATTTCCTTTGGGTAAATTCCAAGGAGTGGGATGGCTGGGTTGTATGGTAGGGTCATATTCAGGTTTCTGAGGAATCTCCAGACTGACTTCCATAGTGGCTTTAGCAGTTTGCATTCCACCAAGAGTGGGTTAGTGTCCCTTTTTCCCCACATCCTCGCCAGCAACTATGGTTGGTAGATTTCTGTATGTGAGCCATTCTCACGGGGGTGAGGTGAAACCTCATTGTGTTTTTGATTTGCATTTCCCTGATTGCTATTGATCCTGGACATTTTTTCATGTGCCTGTTGGCATTTGGATTTCCTCTTTGGAAAAATGTCTATTGAGGTCCTTGGCCCATCTCTTAAGTGGGTTGTTTGTTTTGTTGTTGTGAAGTTTCTTCATCTCTTTGTAGATTCTGGTTATTAATCCTTTGTCGGTTGCATAGTTTGCAATATTTTTTCCCATTCTGTCGGTTGCCTCTTCACTTTCCTGTTTTTTTTTTTTTTCAGTACAGAAACTTCTCAATTTGATGCAATCCAAATTGTTAATTTTGGCTTTGACTGCCTGTGCTTCTGGGGTATTTTCCAAGAAGTCTTTGCTGGTGCCTATATCTTGAAGGGTTTCTCCAGTGTTCTCTAATAATTTGATGGTGTCGGGTCGTAGGTTTAAATTTTTAATGCATGTTGAATGAATTTTTGTGTAAGGTGAAAGGTAGGGATCTTGCTTCATGATTCTGCATGTGGAAATCCAGTTTTCCCAGCACCATTTATTAAACAGACTGTCCTTACTCCAGGGATTGGTTTTGGATCCTTGATCAAATATAAGTTGGCTATAGATGTTTGGGTTGATTTCTGGTGTTTCTATTCTGTTCCATTGGTCTATCCATCTGTTTCTATACCAGTACCATGCTGTTTTGATAACAACTGCCCTGTAGTATGTCCTGAAATCTGGTATTATCAAGTGTAATTTAAAGAACTGTTTCTTCTGCTTGTTCCACGTGCTTTTGAGAGATTCTTTCTGTTTATATATAGATAAGTTGTAACCCAGTTATACTGAACATACTATATATCTTTTGCCTTGCTAATTTTATAATACTTTAAGAAATTCTAGGAAGTTTCAACCTTGACAGATTTTATAGTTCTATATATTAGATGCAAAAGAGTAAAGAATGTATTTTTGTAGATGTCTTTGGCATAGTTAGCAGTAGCTTCTTGTATATTATACATTTTTCTCAAAAATTAAAGAAAAGCCTAGCACCAAAATACTCTAAAGTACTTTATACACAGTAAAATATAGAACAAAGATTTTTTAATTCAAAGTAGCTTTTTATCTCTAATTTCAGTGATATGTGATACATAAAAATAAATATGAGCAGGGAAAGCATGTTTACTTAATATAGTTTAGCCAAAATACATCATTTAATGTCATTTCGTGGACAGTGCCTTTTTTTGTTTTTGTTTGAAGCAGAAGTGTAGTTGACTTTTAATCTATTCATCAGCTTTTAAATTTAAACTATCACTAGAATTTTTGCCCAGTAACATGACTACTGTTTAAATGCGATAAATTTTAAAAATGTTTAATTGATAATTTTCCTACATAATTAGAAAAAAAATGCCCCGTTTAATCAAAAGATTTAAGGCTTGCTTGTTTTCAAATTTTCTATATTAAATGTCATGTGAAGACTCCCAGAAAAGTTTTAACTTTTCATACTTTCAAGAGAAATTCTAAGACATATTTTAGTTATTTTATTTCTGCTCAACTCTTGTTATGCTATATTTTAAAAGTTTAATTTGCATAGTATAAATATAATCTATATTTTCCATATGATTGTTAGTGTCCCAAAATCTTGGCCTACGTGATAAGCCAACCAACAATATGACAACAAAGAAAACAAAATTTAATGAACTCAGGTTACCACTGCTGAGAGTCCTGGCTCATTGCATTCATTCTTTTTCTCTTAAAGCAATAGCTCTTGAATAATTGGAAGAAAGGAAGTAGAAATAATTTGTTTTATTCAGTCATGCAGATAACTTCTAGCCCAATAGATGTCAATAGCACAACATAGGGTGTAGAGGGACTCCAAACTGATGTTTGTAAATAAGAACAGACTCTGGAAACCCAGGATTCTTGGGAGGAAATGTTTGATGAGAAGCTGTACCAATTGTCATTTCCCCTAGGAATATCTGTATTTTACTCAAATGAACAAATCAGCACGTGCCTGCAGTTTTCTGATGTAGCAGTCTCAAATGTGGAGAAGTGTCAAAGTTATATTTTAGCAACTATCCTACTAACCTAGATTAAGTACGTATGGTACTTTTTCTTATTTACTGCAAGATTAATGCATGAAAAAATTGCAGTGTTTCATAAACTTCTCTTAAAGAGTAGATCTGTTTAGAAAATCTTGCAGTTGTAAGTCATGAAGCCATTCTAAATGCAATTCTGGAAACACTTCTTTACCAAGTATCCACTATTCATATATGATGTTTTCTACTGTGTTTGAGTGAATGAAGACTGTATTCACTGATGATGATTCTGCTAAATTTGGGTAGAACCTATTTAACTGTCTTGCTCTACTTGACTATATAGTTGTGACTTTAATGTTGAAATTTTCCATTTTTAAATGTAGAAATATAAAGGATTCTGATCTAAAAGTAACTTCTCATACTTTTATTTAACAGATATCAGATTTGTCTTAAAAAGCAATAAACATCAGGTTTTACTAATGGATTCATCTATTTGGTAAATGTCATAAAAATTCTTTTCAAAGCTCTTGTTCTTAAACTAATAGCCTCACAACCTGGGAATTCTTACTTTTTTAGTATAATTACATTTCAACTTAATAATTGATTGGATAATTAAAAAGTTACATGTCAGACAAAACTATCATCAAAGACAGATATCACAGTACCTTCTTTTAGTTTTAGTTCCCTACTAATCTCATTTTATCCTGATGTTTTTCCTAAGTATTTGATTATATAATTTGGTTGAATATATAAGGTCAAATGTTCAGAAACATTTTGCTACACCTTCACCCTTCAGATAATGCAATTGATAAAAATTGTTCCCCTATTCATATGTATGAATTCCTAAAGCTGTCTACCTTCCTGTGGATCATTTTAGGTAAACATTAGCGGCTGAATTATTTTATCTGGTTAACTAATTTACCAATCATTCTAGAGAGAAGAAACCAGAATGAGAGAACAGGTAAGTTATCATAGAAGATGAACTTGCTTTTAGGTTTAGAACATTTTGGGAAGAGATCATCTGGACTATCTGAAGAGGTATGTATAAAAGTTCTAGCTATCTGTTGAGAAAGTAAAACCAAATGATTTATAGGATGCCAAAAACAGCCTAATTTTCTTTGGATTCAGTGCTGGCTAGTAGAAAATGGCTTCAAGATAAAGTTAAATTGACTCTTCGGTAGGCTGTAAAAAAAAATCCCTGATTGTGACATTAAATGATTCATTTGATTTCTAGCCCCAAGTCTTATGCTGACTTCTAACTTCTGTGCCTTAGATTCCATTTCTACAAGTCTTTTCAAACAACATTGGTGAAATAAATTGCAGTAAGTTGCTGTAGTACAATACATTCCCTTCAATTCTTTTCTATTTCCTGCCATCTACCAAAAAGAATTCTAAATACAGTGCTATGTTATGGATCTTTATATCTTTGAATCTTTTGTCTCAGAAGTCCTTGAGAAGACCTACAATTTTAGTACTTCCCATTTTATGGAAGAGGAGATGCAAATATGCAAATACCAGAGAGGTTTAGATCTACCACATATCTTGAGCATGTATTATGTGTTAGGAATAATATTCTTTTTTTTAATAACGCTTTTATTTAAAGAGTATAAATTTCCAAAATACAGCTTATAGATTACAATGGCTTCCCCCCCATAACTTCCCTCCCACCCGCAACCCGCCCCTTTCCCACTCCCTCTCCCCTTCCGTTCACATCAAGATTCATTTTCAATTCTCTTTATATTCAGAAGGTCAGTTTAGTATATATTAAGTAAAGGTTTCAACAGTTTGCCCTCACATAGAGACACAAAGTGAAAATACTGTTGGAGTACCAGTTATAGTATTAATTCACAATGTATAGCACGTTAAGGACAGAGATCCTACATGATATATATATATTTTTAAATTGATTAATTTTCTATGCAATTTCCAATTTAACACCAAGATTTTTTTAATCATTTGCATTTATCTTTATATACAGAAGATCAATTCAGTATATACTATGTAAAGATTTCATCAGTTTGCACCCACACAGAAACACAAAGTGTAAAAATACTGTTTCAGTACTAGTAATAGCATTATTTCACATTGGATAACACATTAAGGACAGATCCCTCATGAGATGTAAGTACATAGTGACTCCTGATGTTGATTTAACAATTTGACACTCTTGTTTATGGCATCAGTAATCTCCCTAGGCTCTAGTCATGAGTTGCTGAGGCTATGGAAGTCTTTAGGGTTCGCCGACTTCGATCTTATTCCGACAGGGTCATAGACAAAGTGGAAGTTCTCTCCTCTCTTCAGAGAAAGGTACCTCCTTCTTTGATGGCCCCATTGTTTCCACTGGGATCTCACTCACAGAGATCTTTCATTTAGGTCTTCTTTTTTTTGTTTTTCAGAGTGTCTTAGCTTTCCATGCCTAAAATATTCTCATGGGCTCTTGAGCCAGATCCGAATGCCTTAAGGGTTGATTCTGAAGCCAGAGTGCTGTTTAGGACATCTGCCATTCTATGAGTCTGCTGTGTATCCCACTTCCCATGTTGGATCATTCTCTCCCTTTTTGATTCTATCAGTTAGTATTAGCAGACACTAGTGTTGTTTGTGTGATCCCTTTGACTCTTAGACCTATCAGTGTGATCAATTGTGAGCTGAAATTGATCACTTGGACTAGTGAGATGGCCTTGGTACATGCCACCTTGATGGGATTTTATTGGAATCCCCTGGCACAATTCTAACTCCATCATTTGGGGCAGTTCCGATTGAGCATGTCCCAAATTGTACATCTCCTCCCTCTCTTATTCCCACTCTTATATTTCACAGGGATCACTTTTCAGTTAAATTTAAACGCCTAAGAATAATTGTGTGTTAATTACAGAGTTCAACCACTAGTACTAGGATAAAAAAATATAATATTCTGGGGGCTTTACTATATTATGGCTCCTCAAAAGAATCCAGTGAGCAGGTGGCTGATTGTTGTCCTGATTTTTAGAAACTAGGGAATGGGCTGACAACTTAAATAGATTGACTAAACTGATAAAGCTACTGAAAAACAGAATTTTATCACAAATGTGACTAATTTTATTCCTCATGCTTAGTGTCATTCACAGTATATAATGTGCTGATTTTATTGCTGAGACAGATGGTGAAAACTGTTAATAAAATTCTCAACTAAAGATAGTTCAACCAGAGACAAACATGTGTTTATCAGAGCCATTCTAGGTGAGGATTGATTCTTTTTTCCTCAGTCCTGTCAGCAAAATATGACTTTCCCCTAATTTGGAAATTACAGCCACTTTTTTCTACAAGCTAACAATGGAATCAGTTTGTTATAAAGTTAACTAAGTTGTACTTGTAGTCAAGCTTCTCATTTCTCACACTGGGAAACATTCTCAAGTAGGTAAATATTATTCAACTGAAATTGCAAAAATGAAGTTTGACTAACCTATTGATGATTTCGTCTGTACTTTTGTAAAAACACTGCTTTCTTACTGTAGAAGCAAATACAAAGTTCTTGGCAGTCCCTTGCTACAAATAAATGACTAAAGTGCCTGTAATACTTAAGTAGTTTATATATTAATGACTAACCCATGAGTTATTTTGTCTCCCAGACAGCTAAAAGCCTTCCAACCTCCAGTTAGGAAAGTCCAAATGGAATGTTAAAGGGAAAATTTATTTCTTAAAATAAATTACTTGTACTGTTTTATGTTCTTAAACTTAGTAAAGGAAGGAAAGAATTTTCATTTAATATGTTGCTTGGTCATTAAGGCAAATTTGGGCCCCATGTTGCAAATGAAGGTTCATAAAATGAACTCTATGTACCACTTAGAAACCTTACTCAAAGTTGTTCATCCTGGAGCTTGACATGTTTAGCTTTTGATTTATCAAAATAATATGAAATCATTGTGAGGAAAAGATACAAAGTTTTGGGAAACAACATAGCACCATGATTTTATGTCACTCAACATAAAGGGAATTGTGTGTTGAAGTAACAATTATGAAAAAAATTTCTATGTGGAGTATTTACTATTTAGATTCAACAAAAGGAAGTCTAAGAACAAGGTGTCAGTGTTGTAGTATAGTGTGTAAAGCTAGGGCCTGCAGTCCCAGCATCCTATATGGGTACCAGGTCATGTCCCAGCTGCTCCACTTCCCATTTAGCTCCCTGCTTATGTGCCTGGGAAAACAGTGGAAGATGACCCAAGTCCCTAGGTCCTTGCCACCTGTGTGGGAGACCTGGAAGAAGCTCTTAGCTCCTGGCTTTGGCCTGACCCAGTCCTGGTCATTGGGCTATTTGGGGAGTGAACCAGTGGATGGAAAATCTCTCTCGTCTCTCCTCTCTAACTCTGCCTTTCAAATAAATATTTTTTACAAAAAGCCCATCATATGCCTGCAGATGTGGAATGATTATAAAAACAAGGCCTCTACAAGCATAGTAAGCACCTTAAATGCCCTGATCTGTACATTGTCTGACCTCTTAAGCCCATATACAAAGTGTCTATGTGGCTTCATATTATGGTGTACTAACATTTTATGGCACTGGGTCCTTAGACCTTTTCTATCATCTTGCTAATAGAGAATCCACATCCTAGATGAAGGCCAAAAGATATGTTTTTCTCCAGTGTCACAAGTTTTCCTTTTAAGGCCCATTACCCTACTTTAAGCAGCCTTCTGTCCCATCACATGTTAAAGCCCATTTCTTTTGGGGCCGGCGTCATGGCATAGCGGGTAAAGCCACTGGATGCAATGCCAGCATCCCATATGGATGCCAGTTCATGTCTTGGCTGCTCAACTTCTTATCCAGTTCCCTACTAGTGGCCTGGAAAAAGCAATGGAAATTGGCCAAAGTGTTGTGGCCCCTGCCAGCCACATGGGAGACCTGGAAGAAGCTCTTGGCCCCTGGCTTTGACTGGTCCAGCCCTGGACATTACAGCCATCTGGAGAATGAACCAGCACATGGAAGCTCTCTCTCTGTCTCTCCCAAAGGATAACTTCCAAAAATATTTTTTCAAAGTCCATTGCTTTTCCAAGAAGAAACTAACACTTGCTGAATGCCCACTATGTAGCAGTCTTGTCACAAATGTTATCTCCTAGAATTCTCACAATAGCCCCATAACTTTAGATCTTATTCCCATTTTATAATAGGCTGGGCCCGAGTCTCATAGTTTGAGAGAGAGCCTGGATTTAATCCAGTATCTGAATTCAAAGCCGATGCTGTTTACAGTCTTCCAGATTGTCTCTGGAAAAAAGGTATATTGCCAAACTCAGAGATTTTGAGAAATTTGCAAGATAATTTGGGTTGTAGGCAATAATAGCTGCTACTAGTTTTTAGCATTTCCTTCCTACATGCATTTAATAAATATCATCTCATTATTCATCCTAACAACCCTTTTATAAGGTGAGGAAACTGAACTTTAAAGAAGTTAAGATAGTTGCTTAGGATGAAAAGTTATTAAATGGCTGAGCCCTTATTAGAGCCATTGTTCTTAATCTCTAGATATACTGCTTCATAATTAAAGGCCTTAGGAAAAAGGCAATGCTTAACACAAGTTAAGTTGATAAAATTTGAGGCATAATTGCAAGGCTTATGTGATTTTTTAATTGGGAAATTATGCTTCTATTTATAAGTTTATCCCTGTCTGAGGCACCCCTCTAATTACACAGAGATTAGCATTTTAGAAACATCCAACGTTGCCCACCATTGTAACCCTATTTCCTGAGTCCCAGTGAAATTATGAAATGACTCCTTTATGCCCACCTTACACAAGGATGGTCATCTCTTCATTGCAGCCCTTTGTTCTTCAGCAACAAGTTGTGTTGGATAACCATGGGAGCCAAGTCTGACCAGTGAGGAGCCATGACTTTTCTGAGGATGGCAGGCTGTTAAGGCTTTTGGGGTTGAAAATGGATTCATTATCTTAAGCCTTCTCTGCATGAGCTGACTGCTCATTTAATTCAGTACTTGGAAGCGGGAGCTGAGGGCTTCTGGTATTAGGGTAAGATATCTGATACAAACACATCAAAACACTCCTGTAAGTTAGTTGTTTCTCCCTCCCAGTGGGATGATTCAAAGTGATCCTGGATTGTTTCAAGTGCCTTGAATACTTGAATATTTGCTGTTGATAAACCAATAATTTCCTACTTATTTGCTGGAATTATGAGCCAGTGTGGAACAGCATCTCAAAGTCCTAGAGGATCTTGAGTTCCAATGAAAAGAACTCACTGGGGAAGGGCAGCAGGCCACTTAGGGTTCTCCAAGAGACCTCCAAAGTACATACTCCCAAAAAGGGCCACTATTCCATCTCTGCTCTTGGGCTACTTCTAAATCAATGGTCTTTTTTGACTCTACAATGTGAAGAATGATTAATTCGCATCAAAAGAGCACCTTTAATACTCAGTATAACTGTTCTAGCGTGTAAAGTTTTACCAACCCTCAGCTTTCTCATAAAGTAACAATTTAATATTTTACCATCACAATTATTAAAAAACCTGAATTCTTCTAACATGTACTCATTTAGAACAAATTTCCACATGTGCCATGAAAGTTCATTTTCATAATCCTTAAGAGGAATATAAGGCAGGATGTTACTGATTTTTGCTTTATAGATGAATATCTAGAGGTAATTTTTTTGATATTCTTTTTGTTGAAAGGCAGAGAGACAGACATGAAGACATTTCCCATCTGCTGGTCCACTCCAAAATGCCTTTAATAGACTGACTGAACTGGGAGCTCATCTGGGTCTCCTACTTGTATGGCAGGGATCCAAGTATTTTAGCCATAACCTGCTGTTCCCCAGGGTGTACATAATTAGAAAGCTGGAATGAGGAACAGAGTTGGGACTCGAACCCAGGCACCATGATATCAGATATGGGCATCCCAAACAGTGTCTTAACTACTAGGCCAAACATCTGCTCCTGGAGGTAAAGATCTATCTAAACCCAACCTGTGGAGCTAAGCTTCCAGGACACTCTCCCCACTTTCTCTGCTTTAGAGAATATTGGCACCCTTTGCCCAAATACCACCTGGCAATCAAATTATATTGCCTGCTTCCAAAAATGGAGAGGATAAGTTGTGAAGACTGCTTCAGAGTACCACCACCCCACTACCCAGTGCATACTATCACATAGATTAAAAACAACTAAAACTCTACCACTATCTACAATGCCTGTCTTTCCTTTATTTGAAACTCATTCCTTTGAGCTAATTTTCATGCAAATGTCTTGAAATACCCCATTAAATAGCACCAGTAATTCACATATTAAGTGTGAATTTCTGTGTCTAAATTCAGCAAGTCAACTGCCTAGGCCTAGCCAGATATTAGAGAAATGAAAATTAAGTCCAAGTTGATTTTGACTAAGGTGCAGGTTAGCATCCATAATGCCGCCTACCCAGAAAGAGTCTTGGTTGGAAATCTGGGAATCCAGGGCTAGGCAAAGTGAGGGAAGTACATGGTAGAAGCACTGAAAAGCAGTAGGAAGAGTATGCAACAGATAATCTATGCCTACCTACCCTTTTGGACCAGATCCTGTCTTATTCCTACAGAAGTGATGAGCTCTGCAGTTGTCAGGGCCAGGACACAAATCTACCAGCCTTGGTTCATTTGGTATAATCTCCCCTGTTACACTGGAGAACATTTTTCTGACTCTTCCCACTGAGAAATAATCATATCCTAGACATCTTTAATGTGTTTTATAGCCTTAGTATATGTTTAGACATGAATTTAACCTTTTCATGAAGATGGGCCACTTTAGTGGCATCTTTTCCAAGTTGGGAGTATAAATCAGGGGGAACTGCAGCCATTGTGAAGTACTGATGGAAAGAAAAGTTCTGCAGAAGCTTCTTGGACTCTCTTACAAAATACCATTCAGAGCACCCTCTTATCTGTCTACCACTTTGGAAGATGACAAAGACTCATCTTAAAATTAAATGTAGGAAGCAACTTGCTACAAGGATGTCTCCTGGTCAACCCATACTTTATTACATTTCTTTTATCCTGTTAAGCTCAGTTTACAACAGAAGAGACAAATTTTATATTACCAGTTAATTTATCACCTGCAGGTTATATACCTATATTTTATATAAGAAAAAAATATTTATCAATACTAACGTAACAACTGCTCCATGTAAGATTACTAGTAGTCAGCATTAAGCCCAATTCTGTTTTTGAACCAACCACATACCTTTGGATTTTAGGACACATAGGACATTCATCCTGTTTCCTAAATTTACAGAGAAAGTTTTCAGAAACTAGTATTATGAAATAAGAAACTAAACCATGTTCTTAAGGCAAATGAAACCAAGACAGAAGACATTAATTTTTCATACAAAAACCACTTAGAATTCACTTAGAAAATCAGCTTAGAGGTAAACATCCCCTCCATTGTTTTTTTCTAGGACAAACAACTCTATATTTTATCACTTGTTACACTATTTTGATTTTTTTTTATTTTAAGTTATACAAACTTCATGTATTTCATATATACAGATTCAGGAATGTAGTGATAATTCCCATCCTACCCTAACTCCCACCCACACTTCCACCCTTCTTCCTCCTCCCTCTCCTATTCCCACTGTTTAAGTTTTTACAAAAATCTATTTTCAGTTTACTTTATACCCATAAGATTAACCCTATACAAAGTAAGGAGTTCAACAAATAGTATGAAGAAAAAAAAATCCTCAACAGTCAAGGGCTGTAAATAATCATAAAATCTCAAATTTTAATTTCACTTCTGTAGATTACCTTTTAGGTACTTTTATTAGTTACCACAGAACAGGGAAAATGTATGGTATTTGTCTTTTTAGGACTGGCTTATGTCACTAAGGGTAATGGAGTCCAGTTGCATCCATTTTGTTTTGAATGATAGGATTTATTTATTTTTTTACTGAGTATATATATATATATATATACACCATAATTTCTTTATCCAGTCATCATTTGATGGACATCTAGGTTGATTCTAATCTTAACTATTGTGAGTTGAGCTGCAAAAAACATTGAGGTACAGATCACTCTTTCATATGCTGATTCATTTTGTTTGGGTAAATTCCTAGGAGTGGGATGGCTGGGTCAAATGGTAGATCTATATAGAAATTTCTGAGGTATCTCCATATTGTCTTCCACAATGCCTACACCAGCTTATTTTCCCACTAACAGTGGATCAGGGTACCTTTTTCTTGCCAGCATTTTTTGTTTGTTGATTTGTGTATAAGAGCCATTCTAATGGGAATGAGGTGAAACTTCATTGTGGTTTTGATTTGCATTTCCCTGATGCCTAGTGATCCTGAGCATTTTTTCCATGTGTCTGTTGGCCATTAGAATTTCCCTTTTTGAAAAATGCCTGTTTAAGTCCTTTGCCCATTTCTTAACTGGATTATTTGTCTTATTGTTTTGGAATTTCTTGAGCTCTTTATATATTCTGGTTATAATCCTTTATCAGTTGCATAGTTTGCAAATAATTTCTCCCATTCTGTCAGCTGCCTCTGTGTTGAGTGTTTCTTTTGCTGTGCACAAGCTTCTCAGCTTGATGTAATCCTGTTTGTCAATTTTGGCTTTGATTGCCTGTGCTTCTGGGTCTTTTCCAAGAAGTCTTTGCCTATGCCAATGTCTTGCAGAGCTCCCGCCCCGTGTTCTCCAGTAATTTGAGGGTATTCGGTCATAGATTAGGTCCTTGAACCATTTTGAGTGGATTTTTGTGTAAAATGTAAGGTAGGGGTCTTGTTTCACACTTCTGCACAAAGAGATCATTTAGTCAGTTTTTTCAAAGAAATGACCAGTTAGCACCTGTTGTTGAAGATAGCAATACTCAAATCTTGATTCTGGATCAGTTTTCTGATGTGGACTGGTCAGAAGTCATTTCCTTCAGATTCTTTATTAGTGAGTGTAAATTAGCATTGTCTTTTCTCTCAGCTCTGCAGTCGTTTCCAGTAGAACTACATTGTGAGCATCCATCTCAGATGCATCCACTGTGGCTCTTGTTTATAAGAGATAGAAAATTCATTTTTTCACCTCTCAAGGCAGCTAGAGTAGCATGGCTAGGATATAGATGGAAACCAAATGGGAATTCCATAGGAATTACAGAATAGAAGGCTTTAAGTGTTTAATTTGACTGAACCTTCAATATGAACTAAGAAGAACTCTTCCAAAACAATTAATTCTGTAATTAATAAACAGTTATTCTTAAGTGTTGAAACTTAACTGAAAAGTGATCCCTGTTAAATATAAGAGTGGGAATAAGAGAGGGAAGGGATGTACAGTTTGGGACATGCTCAAGCTGACTTGACCCAAATGGCAGTTAGAAACATACCAGGGGATTCCAATTCAATCCCATCAAGGAGGCATGTACCAATGCCATCTCACTAGTCCAAGTGATCAATTTCAGTTCACAATTGATCATAATGACAGGGCTAAGAGCCAAAGGGATCACATAAACAAGACTAGTGTCTGAAAATACTAACCGATAGAACAAAAAAGGGAGAGAACGATCCAACATGGGAAGTGGGATACACAGCAGACTTGATTTTTAAGGTATTGTACCAGAAATCCCATGATTATCTATGGTCACTACTCCATTTCCGACGTGAGATTACAGGTGTGAGAACACCAAGCCCATCCTACTCACCAGTAATAAGAAGAGCAAAAAATAAAACCCACTTTCACCCTCTTTATCCCCCCTACCTATCACACACACTAAAAAATAAAAAGTAATACAAAGATAATTAAGTCATCATTTATCAAGATTTGCTTTAAATTTCATAATGAGAAACCTTAACTTGCCCTCTATCAGTGGCAACCCTTAATTCCAGTCTTTTAGAGAAGACTGGGATGAATTGATACAGTCTGGAAGTTGATGATGACAGACACTAACTTTTCTTTAAAAAATGTACCAAATAGACTTTGAATACCCTGAAAGGCCTATCCTCTCATCATCAGCGGACATACCCAATTTCTCTGGTGAAAGTGTTCTACCAGATTCTGTTATTTGCACAGCAGGTAACTAGGTTTATTAAGGCCAAAAGAAAGCCTAAATGATTTAATAAGAAAGAAGGAAGTGTAGAATGCTACTATAAATCCTATTCCACATCTATTTATAGCCCCTGGGTCATTTTGTGCCTTTTGATTTTTCAGTGTTTAAATTCTTAACAACAGTACAAAAGAGAGTCACTTCTTAAGAATAAAATGACTCACTCTATGCCCACATTTTGGTATCATGGAATCATGGGTATGCTCAAGCTGGCCAAGACTGACTCAGGAGAGCCTATATTTTAAAATTTCAGGAGATTTATGAGTTGGATGATTCAAATAGCTTGAAATTAGGCAAGATGAGAGCACACATACCACAGCAATTTAGGCTTTTTCATTTTACTTGTTTTCAGAGACCTACTACTACATAGATTCAAAATGACCATTTGTTTATTAAATGTACAAGTAAATAATGAGAAAACAGCACTTTTTCTGTCCCACCCTCAACCTTCCTTGTATGTTTTTTAATCACTCCAGCTTTAATTTGATTAGTAATAACATTATATGTTTATTTCCATTACTTTACATCTTAACTTATTTATAGATTTATACTCATATTAGCAGTAAACTTTTAGGTACTGTGTGTGAGAGTACTTAAAAATTGTATGGAAAATGGAATTTTAAAATTAGTTTTTTTAGGGGTCAGCTCTGTGGCGCACTAGGTTAATCCTCCACCTGCGCCGCCGGCATCCCATATGGGTGCCAGTTCTAGCCCCAGTTGCTCCTCTTCCAGTCTAGCTCTCAGCTGTGGCCTGGGATAGCAATAGAAGGTAGCCCAAGTCCTTGGGCCCTTGCATCCACATGGGAGACTAGGAAGAAGCACCTGGCTCCTGGCTTCAGATTGGTGCAGCTCCAGCCGTTGCGGCCATTTGCAGAGTGAACCAATGGAAGGAAGACCTCTCTCTCTCTCTCTCTCTCTCTCTCTCTCTCACACACTGTCTGTTACACCAAAGTGTAACTCTACCTGTCAAATAAATAAATAAAATCTTTTTAAAAATTAGGTTTTTTTGGTGCAAAAAGCTGAAATCTATGTAAACATTCTTTAAAATAAGCATTTTCATGAAATTTTTGAATACTCCCTCTGCTTGTGTGTCTATACTCATGTAATTACCATTATCAGTCATCACTGCTATTTATTCCGTTGTGTAGATCCATATTTCCATCTAGTGCTGTTTCCCTTCTGCCTGAAACACTTCTTTAATATTTCTTATAATTCAGCTCTGCTAGTGATGAAGTCTTTCAGCCTTTATGTATCTTAAAAGTCTTTAATCATTTTTGAAAAATTAATTTCACTTGGTAGCATAGATTTTTATACTTTTTCACCTTTCTGTTCTTTAAAGATGTTGTTTCACTGTCTTTCTGCTTGCATTGTTTCTGAGAAGAAAAATGCTTTCATCCTCATCTTTTTCTTCTGTATGTAATGTATCTTTTTTTCCTCTGGTTGATTTTAAGATTTTCCCTTTATCACCTTTTAAATTAATTTGCTTAAGGTACACTTTGGTGTAATTAAGTTTTCTTTATAATTTTGATGCTTGAGGTTCACTGAACTGTGAATCTGAACTTGAGTTTCACTAGGTCTGTAGATTTGTGTTTTCATCAAAAGTTAGAAAGATTTAGCCATTACATCTTCCAGCACTTTTCTACCTCTCTTCTTTGAGGTATTCTAACTACACATTTTGCATTTATTGAAGATGTTTCTGAGCTTGCTGATAACTCTTTTCACTCTTAATTTTTATCTTTGCTTCATTTGGAATAGTTTATATTGCCATCTTCAAGTTTACTTCTTCTTCTGAGATATATAGCTTGCTATTAATCCCATACAGTGAATTTTTAAGTCTCAAGCATTGTAGTGTATCTTTAGAAATTTTTCTGCAAATTCAAACATTTGATCTAATTCTGGATCACTTTTTATTGATTGACATTTCCCCTTATGACATATATTTTCTTATTTCTTTGTATGACTAGTTTTTGGCTGGATGTCAAATATGAATTTAATTTTATGAATGCTGGATATTTTTTGTTTTCTGTAAGTATTCTGGGCCATAATTAAGTCACTTGGAAAAAAATGCTCATTATAGGTTGTCATTGTAAGATTTGTTAGGAAGTACCAAAGCAGGATTTAGTCTGGAGACTCAAGTCTCATTATTTCCCATCACTGAGGCAAGCTCTTTCTAAGTACTTTATTAACTGCAAATTGTGAAGTGTACAAATTCTGAAAATCCAATCTGGTGGTTGCAGGCACTAATTTCTAGCCCTGTCTGAGCACTGTTGTTTGTGCTCAAATAAAACTAGCATAAAAAACTATCATGTAGCTTTTTCTCCAGTAGTTTCCTTATAGGTATGCACTGATGAGCATTCTGCTGAACTCTCAAAGGGGACCTTCTGAAGTTCCCCAGGGTTTTTTCTCTGCAGCCTTCTTCTCTCTGGTCTTTTTTATAAACTCCAGCCAGTTTTGTTGTCTTGATTCTCAAATTCTTCTATTCAACACAGGGAGTTTACCTCAGTTTTCTCTCTTTGTTATGTAAATTGGAAACTTTCTCAGTTCAGTAACCTGTGCAATTATAGGGTTCACTTTATTGCCTGACACCTTAGGTACTTTTTCTTGATTGTTTTTCAGGCAAGAGAGTAAACATGGTCCTTGTTACTCCATTTTGGCTAGTAGTGGAAGTTGAAGGAACCGAATGTGATCTCAGGTTTAACATCACTGCTTTAAGCTATTTCTCCCCATAGTTACACAGTAGGCTATCTTCATTGTGTCTGTGGGCTCATAGATGCTTAGGATGAGACTGATTTCAAAAAACTAAGGATACTAGGTTTGATATGTCCCACATTTATATGGGAGGCTGTTTTTTTTTAACTTTTATTTAATGAGTATAAATTTCCAAAGTACAGCTTATGGATTACAATGGCTTCCCCCCTCCACATAACTTCCCTCCCACCCGCAACTCTCCCCTCTCCCGTTCCCTCTCCTCTTCTATTCACATCAAAATTCATTTTCAATTATCTTTATATACAATCAATTTAGCATATATTAAGTAAAGGTTTCAACAGTTTGCACCCAAACAGAAGCACAAAGTGTAAAATACTGCTTGAGTACTAGTTAAGCATTAATTCACAATGTATAGCACATTTAGCATGGAGATCCTACATGAGGAGTAAGTGCACAGTGACTCCTGTTGTTGACTTAACAAATTGACACTCTAGTTTATGGTGTCACTAATCACCCTAGGCTCTTGTCATGAGTTGCCAAGGCTTTGGAAGCCTTTTGAGTTCGCTGACATCAATCTTATTTAGACAAGGTCATAGTCAAAGTGGAAGTTCTCTCATCCCTTCAGAGAAAGGTACCTCCTTCTTTGATGACCTGTTCTTTCCACTGGGATCTCACTTGCAGAGAATTTTCATATAGGTTTTTTTGTTTGTTTGTTTTTTGTTTTTATTTATTTATTTATTTTGCCAGAGCGTCTTGGCTTTCCATGCCTAAAATACTCTCATGGGAGGCTGTGTTTTACAAAATGCCACATAATTATTTTTCTTCCCAACATCTGTTCATTTTTATCATTCCAAAATACTGATTTTACTCTGGGATACATCCCTTTCTTAATCTATGTGGATCCAACAGGGCTGATATCACTCTGTAGCAAGCATGGTTGTCATATGACCCAAATTTGGCTAGTCAGAATCATTGCTACCTAAGCCATAAGTATATAGTGTAGGAGGGTAACTAAGTCTAAAACCTAACTCCATTTTTTTGCTAGAACTATTGAAAAGATATCATTTCCTTCCACTGGGATTTGTAACTGGTTAAATGTAGGAATAGCACTGTTAAAAGCAAGCCCTCTGCACAGACACACATATACAAAAAGAAAAACAGAGACCAACCTTTTTTTAAATATTTTTTGAGGTTCTTGATCTTCCTAGAGTTTTCATATAAATGAACTCCCTTTATTTTTAAAGTTATTTTGAGTTGAGTTTCTATTAATTGCCAACAGGTTTTGATTCATATATACATGATCTCTGTCATCCGGGATTCATTCATTCATTCATTTATTTTTAAAAATTTATTTGTTTATTTGAAAGGCAGAGTCACAGAGAGGGAGAGACTGAGAGAGAAATCATCCATCCACTGGTTCACTCTCCAGATGACTGTAATGGCCAGCACTGGGCCTGGCCAAAGCCAGGAGCCAGGAGGTTTATCCTGGTCTCCCACATGGGTGGCAAGATCCCAAACACTTGGGCCATCTTCCTCTACCTTTCCCAGGACATTAACAGGGAGCTAGTTTAGAAATGGAGCAGCCAGGATATGACCATATGGCTTTACCTAACACTATACCTCAACACCAGCCTCATCAAGGATAAGGAAATTTCACCAAAATTAAAATGTGAAGTATTCATTCCTAAAGGGTACAAATAAAATTTCAGGAAAGAAATAAATCATAATAAAAGTATTATATTACCATTTATTGTATAATCATGTTAATTATTTCATTTAATCCCCATATGGGCCTGATCAGGTAGATGTTTATTGTTGTTTGACTAAAGAAATTGAACCTTCAGGAGATTAGGTAGCTCTCCTGAAATCATAAACTAGGAAATGGCAGGAGCCAGAGGTGTAATCTTTCTCACTTCCATATTCATGGTTCATTATATTTCAGTGTGGCTTTGAGGGTTCTGAGAACTTTGTCAAGTAAATGGAGCTTAGAGGATAGATATTGATAGAAAGAGAAGGTATTCTGGGTATCATGAAGCATAAGAATAAAGGCTGCGCAACAGGTTTGGAGATGCCTGCCTCTGCAGGAGACCTTGGAAATGAGTGGAAACCCACCTGGCGATGTAAGGCCAACTTTCTGGAACAGTATGATGGAATCTATTTTACATACTCCTTTGCTGATGAATTTTTTGTTCACATATTCTATACATACTAATCTATACATAAAAGCTTTATGGTTTTTTTTTAAAAGATGTATTTATTTTCTTTTCTTTTTTATATATATATATAAAGCTTTTATTTAAAGAATTTAAATTTCCAAAGTACAGCTTATGGATTACAATGGCTCCCCCCCAACTTCCCTCCTACCCGGTACCCTCCCCTTTCCCACTCCCTCTCCCCTTGCATTCACATCAAGATTCATTTTCAATTCTCTTTATGCACAGAAGATCAGTTTAGTACATATTACGTAAAGATTTCAAAAGTTTGCCCTCACATAGAGACATAAAGTGAAAATACTGTTGGAGTACTAGTTATAGTATTAATTCACAATGTACAGCACATTAAGGACAGAGATCCTACATGATTTTTTTAAAAGAATTGATTAATTATCTATGCAATTTACAATTTAACACCAAGATTTTTAAATCATTTGCAATTAGCTTTATATACAGAAGATCGATTCAGTATATACTATGTAAAGATTTCATCAGTTTGCACCCACACAGAAACACAAAGTGTAAAAATACTGTTTCAATACTAGTAATAGCATTATTTCACATTGGATAACACATTAAGGACAGATCCCTCATGAGACGTAAGTACACAGTGACTCCTGAAGTTGATTTAACAATTTGGCACTCTTGTTTATGGCGTCAGTAATCTCCCTAGGCTCTAGTCATGAGTTGCTGAGGCTATGGAAGCCTTTGGGGTTCGCCGACTTCGATCTTATTCTGACAGGGTCATAGTCAAAGTGGAAGTTCTCTCCTCCCTTCAGAGAAAGGTACCTCCTTCTTTGATGGCCCCGTTCTTTCCACTGGGATCTCACTCACAGAGATCTTTCATTTAGGTCTTCTCTTTTTTTGTTTTTCAGAGTGTCTTGGCTTTCCATGCCTAAAATATTCTCATGGGCTCTTGAGCCAGATCCGAATGCCTTAAGGGCTGATTCTGAGGCCAGAGTGCTATTTAGGACATTTGCCATTTTATGAGTCTGCTGTGTACCCCACTTCCCATGTTGGATCATTCTCTCCCTTTTTGATTCTATCAGTTAGTATTAGCAGACACTAGTGTTGTTTGTGTGATCCCTTTGACTCTTAGACCTATCAGTGTGATCAACTGTGAACTGAAATTGATCATTTGGTCTAGTGAGATGGTCTTGGTACATGCCACCTTGATGGGATTGTATTGGAATCCCCTGGCACAATTCTAACTCCTTCATTTGAGGCAGGTCCGATTGAGCATGTCCCAAATTGTACATCTCCTCCCTCTCTTATTCCCACTCTTATGTTTCACAGGGATCACTTTTCAGTTAAAATTTAAACACCTAAGTATAATTGTGTGTTAATTACAGAGTTCAACCACTAGTACTAGGATAAAAAAAATTACTAAAATGGATAAAGTATTACATTGCACAACAACAGTCAGCACAAGAGCTGATCACGTCACTGTTTCTCATAGTGTCCATTTCCCTTCAACAGGTTTCCCCTTTGGTGCTCAGTTAGTCGTCGCCAATCAAGGAAAACAAATGATATTTGTCTCTTTGTGACTGGCTTAATTCACTCAGCATGATGTTTTACAGATTCCTCCATTTTGTTGCAAATGACCAGATTTCATTGTTTTTGACTGCTGTATAGTATTCTGTAGAGTACATGTCCCATAATTTCCTAATCCAGTCTACTGTTGATGGGCATTTGGGTTGGTTCCAAGTCTTAGCTATTGTGAATTGAGCCACAATAAACATTAGTATGCAGATGGCTTTTTTGTTTGCCAATTTAATTTCCTTTGGGTAAATTCCAAGGAGTGGGATGGCTGGGTTGAATGGTAGGGCTATATTCTGGTTTCTGAGGAATCTCCAGACTGACTTCCATAGAAGCTTCACCAGTTTGCATTCCTACCAACAGTGGATTAGTGTCCCTTTTTCCCCACATCCTCTCCAGCATCTATAGTTGGTGGATTTCTGAATGTGAGCCATTCTAACCAGGGTGAGGTGAAACCTCATTGTGGTATTGATTTGCATTTCCCTGATTGCTAGTGATCTTGAACATTTTTTCATGTGTCTGTTGGCCATTTGGATTTCCTCTTTTGAAAAATGTCTATTGAGGTCCTTGGCCCATCTCTTAAGTGGGTTGTTTGTTTTGTTGTTGTGAAGTTTCTTCATCTCTTTGTAGATTCTGGTTATTAATCCTTTATCGGTTGCATAGTTTGCAATATTTTTTCCCATTCTGTCGGTTGCCTCTTCACTCTCCTGAATGTTTCTTTTGAAGTACAGAAACCTCTCAATTTGATGCAATCCAAATTGTTAATTTTGGCTTTGACTGCCTGTGCTTCTGGGGTATTTTCCAAGAAGTCTTTGCCAGTACCTATGTCTTGCAGGGTTTCTCCTATGCTCTCTAATAATTTGATGGTGTCGGGTCGTAGGTTTAAATTTTTAATGCATGTTGAATGAATTTTTGTGTAAGGTGAAAGGTAGGGATCTTTCTTCATGATTCTGCACGTGGAAATCCAGTTTTCCCAGCACCATTTATTAAACAGACTGTCCTTACTCCAGGGATTGGTTTTGGATTCTTGATCAAATATAAGTTGGCTATAGATGTTTGGATTGATTTCTGGTGTTTCTATTCTGTTCCATTGGTCTATCCATCTGTTTCTGTGCCAGTACCATGCTGTTTTAATAACTACTGCCCTGTAGTATGTCCTGAAATCTGGTATTGTGATGCCTCCGGCTTTGTTTTTGTTGTACAAGATTGCTTTAGCTATTCGAGGTCTCCTGTGTCTCCATATGAATTTCAGCATCATTTTTTCCAGATCTGAGGAGAATGTCCTCGGTATCTTGATTGGTATTGCATTGAATCTGTAAATTGCTTTTGGCAGAATGGACATTTTGATGATATTGATTCTTCCAATCCATGAGCATGGAAGATTTCTCCATTTTTTGGTATCCTCTTCTATTTCTTTCTTTAAGGTTTTGTAATTTTCATCGTAGAGATCTTTAATGTCCTTGGTTAAGTTTATTCCAAGGTATTTGATTGTTTTTGTAGCTATTGTGAATGGGATTGATCTTAGCAGTTCTTCCTCAGCCGTGGCATTGCCTGTGCATACAAAGGCTGTTGATTTTTGTGCATTGATTTTATATCCTGCTACTTTGCCAAACTCTTCTATGAGTTCCAATAGTCTCTTAGTAGAGTTCTTTGGGTCCCTTAAATAAAGAATCATGTCGTCTGCCAAGAGGGATAGTTTGAGTTCTTCCTTCCCAATTTGTATCCCTTTAATTTCTTTTTCTTGCCTAATAGCTCTGGCTAAGACTTCCAGCACTATATTGAATAGCAGTGGTGAGAGTGGGCATCCCTGTCTGGTACCAGATCTCAGTGGAAATGCTTCCAACTTTTCCCCATTCAATAGGATATTGGCCGTGGGTTTTTCATAAATTGCTTGATTGTATTGAGGAATGTGCCTTTTATACCCAGTTTGCTTAGGTTTGTCATCATGAAAGTGTGTTGAATTTTATCGAATGCTTTCTCTGCGTCTAGTGAGATAATCATATGGTTTTTCTTCTTCAGTCTGTTAATGTGGTGTATCACGTTGATTGTTTTGCAAATATTGAACCATCCCTGCATACCAGGGATGAATCCCACTTGGTCTGGGTGGATGATCTTTCTGATATGTTGTTGCAGTTTATTGGCCAGAATTTTATTGAGGATTTTTCATCTATCTTAATGAGGGATATTGGTCTGTAATTCTCTTTCAATGCTGCATCTTTTTCTGGCTTAGGAATTAAGGTGATGCTGGCTTCATAGAAAGAATTTGGAAGGATTCCCTCTTTTTCGATTGTTCTGAATAGTTTGAGAAGAATTGGAGTTAGTTCTTCTTTAAATGTCTGGTAGAATTCAGCAGTGAATCCATCTGGTCCTGGGCTTTTCTTTGTTCGGAGGGCCTTTATTACTGATTCAATTTCTGACTCACTTATGGGTCTGCTTATGTTTTCTCTGTCTTCCGGGTTCAATTTAGGTAGGTTGCATATGTCCAGGAATCTATCCATTTCTGATAGGTTTCCGTGTTTGCTGACATACAAGTCCTTGTAGTAATTTCTGATGATTCTTTTGATTTCTGTGGTGTCTGTTGTTACATTTCCTTTTTCATCTCTGATTTTACTGATTTGGAGGGAAGTTATTGGGGGGGGGGAGCCATTGTAATCTATAAGCTGTATTTTGGAAATTTATATTCTTTAAATAAAAGCATTATAAAAAATTAAAAAAAAAATCTCTCTCTGTTACTTTTTTTTTTTGGTTCAAAGGGAAGTAATTCCACACAGCTGGATGGAATTGGAGGGTGGTTAGCAGGCAAATGATATACCCACAGGAGCCAGAGATCGGAATCTCTTTCCCAAGGACCAGAGAGGGAATCTTTGCAGCCCTTAGTGTGGGCTGAGATTCTCCTGTAGTCTCCCACTGGGCTGCCAAGGCTACTGAACTGTAGCGTCTCTGGAGAGTACTCACATGAATTCGTGATTTTTGTGAGTGCTCTCCCCCACCGTCTCTTTTTTCACAGTCTCAGTTCATTAGCACCACACATTCATTAGGTTCTAATCTCCTTTTATTTCACCCCTCCCACCCAGAGTCAGGTTTTTCTGCTAGGTTCGGGGCCGGTGCCGACCTGAGGTCGCCCTGCTTATGACGTATTCCAAAATGGCGCCTGCTCTTTGTCTTGCTCACCTTTGAGAGGTGAGTGGAGAGAGAGAAACTTGTGTCCGTATGGGTCACTTTCTCTCTCTCTCTCTCTCTTCTAGTTAGCCTGGTGAACTTTTCCCCGCAGGGTTTCAAGCCTTGTTCGCTCAAGATGTATTTATATTCATTTGAAAGGCAGACTGAACAAGAAGGGGAGACAGAGAGATCTCGCTTCTACTGATTCACTCCCCAAATGCCACCAAGGCCAGGACTGGACCAGATCAAAGCCAGGAGCCAGGATCTGTATCGTTTTCTCCCACGTGGTGGCAGGGGCCCTAGTATTTGAACCATCATCCTCTCCTTCCTAGGCACATTAGCAGGAAGGTGGGTCAGAAATGGAGTAGCTGGGACTTGAACTGGTACTCCAGTATGGACTGCCAGTGTTGTAAGAGGAGGCTTAACCCACTATGCCACAATACTAACCCCAAGCTTTATTTTTTGATCACTTTATCCTGGTTTGTTTTGATTTTCATCCAGGCAAAGACATAAGAAAGCATGAAGATGAAGCAGGACTCAGACAACTAATTGACAAATGAACTAACAGAAAACAGACATCACTTTTTGCTAAATCTTTTACATGCCTTATACTCACTTTTCATATCTTCCTCTAACACATTTCCATCATATTTCCAGCAATAGTCATGTAAATGTTTACCATCAAGAATTGTTTCAAGAGCGTGTTATAAGGACTCCCAGAGTGCTGTCTAAAGAAAATGATCATTTTACAAATGTTAATTAATTCTCTGGTGCCAGCACCATGGCGCAGTAAGTTAATCCTTCATCTGCAGCACTGGCATCCTATGTGTAGGGCTGGCGCCACGGCTCACTAGGCTAATCCTCCACCTGCGGTGCCAGCACCCTGGGTTCTAGTCCCAGTTGGGGTGCCAGTTCTGTCCTGCCTGTTCTTCCAGTCCGTCTCTCTGCTGTGGCCCGGGAAGGCAGTGGAGGATGGCCCAAGTGCTTGGGCCCTGCACCCGCATGGGAGACCAGGGGGGAAGCACCTGGCTCCTGGCTTCGGATTGGCACAGCGCCAACAGTGGTGGCCATTTGGGGAGTGAAGCAACGGAAGGAAGAGCTTTCTCTATGTCTCCCCCTCTCACTGTCTGTAACTCTGCCTCTCAAATAAATAAATAAAATCTTTAAAAAAAACAAAAAAAGTTAATTAATTCTCATAATAATATTATGAAACAAAGATATACTATATTCCCATTTTGCAGACAAGGACATACTCTATTCCCACTTTGCAGAGCATGGGAATATTGAGTAATTTGTCCCATATTAAACAGTTAGTAAGCTATGGAACTAGAATTTGTACCCTATCTTAGCTTCACAATCCACATACTTAACCACTACACTAAAGAAGTTGCTGGATTTGAATCTATGCTTCCCCTACCCCCTCCCCAACTTCAACCACCACCACCATCAACATAAGGATACTTATACAACCAGGCTGCATTTTCGTGTCTCCTCTTGGGCTTACTGACATTTTTAGAGATGTCTGAATGATCCTCCAAAATGTCTAGGCTCTTAAGTAGTATAAATCTAGTTGTCAGTCTCTCTCTTCCAAATCCTAAGTGTCCTAGTCTTTGGGGTAGGATTCAGGCAGCAATGACCATTGGAGGCTGGATGTTTTAGGGAGCTTGGTTAATGCCTAGGTATTCCCCTCATTCATTTTCCTTTCTAGTGAGTTAGATTCATAGGATGTCTGAGCAATGATAAACACCAACTCCCTTTGGTACATCAGTACATTGTGCAAGCATATTGTTGAGTATCCCACATTACCTCAACATCAGGAGTTAGACTGTATATCTTGAAATTTGGGAAAAAATATGGAAGTAATTGAAAAGACGGTGGTGTATATTTCCATTGATGGATTCAGTCTTGGTTGTTGAACCAAGAATGAATCTACATTTTTCATATGCTATTAAATTATTCTGTTCCAGTGGATTCTTTAATACCATTGTGATCAACTTTAAAATTAAGCTTTCAGCAATAATGGTGTTACCCAATACAATTTTTTTCTACCAACAGTTGTCCTTTCCTTGCTATAAAACCTTTCTCTAGCTGGTGGAGAAAGGCAGAAGGAGAAGGGGAAGAGGAACAGATATCTAGGGCATTTTCAAATGTTGATATCAGAGGATGATTTTTGAAATGATCTGAATAGAGGGACAAGTAGCATGATTAGGTAAAGGGAGGAACTAATACAATTGCAAAAATTGTGTGGACCTCTGAAACTTCAGTTTGTCTCAATTTAGCCTAATTTAAAATGCTCCCCAAAATATAATGCCCTAGATATGTTACTGACACCATTTGGTCAATAATTTGATGATAATGAGGCATACATTAAATTGTTTTCAGAGTTTGCTTTGATTTTAAATAGGAACTCAATATTTTGCCTTTGATCATATTAACATATGGCTCTCAGATACACAGACTGAATCATTTTCCATCAGATTAGTGACAAAAGAAAATGAGGATAGAGAGGAGAAAAGGAAACAACTTGGAAGAGTTCTCCCATTATTCCTGGGTCTCAGGACAGCCAAGAATTGGATGGTACTGAAACTTCAAGACAGCTGGTAACTGCATTGAACACTTGTAGTGTGTTAATTGAATTCCCTTTGACAGTGAGCAGCAAACCTGGGAGGTGACCTAAAGAGAACTGAAGATAGGGCTCCTGCAAATCAATTACCATTTCAGTGTTGGTGAGCAGGAACACATCCTGCAGATCTGTGGGGCCAGGCAGCAGGGTGGACTGACAGCAACAAATGGGAGCTGGAAGGGCTACTCACAGCTCCTATGGTGCCTGACCTCTGCGACTCCTCATGAAAGTCAAACAGGAGCTGAAAGAATCAGACAGTAAATCATAGAGCTGGATTATGCAGCATTGATATAGGATGCTTCCAAATGTTTGATTAATGTTGGGTTGTATATTAAAGTGAGACACAGTGAAGTAGAATGGCAGTCATGAAATCTGTCTAGTGTGGACTTGTGAAGGCCAACATCTGCTTGCTTTCATTCCACCGCAAAGGGAAAGAAAATGATCATATACTCTCTCTTCCCTCTGGATAATTGATCATTTGAAAAATTTAGCTCTTTGGCTAGCTATTTCCTAGGTAAATTACTTATCACTACCCCTTGACCTCACCTCTAAGAAAGTAAAGAATGGAAAAAAGAAAAAAAAATGTGCTGTGACCTCTGTTTCATTGCAATATGATTCCACGTGCCTGAAAGGAAAGCCATGTAACAAGGCCCAGATGCTATTAATAGGACAATTGAACACCCTAAATAATGTGTAGAATACTACTTAAGAATCTAGAGGCTGTGTTTCAAATGACAAAAGTCAGAAAACTCAAGTTTAGGCTTTCTTCCCTGTGGTGGTTGGGGAGTAAAAAGGAAAGAATATGGGGGGAAAAAGGTGGAAGAGAGAAAAGCAGAGACAGAGCAAGCAGAACATGGGGAAACTTTACTACTTAGTCATTTTATGGTACTCATTTTTATGTACTGAAAATCACAGAGCACTGCCTTCCTGGGAGGGTTTACTTTTTCTACACGGCTGAGAGATATCTTCATATTTTGTTTCCCCAGGACTTGAAACTGATAAAAAAAATAATGTATAACAAGTTAAACAATATTTTCACATTTGTGGTGTGTTAATTGAATTTCTTTGACAGTGAGCAGCAAATCTAATACAACCGTCCATTATGTTGTACATTAAATATATTACAAACTTTTCACTTATATTTTTCTGAAAATACAAAAAACAGGTGATTTTGGTAGACAAAAGGGAAGGCCATTGGCAGAAAGTACTTGAAAGTAAAAGGCAGCAAGCAAAATTATAAGAAATGAAATCAAGTCCTGCAGAATTAACTTGATTGTGCGGGTTTAGTCTGCTCTGTTGCTCACTGAAAATGTGATCTTGGAGAAGTCACTAAACCTCTTGCAGAGGTCCTCAGTTTCCTCAAATATAAAATAAGTGTAATTATTTGTCTACTTCAATTGTGTTGGACTAAAAAATGTTTATGAACATATTAGTTAAAAGTATAAAGCTGGGGCCAGCATTATGGCATATCAGGTTATGCTGCCACCTGCAACACCAGCATCCCATATGGGTGCTGGCTTGTGTCCTGCCTGCTCCACTTGCAATCCAGCTCTCTGCTATGGCCTGGGAAAGCAGTAGAAGATGGCCCAAGTGCTTAGGCCCCTGCACCTGCGTGGGAAACCCGGAAGAAGCTCCTGGCTCCTAGCTTTGGATTGGTGCAGCTCCGACCGTTGGAGCTAATTGGGGAGTGAACGAGCGGATGGAAGACATATCTCTCTCTCTCTCTCTCTGCCTCTCCTTCTCTGTGTAACCCTTTCAAATAAATTTTTAAAAATCTTTAAAAAAATTAAAAGAAAGGGAGGAGAGACAGTGAGAGTGTGAGTGGGAGGGAAGATAGGATGGGAAGTATCATTATGCACCTAAAAAATATATATATATGAAATACATGAAATTTGTTCACCTTATATAAATAAAAAATAAAAATAAGCAAACAAGTAGCAAAGCTGGAATTTGAACCCAGAACCTGACTCAGCTACCCTAAACTTGTTGCTTACAAATGGAGATGGGGAATTTAGGTTAGATCAGATTCTCTGAGGCTCAGTATATCAAAGTTGGCCTAAGGAAAATGGTTCTCTTTTAAGGATACTTCTTTCGAGTATTTCTGTTAGTATTAATGTATATGATAAACTCCTTCATGGTGAGATGCGATTCCTTCCAAGAGTCTGAAGAGGGCAATGTTTAACTCATGGAATGAAGTAATAGAAGTGTTACTAAAGATGTTGTAGCACTAAAGAAAGTGGAAAGATTTTGGGGCAGGGCCTCCTTCAGTAACATGTTATAAATGAATCCGTTCTTTTTCTACATTTGCAAACATTGTTAGCTTTATGGAACATTGACAGCAGTGCTTCCTCAGCCTTCTGTGGTGCAGCAAATAGATTTGCATTTAAATTCTGCTCTGTCTGATATTTTGAGGTTTGGTATTCCCATCTGCAAAACAAAGCCAATTATTAATATACAGAGTTCTGAGAATTAAATGAGACAATATATATCAAAGTGCCTGTTTCATAATGTTGCTCTGTAAATAGCAGTAACAATAACCATTTTATAGTATTACTGTGTCTCACACATTATTGTAAGCATGTACCATAACTTATATAATCTCAGTGTCTCTATGTAGAAGATACTATTGTTAGCTCACAGGTGAGGAAACTGAGGCACATAGGTATTCATATAGTCACACAGCTAGCTCTTTGACTATTGCCTATATCTACTGATTTATAAAAGAAGATAGTTGCATAAAAGAAAAGATACAGGAGTTTCCAATGAAAAAAGCACAATTGGACTCTGAGTTCTGAAGCTAAATAATTTTGGGTAAGTCTAGGAGTATTTGTTTTAAAAAGTAAAAACAATAACAACCTCATTAATCATAGCTAACAATTCAGCCTTTTCTAAATACTAGGTCTGATACAACTTCTCAGCATCCCAGAACTATAAGTATTAAAAAAAATTAATATTTGCTGCTGAGATTATGAAGCTCACAATGTAGTAGGAAGAATATAACATGTCCGCAAATAATCAGCATGCAAAATAGAAAATGCAGAGGGACAAGAAATACCAAGAGAATGTGATCTGGGAGTTCAGAGCAAGAAGGCAGTTACGGAGTAAGCGTTTACATGCTGTTGAAAATCAACGTTTAAAAGGGAAGGCAATATGGAAGTTGAAGAGGCTAGGGGGTACAAAATGCAGAACAGGGAGGGGAGTCAGATTTTGAATAGAAGATATAGAGAAGGTGAAATTTGGGCGGGGAGATATATTTTGGGAAGACAAGTAACTCAATTGAGAAGGGGAATTTAGGAGATGGAGCCTGTGAGTTAGGATGTGGTCAAATTTGAGGGTGGTAGATGTGAAACTTGGGGTGTTAACTTTGAATCTCATTCTGTGGGAAATGGAGAGTCACTAGAGACTTAAAATTTCTTGGTATCAACAGATAGCTCAACTTTGGGAAAAGTAACCTAGTAACAAATATAGAGTGGATTACAGAGAAAGGTAATAAAGACAGGAAATCTAGTTGGGAAGTTATTGCTATATCTAGTTAGTATTCACACACACACACACACACAGAGAGCATCTGTTTTTCCTTCAAGTGTACAATTCAAAAAAAATTTTTTTTCAACATGCACTCACTGAACTCATACTGTGAGCCAAACACTTGGTGAGTTAAGCATAATATCTCTCCTTGAAGGGTTTAATAAAATATAATTTAGTATTTGTAGACCGAAAATCCCTTAAAAGTCCATCCTATAAAAAAGCAGAAGTTTACCTTGTTTTCAGGACAAAATTTGAACTGTACTGTTAGAGAGTGAAATTATCACCTTATGGACCTTATTCAAATGCTCATCACAGTAGCAACCTGTACTTAAATCCTGTAACCAGTAGATGGCGATTACAAGCTTTCATCTAGGCAACAAATAGATTTCCTTCCTTAAGACACAGAAAGGAAGAGAAAGAAGGAGGAAAGTGTAGAGAAAACAAGGGGAAAATGAAAGGGTGGGCAAAGAGAAGAGAAAGGTTGGGGAGAGGGAGTAGGAGATGGCAGGATGATAGAAGCTATGCTTGCAGTTCAAAAGTCTCCTTGAGACATAGCTCAGAGCTTGATTTCCAGCAGTTAAACTGGCAGCTAGCTCTGCTAGTGGAAGAAAAATTGTATTGACTTCCTGGCAAGTATTGAAGAAATTAACTTTCCTGTTCCATAATTCCTCCAACTGAGTTTAGTAAAAAGAAGATTCAGCTGTGTTTGAATTTGAGCAGTGCTTCACAGGACTTTTGACCCTGTATAGGAAGAAATGTGAGTGAAAATTGCCTAATTCTGCTGCTCTGTAGGTCTCTTTCTTTCTAGTACAGCTGAAAATCCGACCAGAGGAAAATAAAGTTGGAACAGAAGATTCCCAATAAATTACTGGAGGTTTTTACCATAAAGGCAGAAAAAAGAGAAATTTTAGTCAAGTTGACCTTTTGATATTTAGGCAGGAACTCTCCAATATGAGATCAGGCATGATAAATCCCCAATTTAGATGTTGATTATGGTCCATTAATGGATTTGTAATTATAGGACTAAATTCACATAAAAGGAGGAAGAAAGTGGAAGACCACATTCCCTCTTTATTTGAGAACATGAATCAGGCGATTCTACTTCCTTTTGGTGCTGATTACTCAATAAGGTCGCCAGCCCCTGGGTACCTCCTGAAAAGAGCTGGAAATATCAGGGATTCACCGTGGTTGAGGGCAATTCGCCCAGATATCCTAAGTCATTGAAACCATAAATTTCTGTAGATTGGAACTGCAACATAGGTCCTACCAGAATAAAATCAAGGATTATATTCCTTTCTCACATCTCTAGGAGAGATTCTATTTCTTTGAGTTTCCAGCATCTAGAGGTCATCTGCATTACTTGTCTCATAGCTCCTTTCTCTCTTCTTCAAAGCCATCAATATTGTATCTCCCTTACCATTTTTTCTTAGTTACATCTCCTGTCCATCATCCTAGAATGTTCTCCTATCTTTAAGGATGCATGTGACTTTATTGGACCTTCTCAAATAGTCCAGGATAATCTCATCATTTCAGAATTCATACCATTAATCAGATCTGTAACAAAGTCGTTTTTGCCATGTAAAATAACATGTGCAGGACAAAGAGAAAACCAAATTCAGGTAATAAGGGAACAACTCTTGCTGTCCAGGATTATTCAACTGAACTGCTTATTAATAGGCATAGTGTGTCAGTCAGGCAAACAGACAGGTACTTTGAATACCTCTAATAAGAAGGGCATTATTTTTGGTGGTATTAAATTGGGAGTGATAGAGGGAAATTAAAGGTAAATAAAGATACAGTGGTCCTGAACTAGTACTAACCCTTAGGCTGTAGTAGATGGGATATAATGTTTATTCATCACTGTCAGACATTGTTTTAAATGTTTTACATGGCAAATGTCATTTTGTCCTCCAAACAGTCTCATACCCAGCTTAGGAAAATGAGAAAAAAAGAAGTTATTTGCTCCAGGTCACTCACTTATCAATGGTAGAATCAAGAACCCATCCAGCTGGTTCTGGAGCTCAAGCTCTTAACCACTACACTTCACTGCTTCTAAGCTTTTTTTGGCCTTTCATGAAAAACTTAAAAAATTACAGAGAAATCTTTCCAACCAGCAAATAAACAAACACAGCCCAGATTAGACCCCTGATTGCTGAAGGATTGCATTTCTACGATTTGACTTTGAAAGAAGAGATGACCTCAAAGCATATCACTGCTACCCCTTTTCAGGGTTGGATAACTTGAAATGACCTTGAAGTTTCCTTTATATTCAGTGGTCCATGTCTTCATTACTATTTTGGCAGCTATTGTCTTTCAGGGGTGTAGAAAAAAGCTGAAAAAAATTCACTAGTTTGGTGGTTCCTGATAATTTAATTTGAATGAATTTCTAGGACAAAGCTTAAAATGCAAATGATGTATTTGAGCATACAAAGGTGAATTTAAAGTACTTGATATTTACTTACTATTCACATTAGAGCTAAGTTTAAAATAGAGGAAATGGATACAGAATGGCTGTTTTCAAGAGAGTACAGGTAAATCCTCCAGACTTTCACTTGTTAAGCTTAATTTTACTTTTCCTAGATACAATGTCCTGCAGTTCTGCATACAAGGTGAATGAGGAGAGACTTTATGGACCTGGCTTCTCAGAGGTACAAGTCAAGCAGAATTAATACAGAAAATCTTTCTTTTTTAAAAAAAATTTATTTATTTGAAAGAGCTACACAAAGAAGGAGAAGCAGAAAGAGAGAGGTCTTCTACCCACTGGTTCATTCCCCAAATGACCACAATGGCAGGAGCTGGGCCAATCTGAAGCCAGGAGCCAGGAGCTTCTTCTGAGTCTCTCATGTGGGTGCAGGGGCCCCAGGACTTGGGCCATCTTCTACTGCTTTCCCAGGCCACAGCAGAGAGCTGGATCGGAAGTGGAACAGCCAGGACTCAAATTGGCACCCATATAGGATGCCAGCATGCAGGCAGCAGCCTTACCCGTTATGCCACAGCACCAGCCCCAGAAAATATTTCTAACTAATTATTTTTTCTTCACTGATATAAAATTATTTTTTAAAATTATTATTTTAAAATTGTATATTATTTATTAAATAATTCTATTTTACTAAAAGCGTTCTAGGAGCCTTGTGTTATTTCACTGACTTCGACATTTTTTCTCCATTCTGCACAAAGCCAAGATGGCTTTGTGGACTTGTGATGTGGGAGAAGGGGGATTTAATTTTAATCGAAGTGCTTGCCTTGGATTTAAAAGGCATTTTATGTACAGATACATATATGGTGAACAAAGTGATAAAGTTTATTTAGAAAATAAGAAAGCAAACATAAACACGTGGGCATAGAGTAGACCAGAGAAAAAAGGGAGTGGAGGAAGGGAAACAAAGCCAGGGGACACCCTCAGCACCTTCTCTCATCCTGTCTTTGACAGAAGGAAAGGAGCACCTCCCAGCACACCCTTTTATAAGATAATGTGATCATCTGAGAGGTTTATGACACCTCCATAAAATTGCATATGGAGCTTGATATACATATATACATGGTGATCTTTCCCCCAGATGATAATAGGTCATCCTGGGAAAGTAGGTATTCTGACAGATAGATGAAATAGAATTACATGGGGAAGGGCCTTGTGATTTCTGACCTCCAACTCAGCTAGCTAACTTATCCCATATCATTTGGAAAGGTACACAGGCTCTGGATTCAGATGGCCACCTTTTTTGATTCTTGGTTTCACTATTTATTAATAATGTTACATTGGGAAAGCTAAAAGCATTGTGTTTCAACTTATTCATACAAAGAAGGTAGATAATCTGCCTGAAGCTTATTGTGAGGTTAAATTTGACCCACCAAAAAGTATTTATTAATAATTATATTTTATTAAAAATCATTGGTTAATCACTTTAAAAGGCAATATGCAATTAATATAGTAATATTTTCCTTTTTATGCAAATCTTTATAGTAGACAGGCATTTTCACTTTTATTTTTCCTTTGATTTTGTGCTGATATTATAAAATGCATACAGTCATGTGTCACACAATGATGTTTTGCTAAACAACAGTCCACATATACTAGAATGAGCCCATAAATTAAGAGAGCTTAAAAATTCCTATCACCTGGTGACATCATGCCTTTCATGACATCTTAGCTCAACACATTGTTTGATTGTGGTGCTGCTAGTTTAAGTGAAACTACTCCACTGTCAGTTGTAAAATATACAGTGATACAATTGTGTACAGTATATGATACTTGATAGTGATAATAAATGATATTATTACTGGTTTAAATATTTACTAGTATTTATTTTAGTGTGTACTCCTTTTAATTACAAAAATGCTTCACTGTAAAACGGCCTCAGACCAGTTCTTCAGAAGGTACTTCAGAGGAAGGTATCTTTATCACAGGAGATATCAGCTTATGAATGTTATTGTCCCTAAATGACTCTGAATGGGACAAGATGTGGAGGTAGAAGACAGTGAGACTGATGATCTTGACTCCGTGTAGGCCTAGACTAATTTGTATGTTTGTGTTTTAGTTGTTATCAAAATCTTTAAAAAGTAAAAGAACCCAAGTAAAAACATTGTAAGATAGAAAAAAGGATTATAGATTAAGGACTTTAGGAAAGAAAATATTTTGTATAGATGATTGTGTTTTGAGGTAATTATTATTGTTCCAATGGGTTTTAAATTAAAATTTTAGAAAATAAAGTTACAGTAAGCAAAGATTAGGTTATTATTGAAGAAGGAAAAAGTTTATAAATATACTGTAGTGTAAGTGCACAGTGTTTATAAAGTCTGCATCTTCACATTAACTAACTCACCTAGAGCAACTTCCAGTCCTTCAAGCTCCACTCCTGGTAAGAGCCCTCTAACATTGTACCATTTTTTGTGTTTTATGCCATATTCTAATGTGCCCTTTCTGTGTTTAGATATGTGTAGATACAAAAATATTTACCAGTGTTTTACGATTGCCTACTTTATTCTGTATGGTAGCATGTCACGCAGATATATAGCCTAGGAACAATAGATTGTCCCAATAGCCTAGATATGTAGAAGGCTGTGTGCTTGACTACATGCTTTAGTTTTGTGTAAGTACACTCTATGATGGTTGAATAATAACAAAATCACCTTGATAACCCATTTCTCAGAATATACTGTCATTAAATAATGCATGATTTTATTTGGTCTTAGTCTCTATTTTCTGGCATATAACTCCTAAAACCTTTATAATTTCCAAAATAATAAGTGTCATTTTTTTAAAAAAAAGATTTATTTCTTTTATTTGAAAGGCAGAGTTTTGCACACACACACACACACACACAGAGAGAGAGAGAGAGAGAGAGAGAGAGAGAAAGAAACAGAGAGAGAGAGAAAGTGAGAGAGAGAGATCCTCCATCCACTGGTTCACTCCCTAAATGACTGCAGTGATTGGAGCTGGACCAATCCAAAGCCAGGATCCTGGAGTTTCTTCCAGGTCTCCCACATGGGTGCAGAGGCCCAACAACTTTGGGCCATCTTCTGCTGCTTTCTCAGGCCACATCGGAGAGCTCGTACTGGAAATGGAGCTGTAGTGTTAACCATGGAAAGATCAAGGTAAGATTAGGGGTTAGGACCTTCTGGTTTACATTCCCCAACCTCTGGGGAGAGTAGAAGGGCTGAAGGTTAAGTTGTTCATTATTGGCTAATGATTTCATCAATCATGTTTATTTAGTGAAGCCTTCATAAAAACCCCACAGGATGAGATTTCTAAAGTTTCTGGAGAGCTGAACATAAAGCATTCCTAGAGGTTGGCATGCTGGGAAAAAAGTATTGAAGTTTGGGTTCCCTTCTCCCACACCTTGCCCTATCCATATTTTCATGTGGTCTTTTTTTTATTTTTTTGACAGGCAGAGTGGACAGTGAGAGAGACAGAGAGAAAGGTCTTCCTTTGCCGTTGGTTCACCCTCCAATCACCGCGCTGATCCGATGGCAGGAGCCAGGTGCTTCTCCTGGTCTCCCATGGGGTGCAGGGCCCAAGCACTTGGGCCATCCTCCACTGCACTCCCTGGCGGCAGCAGAGAGCTGGCCTGGAAGAGGGGCAACCAGGACAGAATCCGGCACCCCGACTGGGACTAGAACCCGGTGTGCCGGCACCGCAAGGTGGAGGATTAGCCTATTGAGCCAAGGCGCCGGCCATCCTTTGGTCTTTATCAGTATCATTTGTAGTATCTTTTATAATAAGCCAGTAAACAAAAATGTTCCCTGAGCTCTGTGAGCAGCTCTAGCAAATTAATTGAAACTGATAATTAATAACAGAAACTTGGATTTATAGCAGGTTGGTCAGGAGCATGATTGAAACAACCCTGGGGTTTATACTGGCATTTGAAGTGGAGGACAGTCTTAGGAATTGAGGACTCTACCTAGGATACCTGCTGCTACCTCCAGGTAGATAGTGTCAGAGTTCAACTCGAATTAGAGAATACCCAGGCTTCTGCAGCATTGCTTGCTTGGTGGGAAGAAAAAAATGCCCACAAACCTGGTGTGAGAAGCGTGTTATGCGATTACGCAAAACTGAGTTGAGTTTGTTTTTTTCTGTACAGAAATGTTTGTAACAGATGAAGATGGGAAAGAATTTGCCCATTTAACAAAGAAGTGTTTCAAAGATTGTCTGATGTAACCCAGTTATTTGCAACAGACCAAGAAATCAAATCCAGGTTATCTGAATCCCAGTCCAGTAGTTGTTCCCAGTTGTCTTCAGAGAAGCACATCCAAGTACAGATAATGAAAAAGGCACAGGAAGGCAAGTGTAGGAGAGGCAGTAGATAACAAGTTAGGCTTAGTGTTTTCAATAGATTTATTTATTAAAACAAAGCAAAATGGCCGGCGCCATGGCTTAATAGGCTAATCCTCCGCCTTGCGGTGCCGGCACACCAGGTTCTAGTCCCAGTCGGGGTGCCAGATTCTGTCCTGGTTGCCCCTCTTCCAGGCCAGCTCTCTGCTGTGGCCCAGGAGGGCAGTGGAGGATGGCCCAAGTACTTGGGCCCTGCACCCCATGGGAGACCAGGAGAAGCACCTGGCTGGCTCCTGCCTTCGGATTAGCTCGGTGCACCAGCCGCAGCGCACCAGCCGCAGTGGCCATTGTAGGGTGAACCAACGGCAAAGGAAGACCTTTCTCTCTGTCTCTCTCTCTCTCACTGTCCACTCTGCCTGTCAAAAATTAAAAAAATAAATAAATAAACAATAATAAAATTAACTGGGGCAGTGATGTGGTGTAGTGAGTAAAGCCGTGACCTGCAGTGCTGGCATCCTATATAGGTGCCAGTTTGGGTCCCGGCTACTCCACTTCCAATCCAGCTCTCTGCTATGGCCTGGGAAAGCAGTAGAGGATGGTCCAAGTCCTTGGGCCCCTGCACCCGTGTGGGAGACCCAGAAGAAGCTCTTAGCTCCTGGCTTCGGATTGGTGCAGCTCCGGTTATTGTGGCCATCTGGGGAGTGAACCAGTGGATGGAATCTCTCTCTCTCTCTTGCTCTCTCTGTAACTCTTTCAAATAATAATAAATAAATAAACCTTAAAAAATAAATTTAGCTGTATCACTATAAAATAGGTAAAAGATATAGCATATATTTCATCAAAGAGGATATACATGGGGCAAATAAGTAAATGAAAAGATGTTCAATATCATTAACAACTAGGGAAATGCAAATTAAAACCATAATGAGACATCACTACATACCAATCAAAATGACACATGACAACTGTGAAAAATAATAATAAACCTCCTAAATGTCGATTAATAAGGGATTGGCTGAAAAAAAAACATGATTAATCTGCATTACAACTAGTGTGTTTTGTCTAAAAAGGCTAATGACATGGAATGATTGAGGTAGTTAGATTGCATATATACAAAAATATACATGCATACAAACTGAATAAAAAGCAAGATACAGAACAATATATTTGAGGCTGGAATTGAGGTACAGCAGGTTAAGCTGTTGTTTGTTACACTGGCATCCCATATCAGAGCACCAGTTTTAGTCCCAGATGCTCCACTTCCCACCCAGATCCCTGCTGATGTGCCTGGGAAAGCAATGGAAGATGGCCCAAGTGCTTGGGCCCCTGCCACCTACATGGGAAACCACGATGGAGTTCTTGGCTCCTGGTTTCAGCCTGGCCCAACCCCAACCATTGCAGTCATTTAGGTAGTGGATGGAAAATCTCTTTCTCTGTCCCTCACTCTCTCTTCACTCTGTCTTTCAAATAAATAAATCCTTGTTAAGAAGAAGAATATATTCAGTATGATATAATAAAATCACCCAAATAGCATAATGTGTTTTTTAAAAAGGCTTATTTATTTATTTGAAAGTCAGAGCTGTAGAGAGAGAGGGAGAGACAGCGCATCTACTGGTTCACACTGCAAGTGGCCACAAAGGCCAGGGCTGAGCCAGGTGGCAGCCAAGATCCAGGAGCCTCAACTGGGTCTCCAACGTGGATGACAGGGGCCAAAGCAACTGGACCATCCTCTACTGCCTTTCCCAGGCCATCAGTTTGGAACTGGATTGGAAGTGGAGCAGCCAGGACAAAAACCAGTGCCCATATGGTATGCTGGAGTCACAGGCTTCAGCTTCACCTACTATGCCACAGCACTGGCTCTCAAAATATGATACATTTTCTATGGCTATATAAATGTGCACGTAAACCACTAAAAAAAAGTCTGGAAAGATACAAACCAAATAGGAAGGAACTATGACAGATAATGAGAAAGTAGCAGTGGAAGAGATCTGTATTCTTATTTGTAAATATTTTATTTTTTTCCATGGAGAAAGTAATTTGCATACAAAATGTGAAACCAAAAAAAAGTAGACTCACCAAATCATTTACACCTGGATTTGAAACTCCAGATGTTTAAACTACTAATAATGTAAATTTTAGTGTGTCTCCTACCATTCTAGGCTCAACTTTTATTTCTAATGCTATGGTTTAAATACTCCCCAAAACACCTGTTGAAATTGAATTTCCATTGTAACATGCACCTGTTAAGAGGTGCAACCTTTAAGAGGTGATTAGGTTATAGGGCACCACTCTCATGTGTGGATTAAGGCCATTATCAAAAGTGTGGGTTAGTTATAAAAGGGTGGAGTTTGGACCCTTTCCCTCCCTTTCTCTCCCCTGCTCTCTCCCATTTTATGCCTTCTGCGATGTTGTCTTGTAGCACAAAAGCCTTCACAGAATGCAGTCCCTTCTTGGATTTTTAAGCCTCCAGAACCATGAGCTACATAAACTTCTATTATTTATAAATTAACTAGGCTCAAGTATTCTGTTACAGCAATACAAAAAGGGCTAAGCCATAAGAATTGTCAATCAATAAAAGTGCTTAATAAAAAAATAAAAATAATATAAAATCTTTAAATGCTCTGATTTGATCTTTTCATCCTGTCAGATAACTGTTGCCTGAGATCCTACTAGTTACCCTTCCCCCAGAATTGAACAAGACCTCATCTAGACAACCAACTGAAGCCATCAACCTCTTGGGGGCAGAGGGAAGATGAAGATTTTCTTTTATTTATTTATTTATTTATTTTGACAAGCAGAGCGACAAGCACCGCGCTGATCCGATGGCAGGAGCCAGGTGCTTCTCCTGGTCTCCCATGGGGTGCAGGGCCCAAGCACTTGGGCCATCCTCCACTGCCTTCCCGGCCACAGCAGAGAGCTGGCCTGGAAGAGGGGCAACCGGGACAGAATCTGGCACCCCGACCAGGACTAGAACCCGGTGTGCCAGCGCCGCAAGGCGGAGGATTGTTTATTTTTATACTTGATGTTTTCCTTCTTTAAAGAAAGTATAGCAGGTGTTTGGCTTAGCAGTTAACATACTAATTAGGACACCCATATCTCACATCAAGAGTGCCTGGATTTCACTGTTGGTTCTGGATCTTTTGCTTTTTAAAGATTTACTTTTTATTATTTGAAGTGCAGAGTGACAGAGAGAGAAGGGGAGAGACAGTGAGAGATGTCTTCCATCTGCTGGTTCGCTCCTTAAGTGGCTGCACTTGCTGGGTTTGGGCCACACTGAAGCCAGGATCCCAGAACTGTATCCAGATCTCTGCTCCTGGGTCTTCTCTGTGGCTGTCAGGGGTCCAAGCACTCAGGATGTCTTCTGCTGCCTCTTCAGGATCATTAGCAGGTAGCTGGATCAAAACCAGAGCAGCCAGGACTCAAATTGGTGCTCTGATAGATGCCAGTTTTGCAAACCACTCCACTACAATGCCAGCCCTTGGCTCTAGCTCTTGATTCCAGATTCCTAGTAATGCAGACCCTGGGAAGCAGTGGTAATGATTCATGTAGTTGGTTTCCTGTCACCTAACCAGGAGACCTGGATTGATTTCCTTACTCCCAGCTTTGGCATTTTGGGAGTGAATCAGCTGACAGGAGTGCTCTCTCTGGTTCTCGCTCTCTTGCTCTCTGCCATCCTGCTCTGCCCCTTAAAACAGCAAATAAAAATTTAAAATAATAAAAGTTTTTTAAATTTTCTATTGATATAAAGAGAACGGATTTGATGTGTGCTTGTGTATAACTCCTGGTTCTGCCAGGAGTTCTGCTGCTGTGTAATTTTGGACATGTTACTCAACCACTCTGAACCTGTTTCCTCATCTGTTAACTATAGTATAGTAATGGAACATATACCACTGAAATGCTTTCAACAACTCAGTGAATTGTATATGTACTTGGCAAGGAGCCTGGCACATGATAGGCACTTAGCAAAGAGTGTGGATGAACCATCCCTTCTGACTGGTTTGCAGCATCCTTGTGAGGCTCCAATGAGATAAAGAGCAGCTATGGTTTGAATATGGTTTGTGTCTCCAAGGATATATGTGATTTGAAGCTTAGTTCCCAAGCCTTGGTGGCAGTACTGGGAAGTGCTGTGAAACTTTAAGAGATGGACCCTAATGGGAAATACAGCAGCTGAGACAGCACTTTGTAATCTTGTGTATTTCAAGGGTTCCAGATTATCTTAGCCTATTACAGAAATGGAGCATTTAAAATAATGACTCAGCCCTAGTAGGTTATATGTTTATAATGATTTATCCATTACTTCTAGATTATCCAATTTGTTGTCCTATGACTGTTCGTAGTAGTCTCTTATGGTCCTTTGTATTTCTGTTATCAGTTATAATGTCTCCTCTAATTTTTTTTTATTTTAGTTGTTTGAGTCTTCTCTCTTTTTTTCTAGATCTAGCCAAGAGTTTGCCAAGTTTATTTAGCTTTTCAAAGAAAGAATGCCTAATTTTATTGATTTGTTCTATTATTTTACCAACTTCTAGTGCATTTATTGCTGCTCTGATCTTTTTTTAAAGATTATTTATTTACTTGAAAGGCAGAGTGATAGAAAGAAATCTTCCATCAGTTGGCTGCAACTGGCTGATGCCAGGAGCCCGGAACTCCATTTGGGTCTCACATGAGGATGGCAAGGGAGCACATAGGTCATCTTCTGTTACTTTCCCAGGAGCATTAATAGGGATCTGAAATGGAGCAGCAAGGACTAAAACCAGCACTCATATGGGATGTCATGTAAAAAGCAATGGCTTAAGCCCTTGCTTTGATTTTTATTATTTCCTTCCTTTTAATAAGATTAGGGCTAGTTTGTTCTTCTTTCTCTAGCTCCTTGAGATAAAAAGATGTTTATTTAAAATATTTCCTCTTTTTTCATGTAGACATTTATTGCTATGAACTTCCCCTTAGAACTGATTTTGTGACTTATGAGATTTGATATGTTATATCCCATTTTTGTTTCTTTGAAGATATTTTTAAGTTTCCAGTTTAATTTCTTCTTTAATGTGATGGTTGATCAGAACCATATTCTGAAGAAATTGTAAATATGAACAGATCTACCACTTTTAAGACAACTCTACTATTATATCACATATTACTACTGTAAGGTAGTATTCAACTAAATAGAAAAATATCCTATATTAACACGTGTTAATACTGCTAAAATATCCATACTACCTAAAGTGATAGACAGAGTCAGTGAAGTCTCTATCAAACTTTTAATGTCATTCTTTATGGAAATAGAAAAAATAATCCTTAGATGTGTTTAGAACCAAAAAGACCCTGAATAGCCTAAGAAAACTTTTGGAAAAAAAATTTACTTTATTTATTTGAAAAACAGAGTGGCACAGAGAGAGAGATAAAGAGATTTTCCAGCTGCTGCTTCACTCCCCCAAATTGCCACAAAAGCCAAGAGTGGGCCAGGCTGAAACCAGGAACCAAGAACTCCACTCAGGTCTCCCACGTGGGTGCAGGGGCCCAAGTGCTTGATTAATCTTTCACTGCTTTCCCACGTGCATGAGCAGGGAACTGGATGGAAAGCAGAGCAGCAAGGACCCAAATCAAGCCTCCAATAGAGGATGCCATCATAGCACGCAGTGGCTTAACATGCTGTGCCACAACATTGGCCCCAAAGCAACATTTATCCCAAAACTGAAGGCATCACAATACGGACTGGATTTTTAAAGTATTTATTACTTTTATTTATTTATTTGAAAAACAGAGGAAAGGAGGGAGGGAGGAGAGGGGAATGCGAAATGAATATTGAAAGATAGTCCAAATGCCCCAGGCTGGATCAGGCCAAATCCTGGATCCAGGGATTCCATCTGGGTTTCTTGCACGGGTGACAGGGACCCTGTTGCCTTCCAGGGTGCACACTAGCAGGAAGCTGGATCAAAACCAGCGGCAGGACCCAGAACCTAGGCACACTGGGATGTAGGAGTTCCAAGTGACTGCTTAAAGTGCTGTGCCACAACTCAAGCCCCTGAATTTAAAAATCTGTTATAAGGGGCTAACATAGTTATGCAACAGATTAAGCTATTGTCTGTCAGACTACCAACCAATGTGAGTGCCAGTTTGAGGCCCAGCTGCTAGACTTCTAATCCAACTCCCTGCTAATGTGCCTGAGAAGGCAGCAGAAGATGGTCCAAGTACTTAAGCTCCTGACACCCACTTGGGAGACCCAAATGGAGCTCCAGACTGCTAGCTTTGGCCTGGTGCAGCCCTGGCAGTTGAGGCCATCTGGGGAATGAACCAGGAGATGGAAGAACTCTCTTTCTCTCTCTCTCTGTCTCTCTGTCGCTCCCTCTCTCTCTGTAACTCTGCCATTAAAATAAATAAATAAATCTTTAAAATATGTATTATAGAGCTATAGAAATCATAATAGCACAGTGCTGACATAAAAACAGACACATAGACCAGTGGAAAAGGATAGGAGTCCAGAAGTAAATTATGTGTCTATACAAAAATTAATTTTTGACAAAAATATTAACATATAGTGAGGACAGAACAGTCTCTTCCATAAATGATGTTGGGAAAATTGGATATCCACATACAGAAGCATTAAAATGGAACCTTATCTCACCTTTTATACAAGAATCTATTCAAAATGAATTAAAGACTTAAATGTAATACCTGAAACTATAAAACTGCTAGAAGCCAACAATGGAAAAGTTGTATGACATTGATCTGACCCGTGATTTAATGAATATTACTCCAAAAGAACTGGCAACAGAGGCAAAAACAGAAAAGTGGGATGACATCAATCTAAAAAGGTTCTTTACAGAAAAGGAAGCAATTAATAAAGTGAAGACAACCCACAGATGGGCAAAAATATTTATAAACCCTACATCAGATAAGGGGCTAATATATAAAATTGATAAGGAACTCAAGCTACTCAATAATAATGAAAAAACCAGGTTAAAGCATGAAAAGAACTGGAATACACATTTTTCAAACGAAGGAATAAAAAGATATATGCAAAAGTGCTCAACATCTCTAATCACAAGAGGAATATAAATTAAAAAAATTGACATGCTACCTCACATTTGTAAGACTGGCCATTAGAAAAAGATGAAAGATAAAAGTTGTTGCTGAGGATCTGGAGAAAAGAGAAAACATATACACTATTAGTGATATTGTAAATTAAAACAGCCATTTTAGAAAACTACATGAAGATTCCTCAAAAAAGCTAAAAATAGGTCTGGGCATTGTGGTGTGACAGGTTAAGCTGCTACTTGAGATGCTGGTATCCTATTTCAGAGCACCAGTTCAAGTCGTGGCTGCTCCATTTCTAATCCTGCTGATGAACCTGGGAAAGCAACTGAAGATGACCCAAGTACCTGGATCCCTCCCACCATGTGGGAGACCCAGATAGAACTCTGAGATCCTGGCTTCACTTTGGCCAAGCCCCGAGCTTTGTGGCCATTTAGGAGGTAAGCCAGTGGGTGGAAGACCTCTTTCTCTCTATCATGCCCTCTCTTTGTCACTCTGTTTTAAATAAAATAAATAAATATTTTAGAAACTAAAAATAAAATTATAATATGATCAAGCAAGCCCAATACAGGGTATATAGCCAATGAAAGTGAAATCAGTATGTGAAAGAAATGCCTGCATTCCCAAGTTCATTGTAGCATTATTGACAATAGTCGACATATAGAAGTAACCTATGTGTTCATTAATGAATGAATGAATTTTAATGTGGTATACATACACAGTAGAATACTATTCAGAGTTATAAAAACCAGGAAATTCTGTCATTTGTGACATAATGGGTGAACCAAGAAGACATTATATTTAGTGAAATAGGCAAGGCACAGAGAGACAAATACTGTATGATCTCTCTTAAATAGAGAATCTAAAAAAGTAGAACTCATAGATGTAGAGAGTAGAGTGGTGTTTAGCAGGGGCTTTGGGGAAGAGTTCAGGGAAAAGGTAGAAGTTGGTCAACTGGAAAAAGTTACAGTTAGATATGAGGAATAAGTTCTGGTATTCTATTGAACAACATGGTGAGTATAACTAATAATGTATATTTAAAAATAATTAAGAGAGGGTTTCAAATGTTCTCACTACAAATAAATGTTAGGGGTGATGGAGCAAAAACAACATAATGAGATGAATGGAGCACGAAGTTACATCAGAAAAATATCTTTAAAAACTTGATGGCCATGAAAACAAGTGTGACTTGTATGCTTCTGAAAGGGCAATGTCTTAGCAGCTGTTGTTGCATCTGTGCTGGATAAGGGTGAGTTGTGCAAGCTAGGAACCTGGCCTGGCAGGGAGATTAAGTGAATGGCCAGGGGGCCTGTTTCCTTTGGTAATTTCTAAGGCCTCCTGAAAAGTGGTAACTAACCTGAATTTGTAAAATAAAAAGAGTGAGAGCTCGCCTGGGAACTAGTTGCAAGCAAAAGTAAGAAACGTGGCTCTCATTTATGCCAAGAATTGCTTCCAGATGAGTCACCTATTAAAAATAGTCAATGAAAGAACCTAAAGAAAACAGCATAGAAATAATCAGGCTGCTAGGGATGGCCAATGCAATTGCTAGATTTCCAAATAGAGGTGTAGAGGCATGAGTGTTCTCTGCCATATGAATCTATGTACAAACCATTTATTTCAGCAAGCAATTTCTCAAGCAACTGAAGGACTTTGAAGACAATATTTACCAAACTGTCTTTAACTTTAGATTGCATTTTACATCCTGAACCCTTTAAAATTAAAAAAAATTAATTATGTAGAACAAAGCAGTTATTTTAAGATAAAAATAAAATATGTATTTCAAAGATAGCATTAGCAAAGATAGCATTCAAATATAACATAATTTTTAAAAATGATTATAGTATATATAAAGACATAATTTTTCCTTTAAAATTAATACAGGGCAGGTATTTGACCAAACATTTAAGATACCAGTTGGGTTTTCCACATTCCATATAGCAGAGGCTGGGTTCAAGTTCCAGCTGTGCTCTCAATTCAAGCTTCTTGCTTCTGTGCACCCTAGGAGGTAGCATGTGATGGCTCAAGTGATAGGTTCCCTATCACCCATGTGGGAGACCTGAATTGAGCACCTGACTCCAGGCTTCAGCCCAGCCCAGAATTCCAGCCCTTGCCAGTATTTGAAGAGTGAACAAGCAGATGGGAGCACTGTCTCTCTCTTTTTCTGTCTGTCTGTCTGTCTCTGTGTGTGTGTGTGTGTGTGTGAGTGTGCCAGCCACTTCTCAAATAAATCAATAGACAAAATTTTTTAAATAAAAAATAAAATTTATATGTAAGTGTAAATATGTCTATATGTAAGTGTAAATTGTAAAAGTGTAAAATTACTATTTGTGAACAAGTGCATTTGAAACTAGCATATCTTTAATTTGAAATATAAAGTTGAATAAAGAAAAGAAAATGGGCCAGTGCTGTGGTGTCCTGAGTAAAGCCATGGCCTGCAGTGCTGGCATCCCATATGGGCGCCGGTTCAAGTCCCGGCTGCCCCACTTCTGATCCAGCTCTCTGCTTGTGGCCTGGGAGAGCAGGTGGCCCAAGTGATTGGGCCTCTAAACCCACATGAAAGACCTGGAAGAAGCTCCTGGATCCTTGCTTAGGAGCAGCCCAGTTAATTGCAGCCATTTGGGGAATAAACCAGCAGATAGAAGACTTACCTCTCTACCTCTGCCTTTCTGTAATGCTGCCTTTCAAATAAATAAATCTTAAAAAAAGAGAAAGAAAAGAAAATTGAATATATATAACAATTATTAGATTAAATATAAGGGATTTCATCTTTTATTAAAGCAAATCAATGTTTTTATAGACAAATTATTTATTTGAAAAAGTTACACAGAGAGAGGAGAGGCAGAGAGAGAGAGAGAGAGAGAGGTCTTCCATCTGCTCGCAGGTCCACTCCCCAACTGGCTGTAATGGCTGGAGCTGCACTGATCTGAAGCCAGGAGCCAGGAGCTTCTTCTGGGTCTCCTACATGGGTGGAGGGGCCCAATGAATTGGGCCATCTTCTTTTTTTTAATTTTTATTTATTTATTTTTAAATTTTTTTGACAGGCAGAGTTAGTGAGAGAGAGAACAGAGAGAAAGGTCTTCCTTCCGTTGGTTCACCCCCCCAAATGGCCGCTACTGCCAGCGCGCTACACCAATCCGAAACCAGGAGCCAGGTGCTTCCTCCTGGTCTCCCATGGGGTGCAGGGCCCAAGTACTTGGGCCATCCTCCACTGCCCTCCTGGGCCACAGCAGAGAGCTGGCCTGGAAGAGGGGCAACCGGGACAGAATCCGGCACCCCGACTGGGACTAGAACCTGGGGTGCCGGCGCAGCAGGCAGAGGATTAGCCTAGTGAGCCACTGCGCCGGCCTTGGGCCATCTTCTACCGCTTTCCCAGTCCAAAGCAGAGAGCTGGATCGAAGTGTAGCAGCCGAGACTGGAACCGGCGCCCGTATGGGATGCTGGCACTGTAGGCAGCGGCTTTACCTGCTATGCTGCAGCACTGGCCCCAGGGATTCAATCTTATAACTACTTTCATTATCTATTTTTTTTATTTCATGTTCAAATCACTCCTTTAAAAATATCTTGTATTTGTGGGGATTTATATTATTGGAGAAGGGTACCATATCATATTGAGGGAACTCAGGCCTAAAAGCAGGCCAGACTAATGCCATCCCACAGCTCCCTGCCAGGGAGCATACAACCTCAGCACCTACCCAACAATAAACATAGCTGGGTGGAAGTCCCTTATAACAAACACTTATCAAACATGACAAGATCTAGGTTTACAAAAAACAAGCTAGAAAGACTGCTTCTCTCCCCCTCCTCCCCTCATTCACAGTAACTAATGTGTAACTACTATCTTCACTCCTTGGTTCCTTGGAGACAAGGTGCTAAAGACTTTCAAATACCCCTAGATTGCGAGCCCCCCTGGGGCATAGTCTGCCAGCCCCTCCTATTGTACTGTTTAGAGCTTCTCTGCTTACTTAAATAAAACTTCACTTCTACTCTCACCCTTCTGTCTGACCTGGCAAATCCTCCCGGACACCAGGACAGGAGCTCCGATTCATCACCAGTTTTCCCGTAAAAATATTTACTTGTCAGATTAACAAAACTAAGAATATGACTCTAGCTATTGCACATGTAATACTATATGAAGCCAGTTTTTCAGAGTTCATGGAAAAATAAGCTTATCTTTTCATTCCATTTTTCCACAAACTTTTCAAAGTGTGCTCATATTTTTTACAAGAATATGGACTCTTAGCTTTTATAACTATATAAGAAAGTCCTTGTGTCTGTAATTTTAACTACTTGTTATAATAAAGGATGAATGTAGCGAAACAGAAGATGTTTATATTTCCTAAATTTTATGTTTTTTAATAAAACAACTGGTTAATATAAGAGTAGGCTTCAAAAAATTCATGAAAAACTGAATTTTGGTGTGTAGTTTCTTTCATAACATATGCATTTCCCATAACTTTTTGTAATAGACTATTTGTATGCATGGATTTCTTCAACACTCAAAATGTTTTTCCACAAACTTTTTGGGCTAAATCTTCCATAATTTTCATTATTCAAATATAATGTGATATGAGAGATTTCAGGCTGTCACTTGAAAATAAATGGAGAGTCTTTATTCCCTGGAAATAAGAACTAAATTAAATGTGGATTTTGCTCTGTTTTCTCTCCCTTACCTTTTTTAAAGTATTATATGTATCTTCATGTGTTGTATAAAAATTTTTATAATACTATTTCTTAAATTGTTAGGTTGAATCCTGTGAAATTCCTGTTTTATGGTATAAAATGTTAGCACTTTAAAATATTAGCAACTTATCTATCTGGTGAATATTTTGAGACTAATTTTCAAAATAATTTTTATGTTTTCCATTAAATTATATGCCAGTATCAGTATTACAATGTTTCCCTTTTTTAAAAGATTTATTTATTTATTGGAAAGTCAGAGTTACACAGAGAGAGGAGAAGCAGAGAGAGAGAGAGAGAAAGGTCTTTCTTCCAATGGTTCACTCCCCAGATGGCTAGAACTGCGCCGATCCAAAGCCAGTAGCCAGGAGCTTCTTCCAGGTCTCCCATGCTGGTGCAGGGGCCCAAGGACTTGGACCATCTTCTGCTGCTTTCCCAGGCCATAGCAGAGAGATGGATTGGAAGTGAAGCTGCTGGGTCTCGAACTGGCGCCCATATGGGATGCCAGTGTTTCAGGCCAGGGCGTTAACCTGCTGCGCCACAGCTCTGGCCCCAGTGTTTCTTATTTTTACCTAATGCTAATAATTATGTATATAAAACTGTTTAAACAATTTAAAAAATCTGTGAAGATCAAAACCAACAGAGCAAGTGGCAGTGTTTAGCCAAAGTAAACTGATGACTGATTTATGAGCATGCTTATATGATTTTCTCTAACCAACAACAAATGTGAATGGTCTCTTCATATGCACTCATATACATTCAAATGGTTTAATTTTAAAGTACAAACATATTTGAATAATTATTTCATTTTTAACTTAAATTTAAAGTGAAATGAATTCCATTACTACCAAGAAGTACCTTCAGAGATTCCTAGAAGTTGTGAATTGAGTTGGTAAATACTGTGCTAAAGAAAGGAAAGAGCTTAGGGATGCTGAAAGGTGAATGGATGACAATGCCCCAAAATGAATGCAAATGACCTTTAACAAACTTTAAAATTCAAACCATGAGTGATATTGTTCATCCATCTTTCTGCCTCAAATTAAACGTAAGATCCTATCAAAACACTGATGTTTTTGTCATCCTGTCACTCCTCTACTGACTAGCTTAGAATAATTTCTTCTATCCTATAATCAAGACTACATTACTTAGTTTGACACATAAGGCTGTTCTTAATCTAGCCATCTCCTAACCAATTAAGTTTGTCTTCCTCTCCCCTGCAAAAGCTCCTTCCATTCCAGCATGGCCAACTCCCTACCTGAATGCCTTTTTTAATACTATTTATTAAACTATTAGGTTGAATTATATGAAATTCTTGTTTTGTGGTACAAAATGTTAACACTTTAGGATTGTTCACCTTAATACAAAGTCTTTCGAATCTCTTTTTCCAAGATAAACTCTATCTATTCTTCAAGTCCCAGACTATATTCCACTTCCATTAAGAAGCTTCCCTTCATGATTTCAGTTCATGGCGACACTTCCCTTTCCAGAAATCTTATCATATTTATCTCTCACAATGTTAAAAACTGTTTTCACATACATGTATCTGTGTATGTTACACATGCATGCCCCCCACTGTGTATCAGTATGTAATATTATGTTATGTTGATTTTCCAGGATGTAAAGTCCTATAAAACCTGGTGCTGGGGCCTGCATTATTGCAGTGGGTTAGGCCACCACCTGAGATGCTGGCATCCTTAACGAGCAGCAGTTCAAGTCCCAGCTGCTCCACTTCCAGTCCAGCTTCATGCTAATACACCTGGGAGAGCAGCAGAAGGTAAACCAAGTACTTGGACCCCTACCACCCATTTGGGAAACATGGACGAAGCTCCTGACTCCTGGCTGATGGCTCCTGGCTTTGGTCTGGTTCACCCTGGCCATTGCAGCGATCTGGGGAGTGAATCAACAGATGTAAGATCTCTCTTTCTCTCTCTTCTCTCTCCCTCTGTGTCTCCCTTTTTAAAAAAAAAAAAAAAAGATGTATTAATTTTTTGAAAGAGTTACAGAGAGAGTGCACACTTTCATCTGCTTGTTCACTCCCCAGATGGCTGTAAAGCCAGGGCTGGCCCAGGATGAAGCCAGGATTCAGGAGCTTCATCTGGGTCTCCCATATGGGTGATAGGGGCCCAAGCACTTGGGCTATCTTCTGCTGCTTTTCCCAGGCTATTAGCGGGGAGCTAGATTGGAAGTGGAGCATCAGGGACTTGAACTGGCCCCCATAAAAGATGACAGTTTTGCAGGCCATGGCTTTATCTGCTAGGCCATAACACTGGTCCCTCGAATAAATAAATCTTTAAAGAAAAAACTTGGTGTAAGACACCCTGCTTTGTATTAACCTTCACATTATCTTCCCAAATAAATGACTTTAAGGACATTTCAGGAGGCCCAGCACTTTTGCTTTGGTTTAAAAGAAGGGAAATTGCACTAGGAGGACATAGCCCAGAGATCACAGACTCAAATGTCTTCAGCGACCCCTCCCAAAAATAATATAATCATGAAGACTGGGTACAAGCTCAACAAGGAGATGGTGAAGGAAAAGGAAGATGTAAACTGAAAAAAGTACACCCCATCTCAAAAGCAATTCAATTCATATCTGTCCAAACAGTCAGGAATAAAAAATTCCAATGATCCAATTCAACCCTTCACTTAGGCTCCCTGAAATGGTAGGCATCTGTGAGCCCAGGTACCTTCTGGAGCCATGAAAAGAGCAAATAAAGATAAAATTCTTATCCCAGGGTGAAAGCTTCTGTGACGTAGTGTCCCACTGTCTGATTCTTTGTCTTCCCTCTTTTTGGTGTTGCATTATTGAGTTTTATCTGACCTCCCTGGCTCCAAGTCTTTATTATTTGGTCTTATCTGACCTTACTGGATGCCATTCTTCTGTTTTGTTTCCTGACCGTTTTCTCAGTATCAATTTCTGTCTCTGGAAATTTAAAGTTTGTCTAATTCTTTGAGACCAACAAGCTGATTTCATGACCCTACCTTCCAGCCTCTGTCATCTCCATTAACACCTCTAACTTCCCACAGATTCCACCTTGGATAGAGCTTTAGCCAGATCCTTGGCTGAAGAGTTGGTTTTCTGGTATTGTAGAAAATTGAGATGAACTTAGAGTCCCCTTAATTCAGAAAAATCTGAGGAAGAATTCAAGCAAAGTCCCTAACTGAACTTAGTAACTAAATTCTAACATATCTTAAAGCCCCATTTTGGCCTGAGCATTTGGTCCTGCATAACTTTAAATTTCATCAAACATAAGAATAAACATCTAAGCTAGTGATGTCCCATAGAAATACCTGTGAGTGACTATTAGCTATAGGTAACTATCAAACACGTGTATGACTGGGGGACTGAATTGTTAATGTTATTTAATTTTTCCTAATTAAAATTTAAACCCCATGTAGAAAAATTTTGTCCCCACGTAGGTGAGAAATTCTATCTTGAAAGCGTATTTAGGACCTTGTGTAGATGTCATTATAAATTCATTGTTTGAAGAAAATGAAAAGTTCACTGGACCTATTTAGAGAGACCTTAGGCTAGGGCATAGAACAAACCTCAACAAATTTATTATTTAATTTTTTTAAAGATTTAGTTATTTATTTGAAACTTAGAGTTACACAGAGAGACGAGAGGCAGAGAGAGAGAGGTGTCTCCCATCCACTGGTTCACTCCCCAGTTGGCCACAGCGGCTATAGCTGTGCCAATCTGAAGCCAGGAACCAGGAGCTTCCTCTGGGTCACCCACATGGGTGCAGGGGCCATCTTCCACTGCTTTCCTAGGCCATAGCAGAGAGCTGGATGGGAAGTGGAGCAGCCGGGACATGAACTGGTACCCGTATGGGATGCCAGCACCCGCTACACCACAGCCTGGGCCCCAGCAAATTTAAAATGATTTAAATCATACAAAGTATGTTCCATGACCACAATGATATGAAATTAGAGGGGCTGGCACTATGGTGCAGCAAGTTAGGGAATGGCCTGTAGCACTGTCATCCCTTATGGGTACTGGTTCATGTGCTGGGTGCTCCACTTCTGATCCAGTTCCCTGGTAATGTGCCTAGGGAAGCAGCAGAGGATGGCCCAAGTCCTTTGGGCCCTGCACCCACATGGGACATAAGATCCAGGTCTACACAATAAAGCTAGTTCCTGAATCCCCATCTTTAGGGGACCAAAGGTTTAGGCCTGTGCCAACAGATTCAGACTCCAGGTCTGTAACAACAGAAACCAGTGCTGTAAAAGCCCCTATAGACCCAGGCACCAGGCTGCAGAACCACTCATATGAATTCATGTACTAGGTCCTGTTGCCCCAGGACCTTGTCTAGTCTTCACGGATCTAGCCTCCAGGATAAGACTTAGATCTTTAGACTTCAGGCTGGTCCAAGTGGACCCTGACTCCAGGCTGATTCCTACAGCTCTGGGCTGCAGGCCAATCACAATGGAGCCCAATACAAACAACCCCAGGCTCTAGATAAGACCCTGTGGATTCAGGCCCCACAGCTGTCTTAGCACCAAGTCAGCACCAGGCTTCATGCTCCAATATCCATAGTTTCATGCTGTAGCGTAGAGGGTTAAATATCTAGGCCTGCTCCAACATATCTAGGGTCCTGACTAATTCCAGTATATCTTGGTATAAGACAAGCCCCTGTGGACTGAGGTTCCAGAACCAACTTTGCAAATTCAGGTTCAATCCAGCCCCCATGGAACCCGAACCCAGATCTTCTGCCAACTCAGGCTTTAGGTCCACTCTAGAAACTGAGTAATCCCAATGAAGTCAAACTCCAGGCCCATCCCAGTGGATTCCATGCCATGCCCATCCCAATGCTTGGCCAGTCCGTGCACACACAGGCTCAAGGCCAACCCAGTACTAGGTCAGCCCCTAAGAACCTAGGCTTCAGGCCAGCCTGTGAATGGAGGCTACATGCCCACACTCATGGATGTAGGCTCCAGGCCCAACAGCATGGTACCTTATACCAAGCCTGCCTAACTGATAACCCAGGAATCAGGTCAGCATGCCCAAGGATCCCAACAGCAAATCTACCTCTGCACCACATCAAAAGTCTTGCCCCAAACCTCTGTATAGGCTAATAATTGGTGAAGGGCTTTCATCTTTAAATGCACAGGCGTCAATGTAAACTAACAACAAACATGAAAAAACAAGGACACATAGCATCACCAAAAGAACGCAATAATCTCCCAGTAGTTGACCCAAATGAAATGCAGATATACAAGCTGCCTGACAAAGAATTAAAAATTCTTCTTTTAAAGGAAATTCAGTGAACTTTAAAAAATACCATACATGACCAAAACTTGAAATTTAATAGAGAAATTATAGATAGACAGATAGATATGGAAAGAGGGAGAAAGAATTTTGGAGCTGAAAACTGAGAACAACAAAGAGCAGAATTCATCAAAGAAAAAAAATATGTGAACTTGAAGTTAGGCCATTTCAAAATACGAAGTCAGACAAGAAAAAAAAATGGAAAGGAACAGAAAGCATATGAAATGTATGGGACAGAATCAACAGAGTAAATATTTGAGCTATAGGAGTCCATGAAGATAGTCAAAGGGATATAAAACTAATTTAAGGAAATAATAGTAAGAATCTATCTACATCTGGGCAATGATATAAATATCCAAATGGGGTGGGCTTTGTGGTGCAATGGATTAAACCCCAGCTTGGGATACCCCCATCCCATATCAGAGTGCTAGTTTGAGGCCTGGATCCTCTGTTTCCAATCCAGCTTCTTGCTGATGCTCTTGGGAGGGCAGCATTTGATGGCTCAAGTATTTGGGTCCCTGAAACTCTTACTGGAGATCTGGATGGAGTTCTTGGCTTCAGGCTTCAACCTTGGCCACCCAGGCTGTTGGAGGTATTTGGGAAGTGAATCAGTGAATGAAAACTCTCTCTGACTCTGTCTCTTCCTCTCTCTCCCTCTCTCTCCATCATTCTGCCTTTCCAACAAATACATAAATCTTCTAAAAAAGAAATGTAAATCAAAACCAAAATGAGATGAAACATCGCACTCACTAGGACAGATATAATTTTTAAAATAATAACAGGTGTTGATGAGAACTTATAAATCGGAATCTTTATGGAATATAAAATTGACAGATACTTTGGAAATAGTTTGACATTCCTCAACAGGTTTAACAGTTATCATATGATTCAATTGTAGTATAGATGTATATCTGAAGGTTTTGAAAGATGAAAATTAAAAAGAGAAATAACACATATGTCAACATAAAAACCTGTACACAAATACTCAAGATAGTATTCTTTTTTAAAAAATTATTTATTTATTTATTTATTTGTTTGTTTGAAAGAGTTACACAGAGAAAGAAGGAGAGGCAGACAGAGAGAGAGGGAGAGAGAGAGAGAGGTCTTCCATCCGCTGGTTCACTCCCCATTTGGCCACAATGTCCAGAGCTGCGCTGATCTGAAGCCAGAATCCAGGAGCTTCTTCCGGGTCCCCCATGCAGCTGCAGGGCCCAAGGACTTGGGCCATCTTCTGGTAGTATTACTTTTAATGTACAAAAAAGGGAACATTCAAATGTCTGTAAACTGAAAATGAAAAAATTCATATCCATACTATGGAATATTATTCAGTAATAAAATGAAATGAAACTGATATTTGCTATAACATAGATACACCTTGCAAACATTATTGCTAAGTGAAAGAATTTAGTCATAATAACCTATATATTGCTTTCTTCCTAATTCTGTATACCATTACGTAAATAAAGAAATTTCTTTACAAAGTTAATACAAGGAATCTTAATTTTCTTACAAGTGAAAAAAAAAAACCTCAATGGGCCTTGGTGATTGAAAGCAAACCTATTTAAAAGAAAATGAGAAAACAAATTTGGCTACAGCGTTAAATTGAGATCATGCCTGATAATTTATAGAAAAAAAATCAGAAATCAGAAAACAGATTTACAAAAAAGAAGGGAAAACACTTTATAGGTCAGTTGATGTGAATTAAACCAATGATCACAATTTAATGCAGGGGAATTCTTATGCATATATATATGTTTGAACAAATTATTTAAATAATAGAGTGCCATGTTTATGCTTATCCTTTTTATTGTATGCTTGAACTAACAGACTGTTGTGCCTTATGTGGTGTATCATTACAAGTCAAAACCTGCCTAGAATGGAAGCTGAGGTCTCTCAATTAACAGTTTTCTCTCTGAAAGACTGTTAGTATTTCTGTTGCAAAAGTGTAAATAAAAAAGAAGAAACTTTCTTCTGTCTATGCCCAGAATATATAGAATTGCAGAGGAAATATCCACTCCAAAGAATGCTTTACTGTCTCTTTATCCCCAAAATAATGATAAATGACAGCCTGCAAAAATTATATCCAAATGTTGATGTCTGGGGAACAGATGATAATTGTATAAGAAGAATGGGCTATTGGTGAATGGTGATTGACAGCACAGGTCAGAATGTGGAAAGCACGTGTTGGGCTCCTTCAGATCCCGGGGAGTTGCTGACAGCTCACTCTGCAGTTCACTTCCTTCTCACCCTAGCAGCAATTTCGAATGGATGCTAAATTTTTCTCAACCTGGGAAGATGAAGCCTCAGTGAAAACTTCTTTCCACTAATGTGAAAATTTTTCTAGGCTATATGGAGCATTACTGCAACTTTCAACAAAAAGGATTGAATGATGCTCAATGACTTTTATTTCTATTGTATTCACCTGGTAAATATCATCCAGCTGTGACGATAGATTCTGTGTAATTTCAGTTGGAAGGACAGATCAAAGCCCAGTTGGAAGTAGACACTTAGGTAAAGATATTCAGTCACAAAAGATCTTCTCTGCTAGGTGGAGGCCAACAGAGCAATGTAAAAACACATCAATGCTTTCCTACAATGGGACTTATAGATAATATTCAATTAACATAATTTGGTAATATATAAAAGCAATTGATAACTACAAAGTAATATACTGATGTGTGTTCTGCTTGTAAACTATTAACGTTTTATTTATAAGTCTCAAATCCTCTCTGACACCATCCAGAAGGTCTGTCCTTCTTGTACTCTCCAAGGTAACTGCTGTTATCAGTGTGATGTGTAACCTCTCCGAATTTTATTCTATTAGTTTATAAATTGATATTTTAGTAGTCAAAATGCTGACAATTTCATATGGTTTCACCTAATATTATATATGTGGTCATTTAAAAGTATTTGGTATCGTACTATAAATATCTCTCTACAACTTTCTTTTTTAAAGATTTATTTATTTATTTGAGGGGCAGAATTACAGGCAGAGAGAGGGAGAGACAGAGATGGCTTCCATCTGCTGGTTGACTCCCCAAATGGCCGCAACGACCAGACCTGAGATGATGGGAATCCAGGAGCTAGGAGCCTCTTACGGATCCCCTATGTGAATGCAGGGGCCATTCCAATGTGCAATTCCAACAGAAAAAGTGGATGGAACGTGTTTTTATGTTACTACTTAGAAAGATCAGCCATACTTTTGGTCTCGACTTGATAGAAAACACAACAAACAAATTGACAAAAGATTTAAAATTTTTCTACATTCAAAAGACAATTCAAAAGAAGTTTTTGGAATATTGAGGAGGACTTCAAACCTGTTCCAGAGTGCTGGATACCGAGTTTTCACTGAGGCTTCATCTTCTCAGGAATAGAACAGTTAAATGGGAATCCAGCGCCTGGTGAAAATGGACACATTCCTGGCTGGATACCAGTAGGAAAAAAAAAAATATTGCTGGCATTCCTCTGTGGTTAATTATGAATTTGAAATTACCTTGGTATTAAAGCATCACCCTGAAGATCCTGGACTCTTGGAAATTAGTGCTGTGACACTAGCAGATCTCTTAGAACAAACACTGGAACTTATAGGAACAAATATTAATGGAAATCCATATGGTCCATCGCCATCATCTGGGTTTATGCTGGCCAATTCTAGATACTTACACGAATTCAAAATCAGTTGTTATTAACATGAACTTGAACAAATATGACTGTGCTTTTGATACTGTTTGTTTAATCACTTTTCAAAAATAGATAATCAGAAATTTGGTAGGCTTAGAGATCTAAAACTTGATGTATAAATGCAATGATGAAATGCGATTAAAATTAGCTTTATTATTGCTGTATTTGAATTCTAAATATTCTGCTGTATTCAAATAGGTAAAAATAACATGAAATAGCCAGTGCCGCAGCTCACTTGGCTAATCTCTGCCTGTGGCACCGGCACCCCGGGTTCTAGTCCCATTTGGGGCGCTGGTTCAGTCCCGGTTGCCCCTCTTCCAGTCCAGCTCTCTGCTGTGGCCCAGGAAGGCAGTGGAGGATGGCCCAAGTGCTTGGGCCCTGTACCCGCATGGGAGACCAGGAGGAAGCACCTGGCTCCTGACTCCTGGCTTTGGATCTGCGCGCCGGCCCGTAGCGGCCATTTGGGGGGTAAACCAACGGAAAAAGGAAGACCTTTCTCTCTGTCTCTCTCTCTCTCTCTCACTGTCGAACTCTGCCTGTCAAAAAAATACCATGAAACATCAATATGTCTTCTAATATTTGAAGAGAAGAATTTTCCAGATGGAAATACTTATTCAAAATTTTATTTGGCATCAATAAATTTTAATCCCAGACAAAAAATATAAGTAACAGTAAGCTCCCAAGCATGTACAAAGGAAAAATTCTGTCCACTGTAGCTGGGTGATAATTTAAGGACAAGAATGAACAGGATTTGAGAATCTTTACATATATATACAAAACCATCGTTTTAAATGTTAAAATTGTTCTAGTTTATCTTCATACTCTTTAATGAACATAGAGAAACCATTTTACCATTGCTTTTTTCTGTTTAAAATAACCTAAAAGTCTTCAAAATATACTTTTATAAAAAGTTAAATATTCCATAGAACTTTATTTACTAAAAATTCTAATTTACCTTCGTAAAGGTAAAGTGTAGAGAGGAGGGAATATTTCAGTTGAAATTTGCTTAATTTCCAGAATTTTAACTTAAAAAGTTAATAAATAAAACTACAGTTACTGATGGTTCTTAATAGATAGGAAAATTATCAGGACTTCCATCTTCATTTTCAAACTGTTCAGAAGAAGTAACAGGGCTAGTTAATTCACTGCCAAATTGCTCAGAAACTTTTTATTAACTTTTCTTCTAAGAGAATTTTTTTTCACTTCTTCCTTGTAATTATACTTCAAATCTTCAATTTCTTTAAAAAATGGATCAAAATTTTCCAGTTCTTTTTTCAGCTTTTTTATTTCTTCCTAATAGAAACGTATTATCTTTAAAAGTCATATACATGAATACAGTTTTTGGTTTCAACCAAATACATCTAATTAAAAACATGAAAGCCAATGTAACCTGAATATGCAGTTATGGTTATAAAGGCAGAGGTATTTTCTTAAGATTGTTAATAAGGTTTCACTGTACAATATAAACAAAATAACTTATAAACTGTCATGTGATCTGTAAGTTATGCTAGTCTATGACTAAAAATTTTTCAGCTTTTAGATTATGGTGGCATTTAATCTTTCAGATTACTTTCAGATACTCGATGAGGAAATGAAAAAATCTTTAATTATTCACAACACAGATATTGTTCTGGTTGAGAATTTTTAGTTTAGGTTTCATTACAGTTCCTTTAAAGTATCTAATTTTTAATGAGTATCATCAACTTTTTATGAATATATTTATGATCAGGAAATCCTAGGACTTCTGACTGGCTGAGTTAGGCATCTGGTGAAGACAACTAATTTGAGCTTTAATCATTATTTAGAATGCCCAGTCATTACTTGCATCCATACTGTTTTGTTCATTTACGTTGCCCTAAAATGTATAAAGCATAGCAAATTTTTCAGGGAAACTATGACCTTAAGAGAAGATGCCTAAGAAGGAAGTCAAAGACACTGTCCCCGAAACTTAAATTAAGAAGGTATATAGTAGTGAGCTATATTTGCTACAATTAAAAAATAAATTCACTCTTCAAAAAAAATGCAGTGGAGTAATCAGGCTTTCTTGAATGATGTTCTTTGTCCAACTCAGAAATTCAATCTATATTTTTTTCTTGCCTGGAATCCACATGTCAATTTATACAAAACCTCTGGTAATAGTAATGACACAACACTTAGTGTCTATTATTTATTCTCTTATATAAAGGTGTTTCCATTTATATTTGTTATGATTACTGACACTTTTGGATTTTTTCATCCATCTCATTCTGTTTTTTTTTATTTATGTTTTTCCATTGTTTTTCTTTTCTTCTTTTCCTGTCTTCCACTGAATTCATTAAATGTGTTCAGGTTTATATCTGTTTGTCTTCATTTTATTCATGAATCAATGTCCTTTTTCAATTTGATGTATGTCTCTCTTCAGTTTTGCAAAATTATCTAGATATGATTTGATTCTTTCTTAAACTCCCTTTAGTTAAATACATCTAATACATATTACTCTGCTTGGGCTGCTATAACAAAATTTCATAGTCTGGGTTACTTAAACATTTATTTTCTTACAGTTCCAGAGGCTATAAATCTAATATCAGGGTCCTAGCATGTAATATTTTCTTCTGTCTCACTCTACCCACACCCCCCATGGCAGCAGAGGAGCTGAACTTCATGCTAAATGCAGTTGCAATGAGATAGTGTAAGTTAGTGCCTCATTTTTCCTTGGAAGGTATTATTAGGACAGAAAGAAGTGCTCGAATAGTACTATCACTCATTAGCAAGAAGGTACTGCAAGTCAGTGTCCCCCTTTGGCCACAATGGACTGAACATCTACCCCCATCTGTATGCTATACCTAAACAGGGAAATAGCTAACAAGGAAAATTACATAGGATCCAGAATTTTATGATTTATTATCCAAAATATCCCCAATAAAATTTTAAAAACTTTTCATACTAAGACACATGACAATAGAATTTGAATGAGAGAAGATAACACAATTTTCAAATTGAGACGACTCAGATGTTGGAATTATCTGAAAGATATTTCATTATTTTTTAAGAGGCAGAGAGAGAGAGAGAGAGAGAGAGAGCAAGAGCACACTCCCATCTACTGTTTCACTTCCCAAATGCCCACCAAAGTCAGGGCTGGGCCAGGCTGATAGTCAGGAACTCAATATAGGCCTCTCATATGGTGGCAGGCTCATTGGACACAAGTACTCTGGGCCATTACCCACTGCCTCCCACAATCTTCATTAGCAGATAGCTAGAATCAAGAAGATGTGGTATTGAAAGATCAAGGGAATTTTTTTATATTTATTTATTGAAAGTCAGAGTTACACAGAGAGAGAAGGGGAAGTAGAGAAAGAGAGAGAGAAAGAGAGAGAGAGAGAGGTCTTCCATCCATTGGTTCACTCCCCAGATGGCCGCAACGACTGGAGCTGCACCTATCCAAAGCCAGGAGCCAGGAGCTTCTTCCGGGTCTCCCACACGGGTGCTGGGGCCCAAGGACTCGGGCCATCTTCTACTGCTTTCCCAGACCATAGCAGAGCTAGATCATAAATGGAGCAGCTGGGACTCGAACCAGCTCCCATATGGGATGCCGGCACTGCAGACGATGGCTTTATCCACTACACCACAGCACGATCCCCATCAAAGGATTCTTTAAAAAGACCAAGAAACCAATAATGACAAAATACTGTAGAAGAAATGATAAAAGGAAAGAAGACATGAATTACCAATATCATGAATGATACATGTGATTCCAATGATATTAAAAAATGAGTACACAATTATTGGCATTTTGATGTTGCTTTACAAGCATAGAATAGATATATCAATTCTTTTTTTTAAAGATTTACTTATTTATTTGAAAGGTAAAGTTATAGAGAGAGTGAAATAGAGGTACAGAGAGAATCTTCCATCTACTGGTTCACTCCCCAAATACCTGCAACAGTCAGAGCTGGGCCAGGCCCAACAAGGAGTCAGGAACTCCATCTAGGTCTCCCACATGGGTGCAGGGGTCCAAGTACCACATTAGCAGGCAGCAGAATTGAAAATGGAAAAGCCTGAACTTGAACCCACCCCCATATGGGAGGCTGATACTGCAGGCAGCAGCTTAACCCACTGTTCCACAGTGCCTCCAATATATATGAATTCTTCAAGCACCAAAAGCTAACAACATTCAGACAATAAGAAATAGAGAATTGTAATAGTCCTAAAAAATTAAATTAATGGGGGCCAACATTTGGCACAGCTGTGAAGACACTGCTTGGTGTTGTGAAAAGTGTCTGATTGAGGCTGTCATCACAGCAGGTAAAATAATTCACCAAAGCTGTCAGGTGGAGTGAGAAGAGTTAAATTTATTGAACATGCTGCAAGAGAGCAGTGGGCAGGCAGGACATCCAGAGGTTCCATGCTGCTGCCGCCTGAACTATAATCTGAGAGGCTACTTCTCATTGCAGTCTCTTCATAGGATGAGTTTTCTTGTGGTCCAATGGGTCTTCCCAGTAGGTAATTTGCCATTCTGGGCAGAGCTAGGGAGTTTGAACAACCTTTAGCTAGGGACTTTCCTAGTCAACGGGGTGCCCCTGGGCAACCCTCCACATTTGAGATACCCACATGCCATATTGGGGTGCCTGGGTTTGAGTCCTCACTCTGTATCTTATTTCAGCTTCCTGCTAATTCACACTCTGGGAAGTAACAGATGCTGGCCGAGTCCTTGCCACTCATGTTGGAGACTTAAATTGAATTCTGTGCTCTTGTCATCAGCCCTGACTGTGTGGGTATTTGTAAAGCGAATCAGCAGATAGTAGATTCCTCTCTCTCTCTCTCTCTCTCTCTCTCTCTCTGGATCTTGATCTCACCCTCGCCCTCGCTCTAGATCTCACTTTGCTTTCTTCCTTTCAAATCAATAAAAATACATACATTTTTAAAATTAAAAAAATTTAAGAGATTGAATCTGGGACTGGTGTTGTGACACAGTGGCGTAAGCCACCACCTGCGATGGCAGCATCCTATATGAGCTCTAGTTTGCTGCCATTCCAGCTCCGTGCTAATGCATCTGGGAATGCACCGGGGGATGGCCCAAGAATTTAACTACTTTACGTTTCACATTGAACTACATTTTGTTTCTCAACACATTAATAATCAATATAAAATCATTTAAATTGGGAAGGAAGAAGTTTGTTTCTGTTTTGCAGATGACGTGGTATTATACATAGAAAATTCAAAAACTTCATCAAAAAACCATTACAACTTATGAAGATATTCAGTCAAGTTGCAGGATACAAAAACAGCATTCAGAATGCAGTTGCATTTCTATATGCTGACAATGAACTATACAAAAAAAATTTTTTAAAACATGCATTTATTTGAAAGTTAGGGAGAGAGAGAAAGAAATCTTCCATTCACTAGTTCACTCCCCAAATGGCCGCAAGGGCTGGAGCTGAGCTAGTCAAAACCAGGAGCCAGGAGCTGCTTCTGGGTCTCCTTTGTGAGTGCAGGAACCCAAGCACTTGGGGCCATCTTCCACTGCTTTCTTAGGCATATTAGCATGGAGCTGGATCAGAAGTGAAACAGCTGGGTCTCAAACTGGTGCCCATATGGGATGCCGGCACCACAGATGGTGGCTATGCCACAGCAGCAGCCCCACAGAAAGAGTTTTTTTTTTAAATCACATTTATATTGGCATTGTTATGGGAGGACAAAGGATCCTGTCTCACGTGGAAGAAGAATTTCCATGCAAACAGGGACAGTGAGCAAAGCAAGATTTATTGAAGTGAGAAACTTCCTACCACAGCAGTCAGGAGGAGGGCTCCAAGGGAGGAGTTGCCTCTGTGAAGCCTGTGAGTACTAGCTCCTTTTATGCACAAAAGTAGCTACCTAGATTTAACCAACTAGGGGAGGAGCTAAATAACAGCCAACAACCAATCAGAGGGCTACAGTAACAACCAATCAGGAGGCTGGTATAACAGTCAGAGGCAGGGATAAAACCCATCAGAGGGTTGGAATTTGTAATCCTGTCTAGCCTGCCCTCTTGAAAACACTGAAAACCCATCAGAGGGATGGGACTGGTGACTTTGTCTAACCTATTCTCATGATAAAAAAAAAAAAAAAAAAGAACAGCGAAGTGTGGTTATAGCTTCTGGGAGGAGGCAAGCACTTTGTCTACTCTTAAAGAGACTCTTACCCCTTTTTTCATTCCCAAAGGGACCTGACCTAATTGCCTATTAGCCCATCAAATACCTCATAGCATGAAAAGAATAAAACAATTCAGAATAAATTTAAACCAAGGAGAAGATGAATATGTAGACTGAAAGCTATAAGACATTCATTAAATGAAGTAAAGAAAATATAAAGACATTGAAAAATATCGGGACCGGTGTTGTGGCGTAGTGGGTAAAGCCACCGCCTGCAGTGCCGGCATCCCATATGGGCACCAGTTTGAGTCCTGGCTGCTCCGCTTCAGATCCAGCTCTCTGCTGTGGCCTGGGAAAGTGACAGAAGGTGGCCCAAGTCCTTGGGCTTCAGGTCTGCGCAGTTGTGGCCATCTAGGTAGTGAACCAGAGGACTGAAGACCACTTGACCACTCTCTCTCTGCCTCTCTCTCTCTCTCTGCCTGTCCTTCTCTCTCTGTGTAGCTCTGACTTTCAAATAAATAAATAAATCTTCAAAAAAGAAAAAGAAAAAAAACCTGAGTTCATGGATGGGAGTCACTAATATCAAACTCTTAAAACCTTCCCTACCCTACACCAAGGAGGCTGTTGTGTCCATTATTAAGTCCATTATGAAGTTCTGGAGGAATTTCAGGAATTCCATGCCCAGGAAGCCCTCCACCCAGCAGTGTACCAGACAGGGAGAGGGGAGGAAAAATGGAAGGCCCACACCCCATAAAATAGCTCCTAAAGATCCTTCTACTTCGCAACAAGTTAACTCAGGGGATTGGGTCTCTTAAAAAAAATCCTCACCCCAAACCTGCTCTAACCAACCCAATTAGAAATTGAGTGGGCCTTATTGGGTCACTTTGACTACTGCCGTAGGTGCTAAACTGCCAGTCGTTCCCTCCTGAATTCACTTTTCCAGGTTAAAACTTGCTCTGACCCGGGAAGATAACAAGCAGGGCAAGGCCTGTCTCACCCTTATTCCCAAGGATTCAAAAGAGAAAGAAAACCGTGAGACTCCATCCACCCCCACCCCATTTCTGCTCTGGGAGAGTTCTGTGGTCTTGTGCTGACCTCTCTAAAGCTTCCACCCCCTATCCAATCAAAACAAGAGCTTTTCACTTTCCTGTGGGACCGTTTCCACCAGGCCGATTTTATAGAGTGTATCCCTGAGTGCTTTTATCTCTGATTAGGCTGTTATACTTATTCTGAGCTCTAACACCCAAAGATAACTTACAGGCTGCTTCGCCTGACCTATCCCATGCAGGATTTTCTTGCTGTACACCACTTAGAACATACAAACAGGATGAGAATGGGTACAGATCGACAATCTAAAAACCAGTGGAATGTTTATTGCCCGGCAAAGCCCCTTACCCAGGACATTCTAAACTGCTACGGCAATCATTGTAAACTACCAAAGAGCCTCTCTGCACGTCCCCCATCCACATTATCAGGGTCCATGGGCACTCTGAACAGCCACAGGACCTCCGCCAACAAGCAGCTTAAGCACGGACTGCTCACTGCCCTAGTGTAATGAAGCCTGACTTCAAACCCCCTGCCCTCTGTCCAGGCCAGCTGAACCCTCACTCTCTTTACCCCACTTGTTGTGTCCCACCACCTACAATGCAGGTCTTTCCTGCTTAACAAAATGTCTTACAATGTTACAATAATAAAAAGAGTGCGATATTGGCATAAACACAAACATATAGACTAATGGAATAGATTCAAAGTGCAGAAATAAATCTTTACATATATGGTAAAATGATTTTCAAAAAGGTTGTTGTGCCATTCAACAGGAAAAGGACAGTCTGTTAATAAATGGTATTGTGAAATCTGGATATCCACATGGAAGAAGATGACTTACACTATATGCAAAAATTAATTCAAAATGGGTCAGATATCGAAATCAGGAGATAAAACTGTAAATCTCATAGAAGAAACTGTAGGAGAAAAGTTCACAATTTGGATTTGTCAATTTCTTCTTGGATATAACATCAAAAATAACAACCATAAAATGAAAACTAAATAAGTTAAACCACACAAAAATTAAAGACTTTTTCAGTGATGGTGAAAATCAACACAGCAAAAATGCAACTTGTGAAATGGAAGAAAATATTTTTGAATAATGTACTTGATATGGGATTAATGTCAAGAATACATGAAAATTTCTACAACTCAACAACAAAAATAAAACAACCAAATTAAAAAATGATCAAAGACTTGAACACAAACTTCTGAAAAAAAGACATACAAATGACCAACGAGCACATGAAAAGATACTCATAACTGAACATTAGGGAAATGCAAATGAAAATCACACTAACATATCACCCTATGTACATTAAAATAACTATTTTCAAAACACAAAGGACAATAACAAGAGTTGGTAAAGATGTGGAGAAATTGGAAACTCTGCATTGTTAGTGGAAACATAAAATGATAGGGAAAACAATATCGTGATTTCTAAAGAAAAAAGGCCCTGAAAATATAGTTATCATGTGTTCCAGCAATTACACTTCTGAATACATTGCCAAAAGATTTTAAAGTAGAGATTTGAAGTAATGTTTGTATTCCCATGCTGATAGCAGCATTATTCACAATAACCAAAGCAACTGATATGACTATCAATAGGTGAATGATAAACAAAATATGGTATATTACATGCAATGGAACATTATTTGTCCTTAAAAAGACAGGACATTTTGACATACTATAACGTAGTACATAAGGTTGTTGTGGTCCAACTTATGACATTTTGTTAAGTGAAGCAAGTCAGTCCAAAAAGACAAATACTGAAAGAAGGCAGGGATTGAGGAATTGTTTAATGCATATGGAGTTGCAATTACATAAGACAAAAGAAATTCTGGAAATTGTTTATACACAGCATGAATGCAGTTAACACTACTGAACTTTGCATGTAAAAAATGGATAATACATTAAATTTCATGTTATGTGTATTTTCCCACCATTAAAAGGTTTTTAAAATAATAAATGCTTAAAGTTTGAAAATGTATGCACAAACATTTATCATCTGTGTGCACACACAGAAAGAGAAGTTGCAAATATAACAAAATATTAAAAATTGGCAAATATTAGTGAATAGTTTATTAATGTTCATAGTTATATTTTTGCAATTTTTCACAGATTTTAAATTACCAAAATAAGGATTAAAAATACACTCTTAAAAATGGAAATGGGGAGGTCTGTGTTGTGGCATCATGAGCTAAGCAGCTGCCTGCAGTTCCAACAAACCATATCTGAGCACTGGTTTGAGTCCTGATTGCTCCAGTTCTAATCCAGATCCCTGCTAATATGCCTGGGAAAGCAGTATAGGATGCCCCTGCCACCGCCATGGGAGGTGGGATGGAGCTCCAGGTTCCTGACTTCTTCTTGGACCAGCCTCAGCCATTGCAGCCATTGGAGAGTAAACTAGAGGATGAAAGATTCTCTCTCTCTCTCTCTCTCTCTCTCTCTCTCTCTCTCTCTCTCTCCTGTCTCTCTTCATTTCAAATAAATAAATCTTTTTTAAAAAATTGAAAAGGTGAAAGAAGGGGTTTGCAACTTCAGAAATAACAGAAAATTAGAATGGGTAAAAATAGGAGTAAATATTAACAGACTATATTAATTACCATGAGTTCCCTAAATCATTTGACTGTTGAAGCTAAAATTATAATACCAGTGTATATAAGGAAATATTTAGGACAATTACATTTAAAAAGTAGAGAAGGTGGAGGGATATAAATGTAAACAAATTTTCCCACACTAGACTCAAAATTAATGTCCATAGACAGTGATAAGTTTTGTCTGTATATTGTAACACCAGAGCAATCACCAAGAAAATGATACAGTGCAATGTAGTCAAAAGCATTATGCCTAAAAGTCAAGCTGTAATTCTAAAACTTTTCCAAGTAACTCATAGGATTGGAGTCATTAGAAATATAAAGGGGGCGGCTCCTTGGCTCACTTGGTTAATCCTCTGCCTGTGGCGCCGGCATCCTATATGGGCGCCAAGTTCTAGTCCCGGTTGCTCCTCTTCCGTCTAGCTCTTTGCTGTGGCCCTGGAGGGCAGTGAAGCATGGCCCAAGCCCTTGGGTCCCTGCACCCACATGGGAGATCAGGAGGAAGCACCTGGCTCCTAGCTTCGGATCAGCACAGCTCCAGCCATAGTGGCCATTTGGGGAGTGAACCAATGGAAGGAAGACCTTTCTCTCTGTCCCTCCCTCTCACTGTCTATAATTCTGTCAAGTAAAAAAAAAAAAAAAGATAAATAGAATAAAAAAACAGGTAACAAAAAACAAATAATAACTAGCAGACTAAAACCCTAGTATATAAATAAAAACATTAATTGTTCTAAATGTACCAATTAAAGACAAGGGATAAACATACTGGATTTTAAAAATGTAATAAAATTTTATGCTCTCTATAAAAAACTCATTTCAGATACAACATTAGATAGATGTAAAGTAAAAGGACAGAAAAGTAAAAGTGACAAATTTATGTTTGATTTTCTTGGTAAGGTTTTACTAACATTTATAATGATCAACAGTTTATATCAAATTACCATTATATAAAGATAATTAAAAATGAAAAAAAACTTGTTGTTAAATTGGAAATTGCATAGAAAATTAATCAATTTTAAAAAAATATATCATGTAGGATCTCTGTCCTTAATGTGCTATACATTGTGAATTAATACTATAACTAGTACTCCAACAGTATTTTTCACTTTGTGTTGCTATGTGAGGGCAAACTGTTGAAATCTTTACGTAATATGTACTAAACTGATCTTCTGTATATAAAGAGAATTGAAAAGGAATCTTGATGTGAATGGAAGGGGAGAGGGAGTGGGAAAGGGGAGGGTTGCAGGTGGGAGGGAAGTTATGGGGGGGGCATTGTAATCCATAAGCTGTACTTTGGAAATTCATATTCTTTAAATAAAAGCTTTATATAAAAAAAAGTTACCATTATAGCAAAATTTTGAAATTGTTTTCATTTGCTACCAAATCAATCATTTTAGAACTTTTTATGTATTAAATTTTTTAAATTGTTTCAGACTTACATAAGAATTGCCAAAATGATATAGATTTTTTTATCCTTCACCAAGTTTCCCCTTATAGTTTCATCTTACATGAATTTGTTGCATTGCTAATTTAACTGCATTACAGCATTTATCAAAATTTTTAATGTTCTTAACTAATGTTCTTTTTCTGTACCTGAATGGGATCCATTATTCTATGTTACAGTTAATTGTCATGTCTTCTTAGTCTTCTCCAATCTATGACAGTTATTTAATATTTCCCGACCTTGAGACTTTTGTAGAATATTCCTCACTTGTGCATCTTTTGATATATTCTCGTAATTATATTGGGTTGCATTATATAGGAAAGATAATATGTTGGTTACCTGTCTTCTCTGTGCTTGTATCAAGGAGTGTATGATGTTGCTATGCATGATGGGTGATTAGAACATTGATCATTTGGATAATGTGGTGATCATCAGATTTCCTCATTGTAAAAATATGTCCTTTGTAATTACTAAGCACTTGAGGGAGAATATTTAGAAAGTATATGGTGTCCTGTTTATGCTTAAAATTCATCAATATCAACATCCATCAGTGATTTCACCTATAGAAATTATTATTGTGATACAATAATTCCTCAATTTTTCTTTATATTTAGAAATTGGAATTCTTCTATAAGGAAGAATTATCTTAACCCCCTCTTTTTCTTTATTTTGATTTATTTATTTATTGAAGAATTTATTAGCATGCAATATTTATACATTTTTACAGATTTCAGGGCAATATTTCAACATATGTATACAGTGTAAACTAATTAAATCATGCAATTAGCATTTCCATTTCCTTATTGTGTCTTTGCATTTGGAACATACCAGCTGCTCTCTTCCAATCCTTTATATGGTACATTATCACTTTACTATGAACTATTGTTTTCCCACACTTTTGTGGAACACTAGAACTAATTTTTCTAGACTCTTATTTATTTATAAAAGTATGGACTAATAGGTATTTATTTTATTCTTTGGGCAAGAATCCTATACTACTTTTATATATTTTCTTGCTCAAATGGGCCTTCAGGATGGCCCTTGCACCCTGTCAAAATGCCTGTTCCAGCTTTTTGTTGTGGTGAGCACTTTACATTCATCATCACAAAATGTACAAGGATACCTCCATTTTCCCTACTCCCAAAATCAACCAGTCAGTCATATATATATTGGAGACGTGCCTTATACATTGTGACAATTATATCATACCATTTAAGATGTTAACACAGGAATCAGGGTGTGCAGAACATAGGAACTGTTTGTGCTACTTCTCTATTTTTGTTTTGTAAATTTTTAACTATCTTGAAATAAAAACTTTTTAAAAAACAAAAAAGTAAAAGGTCTTTCAAAATAAGTCTCACCCTGTGAGTGATTGAATTACAATACAAATTGTATTCCCAGCCATTCATGATGTCTACTCTTGGGAAGGGCATTGACTAGAGAAGGAATGAGATTTTGAAATTTAGAATGAGGACTTGTTGCAGGGCAATGATTGTCAAAACATCTTCAACTCCCCTAATTTTGTTTTTGAGGAAGATAGACAGATTTTGGAAGATGACAATTAGTTACTGGAAGTTTAAACAAGTCGTGACTTCAGTTGAAGCTGAAGATGGAAGTAACGCCCCATTCAATTTTCAATGTTTATTGAGAAAATCTATATCTGAATTTCCACACTGAACAATATCCATCTTGTTTATTTATTTGAAAGGAAGATTTACAGAGAGAGAGATAGAGAGAGAGAGAGAGAGAGATTCCAAAGAGCTGCAATGGCCAGAGCTGGACCAAGCTGAAGCTAGGAGCCTGGAACTCCATCCTAGTCTCTAGGCACGTATAGCAGAGTCCTAAGGCCATCTTCCCTTGCTGATCAGAAGTGGACCAGCTTAGACTTGAACTAGTGTTTGTATGGGATGCCTGCATTTCAAGTGTCTAACCTGCTGTACCACAAGGCTGGGCATACATTCATTGTCTTTAATATCTATTATCTTCTGCAATTTTGTTTTACAAGGGTATCTTACAGAGAGTTTGTGGGGAAATGGAAGTAAAAGTTTATCTTGGTGGAAAAGAATTTTGAAATCTGGAAATTAAGGGATCTTCAAGAAGATAATAGAAAATATTTATTATAAAGAAACTGCACTGATTACAAAATGTCTTTGCACCAAAATAAGCTTATCTTTTAATCCTAATTTTCCACTGACTTTTTGAACTGTCCTCATATATCTTCATCTTGTACCCTTCAATACCGAAAGAATGTCTCAATCTTTTCTTGTTCCCTGTGTCAATTCTAGTGTTTCCAGTTTGGCTCCTAGCTTTAGCCTGGCCCAGCTCTGACCACTGCAGCCATCTGGGGAGTGAATGAGTGGATGGAAGATCTTTATCTATCTATCTCCCTTTCTCTGTAACCCTGCCTTTCAAGTAAATAAATAAATAAATAAATAAATCTTTATCACCACCACCCACAAAAAAAAGCATGGAATTACATACCAGAACAAAAAGTGACCTCTGAGGACTTGGAGAGCATTAAGAATGGTACAGCTATTTGCTTTTGTAAGACATTCATAACTCTAGGAATATTTCATAAGTATTACTGCAATAAAAATAAAACAAAATAAGAAGTGTTAGTAGAAGAAAATGTTCTGATGTAAAGACTTGAATTTGTAGATTAACTGTATAAGCTATGTCTAGGGGAAAATTGACAAAATATAATTAGTGTTATATGGGAGACCCAGAAGAAACTCCTGGCTCCTGGCTTTGGATCAGCACAGCTCCAGCTATTGCAGCCAACTGGGGAGTGAGCCAGTAGATGGAAGACTATCTCTCTCTCTCTCTCTCTCTCTCTCTCTCTCTCTCTCTCTCTCTCTGCCTCTCCTTCTCTCTGTGTGTAACTCAGAGTGAGTGTTTAGCTTTATGGTTGGGATGCATGTATTCCGTACTCGATTGCCTGGGATCAATCCCTGGCTCCAGTTGCCTGCCAGTGGAAACCCTGGGAGGCAACAGTGATGATTCAAGTATTAGGTTTCTGCCACTCATGTGGGAGATCTGGTTCCAGCCCTGGCCCAGCCCCCACACGTTTGAGCATTTGGAGAGAAAAGCAGTAGATGGGAGTTCTCTCTCTCTCTCTCTCTCTCTCTCTCTCTTCCTCTTTCTCTCTCTTCTCTCTGTCTCTCCCCGTCTCTGCCTCTCAAATAAAAAATAATAAAATTTTAAAATTTACTATATGCATTAATTTCTACAATTTAATAACCTTGCTTCCAGAAAAGGAGTATAAGAAGAGGGGTAACTCTTAGAAATGAAGGAAGTACAAATTTTGTTGTGTTAGGAGAGAAGAAGCTAACAGATAGGTGAGAATCTCAGAGGGGTAGAGAAGGACTGTTGGAATAGTTCATGTATGACAGCCTCTCATTAACTGTGAGAATCATCATTTAATCTTTGTAGTTTCTATTTTCATCACTTGTTCAAGTGGGACTATCATGTTTACTTTAACAGCTTAAGCAGCTTGAAATGGAAAACAAGTTGAGGAAATGTACACAAAATGAAGGAATTTTAAAACCTTACAATGTCTGCATTTTACATGGTGGCTGCTTTGAGTCCTGGCTGCTCCAATTCCGATCAAGCTCCCTGCTAACACACCTGAGAAAGCAGCAGAGGATGGCCCAAGTTCTTGGACCCCTTCACTCACATGGGAGACTCAGAAGAAGCTCCGGGCTCCTGGCTTCTGCCAGGCCCAGCCCCCACTGTAGCAGCCGTTTGGGAAGCGAATCAGGGGCTGGGATCTCTCCCACTACTCCTCACCCCACCCCACTTGCTCTGTAACTCTGCCTTTCAAATACATAAAATAAATCTTAAAAACCAAAAAAAAAAAAAACCTTGCGATGGAATGTACATGTAGAGGCTATTTATTATTAGCAGTAAGCCTAGACTGTTACTTATAAAGCATGTATAATAGATACAACAGACTACAGAACAGGACTGTAATAAATTGTTTTCATAAAGCCAACGTTTTTGTGGGACCCAAAGCTGACAGTAATGCAACAACTTTTGTACCAAGTTCACTTTAAAGATAGATGTAAAGTTTGTAAATCAAATATTAGCTGATATAACCTAGTCATACAAGGAAATCAAGGGTTACATTCTGAAGTCAGCAAATAAAAGAAAAATAGAATATAAATGAAATTATTTTTAAAAATTTAATGCATTTTAGGTGAAAGTCACATAATATTAAATCAGCCATTTTTATAAATTATATTTAATACTTTCAAAATATTGTCCAACCATCACTTTCATCTAATTCCCAAAACATTTCATCACTAACAGATTCAGAGTCTGGTGAGGAACTGCTTCTTGACTCATAGATAAGGTCTTCTCACCATATCCTCCTGTGCCGCAAGGGGAAAACAATCTCCCTTAGACCTCTTTATAAAGGCACTAATCCCATTGATGAGGGCTTCACTCTCATGGCTTAATCATCTCTCAGATACTCCACCCCTTCCAAAAATATTTATTTATTTATTTATTTGAAAGCATTACGGAGAGAGAGGGAGAAGCACACAGAGAGAGAGAGAGAGAAAGAGAGAGAGAGACTCTTCTATCTGCTGGTTCACTCCCCAGATGGCCATAAAAGCCAGAGCTGGGCCAGGCTGAAGCCAACAACCAGGAGCTCCTTCCACATCTTACATGTGGTTGGCAGGGACCCAAGCCCTGGGGCCATCTTCCACTGCTTTCCCAGGCCATTAGGAGGCAGCTGGATTGGAAGTAGAGCAGCCAGGACACAAATTGGCACCCATATGGGATGCGGATGTCATGGGCAGTGTCTTTACCACCTAGGACACAACACTAGTCCCAGGCTTCCACCTCTTAATATCATCACATTGGTGTTTAGGTTTATTTTCTTTTTAAAAAATGATTCATTTTATTTATCTGAAAGACAAAACCATGGAGAGAGGTAAAGGGAGAGCGAGAGGCCTTCTGTCTGCTCCTTCACTCCCAAATTCGCTGCAACAGCCAGAGCTGAGCCAATCTGAAGCCAGGAGCCAGGAGTTTCTTCGGGGTCTCCCACATGGGTTCAGGAACCCAAGGACTTGGACCATCTTCTGCTGATTTCCCAGGCACATTAGCAGGGAGCTATACTGGAAGTGGAGCAGCCAGGTCTTGAATCAGCACTTATTAGGGATGCTGGTACAGCAGACCAAGGCTTTTATCCGCTGTGCCACAGTGCTGGCACATATGAATTCTGGGGGACAGTAGGGATATAATCATTCAGGCTAAGTGACTCATAAAATCAATATGATCAAAGGTGAAACCAATAGAAATATAAGAAAAAGTAGTGAAAAATTAAAACTAAGTGTCCAATAAACATACAAAAATATCTTACTGTTCTTGGGGCCAGCATTGTGGTGCAGTGGATTTAACTTGTGACATCTGCATCTTGTATTTGAGCACCAATTCACGTCTCAGCTGCTCTGCTTTTAATCCAACTCCCTGCTAATGCTCCTGAGAAGGTCACAGATACTTGAGTCCCTGCCACCCATGTGGGAGACTCAGATGGAGTTCCTGGCTTTTGCCTGGCCCAGCCCTGGCCATTGTAGCCATTTGGGGAGTGAACCAGCTAGTAGAAGATCTCTGTGTCTCTCCATTCTCTCCATAACTCTGACTTTCAAATAAATAAGTAAATCTTTTTTTTTAAATGCCACCTCTCATATTTAAAGAACCAACTGGGATGCCTGTATCTCATATCAGAATGCTGACACTGCTCCTGATTTTCTTGCTAATTCACACTATAGGAGGCAGTAAGTGATGGCACAAATAGTTGAGGTCCTGACACCCATGTGGAAGACCTAGACTGAGTTCCTGGCTCCTAGCTTTGGCCTGGCTCACCCCTCATGGTTGTGATTATTTGGGGGAGGAAACAAGCTGATGAGAGCTCTCACATTGTCTGCCTGTCTCTCTGTCTCTTTGCACTTTAAATATATAAATAAATAAATATTTTTAAAAGAAATGCAGATAGAAATAACATTCTTAACAACCAATTTGGAAAATATCAAGGTGTTTGCTGATACTCTGAGCTAGCTCATCTTGTAAATAAGTCATCAACAGTTTAGAAGAAAGGGCAGGCATTCAACCTAGAGGTAAAGATGCCAGTTGGGATTCCCACATCCCATATCTGAGGGTCAAGATTTCATTATAAGCTCTGGCTCCCTGTCTGTTCACACCCTGGGAGGCAGCAGATGATGGAGCAAGTGGTTGGGTCCCTACCATCAGGAATTATTGTATTGAGTTCCTAGATCTTGGCTGATCCTAGATCAGCCCTAGCCCAGTTCATGTTACTGTGGCTATTTAAGGAGGAAAACAGCAATGGGAGCTCTTTGTGTATCTATCTCTGTCTTTGTCTCTCTGTCTCTGTGATTCTCCTTCTCCCTCCCCCCACTTTGTTTGCCCTTTAATTTAATTTGTATAATTAGAAATCGGCATGTATTAGTCTGCTTTTCATTACTTTAACTAAAATACCTGAGATGAACATTTTGGGAAAGAAAAGGTGTGTTTCAGTTTTTACTTGGAGGTTACCAAATCAGACAGCCCCACAGTCCAGAGTCTGGTGGAGGATGGTCACAGTGGGCATGGAGGATGATCATATAGTGAGCCAGGAAGGAAAGGTCAAGCCTATGCCTAACTTGAACTGAAATACTCAAACCTCTTATGAGAACCACACTCCAAAGGCCTCCCCCAATAACCCCAAGATTTCCCTCTGGCCCCACCTCTTAGAGAGCATCATTAGATCAAGTCTCTACCCCTAATTAATCAGCCATTAACATTAAGACATCGAAGTTCAGGGGTCTGAGTTGTGGCCCAGAGATTTCAGTCACTGTTTGTGCCACCAGCATCTCATATCAGAGTGCTAGTTCGAGTCCCAGCTGCTGTGCTTCTCATCCAGCTCCTTGCCAGGGCACCTGGGAAAGCAGCAGAACATGACCCAAGTAATTCCGCACCTGACACATGAGAGATCTGGGTGAAGTGCCTGGCTCCTGGCTGCTGCCTGGCTCAGCCTTGGCCATTATAGCCATTTGGGGAACAAACCAGCAGATAAAGATTTCTTCCTCTGTCTGTTCCTCTCTGTCACTCTGCCTTTCAAATAAATAAAACTCCAAAAAAATAATATTAAAACAAAAGGCAGTTATACTGCTAAATTTTTATCTATATGTATGTTCATAGAAATACCCAATGATATGCATGCAGAGCTGTATATTGTAGCATTGATGATAGGGAAATGGTAGAATCAATTTACATGTTATTCAAGGAGGGATGAGTTAAATAAATGGTAATATATTCATATTGTGGAATAGATGGATGCTGTCAGAAATTGTAGCTACTTTGAGAAAATATGGAAGACATTGTTACAAGAAGAAAGCAAGGTATGGAACAGAATAGGGACCACAAAATTTCCTTTTAATTTCTGTGAAAAATGATTGTGGCCAACAAACTCTAAAGTAGCTCTCATGATCTCACCCTCTGGTGGTTAAACCTTTGTGTAAAGCCCTTCTCTTAAATGTAAGCAGGACCTATAACCAACAGAATATAGCAAAGTTGATGGGATATGGTTGATTATGCATGTATGATTGTTCTACATACGACTACAACATCTATTTCAGGAGGAGACATTCTCTCTCTTACTGGTTTTGAGAAAACTAGCAGCCATGCTGGAAAGGCTCACATGGCAAAGAACTAAGGAATGCCTCTGGATGACAGCCAGCATAAATCTGAAGTCTTGAGGCCAATGTTATGGCACAGCAGATTAAGCTGCTGCTGGGCAACATTTTGAGTCCCAGCTTTTCCACTTTCGATCCAGCTCCACTTCCAATCCAGCTCCCTGCTAATGTGCCTGGGAAAGCAGTGGAAGATGGAGCAAGTCCTGGGCCCTTGCACCCATGTTGGGACCATGATGAAGTTTCAGGCTCCTGGCTCTGGCCTGGCACAGCCCTGGCTGTTGTGGCCATTTGAAAAGTAAGCCAGTGGATGGACGATTTCTCTGTCTCTCGCTTGCTCTCTCTCCCTCATATGCCCTCTCTGTAACTCAGCCTTTCAAATAAATAAATGTTTAAAAGAAATCTAAAGTCTTCAGCCCAAAAAGAACTGAGTGCTACTAATAACCACACGCACCTGGAAGATCAAGCCTTAGATAACACCACAAACCCAGCTGGCCTCAAGGGTATACTCTCACTCTTTTAAGCTACTAAGTTTGTGGTAATATTGTTATGCAAAAGCTGTCAATTAAATTAATAATACATATACATGTTTATATATTTGGGCAAAGATCATTTCTGAAAGCACACACACAAGTTATAGTAGCTACCCCTGGAGAATGGAAATAAGAGATTGGAGTAGTTGAGATACTTCTACTTTAAATTTTCTACACTTTCCTAAAATATAGTTAAAAACATGAGTCTGTATTACTTTTTTTAAAGATTTATTTTATTTATTTGAAAGACAGAGTTACAGAGACAGGTAGAGACAGGGAGGTCTTCCATCTGCTGGTTCACTCCCCAGATGGCCACAGTGGCCAGAGCTGCGCCGATCCGAAATCAGGAGCCAGGAGCCTCTTCCAGGTCTCCCACGTGGGTGCAGGGGCCCAAAGGCCATCTTCTGCTTTCTTAGGCCATAGCAGAGAGCTAGATGGGAAGAGGAGCAGCTGGGACTAGAACCGGTGCCCATATTGGATGCCAGCACTTCAGGCCAGGGCGTTAACCTTCTGCGCCACAGCAAAGAAGAAATGGGCATTATTTACAAAAGTATGTCTGGGAAAACCTGAAATCTTTCTAATTAGAAGACACCTTATAGATTGGTAGCTTATCAATGCCCATCTCACCCAATACATCTTTTTGTGGTTGGATAAACTAAGACCTAAACAAGCAAAATAATCTATTATTTATGTTCTATATACTCAGGTTACAATAAAAGGGACAGACATAACTAGACAATTAGAAAAGAGCAAGGACTATATAATGGAGGAGAGGAAGAAATAGTATCAATTAGGAACAGGCTAAAAAGGTGGTTGTTAAAATTGAGTATAAACCTTGGCTTTCAATTCTAAAGAGACAAAACACAAGGAAATATACTACGTTACATAGTTCTTATTATCTGATAAAGAAATGCATCCCAAGGAATAGAAGGAAATTGGCTTCTTTGTAGTACAAAACTCAAATGAATAAATCTTGTGAATCCTTATGTACTGATCATTAGTACTCAGTGAATAAAAACAGAAGAATTTGATGTTGGCTCAGCCAGGCTCAAATTCCAGAAATCTTGGACACACTTTGTGTCCTCTTAAAGCCTCAGTTTCCTTGCTTGTAATAATCAGAACAGCAATACTTCTTTGATGGGATATTTTCTGAGACTAAATAATAGTTTCTGCCCCACATCAATTGCTCATTAAGTGTTAAAATTTTATGTTTATGTGTATCTTTAAGTTTGAATCTTACTAAACATACAGAAATAGTTGTCATATGGTCATTTGTCATATTGATCTTCAGTAAAAGTCAAGGGTGTGACATTAACATATGTTTCTATGAGGGAATTTCAAGGAAAAAAATTAAGCTTACAGTAACATAGCCAGAAATTGGTAGAATCTGGATTAAAACATGGGTCCATTTCAACACTTCTTTCATCATGTTTTATTCTGTTGATTGAAGAAATTAGAACCTGACTGGATATTGTAAACAGCATTGCCCACAATGGTGTTTTCCAGCCCGTTCATTTACTTCTGCTATTCCTAGTTATGAAACAAAAAAAGGGGGATGTTATAATTGTTTATTATTGTAGCAATATTGAGATCTGAGTAGGGAAGGAATTTCCACTTGCTTTACACAGCGGTTTTATTAGCTGTTTTCCTCTCTGCAGGTCTGTGTCTGCCACATGTTACACTGTTTTCTTTTGTGTTACTTAAACTGGCCCCAAAGCCTGCAATTTGATGCTGCCTTAACTGCCCCCCACAGGCAGAGTGTCAGGAGGGCACTCTTCTGGCATGTGCCTTCCCTCCTCGACACATGTTTGTCAAACTGTCACTTAACCTTTTAGACCATTAATTTGTTAGCAGATTTTCAGCAGGCCTTATAAGGGCATAACGTCCCTGAGCAGCCTACAAATTTCCAGGGAGATTTCCAATTTAAGGACCTTTCCACCTGGAGCCACCAGGGCCTGAGGAATTTGGGCTCTTATTGCAGGTGGCTGGTGTGTGTGTGTGTGTGTGTGTGTGTGTGCGTGTGCAGGAAACAGACCTCTATGCAAGGGCCAAAGTCTAATAGCTATGAGCAGTTTGTACAGAGATGGCAGCTATAATCCGATGCTTCATCAAGGAACCTGAGATAGTTAGCATGCTGTTCATTATTTGGTAGACGCTCAAGGAATGTTTTAAAGGGGAAAGATTGTAAGATTGGGAGAGAATATGCATAGAAAGCAAAAGTTCATGGAATGGAACAGTATTTGGCAATATTACCTAACTAAAGCTCAAAGCCTGACTCACAACTTGACAGTTTCATTGTAGTCTACTCTAAACTACCAACATGAACAGTAGGATAATTTTAGGTGGAAAACAAGCAAAGGGCCTACATTTTTCTGAAGCAGGACTTATAGACGCCATAGGATTTGGGACATGCCTCAGAGATTTTTGGGAAGGAGTTCTATGCCAACTTAAGTCTTCCTTTGTATAACAGCTTATTCAGTTCATTTAATACATATTTTGTATAGGTTTAGGCTTATATTGTGCCATTTCTCTAAACAATTTAAAATAGTTTATGTGTTAAATCATAACAAAAGTAGAATATTTAAGAGAAAAACAAAGCATAATTTTTCATAGTAGTGCTTCTCAAGCATGAATAGTGACCAGAATCGTCTCATGGCTGTGTTACAACACAGATGGTGAGGCCTACCTCCAGAGTATCTACTTCAATTTGTTTAGGATGAGGTATGCAATTTTGTGTTTCTAACAAGCTTTCAGGAGATTTTGCTGCTGGTGGTCCAGGAAACACAACTTGAGAAGCACTGCTCTACAAGGAAACAGAAGAGATGTGACCTAAGCCCCTGAGATTAATCAGTTACTACAACTCGATTCTGATTTTTTAAAAAATGAACATTTATTGAGCATCTTCTATAGGCCAGTGTTATATTGAATACTGTGTCTATGTTATATCATCTTGCTTACTTTAATTTAGTTCTAAGAGTCCAGACAGTAAAGTGAAAAGGAATTATATTGGATTAAGACATTTTTAATTTCTCATAAAGAGACAGTATATGTGTTCATCTGAAAAGACCAAAAAAATGTAAAACCAGCATCAAATATTCCCTGGGAGGAAAGGATCTACCCAAAGAAGAATCATGAAGATAGGAAAGTTAGTCATTATTATAACCTCGCATTCCAGTTACACTTGCTACCGATACATTTTCCTATTCTATATCTATTGCTAAAAAAGTTTTTTCCCCAAAAGATATCAACTACTCTATAATAAGTTTTCATTTTATAAATGCTGTCAGTAATGTTCAAAGAGTACCTATCTACTTTGCACCATTTCAATTTTAAGTTATACCAGGATGGCTATAAAAATATCTAAAATAACTCCCTCCCTTTTTAAGGAAGAAATGCATTTAAAGAAGAATAAATTGTGGAAAGAGTCATGTTGATCAATAAAATCTATTGTGCTAAAGGAGGGACAGTTATAAAAGTAAAACTGTTGAAATAAAGGCAGCTAAGCTAGTAAATTTAGAAGAGTATGCATATCAATGAGGCCTTATGGAAACACAAATAAAACTAAGAGTAAGCAAGAACTGTGGAATGTTTTTGCATTCTTTTCACCACATAGTGAGGGAGGTCAAAAGACAGTGGGAGTTGGATCAAACAGAGTGAACAATTCAGTAGAGGCTGAACTGATCAGGAACTAGTTCTGAGTACCTAGTAGTAAGATTCCCCTGATGATTATGGTTATAAGGTAGAAAAACACATGGAGTCACATATAACTGAGCTGACTTCATCTTGGGGGAAGGAATAATAAGAAGTTCGAGAGGCCGGTGCCATGATGTAGCAGATAAAGCCTCTCCGCTTGCAGGGCCAGTGTCCCATAAGGGTGCCAGGGAGTACTGGCTGCTCCACTTCTGATCCAGCTCCCTGCTAATGCACCTGGGAAAGCAGTGACAGATGGCCCAAGTGCTTGGGCCCCTGCATTCACATGGCAGGCCTGGAAGAAGCCCCTGGCTCCTGGTTTCCAATTGTCCCAGTTCTGGCCATTGTGGTCATTTGGGCAGTAAATCAGCGGATGGAAGATTCCTCTCTCTCTCTCTCTCTCTCTCTCTGTAATTCTGCCTTACAAATAAATGAATAAATCTTTTTTAAAAAAAGAAGTTTGAGAGGAGTTTTTGTTATAGACAAAAGATGAAGTCATTTGAGAACCAATTTGGTTACATAATGAAAGGATTAAATTGAGCCTACACTCTTGAGAGCTTCTAGGTTCGGTGCTTAACAGTTGTTTCTAGGGACCATTGTTGCTGCACAGGGGTAAGCCATGGCTTAGATTGCATCTCATATCACAGTGCTGCTCTGCTTCATGTTCAGTTTCCAGTTAACGTGCCTGGGAAGGCAGTGGCTTATGGCCAAATGCTTGAGACCTGCCACTCATGTGGGAGACCTGGCTCCTGGCTTCAGTCTGCCCCAGACCTGGCTGTTGCTGCCATTTGGGAAGTGACCCAGAGGATAGCAGATCTCTCTGTCTCTGTCTCTTTCTTTCTCTCTCCCTCCCTTCGTCCCTTCCACCACCTTCTGTAGCTCAGTCTTTCAAATAAATCAATGAATCTTAAAAGAAAAAAGACATTTGTTTAGCACACTGAACTTAACCTACTTAGTGTGCCTTATGAATCATGTAGTTACATATTATTGCCTAGGAAGAATGTTAAATTCAGAAAGAGTAGAGATTCATTGTCCTGGTGATTTGTACAGGTATTATTGGGAGCCCAGAAATTTGGGTAGTTGGTTCTCCATGCACTTTCTATGAACCAGGAGAAATGGTCTTACATTCATGGAATTGTGGAAGGGCAAGGAACCAAAGGAACAGCCTGAAGTGCATCTTCCTTCAGTACTATTTGCATTTTAGTGAAACATTGGCGATGTTCATTGGCAAATGTTCTGAGACTCCTTAAATGAATCACTAATGATCATAGTTCAGAAACCACAACACAGTACACATGATTCCTCTCAATTTATACAAAGCACAAAAGATTGTAATTCTGCTCTTCTTTAGTTTTTTTCCTCTTTGTATTTTTCTTTCTTATGTATTGATTCTTTGTTTACTTATTATCTGTCTCTCTCACTGTGTGTACTACAATTGCCTATCACTTCGCCTGGTTCATAGATTTTGAAATAAATATCTATTACAGGGATGAACACACACAAAAATAGGAAAAAACACTCTGAATTCCTGGCAATTGGTTGTGAACTTTGCCTCTGAGAGCTGGATCACATGTTTCTTAGTCTAGATATAGTTACCATATTTTTTAACATAGTATTTCAAGTCAAAACAAGTTAGAATTCTAGTCAATGTACCAATAAAGTCCACCTATAAAACTTGTGGTATTAATGTAGTTCCAGAAAGCAACACACAGCCCTGTTAGAATAAGTCATGTGCATATTGGTTTCCATTTTCGTCTTTTTTACTTTTATAGATTTCTTTCCTTCCCTGTTCAATGTACATGTGTCTCAGAGCCTCAGACTCCTTAGGTGCAGATTGTTTCCATCACATTTCAGAGCCAAATCTCCAACTGTGTCTTTGAAACACTGAATACCCATACAGGCTTCCATCTGACAATGTTTGCTGATACAGTCATGTGAGTTTTTTTAAGTGAAAGGACCAATACTTGAGGTAATATACCTCAGTTTTCTTGGCTTTTAGTGGCTTCAGTTCTGCAAATGGTTTCAATATTGACCTTCTGAGCATTAGACAGACAACCACATAAATTATAACTTTATAGTTGTATGGTCATAGCTATTTTAATTGGATCTATGTTGTCTCTATCTGTTTTTCCTTAGGGTGATTAGGTGTATCCCAGTAAGCTCAGTTGTCCTTCGTCTAAGCATCTTCTATCAATTATGTCATAAAGTAGGGTGACTCATGAGGAATGTGGACACATCAGTGTAAGTGGCTCATGGGAACAACAACAGTGTGGGCTCCATGTGAACAGAGATCTCTGTCTTTGCCACTGTTTCATCTCCAGCATGCAGAAGGGTGTTTAACCCCCAATATACACTCGATAAACACATCTAATGACTAAAAATCAATCTCACAAAAACATAAGGTAATGTTTCTCTCTAAATATAAAGTATTTTTAAAAAAATTATTTTGAAAGGCAGAGATATAAAGAGGAAGAAAGAGAGTTCTTTTTTAAAAAATATATTTATTTATTATTTATTTGAAAGTCAGAGTTACACAGAGAGAGGAGAGGCAGAGAGAGAGAGGTCTTCCATCCACTGGTTCACTCCCCAATTGGCCTAAACTGCTGGAGCTGTGCTGATCCAAAGCCAGGAGCCAGGAGCCTCTCCCAGGTCTCCCACATGGGTGCAGGGGCCCAAGCACTTGGGCCATCTACTGATGGGAACAGGCCATAGCAGAGAGCTAGACCAGAAGTGAGGCAGCCGGGTCTGAAACCAGTGCCCATATGGGATGCTGGCACTGCAGGCAGCGCCTTTTACCCAATATGCCACAGCACCAGCCCCAACAGAGTTCTTTTATCCATTGATTCACTCCCCAAATGTCTGCAACTTCTTGCAGGTCTCCCACATGGGTAGAAGGGCCTAAGCACTTGAGCCATTCTCTGCTGCTTTCTCAGGAACATTTTCAGGGAGCTGGATTGATTGGAAGTAGAGCAGCTGGTATCCATAGGGGATACCAGCACTGTAGGCTAAGCTACAGTGCAGGCCCTAATATGAAGTATCTTTAAATATTGACAACAATGCACCTAAAACAACACTTAACAAATGGATAACTAAATAGTTTAATTTACATCCACATCTAAATCAAGGTGCTGAGAATGTAGTTTCAGAAACTTATTAACATGCCAATAGCTATGCCCCAATCAATTGCATTACAATTTGTGAAAAGCCATTATGTGTGGACAGAAGAGATCCATCTTTGCAAGGAATTTAGGAAAGATTTAATCCAAAGAAAATCTTTCTATGTCTGAAAGTATCTTTAAGAAAGTATCTCTATGGCAGGTGTCCTGACCAACTTACCTAAGTATTCAATTTCCCTTTGCAGATTTATCTCTACAATGGAAGACATGAGGCTAGTCATCCCAGGAACATCTCCGGCTTGGTTAACTAGTCAGCTAAGATCACCCAGCTCATATACCTTGATTTGGCTCTGTGCTTAACACTTACTTTTCAGGTTATAATTTGGTATATTCAGTAATTCATCCAACAAAAAATGTAGTGAATACTACTCCATGCTCATCGTTTTCCAATAGTTTGAGTGTTCTAGGGATATAACATTCTACTAAACAATCAAAGTTTCTGTGCTAACATAGTTTACATTCCAGCAAAGGGAGATAAAATGTAAAATAAACAAACAAGAAAAACCAGATAATGATAAGTATTATGATAATAATAAAACCAAGTAATGTGAAAGAGTAACTGGATGTTAGAGGGGGAAGGAGATTACTGAGGAGACAAGTACAGGCCTCTCTGGGAAGGTGGTATTTGAACGGAGATTCAAATGATGGGAAAAAGAAAAGCATGTAAACATGTAAGTAAAGAACTTTGAGAAAGATGGAATAGCAGATGGAAAGCATCAGAAGTAGTAGAGACCTTTTTTTTATTTATTTATTTTGACAGGCAGAGTTAGGCAGTGAGAGAGAGACAGAGAGAAAGGTCTTCCTTTTTCCATTGGTTCACCCCCCAAATGGCTGCTTCGGCTGGCGCACTGTGGCTGGTGTGCTGCGTCGATCCAAAGCCAGGAGCCAGGTGCTTCCTTCTGGTCTCTCATGCGGGTGCAAGGCCCAAGGACTTGGGTCATCCTTCACTGCCTTCCCGGGCCACAGCAGAGAGCTGGACTGGAAGAGGAGCAACCGGGACAGAATCCGGCGCCCCAACTGGGACTAGAACCTGGGGTGCTGGCGCCACAGGCAGAGGATTAGCCAAGTGAGCCGCAGCGCCAGCCAGAAAGAGCTTTAAATGTTAGAGGAACAAAGGAAGATGAATGTGGTTGAAGAGTGCTCATTTTGGGGGTATATTTTTTGATGTGGTGTATAGCAGGTAGACAACAACTGGGCCCTATATGTGTGGAAGTATGGATTTTACTCTACCTATAATGGGAAAGTATTGGAAAGTTATTAGTGGGGTTGATTATTCATATTCCTGTGTACACTACGGAGTTAGCAGGGTAAAAGTGTTTTTGCTTGCAATAATCTAGGAAGGAAATGATGATGGCTTAGCCTAATTGAGGTAGCAGTGCAGGTAGGGAGAAATCATTGGATTCTGGTCATATTTTGGGGGTAGAGGACTTGCTGATATATTGGAAGTAGATGTGAGGTAAAAAGAGTCAAGCGTGACTCCTAGATTTTTGGCCTGAATGACTGAACTCCGTACAATCTACTTACGGAGAATATTTGTGTGTTTGAATGTGTGTATATGTGTGTGCAGGCAGGAATAAAAGTCATCCATCTAGCTTTCAAACCGAGGGAAGAATGTATATGTAACCTGGGGTGAGTTTTGACTTATAGATATGTGATTTCCTTTTCCTTCGGTATATAATTATATATAAAAGTGTGTGTGTGTGTGTGTGTGTGTGTGTGTGTGTATAAAGCTAAATGCTTAATATACTTTGAGACGATTTTAGCATTTCTTTTTTAAAGATTTAGATCTATTTATTTGAAAGGTAGACTAACAGAGAAAAAAGGAGAGACACCGAAGGAAAGAGATCACCTGCTGGTTCACTCCCCAAATGGCCACAACAGTGGGGGCTGGGCCAGCCTGAAGCTAGGTGCCACGAACTCCATCTGGATCCTCATGTGGGTGGCAGGGGTGAAAGTACTTGGGCCATCTTCTACTGCTTTCCCAGATGCATTAGTAGGGAGTTGGATTAGAAGAGGAGCAGCCAAGACTTGAACCAGTGCCTCAATATGGGCTGCTGGCATTGTAAGTGGTGGGTTAACCCACTGTGCTATAACACCAGCCCCCATTTTAATAGCATTTATTTTTTAAGATTTATTTTTATTTATTTGAAAGGTGGAGTAACAGGAGAGGGAATGAAAAAAAGAAAGAGGCTCTGGGATAATGTTAAAACATGGCCCCAAAGTTCTTTGAAACACTTCCCAGCCAGAGATATGTCTTATATCCTCTCCTCTTGAATTTGGACCAACCTGTGACTAGTCAATGAAAAGCACATGGCAGAAGTGATACCATGTGATTTCTGAGGATTTCTTAAAGTGCCATCAAATTCTGCCTTGCTAGATGGAACATTCATGCTTGGAGCACTGAACCACTGGCTAAGTTTACCAATTCTGAAGCTAACATGCTGTGAGGAATCCAAGTACATGGAATGGTCTTCTGTAGGCTATTTTGCAGTTCTAGTCTCTGAGTTATTCTAACCTATGCACCAGTTATATGAGTAGTCTCCAGATGACTCCAGCTCCTAGATATTGAGGTGTCCCTACCATCAAATCTTCCCATCTATTGCCCCACACATTGTAGAACAGAGAAAAGATAAGAAACCATGTTTACTTAGGCTCAAAGCAAAGCAAGGCTGTGTATAAGGGAACTAACATCTGAGCTAGACAGCAAAAGTGGAAGTAGCATCCTGTTTCCTTGGACACAATAAAGTTAAAATAGATGTGGAAATCCGTTATCTGGAGTTCTGTACTTGGTTTGTAAGTCAAGGCTGCTTTCTAGGTCAAAGTGACTTAGATTTTTCAGGGAAGGGTGGAGTGTTTCATCGTTTCTGATATAATTTCAAATGGGAACATTTCTGAAGGCTCATGATTTTAGTGAGCACTGTTCTTTAATGGATAAGAAGGCAGTTGTCACTCAAATATATATATATATATATGTGTGTGTGTGTGTGTGTGTGTGTGTGTGTGTATATATATATATTACCTGAAGTATGCCCAGGGAAAAATACTATGCTGCCAGTTTTTATCTGTGTCTGTTATTTCATCTCCAAAAATACAATTCAAGTTCATTTTTATTTGCTTAATAGTTTTTGGAGACAGGGTATTCCAGCCCTTAGTGAATTAAGCAAGTGTGGTAGTAAGAAACAATGGATATTTTAGATTAGAGGCAAGTGATGGGAGATAGATGCATGAACTATCATCCAGGAAGAACAGTTGTAGTGTGAAATGGCCAAAGTGAGGAAAATAGGATGTTGAGAGAAGGAGTGGGTACATGAACAAACCTGTAGCAAGAAAAGCTCTATAGAAGTAATGTTATAACCATTATTTACTAATGTGTCACTCAAACTGATGATGGGAGAGGATATTTATCATTTTTCTCTTATTTCTTTCCATAACTTATAACACCAGGACTGTTTCAATTTGTCTTTATGTTCCACAGATATCAATATTCCTCAATATTTTTGTTTTTTTCCTTCAACTGGTCCTTAATAAGCATAACAACATCATTTAAGTAGGATCAATTTTTTTGTCTCTCACAATATTCCATACAATGTGGTAAGTGCTTTATATACAATTTCCTATTTCACCATTCAACATATTTATGAAGTAGGAATTACTGTGATCCTTATTTCTTAGATGAGAAATCAGAGGTTTGAGAAGATTTGACTCCCTTGAACAAGGTCATATTGTTAATACACAGGAGAGAACCCCAAGGTGGAACATTATATCTACTTATTTGTGATAAGAATGTGTAACTTTTTACCACCTAGCTAATCCCTTATTCCCAAGAAAAATAATGAAGTTTTAAGAAAATATCAAATGGGGTCAGCACTATGGCATAGCAGGTAAAGCTGCTGCCTGCAGTACCAGCACCCCATAAGGGTGCCAGTTCGAGTACTAGTGGCTCCACTTCTGATCCAGCTCTCGGCTATGGCCTGGGAAAGCAGTAGAAGTCCTTGGGCCTCTGCATGGGAGGGAAACCTGGAAGAAGTTCCTGGTTCCTGGCTTTGGATCGGCCCAACTCCAGCCGTTGAGGCCATTTGGGGAGTAAACCAGTGGATAGAAGACTCTCTCTCTCTCTCTCTCTCTCTCTCTCTCTCTTTCTCTCTTTCTCTTTCACCCCCCTACCCTCCCTCCCTCTATCTCTCTGTAACTCTGCCTTTCAAATAAATGAAAAAATATTTTAAGAAAGAAAATATCGCCGGCGCCGTGGCTCAACAGGCTAATCCTCCGCCTTGCGGCGCCGGCACACCGGGTTCTAGTCCCGGTCGGGGCTCCGGATTCTGTCCCGGTTGCCCCTCTTCCAAGCCAGCCCTCTGCTGTGGCCCAGGAGTGCAGTGGAGGATGGCCCAAGTGCTTGGGCCCTGCACCCCATGGGAGACCAGGAGAAGCACCTAGTACCTGGCTCCTGCCATTGGATGAGCGCGGTGCGCCGGCCGCAGCGCGCCGACCGCGGCAGCCATTGGAGGGTGAACCAACGGCAAAGGAAGACCTTTCTCTCTGTCTCTCTCTCTCACTGTCCACTCTGCCTGTCAAAAAATAAAAAAAAAAGGAAAGAAAATATCAAGTTCTAAGAATGAACAAAATGAGAAGAAATTAAGGGAACAGAATTTGACTCTAGTATACTGCTGTATATCAGAGGTGTGTGATATGTATTTAAGGTAGAACAGCTCCTCTCTTAGATCCCCTTAAAAAGATTAAGGAAAAGTTCATAGATGACTTCTAAAATTTGAAAGAGTTAGCATTCAAATCTTGGTCATGACAGTACATTTAGCTGCACTAAGTCTTTGTTAAGCCTCAAATGGAGTATTGTTTATTTGACTTACCTCACACAGTTGTTGTATGTCTTGAACAAAATGACTCATGTAAGGTATTTCAGAAAAGTGAATGGATAGTTATAGACACCCTCTTCAGTAATGGATACATTCATTCTCCCCCCATTCAGAGCAAGCAGCATCCTGAATTTATCTATCAGATAAATATTCCTGATTAATTTTCAGAGAACTCAATGGAAGAACTCATCTTTAGGCCTTTATGCTTTTATTTTCATTTAGACCATTTCTTTCAGGCTCAGATTAACTCCGTTACACTTAGGTCCAGTTTTGGAGGCAAAGTAGGCAATTCTTATCACTGAGCACTGTGCAGTAGATGGAAACACTCACTTTGAAACTTATCTCTGCTTTCTCTTAAGTGAAACAGCAAAAGGGAGCAAATGTCCCTTGTGTAGGTTAATGACCTCCCATGAGCTGCTCTAAACACACACCATATGGAAGAAGGCCAAACAGGCATGTGGCAGCCTGTGGCTACTATCCCAGGGGAGAGCACACTTGTTGCCTTAGGATTTTCAGCTTGAAAAGTGACCCCCTGTTGATGCCTTGTGTGAGGGTGGAGTTTATTTGATTTTCATTTGCACGTGGCAAGTCAGGTACAATCTGAGGAGGTGGTTGTTACATGAAGGCAGCTCTCCTCATCTGACAACAGAAAGCAATCAGAAGGCAATTACAGCTGGAGGAAATCTCCCTTTCCATAAATGGGATGAAATGTTGCTGAATTACACCTTCATCCCAGGGAAGACTGGATATTTATACTTAAGTGCATGCAGCATTTATGTATTAAGTTTGTCACAGGGAGATCTTGCCTACTTTTTTGGCAACCATAAAATCACATTGGCAGAAGCGATGCTTCCGAGTCAAAGTAGATTCCAGTGCCTCCACATGCTGTTGTGGAATAGTTGCTTTAGGAACCATTAGGGGAATTGGGCCAAAAGCCAATCACCAAGGCCAGCACAGCATCATCCTATGAAGTCAGTGAAATGTATTTTAAAATATTTTTAGACTTCCTATGTGTTCCTCCCATCTGGTACCTCTCCATACCCTTTCTTATCAAGTTCCCAGGCCTGGAACTACATATTATCCTCAGACTCTATAGATAAATGCCTTCTGTATACTTACACTTTGTGGGAATGACAGAATGGTTGCAGAAGGTCATATACTTCAAAACAGTGAGGAAGAGACTGGAGTTTTTCTAGATACAAATCCCACCAAATAACATCATTTGAATAGGACCAACTTTTTTTTTTGTCTCTTGCAATGTGCTACACACTGTGTTAAGTACTTTATGTACAATGTCCTATTTGATAAATCAGCATATTTATGAGGTAGGCATTACTTCAATCCTCCTTTCTTAGATAAGGAAACAGAAGTTTGAAAAGATCTGATACCTTGAACAAGTTCATATAGTTAATACACAAGACAGATGGTATTGGACCCCTAGGTAAAACACTACATTGCAATACATCTTCTGAAGCCACACACCTCAGAAGATACTATCTATGCCTCTTAATGATAAGACCAGCCGTAGTAGAAGAGTAGCTTCAACCTGCAGATATATCTAAAGAAAAGACTTGTCTTACCTGAGGACTTTCTAAGATAACAGACTTCTCAACCAGGTACCTACACAGCATGAGAACTGAATTCTGCTGGACAAATTGTAAAGATGTTGATGTCACACAGGCTAATAATATCTATGCCAAGATGGGAGGAGCACAGGTTTATCTAGAATATTTTACTTAGTCAACAAATATTTACTGAGTGTCTATTATATATCTGTCATTTTTTTAGGCATTGGGGACACAGAAGAGAGAAAAATAGACAAATTCCTTCCTTGTGCATTATATATTCTAATGAGCAGAGATAGAGTAAAATAATTAAATTATACCAGATATTAGCAGATGATAAACATCAGGCAAAATAAACCAGGGTAGGGAGAACTAGAACTTGATTGCAGGTGTGTACTTATACATAGTTAAGGAAGGCCTCCCGGAAAAAGTGATATTTAGCAAAATGAAAGCCACTGCTTAACATGGCAAAAAACCACATGATAAATAATAAATGTTAACTATTCTTATTGTTTTCTTGTGGTTATACACGATACTGATTTACATTTCAAAAAGCACTTTATCTTTTTTCAAAGCTCTTTTTAAAAAATCTGTTACCCCATTAGGGTTATCACAAAATCCCCATAACGTCAGAAGGAAAAGCAGTAGTCCTCTGAGCCAGCGGGAAATTGAAGGCTGCATTTAAGTGACACATATAAGTTACATGTTGACTTGATGATGGAACCAGAGAAAACATCTAGGATTCAGATTCCAAAATTCAGTCTACTTAATACTTTGCTGTGCTTTTATGGTCTTACCTTTTCCAATGCCAAGCTTGTATCTCATGTCTGGTTGTTTAGATAAATGCACTTCTGGGCACGTGTGAAAGCTCCAAAGAGGAGAAAACTTTAGCAACAAATTTCTTCTAAAACACCAAAATTAGAAACCTAATTTTGGGGCCAGCGCTGTGGTGCGGTAGGTTAATCCTCTGCCTGCGGCGCCAGCATCTCCTATGGGCACAGGTTCTAGTCCCAGCTGCTCCAGTTCCAATCCAGCTCTCTGCTGTGGCCTAGAAAAGCAGTAGAAGATGGCCCAAGTCCTTGGGCCCCTGCACCCATATGGGAGACCGGGAAGAAGCACCTGGCTCCTGGGTTCGGATTGGCGCAGCTCTGGCCACTGCAGCCATTTGGGGAGTCAACCAACGGATGGAAGATCTTTCTGTGTTTCTCCCTCTCTCTGTCTGTAACTCTACCTCTCAAATAAATAAATAAAATCTTAAAAAAAAAAAAGAAATCTAATTTTAAGTGCTCTAAGTAAATACAGAGGTAATGTAGGCCAGCATCATGGTTTTACAAGTTAGGGGACTATAGCCCAGAGAGGGTAAGTGATTTTCCCAAACACAGAAACAGAAACAAAGTTGAGGCCAGAACTCAAGTCTTCTGAGTCTCCATAAAGGTACTCACTCAACTGTCAGAAAGAATTCCATGAATATGTCTCCTAGGTACATCATTCAGGGACATTATTTCCACTGATGACCAAAAGATGCTGTTTTACGATACCAAACTGTAAAAGTGAAAATTAGTTCAAAGCATGATGCTGATGACAAGGGAAGACCTTCTTAGCACCAATGTAGTATTCAGATTTAGAATTTAAATATCATGTAAATATTTGAGTCTTACTCAACCCCTGCTACCCAACTCCCTGGTTGATCTACATGATTAGAAGTATTACAATAGGGGGCTAGCACTGTGGTGTAGTGGGTAAAGCCGCCGCCTGCAGTGCCAGTATCCCATATGGGCACTGGTTCAAGTCCCGGCTGCTCCGCTTCCAATCCAGTTCTCTGCTATGGCCTAGGAAAGCTGTAGAAGATGGCTCAAGTCCTTAGGCCCTGTACCCACATGGAAGACCCAGAAGAAGCTGCTGGCTCCTGGCTTCAGATCAGCACAGCTCTGGCCGTTGTGGCCAATAGGGGAGTAAACTAGTGGATGGGAGACATCTCTCTCTCTCTCTCTCTCTCTCTCTCTTTCTCTCTGCCTAATTCTCTCTCTGTGTAACTCTGACTTTCAAATAAATAAATAAATCTTTAAAAATAAAATTAAAGTATTACATTAAGCAACCCTTATGAGAGCTTTTAACAAGTCTTTGTTAAGTGATTATTGTGTATCTACCGCAGCACTGAGCATCTTGGACGTATAACAGCAATATAAAGAGTCATTCATCAGTTTGCTTTTGTGTAGCTCTATGATTTTAGTCAAATCCTTATCTTGCTCTTCGATGATTTTTTTCATAAATTACAATGAGGGGAAATGAGAGATAATCTCTACGGTTCCTTCCAGTTGTAATACTTCATAAGCCTATAACTCTCAAATTATACATAACCAAATTGAATTCTTGATTTTTCTCCCACTTCCAAATCTATCCTATCCACTTTTGTCACTAGCTTAGCTTAGCTTCTGTCTTCCAGTTCACTCCTCAAATACCCACAAAAACTGGGGCTGGGCCAGGCCTAAGCCAGGAGCCAAAAACTCCATCCGGGTCTCCTAGGTGAGTGTCAGGAATCCAAGTATTTGGGACATCATCTAGTGCCTCTCAAGTAAATTAGAAGGAAGTTGGATGGGAAGCAAAAAAGTTAGGAGGTGAACTGTTACTCTGATATGGGATGTGGGCTTCCCAGGCAGCAGCTTAGCCTACTGAACCACAATGCACAATCCTAGTGTAAACATTGAATTGGAGGGTTAATTGTAACCTTCTCATGCTTCTTCATAGTAATCCTTACCTGTTCTGTTTTATTCCAGCATAATAATATTATTAAAGTAGTATGATATAGTTCGTTTTAGGTTGTAACTTGATTTGTTAAGAAACTGTGCATTGGGGGAGGTGGCGTCGCTGTGGTGTAGTGGGTGCAGCCACCACCGGCAGTGCCAGTATATCTTGTGGGTGCCAGTTCGAGTCCCCGCTGCTCCACTTCTGATCCAGCTCTCTGATATGGCCTGGGAAAGCAGTAGAAGATTGCCCAAGTCCTTAGACCCCTGCACCTGTGTGGGAGACCCGGAGGAAGTTCCTGGCTCCTGGCTTCAGATCGGCACAGCTCTGGCCTTTGCGGCCAACTGGGGAGTGAACCAGCTGATGGAAAACCTCTCTCTCTCTCTCTCTCTCTCTCTCTCTCTCTCTCTCTCTCTGCTTCTGCCTCTCTGTAACTCTGCATTTCAAATAAATAAATAAATCTTAAAAAAAGAAACTGTGCATGGGAGAGCAATAAGTACTTTATTTCTTACATAGCTGATCTTTCTTACATTTTCTTCAGATATTACTATTTTGCTCACTTTAATAAGTGGTAATTGTGTTTTCTATCTCTGTTTTTGCTCAGGTTATTTCTGCACCATCATGTGCTATACCTTACCTCCACCTATTCTACACCTACCCATTCCTCAAGTCCTAACTCAAATCTTATTTGCTTATGAAATTATCTACCACGAATATTTCAGCTCAGAGGAATTGCTTTCTTCCTATTCTAGACTCTCATAGCACTTAATTGTTTTATTTAATAGTTCTGAGAGCATTTTCCAGTTTTCTCCCCTCATATCATAAGTATTTGAGAGCAGAGTTCATGTTTTATATGTCATATATCTTGCATGCTCTAAACATACTGCCTGTGGAGGTAGAGGTGTTTGCTATACCATAAATGTATTAATAGTTTCTAGAACAGCAATCCCAGGAGTGTCATGACTAAAGACATCTTAGCCAAGATTCTGGAGCTTAAATCTTCTTGGAAGCTGTTTCATCTCAGCACTAAAACACCACTGTTTACCCGAATGTGATTCACAAACCATCAGAAATTCCTTTTGTTGTTTTGGTTTATCCTGTACAAATCCCTGAGCTAAAACCTAGCTAAAGAAATTTGCTAAGGAAAACTCAAGTGTATATAGACTGAATTTTGGTGCCAAAGGGGAGAAAGGAGGAGAGATTCAATGTTTGCCAAATGGAAGAGAACAGATTTTAATTTGGCATGAAGTATTGATGATGACATTCGACTATCAGCATGTGGTAAGAAACACGCCAAGTGATAAACTAGCCAACCGTGGAGGACCTTTTGTTGGTATAAGCTTGCAGTGATGTTTGGTAGAAGAGGGCAGGCTGAATCAATGCCATCCTTTAATATATACTGGGCCTGGTATTGCACTGAGATGGGAGAAGGGCTGGTAATAAATGTCTCTTTGTACCTCTCTAAACCTCAAGATTTGAAGTCCTATTGAATCAAGTTGAGATGAAAATTAAAGGCAAGCAGGAAGAGTCACAAAGGGGTGACTGCAGAGGTGGTGTATAACTCCATGCACCAAAGGTCCTTGCACATTCTGACTCTGAAAGTAGAGGGAGGACGGTACTATGTTACAACTCAATGTGTAAATGCCCCACATTTTTAAGTAGTTTTTAAAACACTAACTGGGAATAGCTCCCCTGTTTCTTGTCACTTTGCCTGAGTCATCTTGCTGGCATCCCCAAAAGGTCAGCAGAGTCTGCTTTGACATCCTAATTCATGGGGCTCTAGTATCAGCTCCACAGGAAATCAGGACTCAGGAGGGCCCAGAACTCCGTAAACTCTGAAGCACACAATGGCACTCTCAAACATGTTGTCTATATGCTCTGTCTGGTTTACTGTGGGGCAAAAGATAGAGTACAAACTGCAGACGTTCTGCTTTCTGCAGTCTATCTCACATTCTTCTAGCATCTTTCCCATCTTTCATATATAATAATCCTGCATTTTGGTAAATGTCAAAGATGCTGTCAGGAATATTTTAGGACTGGTCCCTATAGTTTCAATAACCCAAGAGAATATAAATTCAGTGTAGCAAATTGTGCTGGAATTTCTAAGCTTGTGTGCTGTTTGCAGCCAGCAATACTTTGTTCAGTGATATCTTGATATATGAATTGAATAGGAAAGCAAATTAAGAACACTTTGAGCTCTCACAGTTCTTGATTCCCCATATGGTGGCCCTTCTCTCTCCCCTGAAGACACTGAACATCTTGAAGATCAATTTGCACACCCATGTCAACAAGTCATCCCTATGCAGTTATGGCATTTCCTCACGCAGCACTGTTGATTGGCATGTGTCTGTTGAAGAAGAGGTATCTTATTTCAAACAAAATACATGGCAGGTGCACATGTTGGAACAAGCCACTTATCTGCTTTAGAATTAACAACCTTCAATAATTTGATTTGGTTCAACTTATCAATTGGTAAAAACAAGCCAAAAGAATGTTGAGTTGAGATGATTAAATGTGATAGGTCTATTTTTTAAGCAGGGAAATAATACTATCAATCTGACCAAAGAATTAACATGCAGCCTCTAAATAGGCTCCAGGGAAATTTCAAAAGAGAAGCAAACAAAAAGGAAAATAACCTCATCAAACATGTCTCATGAAGAAAAGCTGTCTTCGTATAAACATGACCAATTGAAATGGGCTAACTCAATTCACCATGTGAAACAAAGCTCCATTTCTCCTGGCACCTGGGAATTCCAAGATGAAAATTATACTCCCTAATGAAGATCTTGCTATGTGTTTGAGCTCTTGACAGGATGGCCAGCTGTCTCTGCCTATTTGGACAAGTTTGGCATTGGGTTACTGCTCAGTTTGGTTGAATGAGAGACCTCTTTTTGCTTTCAAGTAAACCCTTAGATTTTATTATCTGTTTAAAGTGTTGCCCACCATTTACGGAATAAACATTTCCACTCATTTTAATTTCATATCATAGAAGAATAATAAAGACAGTGCAGTTATTGGTCACAGCTGTGTTAATGTGCTACATGTAACCTTAAGAATTATGCTGTCAAATCCACAGAACCAAGGTTTCTGGTTTTCCCTTACAATCTGGTCACAAGATAAAAAAGAGACTTTATTTAAAATATTCATGCAAATTAAAAATCCATTTTAAAGCAGAGCTTCTAAGTAATAAAGATTAACTCAAAGTAACAAATTTGTACTCCAGAACTCCCAATGTGTAACAAAATAACTTTGACATCAAATTATGAAATTTGAGGGCCGGCGCCGTGGCTCAGCAGGCTAATCCTCCGCCTTGCAGCGCCAGCACACCGGGTTCTAGTCCCGGTCGGGGCGCCAGATTCTGTCCCGGTTGCCCCTCTTCCAGGCCAGCTCTCTGCTGTGGCCGGGAAGGCAGTGGAGGATGGCCCAAGTGCTTGGGCCCTGCACCCCATGGGAGACCAGGAGAAGCACCTGGCTCCTGCCCTCAGATCAGCGCCGGCCGCGGCAGCCATTGGAGGGTGAACCAACGGCAAAAGGAGGACCTTTCTCTCTGTCTCTCTCTCTCACTGTCCACTCTGCCTGTCAAAAAAGAAAAGAAAAGAAAAGAAAAGAAAAGAAAATTTGAGAAGACTTTTTTTTCCTGATCCTGCATTCTTACATTGTAACATAGTACAGGGGTTCCTTGCTATACTTGGGCTCCTTGCTTTTCAAGGTGAGATGGACAATAATTTCTTTCATCAAGAAATTATTTAAAATGTTGTGAAGTTTAGCCCTCACTAATATTGTCCACTCCAGCACCTGGGCAAATTTAGCAGATAACAAAATCTTACATTTATATCTGTAATACACTTATTTTTCTTATTAACAACGGGAAGCCTAACATGAATTGAGAAGGCAATCTTGAACTAAAGTTGAGAGTGATAACTTATTTTTTTTACAATTAAACTAATAAATTGTCTCAAAAGTTATCCAAGTAAGGCTTGCTGTATCCATTTGGAATACACTGAAAAGGAATATAAAAGGCAAAACTAAGTCTGTTAAAGTTAACAAAGTCTGTTTATTCATAAACTTGTGTCAAGGGAATCTATTGGCCTTCACTTTGATTTTAACAGTAGTTCAAACGTGTTAGAAAGGAGATGTTAAACAGTAAAAAGATGCAATACTGAGACAGAGTCTGATTGGAAAGCATTCCATGAAGGTGGGATGTTTTTAAGTGGGAAAGACTTTCCAGTTGGTCTTCAGATACAGTCTTTGGTTGGTTGCCAGGACACAAGCAATATGGGGACATTTCAAAAGAGAAAATTGTTCAGTGTTAGGGGTGGAGGGCTCTATGGCTGGTCTTTTCCTGAAAAAAGCAAAGGTCAGTGGAGTAATTTTCTATAGAGACAGTTGTGTGAAACACTGACTGACGAAGCAGGCAGTTTCTCAGAGTATTAACCCATCACAAAATCATGTCTCTACTATATTTGGAAGTGGTTGATGTACTATACCCAAAAAGTCCCAAATATTTTTATACTTCCTATTGAAAAAAGAGTTAGCTCTGTATTCGAAAGGCAGAATGAGAGAGAGAGAGAGAGAGAGAGAGAGAGAGAGAGATCTTCCATCTGCTGGTTCACTCCTCAAATGCTTGCAATAACCAGGGCTAGGCCAGGCTACTCCAAGAACTCCATTTGGGTCTTCCACCTGGATGGCAGATACCTAAGTATCTGAGCCATCATTGGCTGCCTCCCAGGTGCATATTAGCATGAATGTGAGTCAGATATGTAGAGTAGCTGGCACTTGAATCAGGCACTCCAATATGGGATGTGGCTGTCCCAAGCAATGGCTTAACCTGCTGCACCACAAAGCCTGACACAGTTTTCACACTTTCTGACAAACATGCAATCACAAATCCCACAGTGCTTGGCTGAATTAACATACACACATATACTGATACACGTTCATGTGTATGCAAACACACATATGTAAACCCTTGATACTGACCTCTGTGTTTGAAAAGTTGTCTAGCAATAAACAACTGTTTAAGTTGATTACACTGATCAAAAGACATCTGCTGGAGCTGGCGCTGTGGCGTAGTGGGTAAAGCCGATGCCTGCAGTGCCAGCATCCCATGTGGGCACTGGTTCAAGTCCCAGCTGCTCCTCTTCTGATCCAGATCTCTGCTATGGCCTGGGAAAGCAGTAGAAGATGGCCCAAGTGCTTGGGCCCCTGCACCCACATGGGAGACCCGGAAAAAGCTCCTGACTCCTGGCTTCAGATTGGCGCAGCTCCAGCCATTGTGGCCAATTGGGGAGTGAACCAGTGGATGGAATACCTCTCTCTCTCTCTCTCTCTGCCCCCTCTTCTCTCTGTGTGTAACTATGACTTTCAAATAAATAAATAAATAAATATTTTTAAAAATCTCTCTCTCTCTCTCTCTCTCTCTCTCTCTGCTTCTCTGTAACTCTGCCTTTCAAATAAATAAATAAATCTTTTAAAAAGTCATCTGTTGGTGAATCCCAGACAACAAATCATAACGTTATGTGATCACTAGAGAAAATCATATAAAAAGTTGCCAGCACTGTGGTGTGGTGACTTAGGCTGCCACCTGCAATGCCAGCATCCTATATGAACACCAGTTCAAGTCCAGGCTGCTCCAATTCCCATTCAGCTCCCTGCTAATGCTCCTAGAAAGGATATGGAGGATGATCCAAGTGCTTGTGCCTCTGCCATCCATATGGGAGACCTGATGAAACGCGAGATTCAGCTCTGCACAGCCCAGGCCATTGAAGCCATTTGGGGAGTGAAGCAGAGGATGGAAGAGCTATCTGTCTCTCCGTCTCTCTACCTTTCAAATAGATAAATAAATCTTTAAAAGAAAAAAGAAAAACCTAATGCCAAATATATCACTGGCATATTGTCCAACTTTAGTATGTTTTCCATAACACACTATGCTGGTGCATTTTGTTTTGAGAAGATAGTAGTGGAAATAAAAGCAATATTTGGGCTGGGTCCTGTGTTATACCACATGTGATCAAATTATAATTATTAGTGGTTATAGTAAGTACATTTTGTTTTGCTGCAGCCATCTCTATATTATTGTTATTATTACCTTCAGCTCAGTTTCAGCAATGAATGTGATGTGCTCTTCTTAATTGTATAATTAACCTTATTCCTAGTTAACACCCACCACTATTACCAATTTCCGATTATTGATATTTCATTTTGAATGACAAATCCTTGTTTTTTCATGTGTTGTGTTGAAACATATTGGACAGGGGTTGGTGATTGTATACCATCATACAGGGATTTTTAAGTGTTTTTTATTGGGGACCCTGGAGACAAAAACATAAAGGAAGAAATGAAATAGGGTGAAGCATACTCAACCCCAAATTCTACCTCAACCTCAGGATCTAATGACAATGACTTTCTCAAGCAGTATAAAATGGTGGTTAAGGATTTGGGTTCTACAGCCACAGTTGCCTGCATACAAATTAAGAATCTGCTACCTTATTCGCCATATAACATTGATTACATGGTTTAATTATCTGTGTCTGAGTGTTATCTCTTCTAAAGTAGAGTTAATGTTAGCAACCAGTTACTAGAATTGTTGTGAGGATTATGGTGAACTAATATCTGTTAAGTGCTTGAAAACATGACTGCTATGTAGTAAAGTAGTTTAAGTTTAGCTTTTAAGTAATTACATCAACTACTGACTGAATCAAAGATGCATTTCCAGACAGGCCCAGGTTTCTATTTTTACCGGAGATTGATTTCTCTATGCTCTATCCTCCTGATTTTCCTGCATCAAAAGTTTTTCTTATATGAAAGATGCTCATTAACTGACATTTGCCATACTCATTCATTCATTCAACATTTACTGAGTGCTCCTGTACTCCAGTCACTGCAGAATGCTGGCAGTCCAGACATATACAAAACTTGGATCCCTTATTCCAAATATGAGTGTTTAAGTGCTACCCCTTCCCCATACAGGACTTTCCTCTGACTGTGACAGGCCAGAATTTCAGAAAAAGTAAAAGGTTGGAAGGAAAAGAAGAGAAAAAAATCATACTTGTGGAGAATCTAAAATTTCTAAGAGAATCTTCAGATGTATGGTGGTAGAGGAAATTAAGGAGCTAGTTTACCCACATACTCTGTTATAGCCTGTCAGTGACTAGGTCACAGCTATTTTCATGGAGAGGAAGCTGAAGTCTTCTTCCATTTCCCACTCCCTCCTCCCCCAGTGTTGCTGAAGGACATATTTTAGAAGTCAGGAGTGGAGAAAGGGATATAGAGTACTTTGGGAAAAGAAACAATAAAGTATCCATTTAAGTGATAAACCTTAAAATTTCTTTCAAATTAATATTGGGACAGATGGAATCCCACTTTTACTCACCAAGCTCTAATATCTCTGCAATAGATCTTAGATGCTTTGGAGCTTTGATGATCACACTAAGGGCTAGAGGAGGGTTTTACTGAAAAACTTCTAACAGGGAAAACTAATTTAAACCAACACACACACACACACACACACACACACACACACACGGCAGCCTAAGAGTAAAAAGAGGATTGTATTTTATGTATGAGAGCCCTTGGATTATTTTTATCTGTCCAAATAAGATTGTCTGGGACTTAAGAGTTGGTTTATTGCTCAAAGCTTCATTCAGACCTCCATCATAACTTCTAGAAGTTTATCCTTTTAGTTTAAGGATCGTACTGTGTTGCATGCAGAACCCAGCTGCTGAATACAGACAGCCCTAGAGTCTACTCCCCACTCAGCCACACAAAAGGTATGATTTCAAGTTATTGAACCATTCTAAGATTACTTCTCTTTATCAGGAAAATTGGGCCAAGAACAATTGTCTGAAGACTGCAACCCTCAGAAGAGCTTAGCATAATACTTGTCCTACAGCAGATGTTCAGGTTGAAGCATATCTCTGCCTTCCTTCCTTTCCTTCTACTAAATCCGTCCCTGAGCCTGGAATGTGAATGAATGCCTATAAAAATCATTTGGAAATGTGGGAAAAGGCTCCATTCAGGGCAACTGAAACCACAGAGGATCTTTTTGAATTTTGCAAAGGGGCCACTCTGGATCCAGATGTTAATTCTTTTATTCTTCAACTCTTAAGTCCCTGCACAATTGGATTTTGCTAGTTTAGTGTTTTATTTCTAGGCAACACTTTACTTTTGTTACTAAATCATCACTTGTTCCCAATTTCATTTATTGAGACAAAGTTTTGTTTTATTCCTGGAAATGAGGCATCTGCATGTCTTCCTGTGATTTGAAATGAATTTTTTCCCTGTATGCTGATGCCTATCAGAAGCAAAATATATCCTAGTGTAGCTTAGTTCCAGAATTTATTTTATACAGGTATGAGGATCAGATTTCTGGAAAATCAGAAGCCCTCAACGCACTGCCCCCATAAATAAACAAGTAAATAAGTAAAAACAGGCAACTTCAAAGATGCTCTGGAGAAAACAGCTGTCAGGCTTGAGTGGACTAACTTCCTCTGGGCAGATGAAGTCCAGGTCCCTACTGAGAGTCCAACAGATTCCTTCTCTAAGGTGCACAGAGCAGCTACCTAAAGCACTGCTTTAAGAAATATATTTAATGTTAGTAAACACTAAGCACTTGTTGTGAGCCACAAATTGTCCTAAGCTTTTTATATACTTCATTTCATATAATCCTTCCAACAGTTCTGTGAGACTGGTATTACTAACCTCATTTCAAATATGAGGAAACTAAGACTCAGGTTAGATAAGTTGACCTGGGTCATGCAATTAGGTAATGGAAGGAACTGGTAATTTGAAATCAGGTCGGTCCTGCTCTTAAACTCTGAAACATCTCATTGTACTTCATAAATATGTTCAAATTATTGTGTGACAACCAAAAAGATAAAGATCTCATGCAGGAAACAGCATTGTCCCCTTTTGCCACCAATAACAAATACATTCCTCTTTTAGCGAAGCCTGATTCCCTCTCCCCTTGAATTTGCAAATATACCTGGAAGTCATATAATATAAGATTTATCAGTCACTGACCTCTCTACTTGTGTGTTTCAAATACTTTCTTCATTACTTCCTTCCTCCACTAAACATTTATTGAATATTTAGTTGGTCTCAAGGATTATAGATATTAAATTATAAACATAATATATAGTCCTGGCTCTCTAAGAACTCACAGCTTAGTAATGTTTTGCCAATGAACAAGTTTGATTTGCTGGGGGTATGTAGTATATTGATAAAAAAAAATTTTCTGCTTTGTTGTCTATACCTCAGCTCCTAGATTAGTGCTTGCCACAGAGTAGGTGGTTTAAATAAATGAACAAATGGGGTCTGGCATTGTGGCATAGCAGATAGAACCACCTCCTGTGACCCCAGCATCCCATATGGGTGCTGTTTCGTGTCTCACCTGCTCCACTTCTCATCCAGCTCCCAGCTAAGGGCCTGTGAAAAGCAGCAGAGGATGGTCCAGTGTTTGAGCCCCTGCACTCCCATGGGGGACCAGGATGAAACTCCTGGATCCTGGCTTGGGCCTGGTTCAGCCCTGGCCATTGCCACTATTGGGGGAGTAAACCAGCAGATGAAAGATTCTCTCTCTTTCTCCCACTTTCCCTCTCCCTCTCCCTCTCTCTCTCCTTCTCCCTCTCTGTAACTCTTTCAAATAAATAAGTAAATCTTAAAAAATAAATGAATAAATGAATTGGGGTGTGTATATCAAAGTTCACCATCACCATAGTTCTGTGAAGGAGATGTCCTCATGTGAGATGTCAAGATAAAGATGCCAACGGGTAGTGACCCTGAAGAAGTGTGAAGAAAGAAGCTTCCTCCCCAGGTCATCAGACTAACAGCAACTTTTCCCTTTGGAATGGCCTGTACCTTGTACAGTCACAAAACAGAAAGTGAAAGAAGAAATGAAACAAATACAACCTACATGTCAAACATTTCTGGGACTTACCTGGGAGTGTAGTTCATTACATTTAGCTAAGCAGTGTGGTCAGTGTTGGAGTAACTGTCTAACTTCCTATGTAGGCAAAGTGGTTGGCCATATGGTATAGTAGGAGATGCTACCACAATGCCAATCAACATTTTTGTATGCCTGAGATAAGGCCACTGCCTTATACCTAGTACTAGCTGCGTTGGTGCTTGCAATTCCCACACTTTTAATCTAGGATAGTATTTAAAAATTAAAAAGAACTGTGATCGGCCAGATATATTTTTTAAAAGATTTTATTTATTTATTTGAGAGGCAGAATTACAGACAAAGAGAAGGAGGAGACAGAAAGAAAGGTCTTCTACTCATCAGTTCATTCCCCAAGTGGCCACAATGACCAGAGCTGGGCAGCTCTGAAGCCAGGAGTCAGGAACTTCTTCTGGGTCCCCCACGTGGGTGCAGGGACCCAAGCGCTTGGGCCATCTTCTGCTGCTTTCCCAGGCACGTTAGCAGGGAGCTGGATTGGAGGTGGAGCAGGACTCAAACCAGTGCCCATATGGGATGCTGGCACCACAGGTGAAGGAGGCTTAGTCCACTATGCCACAGCTCTGGCCCCAAGCCAGATACTGATAAGAGCTATCAACAACTGAAAACTAAACTACTAGGAGGTATGAGGCATTGGCCAAGTTCCTTTTGATGACATGCGGAAGATGGTTAGCACTGGATATACTAAGACCAAGTTTAGATATGACATCTCAGTGAGCTGGGTGAGACTGTGGCCTAACTAGCCTCAAACATCCCATGCAATTTGAATTTGCCAACACCCTTCGCTCATAAATCTCCCATTCTATTTTACAATTCTGTTGGTAACCCCATCTTCTGTCTACAAAGTCCTGGAGTGCATACAACTCATTTTCCCTTGTAGTCTTGGATACTTCCAATAAGCTTGTGATTATCATACATCCAATAATTTTGCCACTAAAATCTGATAGTGCCATTACCTCTGTGGGAGTGGTATATAAACGCATCAGAATATTTACTGGGTACTGAAAAGTGATTGTGAAAGAAGCTATACACAAATATAAGAGTACTTAAAAAGTTCAAGGGGGTAGGCATTTTGCAAAGCAGTTAATACACTGCTTGGGACACCTGCATCCCATATCCGTGTCTGGTTTGAGTCCTGGCTCCATTACTGATCCAGCTTCCTGAAGATGTGCATTGCGGAAGGCAGAGGTGATGGCTCAAGTAGTTGAGTCCTTGCTACCCATGTAGGAGACCTGGTTTGAGTTCCATTCTCCTGGGTTCAGGCAGGAACAGCCCTGGCCATTTGGGCATTTGTGGAGTTAACCAATGGATGGCAGATCTCTCCCTGTCAATCTCTCTTTCTCTCTGTCTCTCTGCTCTCAAATAAATACAACACTCTGAAGTTCAGGAAAAATGAAATTAAAAGTTCATTTTAGTGAAAAAATTTTTGAAATCCATGCATAGTTTTTTCATTAATAAACATTTCCCAAGAGGTTTTTGAAAACCCCTCATATGTGTGTGTATATTGTTGTAGAGAACTAGATGACTGAAAACATCAATGAAATCTAAGAAATACATAAATACAAGTTTGCCAACAGAGTCACAAAGAACATTTTTCTTTCCCAAAATAAGGAAAGATCGTTTTATTCATGGAAATATAAGCAAAACATTATACATTTAGGCTTCTACTTAATGAAACTATCTACATTCTGGATAAGTCAAAGGACAAACCTCATTTCTGAGCAATGTAATTGGTCAAAATCTAGCTCCTGAAGGAGAGTTAAGTCACGTGGAGTCTTACTATCCCCCCAAACCAAATGATCTACCTATAGGCATTTGTACTGTCTTCATAATTTTTAATTATTGGAAATCATTGCCTTAAGAATAAAGATGCTGAATAATAATAATACCTTATATTTTACATTATTGTGCTGTTTATTAAATACATGTATATATATGATTTCATATCATCATGCCATCAGCTCTGTAAATTAGTTACTGTCCTGTTTCATAGTTGAGGGAACTGCACTGGTAGTGAAAAGACTGGCTTGTTGCTTTTGCAAGCAGAGCCACATTAAACTCAGCATTTTTGGATATCATTCCAAAGCTTTAGCCATGACTCATTACTCTTGTTTTGGCAACCCCTTACTTCTGTCCATTGATAAGAATTTTACTTCCAGTTCTTTGGTAAAAATTCCTGAAAACATTATGCCATGTAAGATTTTCTTAAATAGCAAATCTAAGAAAACTGCCTTCTGGAAAATATCACAAAGTGGCTATACATATTTTCCTATTTAAACGGATATTGGAATGCTTTGGAGGATAGGGCCAAGGGAGAAATAGTGAGCAGCTTATTGTTTATTATGGTTGCTAAGGCAACAGGAACTTTTTCCCTATTTATACTTTTGAAATGCAAATGTTTTGAATGAATATCAAAATAAAACAGGTGCTGAGTTGTTGCCAAAGCCCAGTGTATCTGAACATAGCATTTGATTTGAGGGGTCTTTATTTCTGAAAGAGAAAATACTTTTTATAGAATCATTAAATCATTTCAGCAGCCAAACACTAAGAGAAATGCCATACTTTCACAGGTAATCCACAGGGCAAGACATTGTGTTATAGACCTATGGGGATAACTTTCCTGGAAAATCTCCAGTGGCATTTAGCAGAAAGCTATTCCAGGAAGCCTTGGACCAGTCTACCCACTACTCTCTACCTCAGTTTCCCCATCTACACAATGAAGAAAGGTTTTGCTAAGTAACATTTAAAGGCCCCTTCTAGCTCTGATACTTTATAGTTCTTTGAAATTTAAGCAATTGGCTTACCAAAGAGTTCTTTCTTGAGGTATAAAAAGTGTCCACATTTACACTCTCCATAATTCAATCTGAAAATTCAGAAGAGGCAAAAGAGCAGAGCCCTCTTTGGCCTAGGCAGAGGTGTTGTTAACCTTGTGTCAATTCCAGCCCTGAAATTTAATGGAGAGCACCTGGACCTTAGATCAAGCCAGGCAGTTCTACCCCTGACTCTACTGACTCTAGACAAGACACCCTAGGCTTTCTTCTTTGATGTTGAGAGCAAACAATTGGGCTGCGTTATATAGGGCTATTATAAACGGGAATGAATGAATGACTGGAAAAGGCTGAAGCTTCTCAATTGTGAAGGTGTTTTTAAAATAATAGTTTCTTATTACGGCTAGACTTGGCAATAATTTAAATGTATTTCATAGTTAAAAGCTCCTCATTGTTCTTCTGGGAAAATAAGTCTTTCATTGGCTGGGCGAGGTTTTTGATATTTTTATCAGATGTCAGCTTCCACACAGAAGCAGTGCAGATCAGTATCAAGGATCTAAGTAAGAGTAAAAGCAAGTCAATAGTTTTTCCACCTTACTTCACTGACTGCCTGATGTCTTGAAAAGTCACACTTCTTTAAAAAATAGTATTGATAAAGACAAAGGTTTGTTCTCCCCTAAGCCCTCAATTTCCATAACTATGCTTAACAAAACGTTACCCTCCTTGTGGGTATTAAAGACCTGCCCTTCCAAAAGATTTAGCATTTGCTTTAGCTATATGGCAATTGCTGCCACATTAAAGAGCTTTTACAAAGTTTTGTGTCTTTAAAAGTAGTTCAGCCCAGACTTTTCATTTTTAGCTAAATGTTTTCTCAATTTCTCTTTTGGAATCCATATCTAACTTGAGTTGTTTGCACAATATTTGTTGTCGATATCATTTATTGCCAGTAATATGGCAGCCATTTGTTGCTTGAAATATGAATTAAAGTAAATGAATTTTTAAAAACACTTTGTACCTTGAATTATGCTCAAAATAGCTGAAAGCAATCTTGCAAGTTCATTAGTTCTTTTCCCTTTAAGTCTCTTAACAAAAAAAAAAGAAAGAAAAAGAAAAGAAAGAAAGAAAAGAAAAAAACCTTGACTCAAAGCAGATGGAGCTGTCAAGGATCACTCACACAGGTGAGCTGAATTGAGCTGATTAGTTGTTAAGTGCTTACAGCTGTTAGGTTTGACTTTGAGGAAATTGTAGAAGATCCCCCCCCCCCTTTACTGGAGAAGATTTGGAGCAAGCATCATAAAGGAAAATAGAATTGTTACAAGAATTATGTTTCTTGGATTCGCAAAGTAAAATAAAGGAAAATGAAAAGCAAAAACACAAACTTCCAAAGACTTCTTAAATTAACAAATACAGAAGGAGAATTTGAACAGCTTCTTGTCTTGAGAGCAAGTTTATAGTGGGAAGTAATTCGAACATCTTAAAACAAACTTAATGGAATGTAGAATCCCTTTGTGAAATAGCTAACATATTCCCCCTCAAATTTTGGTGACAGCCTGAAATTTAAAGGCTCTCATTGAAAGTTGAAATCTTGCATATTCTGTACAGATACATTGAGGCCTCCTAAAAATTTTAAACACAGAAGGCTGTGTGACTGATCACCAAAAAAAATCCTCATTTAATGTTAGGTCTATAATGCATGTGGACGGTAAACTTGAAAAGTTTTTTTTTTTTTTTAAGATTTATTTATTTATTTGAAAGGCAGAGTTACAAAGAAAGAGGGAGAGACAGAGAGATCTTCTGTCCCCTGATTCACTACTCAAATTGCCACAATGGCTGGGGTGGGCCAGGCTGAAGCCAAGAGCCAGGAGCTCCCACGTGGATGCAGGGACCCAAGGACCTGAACCATCCTCCACTGATTTCCCAAGTGCATTAGCAGGGAGCTGGACCAGAAGTGGAGCAGTGGGGACTCATTTGGAATGCTGGCAATGCAGGACCCACTGTGCCACAGCATCGACCCCAAAACCTTTTTATTTTTTAATAGAAAATTTTATTTAATAAATATAAATTTCAAAAGTACAATTTGTGGATTATAGTTGTAAGATCGTCGCAAAACACACCAAACACCGGAGTCAGGGAAAGGGTTTATTGGGGAAAACCCAGAAGGCCAGAGGGAAAGGGTGAGGAAGGAAAAAGAGAAAGGGAGAGGAGAAGAAAGGAGAGGAGCAGAGGTGAGGGGAGGGGAGAGGAGCGAAGAGAGGGGAGCAAGAGAGAGCCAGGAGAAAAGAGATCCACTTGTTCAGGAACAGGTCCTTTTAAAACTTTGCCAGAGGGCAGGCAAGGAAGCAGAAGCAGTGAATCCCGTTTGGATGAGGGTGAGCCACGTGGCCACCTGGCTTCCAGCAATGGCCGAGGGAGGTGGGGTGGGGGGTGGGGGGTGGGGGTAGGGTGGGATAGAGCCTGGGATGGTGTCAGTGTGTAGATCGTGCCATAGATAAAACCGCCATTTTCCTAACAATAGTGGTCCCAAAACCTTTTTAAAAATAACCCAATAACCTTAGAGTTGTTTCTGACCATATAGCTTTATTGCCTAAAAGCAGAACTAAGCCTAGCAAAGTGAAATCTGGAGAGGTTCTGATTTCTGGACATTGACCATCTGTAAGGAGCTTCCCAAAGTTCAGGAAATTTCACATTACTTTTTAATTCCATTTTTCCATGAACTTTCTGAAGGCCCCTCATATTGTCCTATCCATCCTGCCACACAAAATGCCACTGTGATTGCAGGATTCTCTTACTCAGACACTTCTAATGATTTTGAGGCTTGAATTCTAAGGCTAAGTTAGTAAGACAAGGACATCAAATGTCAAATCTTAACCTACATAATACTATATATCAGGACCCTGGTCCAAACTGAGGGATTTGGCAGTAGTCATGGTGTAAACATCTAAAATGTAAAGCCAAAGTTATTGACATATTATGGGAAAAGGCAAACATCACACCTGTAAACAGACAAATTCCAAATCTAAGAAATTACAGAGTTAGAGAAAATGAATAACTGAAAAACTGGGTCAATAAACTTTAACTTGCTGAGCATTGGCAACCTTGTCCCAGGGATTAATTGTAGCTAGAAGGGGTGAAGGGTCCTAACCGCAAAAAGAGCAAGAATGGAGTAACCAGGGAGATATCGCCTTTCTTATAAAACAGCCTGCTCTTTAGTCTACTCATTGTTCGCTAAGTACACTGTACTGTGTCTTTGTTCATGTGCTTCTTCCAGTTGTAGGATATCTACCAAGGGATAATACAGCATAGTGATTAAAACACAAATTGTCTGTGTTTTATTCTACCACTTACTACCTGTATTACCTCAGGCAAGTTGCCAAATTTCTCTGTGTTTGCTAGGGTGACTGAGTGCTAAACAAACTAATATGTAAAGTTCTGAAAAAACTGTGCCTAGCACTTAGTAGCTACTATGTAAATGTTGGCTACTACTACTACTACTATTACTACTGCTTACAGATTTATTTATTTATTTATTTATTTATTTATTTATTTGAAAGGCAGAGTTAGAGAAAAAGAGAGAGATCAATCTTCCATCTGCTGGTTCACTCCCCAAATGTCTGCAACAGGAATCTGCAACTCCATTTGGGTCTCCCATGTGGTTTTCAAGGTACCAAGTACTTCTTATGCTGCTTTCCCAGGTACATCAGCAGAGAGTTGGATCAGTTGGGGCATGAACTGGTACCAATATGGTATGCCAGCATTACAGATGGTGGCTTAACCACAATACTGGCCCATGTTACTATTATTTTTGTTCCTCATTCCTTTAAAGGCCAGTTTGGCTACATCATCTCCAGACATATAACATCCTTGTGTTCCTTTAAACTTCTATCATGTATAATCATTATGAGACACCTTTGGTATTTAATTTTGTCACCATGGAAAATAGTCTACACTATTTTATACTATTTTTTAATATGTTAAGCCTTGCCTCTCCAAATATACTATAAACTGGAGAAAATGAATCATACCTTATATTTTAATTCTCCCTATGAACATATCATTGCATAAAGTAGATGATCAAGGAATATTTTTCAAGTGAATAAATCAATAGCTGGTCAAAACAGGTGGCAAGTTTCACAGGCTTTCCTCTAGAATTGAATAATTTAACTATAAGAAAGTAGTATTTCTTTGAATTATAGCAGCAGCAAATGTTGGGAAGTTCTGGTTTTTCTCTGAACAGAGGGTAAGCTTGTATTATAATTACAGGTCCTCAGCCTCTTTTGAAGATTTATTCTATTTTAGTCAAGTAAAGTATTTCCTAATAGGAGAGCAAATGTTCAGTGTTCATAGCTTCAGCAAGATTATGAACAGTTTAATACATTTTATTGAATGAAAAATACAGATGAAACAGCAAAGATAAAATTCCCATGAAAGTTTTGTAAGATATTTCTTAGATACTGTACATGTAAAACAATACATTTAGGCAACCACAGAACCTGATTGAGTATTATACATTAACATACTCATAAAAATACTGAAAATTACAGAATGGGCCAGGTTCTACCAACCACTTCACATCATGACACTTGTACAGGTATGATGATATGCTTACATGGCATGCTGAGGTAAGCAGAGGTGGTTTCACAACACAAAGGTTGTGATCCTATGATTCTATGACTTTCATCACTTTGCCCCTTGTACTAGTACCTTTAGGGCCTGGTTTGACACTCTGAGTGCCAAGGGAACACAAAATTCCACACACTTGCAACCCATCCACAATCAGTTGGGGGGAACTCTGCTGTGCTTGCAACATGCAGCTCTTCAATTTGTTCTTCTCAATACAGAACAAGAAAATTCTGTGATAAGAACATGTAAACCCAGATGTGGCATTCATTTGTTACATTCCTATGTCGGATACTCTCTGACTCTTGCTCAATTCAACAGTTGTAGAACCTACTGCAAAGGGCAACTCCCAGAAAAAACTGGACTCATTACAAATGATGCTATGTGTCCTTTCCTTTTTTTCTCATTTATTCATTAATATACTCAATGAGCATTGACTTGGTACAGCTATGTGATATTTTCTTAAAAATGACAACATTGAATTCTGGTGGATAGTGCTGTGAAACTGAGCCTGACATGCACCCCTAAAGCTATACTGGCCCCAAGCCAGAAATGCTGTCATACTGAGACTTAGAGAACTCCCTCAGCCATTAACTAACATGGGCCAGGACACTAGGCAGAAATGATAAACACATGAAAGATACCCCTGTACTTTGAAGTCTGACCCTGTTCTGTATGGTTTAGCAGCAAGTGGGATGGGTCAAGAATGGTGGCTTCTGGTCACTAAGCTGCACAGACTTGGGGACCTGAGATAAGCACTGTCCCAAGGTGCATGATATGCCACCTTGTCTCATCAGTGATGGACAAAGGCTCCCTGAAGAACACAAATGGAGGGGCTGGTGTTGTGGCATAGTAGGTAAAGCTGCTGCCTGTCTTGCCAGCATCCCTTGCTCCACTTCTGAACCAGATCCCTGCTAGTATGTCTGGGGAAGCAGCGAAAGATGGCCCAAATCCTGGGGCCCCTGCACCCTAGTGGGAGACCCCAGAAGCTACTGGCTCCTAGCTTCAACCTGGCGCATCCCTGACTGTTGCAGCCATTTGCAGAGTGAACTAGCAAATGAGAGATCTCTCCCTCTCTCGATCTCTCTCTCTCTCTTTCTCTGTTTTTCAAATAAATAAATAAATCTTAAAAAGGGAATATAAATGGAGCACACAGTAGTTATCAGCCATCCATCAGTTGCTCTTCATTTTAGCAGTCCTTCATATTAAAAGAGAGAAATGGTAGAGTAACACATCACAGTTGAGCAACACAAAGTGTACACCACATTTCAGAAAGTTTACTGGCTGTTTATACAAGATCTGTGTGTACAATATGTGAAACTTTGCTGTCAACATTTGGTATAGTATGATAAAATTGAGTTAGAAAAATCACAGATCTTGTAAAACCAATTTGGTAAAATAAAGTCTTAGAAATGTCTTCTGGAAATGACTTTTGGACATGGATATGATAGAACACATACAGAAGTGACACACTTTCATGTTTCCTCAATACATTAGCCAATAAGATAATCTGAAGGCAAAAAAATGTGTATAAATAAAAATGAAAATTCAGCATATCAAAATATGTGAGATGTACCTTAATCAAAACAAGAAGGAAAAATACATCAGTAAAGGCTTATGTTAGAGGTGAGGAAAGTCTCAAATAAATCAGGGAAACTCTGATATTAAAAAACTAAAAATAGAAGTGCAAAGTAAACCCAAAGTATGGACAAGGAGGGAAATAGACAAAAGCATATAAATTAAAGAGTTTGAAAAGTAGCAAAAGCAAGATTGGCTCATTGAAACTATCAAAATTAACAAGCTTCTAGATAGATTGACAAAGAAAAAAAGAGAAGACAAAATTCACCAGTACTAGAAATAAAACAGGAGATATTGCTATAGATCTTGTTATCATTAGAAGGGCAGGGATGAAATACTATAAAGAATTTTGTGTTCAAAATTTGTTATTTTTAAAGAAATGGACTAATACCTCTAAAACCACAAAATACTAAAAATGAACCAAGAGGAAATGCACAGTGGTAATTATCATATAATCATGTTAAAAATTGGATTTGTAATTTTTAAAAGATCCCAATGAGAAGCACTTCTGTAATGGAAGAACAAATAGTCTCAAAATCCGTTCTTACATGAATCAACAAGAACTGGACAAAAGTTTGTCAAAGTCAACTTTTTAAGAATTCTGGAAGGTCGGCGCCGCAGCTCACTTGGCCAATCCTCCGCCTGTGGCGCGGGCACCCCCGGTTCTAGTCCCAGTCAGGGCGCCAGATTCTGTCCCGGTTGCCCCTCTCCCAGGCCAGCTCTCTGCTGTGGCCGGGAAGGCAGTGGAGGATGGCCCAAGTGCTTGGGCCCTGCACCCGCATGGGAGACCAGGAGGAAGCACCTGGCTCCTGGCTTTGGATCAGCGCAGCACTGGCCGTAGCGGCCATTTGGGGGGGGGGGGTGAACCAACAGAAAGGGAAGACCTTTCTCTCTGTCTCTCTGTCTCTCTCTCTCTCACTGTCTAAATCTGCCTGTCAAAAAAAAAAAAAGAATTCTGGAAAATAACCAAAAGCTTACCATCATCAGAGGAGTATTATTCTAGAAGCACAGTTAACTGTTAGTAAAAACAACTAGATTTGAATTGTTCCTCGCCTTACCCTAGTCCCATCCTCCTTGCAAGCTCAGAGGTAAGCTGAAAAAATAAACCACTGTTCCTGGGGCAGGCAAATTTGGTGCAGAAGTTCTGATGGTGGTTTGGATGCCTGCATCCCATATCAGAATAACTGGGTTTGAATCTCAGCTCCACTTCAGATTCCAGCTTCCAGCTAACGTGCACGCTGGGAGGCATCAGGTGATGGCCCGTGTACTTGGGACCCTGCCCAAGTGGGAGACCCAGACTGAATTCTAGCTCCTGCCTTTGGTCTGGCTCAGTCCTGGCTGTTGCACGTATTTTGGGAATGCACCAGAGAATGAATGATCTCTCTGTCTCTCTTCCTTCCTCATTCCCTCTCTCTTTCAAATAAAAAAAAGGAAGAAGAAGAAGCTATTTTTAAACAGGTCTTAATTATTGTAATTGTATCAATTAGAAGCCTACCGGACACTGGCTGGGAAAAACAGATTTAGAGCTTTACAAAAGTATAATCCCCAGTTCATCAAAGAAATACCTGCATTAAGCCATACTGTAGAACAAATGGACCTAGCAATCATTGATATAACAATTCATCCAACAGCTGCAAAATACACATTCTTCCCAACAACATATGAAACATTTTCCAGAATAGACCATATGTTAGGCCACAAATCAAGTCTCAGTAAATTAAAACACAAATCAAGATCATCATGTATCTTCTCAGAACGCAGTGGACTAAAGCTAGAAATCAACAATAAGAAGAACATGAAAAATCTACAAATACAAAGAAATTTAATAACATGTTCCTTTGTAACAAATGGGTCATCACAAAAACTAAAAAGGAAACAAAATTATTTCTTGAAACTAATGAAAATGAAAATACAACATATGAACATATTGACTACAAGTGAATATCCCTGAAGAACATCAATGCAACTCTTCAAAAAAATTCAAGGGTCTTCAAAAAGTTTATGGAAAATGTATATTATTTTTAAAAACTATGGGGCCAGCACAGTGGCATACCAGGTAAGGCCACTACCTGCAGTGCCAGCATCCCATTTGGGCACTTGTTCAAGACCTGGCTGCTCCACTTCTGATCCAGCTCTCTGCTATGGCCTGGGAAAGCAGTAGAAGATGGTCTAAGTCCTTGGGTCCCTGCACCCGCATGGGGGACCCAGAGGTAGCTCCTGGCTCCTGGCTTTGGATTAGCACAGCTCTGGCTGTTGTGGCCAATTCGGGAGTGAACCAGCGGATGGAAGACCTCTCTCTCCCTCTCTCTCTGGCTCTCCTCTCTCTGTGTAATTTTTTCAAGTAAATAAATAAATCTTTATAAATAACTATGCATGAATTTTAATTTTTGACTGAAAATAAACCTTTTAATTCCATTTCTGTGAATTTGTTGAATTTCCCTTGTTTGCAGTAGCAAATTGAATTCAATACCACATTAGAAAGATTATAGGAAAAAATATCATAGAAGTATAGGCATATGGTATCATGGTTAAAAAGCCTCTTGAGATCCCTGCAGCCAATATTGGAGTGCCGGGGTTTGAATCCTGACTCTACTTCCAATATCAGCTTCTTTTTGATGTGCATTCTGGGAGACAGTGGATGACAATTCAAGTGGCTGGGTCTCTGCCACCAACATGAGAGACCCTAGTCTTGGCTCTTGGTTTCACCTGGCCTACCCTTGGCTGTTAAGCACTTGAAAAATGAACTAATAGGCATGTGATCTTGCTTTCAAAATAAATAAATAAATAAATAAATTTATAGAGATCACTGGTGGTGAGCATTTGGCTTAGAGGTCATGAATCCCACATTCCACTTTGGAGTACCTTGGTTCAATTCCTAGCTCTGGCTCCTGACTCCAGATTCTTGCCAATACAGATCACAGGAGAAAGTGATGATGGGTCAAATAATTGGGTTCATACCACCCAGGTGGGATATCTGGATTGTGTTCTCAACTTCTGCCTTCACTCCAATCCAGCCCTGGCCATTGTGGGTATTTTGGGGAGTGAATCAGTGGATAAGATCTCTCTTTCTCTCTCTCTCTCTCTCTCTCTCTCTCTCTGTTTTACTGCAGAAATGTTCACAAAAGTCAAACTATGTAATCAATGTAACTAAATTCCCATGAATGAATGGATGAGTGGGTGAAGAAAATGTTGTATATATACACAATGGAATACTGTTCATTCACAAAAAAATGGTGAAATCCTACATTTACATCAATGTCATGAGTCTTGAGAACATTATGTTAAGTGAAATAAAACAGGCACAGAAAGAAAAATACTGCATATTCCCATGTGTATGTAGAATATAGAAAATTTGATTTCATGAAAGTCAATAGTAGAATCGTGATTATCAGAAGCTTGGGAAAATAACAGAGAGGAAGGTTTACAGAGAGATTGCCAATAGCTACAGTATTACAGTTGGGAGGCAAAAGTTCTGGTACTCTATTGCACAGTAGAGTGACTATACATAGCTAAAAATAATTCTTAGTAAATATCAGACAGCTAGGACAGAGGATTTTGAATGTTCTTACAACATAGAAATGATAAATGTTCAATGTGGTAGATATGCTAATTACCTTGACTGACCATTGCACAATGGACACATTATCTAAGGATTACATTATTCCCTTTGTATCTGCAATTATTAAGTGTCAAAAAGTCTAAAAAGAACTTTGAGAAAAATAGGAACAGAGGGGAACTTCTTAAACTTGATAAAGAGTATTTACAAAAATGCTACAAATGACATCATATTCACTGGTAAAAACCAGGAGCAAGATTAACGTGTTCACTCTCACTATTCTTATTCCCATTATTCCTGGGAGTCCTAGCCAATGTATAAGTCAAATAAAGGAAATAAAAGGCACAAAAAAAAGTGAAATGGTCCCTACTTGCAAATGACATGGTCTACATAGAAAATCTCAAAGAACATACAAAAATACTCTCAAAACTCAAAATATTAGTAATTCAAGTCATTATGTTTGCAGCATATAAAATCCACACAGAAAAAGCAATCACATTTATGTGTCCTATAAATGAACATCCAGAAATCAAAGTTAAAAATAACTTACAAAGGCTCCAAAGAAATGAAGTATTCTAAGTATAAACCTAAAATGACATATACAAGATGTACATTGAAAATTGCCAAATGATGATGAAAAAACTAAAGAATGACCTATCCAAATGGATTGATACATCATATGTGTGGGTTGGAAAACTCAACATGTTAAAGTTGTCAATTCTTTCCAAAATTATCCATAGATTTAAAGGAATTCCTATAAAAATCTCATCAAGGTTTCTCACAGACTTAGTGAAATTTGGTATAAAAATATGCAGAAGGAAAGCAAGAATCAGCATAGTCAAAATACTTTTGCAAAAAAATTAAGTGGGAAAAATTATGCTACCTGATTATATGAATTATTATGTAGCTATTATAATTAAGGCAACATGGTATTTGGCAGAAAGCTAGAAACACGTATCAATGAAACAATATAGAGAGCCCAAAAATAAACCCATGCAAATATGCTCCACTGATTTTTTTACAAAGGCACAGAAGCAATGTAATGTTCAACATTCAGTGGATCAGAGGAGTAGGGAATTCAATGAATTATGCCGACATAATTTAATATCCATAGGACACAAATTAAAAAATAAGGAAAAGCCTCAATTTAATACTCACACCTTACAGAAAACATAACATATAAACTTTAACACAAAATGAATTGTGGATTTCACCTGGAAATTACTTATATGATCATTCATGGATTAATAAACTACAGTACATCCATACCATGGAATGCTATTCATTGAAAACTTATCTTCTCACTAATATTTTAATAGTACTTTTCCATAGCAAATTTTCTTAGAAGCCACATTATGTTTATTGTATGCTATTGCTTGATGTCTCATTTTTAATTGAGCATTAAAGAAATGCAGTATTTTAACTGTAACTCTCCCAACATCTTTATCCAGAGGCCTGTTGCAATTTTTGTCTTTTAAAAAAATATGTCCTTGTGGCCGGCACCGTGGCTCAATAGGCTAATCCTCTGCCTTGCGGTGCCGGCACACCGGGTTCTAGTCCTGGTCGGGGCACCAGATTCTGTCCCGGTCACTCCTCTTCCAGTCCAGCTCTCTGCTGTGGCCCGGGAGTGCAGAGGAGGATGGCCTAAGTGCTTGGGTCCTGCACCCGCATGGGAGACCAGGAGAAGCACCTGGCTCCTGGCTTTGGATCAGTGTGATGCGCTGGCCGCGGCGGCCATTGGAGGGTGAACCAACGGCAAAGGAAGACCTTTCTCTCTGTCTCTCTCTCACTGTCCACTCTGCCTCTCAAAAAAACAAAAAAAACAAAAAAACAAAACAATAAAAACATGTCCTTGTGAAAGGATAAGATTACATTTCTATCCTGTTTAGCTTGGTTTAGTGCGTGAGGGACCAGCCTAGCAGTTAAGATGCCTGCATGCTGTATTGCAGTACCTGTGTTGGAGATACAGCTCCACTCCAGCTTCCTGCTAAAGCAGGAAGTGATGGCTTAAGTACTTGGGTTCCTGTCACTCGTGTGGGAATCCTGAGTTTAGTTTCCATCTCCCAGCTCAGCCTGAACCTTGAATTCATAATATTCATGACGTATGATAAAATGTTATTTGTACTGTGTGACCTCAGTCACATAAAGTGTATGCTCAATTGTATGTAGACATACACAATGACTAAACTGTATATGGCTAAGTATCTTTTTTGTGTTGTTTGCTTCTTATGTATTTCAGTTTTCGGTAAAATGCATATAAATTTTTAGAAGTTGGAAGATAAATATATTAGTTTTGAAATTACCCTTTCTTCCACTCCCATAGTCTAGTAGGAGCTACATTCCCAATGGACAACTAAATGAAAATATAAAATAATTTATGTGTAAAAAGTTTCAGGTTTTTGTTAGTATTAACTTGAGCACTCACCCCAACTATCCACTACAAGATGTATCTTGACTAGCCAAAGGCTCAGGGCAACTGCCCTGATTCATCACACTCAGAGAAGTGCTGAATTTGGCTAGAGCATTCGAGTGAAAACACTGGATTAGTTTATCCTAATCCCATATGTGTGGTGCTGTGGCCCACAGATCCTTTTGTAATGTGACACCTCATCTCCACCTCTGCTTCACTAAGGTTACAACTACAGAAAAGAGTCATGATGACAGGTTATAAAGTGATGACATTTTTGTCAAACAGTTATTTCTCCTGCCTAGTGTCACGATTTGAAGAGGATCCAAACTTGGTGTTGCAAAACAAAACTATTAATCTACCAAATACTATTTGACCTATGTATGGGTTTCTGTTAAAGAACTAATACAAAGTCTATGTAGGTACAGCATTTTGTAACTTTTCTACTTCATTTTGTGTCTTAGGGAGAAACCATGCCAGTACCAAGGAGTAATCTATTTTGTTTGTGTTACTATGAAAGCAATTTTTCTAAAATTTTCAAGATTCAATAAAGCAGAAGATTAATATGATTAGATATTAGTATAATTAGTAAGAAGGTCACAAAATCTTTGTGTCACAGAAGATATATGAAAATTCAATTTTAGGCAAAATTTAAAGAAATGTAAATTATTAAAGCATCAGTATTTTTAAAACAATTACCATAAAATAAAAAATGCACTAAATATATACTTAATGAAAAGCCCTTTAAAAATATTAAACATTTTCAATATAAACTCATGATTTTATTCTTTTTTTGTTCTAGTAATATTCTGAATTCTTTATAAAATTTCTACAACTGAAATGTCATTTGTACTTTATTACAAATCCAAAAAAAGATTCTGCCATATTTAACAATAACAAATAAGATAATTTGTTTAAGAACTTTAGTGATACAACTTACTGTACTGTTATTTCAAGGTTTTCTATTGTATTTAGCATTAAATGGTATATCTCTTTTAGGTACTTTAAAAATAAAACCAATAGGCATTTCAACTAAATAGAAATATCCTGTAACTATTCTCTGTACATCTGCTTACCATAATGTATGTTTACATATTAATGTGCAGTACAAATTTGTAAACATGAACATTTGAAACTTTGAAAGGAAATGATACTAGTCTTTCCTCTCAATATTTTATTGAAACAGCATGTCAAAAGTTGGCCAGCACCACACATGTAAATAGTTTTAATATTGGATATGTTTCAAATGTTCTATGTATCTATTTGTTCTGTTTTATGTTGCCATCCAAACCATGTTTATTTGTACAGCTTTAATACAAATTATCATTTAATTGCAGTCCAAACCTAAGAAGATTATATGTATACCAAGGCACTTGTATCAAAGCAGTTGCCACTAATGCCTAAGCTATGCATTTGGTTTGTTTGAAACTGCTCCAAAAAACATGCTAAATTCCAGTGAACTCAACTGGTAAACTGTTGCTGTATACCAGGATATTATTGTTATTTTGGCTAATTGAAAATTTTTCAGCACAATGGCAACATATCTCTAAATTGGTGTAAAAACATTGTACTTCTAACCGGTTAATTCAATTCACATACCACAATACATGCAACTAGACATTCCTAAGTATATTCAAATTTACCTTTCCACATTAGTATATGTAATTTATAGTATATGTATGCAAGGAGTAGGCATTGTTTGTAGCATCTATTTTTAGGAAGCAAAGAGAGGAAAGGCAACACAGTGTAAATTATTTAAAAATAAAATTAAACTAATACCCAACTGTTGTTATATGTTCCCATATACATGAGAGGTCTTCAAAACGTTCATGGGAAGTGTGTCTTATGAAGTAACTATGCATGAATCCCATTTTTTGCACCACAATAGACTATCTTTTAATTCAATTTTTCCATGAGCTTTTGGAGGTACCAGTATATATTAATATTATAGTGTGACATATACAATTTATCAAACTGCACATTCAGATAGGGAAAAGACTTCTAGTGAGATTCAGCAAGGAAATATCAACTGGATACACGCACTATGACTATTGTCTCAAAGCATCTAAATTTGTCATTAACATGCATGTAGAATTTTATAAATGTTATTTTAATATTTATAAAAACATTTGCTTCTGTCATGTTCTGGCTCAGCATTATACAAGGAATACGTATAAGGTACATATTACCTGGTTTATGTGTAGTGTGATTTTCTCCAAGGTATATAACATAAATGATTAGGAGAATGAAAAGGAAATCTTCCACAATGTCTGATACAGATGCTTGTCTTTATTTGTTGTTGGCACCTTGTCAGGTTGTCAGCGCATAGGACTATGACAGTTCAGACTAATTCACTGACTCATCACTTGCAGATTCTAATTCTTCATTTATTTTCATGCCACAGACATGCTTCATCCTCACAAAAGAATGAAGTCATGTCCATTCCAAGGCATATGTGGAACTCATGCCTAATAGCAGTGAAATATCCTTAACTTCTATTTTCATAGCTTAGGGAAAGTAAACCTCTTCATTTTCATAGTACAGTGAATAGGAACAGTGATATTCATGAGTTTGAAGGCTTTAAAACTATGTAAAACCTGAAGTTCTATATCATACTTTAAAATGTAATCTCCAGATGGAATAGCTATTCTGTATAGTGAAAAGAAATAATAGTATCAAAGAGTTTGATGCCCTAAATTGTGTTACCAGTAGTTATATATCTCTTCTTAAAATGTAATTAATCTATCTATCCACTTAGACACGAGTTTTACAACGAGGTTCAAATTTTCAGTTCTTAATTTTAGCTTGACTGACTGCTTCACAAAATATTACCTTCCTGACCAAGGAATCTGACTACAAGTCTGAGCTTGATTGAGCATTGTGCAAGCATAAGGTAACGTGTTTTTAACGTGTTTTCTGACTTATTTTAGAAATTTTACAGAATTGAGGCAAAGTTTGCTTTTTCCCTAGATTTTTTTGGGTTAATTCATATGGGCAAGTCAGAGTAAGAATCAGACTTTATCAATTTAGTTACCTGAATAAAGACATTTTCTTTCAAAAGAGGGAGGGGGTACTCATATATGTGTGGTCAAACTATATGGAAATAGAGGTTTTAATTAGTAGATTTAGAGGCCTATTAAGTATAATTTGGCCACTTTCACTTGTTAACTATTTCACATTTTGTCTAAGTACCTTTTGATTTTTGTAGGCTTTTAAATCAAACCTAATGTTTAGTTCATTCAGTTCAAAGTGATAGTATTTTATCACATTTTTTTTTTATTCTGCCACCAGAGAGTCAATTTACCAAGTTACTCGGGTTTTGCAGAGTTAAGGAGTAAGAATTTCTTCAAAAAGAAAAAATAAGGGCACTATATAGCAGCTATGTGTATTAATTAGTTATTTACAGATTTCTACAGATTTATAACTTTCTCAGAAGCAAGGATTATTTGCTAAACCTCTTGAAGTTTCTTCCAAGCCTAATTTTATGTGAAAGATTTTCATTAGGTACTTTTCCAATTAAATGTGTGAAATGATAGTTTATAAAAATGATATAAAATAGTTTGATATATACATACCTAGCTTCTTAGCATTCAGACTTTGATTTTTTATATTAATCGCCATTATCAATGTAATTCCATATTATCAGTTTTAAATGGGAAATACACAGCAAATCTATCTGAAACATAAAGCATGGGCTATATGTATTCTGTACTATCTATAAAATTAACGCCTCTCTTAAATAATTCTTTTAAAAAACATATTTTCTTAATTGTTCAATTAGATACTTTCTCATCAATTACTGAGGTTCTTCTTTTTAAGCCCTCGGAGTAAGTTTCAGTATAATCTGACACGGGAGTTTCTGCTAAAAAAAAAACTCCTAATTATTACACTGATTGAAGTTAGCCTACAGATTTCCTGTTTTGGAGTAGACAAAGGTAAAGTGTGCTTGTTGCTTTTAATCCTGTTTTAACAAATTTAGATTAAGACGGATTTTATGCCTTAAAGACCTTTGTAACAGATACCTACTATGTATAGGCCACAAATATTTCTTCTTGACTAGAATACTTATTTTGATAACTGTGTGCTATTATATCCATATTTCCAAGAGTGAAGAACATATAATTTTTATGAATACATAGCAGGGCACATTTATAAGGCATATTTTGGATTAAATAACCATTTGAACAAAATAAATAATACTTTATGTTCTTCCTAATTTATTTAGGAAAATCTTGAAAACTCAGTTTAGCGGTTTGGGTAAATTGTCAAAAGTCAAGTCATTTCATTGTGATATTAAGGCCCTTGAATTAATAAAAAGGCTAGAGTTACTGGCATAAAAAGTTACAACCTGATTTATGTAAAGGATATACAGATTTTATATATAGGTTGTAGTTCATAATTCTGTTCAGGATTTTAGGTCTCATGAAAGAAAAATTTTGAACTTTGTGTTACTTATTCTACTTTTATCTTGTCTAATTTAATGCTATTAATACACAAGAGTGGAATTAAATTATACTCATGTAATTCTATCTTCATAATTATAGCCTCAAATGTAGTTTCCTCCTTCAAGTCATAGTTTCTTAATCTTTTCAGAGAACTATAATCGTTTAGTTTTTTAAATTTGTTTTTAAATATCAAGTTTGTTAAAGGAGTAAGTAAGCAAGCTTCATCTAGGAATGATCATCGAAAAGGGAAATAAAAGATCACATTTATTTAGAATAGTTTACTTTTCTTTTGATCTTTGTGCTCCTTCAGGATTAAATAGTTCTTAGGCTACAAGGATCAATAAAAATAATTCTAGAAAGTTTATTTCCTTATTTGTACCTTGAAATTAGTATTTCCTTCAATAGCAAAGTATAAATGTATAAGGCAATTAAATTTTCTTCTACAATAACTCTGAGAGATAATCACAATGAAGCCAATCTTCATTAATGAGACAGAAATTGTTTCACCGCTTTCACAGGAATGACATACGTCTCTTGGTTATTGTCAATACATTTAAAAAAAAAGTTAGTATGGTAAACTGGCCTCACCATAACTGGAGAGCCCATCACTTGACATCAATTTCACTGGAGGGCTCTCTCATCAAATAATATTTACCGAGTCTTATTTTGGAGCCCAAGACCACTGTAATCAGAGATTCTTCAAGTCACATTTGAGTGTATACCGAACTTCTTGTGAACATTAGATAAGGCACTTTAAAAACTTAACAGAGCAATGCTGTCTGGTTATGAAGCTTTTTAAGCTCAATAGCAGTTGATCTTTCTTTGGCTACAAATAAACAAAATATGTGCTTACATGTAATTGTATTAGAAACTGATTGTTACATTAAAGACAATGGTTAATTGTTGAATGCCAATGAGCATGATTGCATTTGCTTTCTCTAAAAGAAACTTGACTGTTGTCATTCACTTTGAGATGGTTGGCAGCATTTACCAGTCTAGATGGCATAGAGAAGTTATACCTATAAAAGCCATAGGGAGGATGGAAAGAGCAACTGAGTGCTTCTCGGGCAATGGAGTTAGGTGGGAAAATGCTTCCAGATGCCTGTAATCCATACAACATTTGATTGGCAGAATTAGATGTTTGAAGACACTGCCCATTGAAGTCTTCAGATGAGCCACTTTTTGAACCGACAACCCCCAGAGAAGATAACATGGGCACTTCCATCATGAGTGGGGCTAAAGGGTGAGAACTGTTGCTGCTTGCTAGCCTTTCAGAAGTAGGTAAGACAAAAGGTTGCTGTCGCCAAAAATCAGCTGGACAAATTTTGTAGCAAAGGGGCAAGTTGATATTGTGCAAGTATGTCTCCGGACAGGGCATTCCAAGGGAGCTCGTAGGTAAGTGAAGCGTTGGTGGAGAGCAAGGTGGAGAAAGTAAGGAGTTCAAAGGAGAAGGAGCCCCTCCACTAGATGTCACTGGAGATGAGCCACTGCTTCCACCTGTGAATAACAGTTCAGTCAATGAACAATGAACTTAATATCCCAGTAGGATCAGTAATCATATCCATCACCACCCGTTTCATTTTTAGATTAGTTGTCCATGCAAGTTCAAAGCTCTTTTAGCTAGTGTGATAAAGGACATGCTCATTTCTTTAATCAAAGTTGAGTAGAGTATCTCTGCTACTACCATGATTACTTTGAGCATGACTATTATTTATCAGGTATTGAGCTTTCACTATGTTCAAAGACTGTACTAGGTACTTGAAACATATTTAATCAAAGAATTACAGAAGAAACCCAATTATAATAAGATCTTATAATAAGAGTCAATTACATCTTATAAATCCAAACTAGCTTTATATTTTTAAACTTTAAAATATTATAAAATAAGTAGTTAAACAGATTGAACAAATGGATTGCTTGTTTTGGATTCTATAGAATGCTCCAGTTTAATAAAATGTTAGTGTACATGAAAATAAACTTGTATAAATGAAAACAGACATTTAGAAGCATTATTGTTAAATTTTTCTTATATGAGAATTATGGATGGAGAGACTTCCATGTCACACTGTATCAAAAGTTTGAGACAATTTTACAAGTTAAGAGACATCAAGAAGTGAATGGAAGAGTTTGTATCAGTGATATCTGATACAATTCTTTTATGGTTTTCTAGAACCTACTAAAACTAGGGGTAATTATAAGTTCTAGGAAAATCTAGAATCTTAACTATTTTTGTAAATGTTTGAATTAAATAAAACAATTGGTTATTGACTGGATTTAATGAAGTTTTTTTGGTGTTGCTGTTTTATTCTTTTTTTATTTTGTTTATGTAAACATAGATTATTTCTTATAAACAGGTTGGTAAGTATCTTTTATAATAAAACATTCAAACATTTTAAAAATTGGTACTCCTGGGGCCGGCATTGTGGCATAGTGGGTGAAGCTGCCACTTGCAACCTTGGCATCTCATATAGGCAGTAGTTCGTGTTCCAGCTGCTCCACTTTTGAGCCATCTCCCTGTTAATGGCCTGGGAAAAGCAGCAGAAGATGGCTCAGGTGTTTTCGCCCCATTTGGCCGACCCAGATGAAGCTCCTGGGTCCTGGCTTTAGCCTGGCCCAGTGCTGGCCGTGGCCAGTTGAGGACTGAATCAGTGAATGAAAGAGCTTTCTCTCTCTCCCTCCCTCTCTCTCCCTCTCTCTCCCCTCTCTCCCTCTGTCTCTAACTCTGACTTTGAAACAAATAAACAAATCTTTAAAAGTTGGTACTCCTTTTTGTTTGAAATTTGAGAGCATACTGGACATCTTTTAAAACACTATTTTAAATTATACATTAATGAGCATCTTTAACATTTCTCCTTTGTTAATGCATATTTTTGGCTTCAATATTTTAAAGTATGCTGTCTAGATGCTATTAGTTAATTGATTTTGCAAAATATGTGCTCATATTTTCATATGTAATTCCCTAAGCCACAACAATACAGTAGTACAGTGAAATGTCTCACCAAATGCTTAGATTTGATTTCTTCATCTTTGAATTGATTTTTATGGCATCATGTAAAACTCAACCCAACTATAATGTTGATGATTTGCTCTATTAAGATACCTTGAATTAAGGCTAAAAAAATTCATATTGCTGGCAAATAAAAATTCTTCAATTTATTATTAGTTATAATAGTAAAGGAAGATATTTACTTCTATTATTTTTCTATCACAGAGACCAAATTATCTACTTATTATTATTATCATGTAGTCACATAAGGTCCTGGGAACAAATATCTTGTAAATATTTGAAAAGCTTATGTTAATGAAATTAACAGTGATCTTAGTATTATTTGCAGCATGTACTTCCCCACTGTGAAAAAAAGGAAAATTATACCTCAGGAACAGTGTAATTTAATAGAAATCACTCTAACTTATGCTTCAAGTTTCTAATAAAATACAAAATATTCATTTTAATAGCTAACATATTTACAAATGAGGCCAAAAATGCAACACAGGCAGATCTTGAGTATGAGACAGAGATGCTCTCGGGGATCCAAATGTTATCTAGTATTTTCAGGGTATAAGATAACTTAAGAAGACAGATGTCAATAAGTCTCCATTATCACAGCTCTACCCTCTTCCTTCATAGCAACTTCTTGCCCTTTTTATATCTTATCTCCTTATCCAGGTACATATACACCCCCTTGTTTGTAAACACACATTTTCTGGGTTGTATTTATCCCCTTGTGAAGTATTTCATTCAGATTTCTGGCTGTTTTTATGCCCTTAATATGTAGAAAATTTACAAGTTATCTTACTTTGTGTATCTGCACCAAAGGTTTTAAAATCCAGAGTGAGAGAAGGCCTCCATGGGTAGGTCTCTAAAAGCCCATCCAATACACCCCTAAAAAAGAAATTCAACTTTCAGCAACTTCAGAATGCAATTCCTAAAAGTAATGATTTACATGAATTTCGGAGTGATTTTCTAACATCCTCTATGAATGATGATCTGAAATATTTCTCTTTTATATCTAGAATTTTGAAAAAAAATTCAGTCAAACCCAGAGTTCTAGAATAAGCAGTACCTTAAAAGTGGGTAGGAGAGAGTGTGAGAAAAGGTAATATTTTAGAGACAAAACATCTGGTTCTTACCCTAACATCTACTAATTGCAGAACTTAGAGTCCATTTCCTTATCTTTAATACTTGTGTAAAAGAGTACATAAATAGCAGGTGTGATTGTTAGGTTGCTTACCTGTTTCTTCCAGGATCTCTAAATCCTTTAGCAAAAGGATTCCTGTCTATTTTCAGTTTGGTAATCTATGGATTCAAAAGGGAGAGAAAGATACAGTGTTCTTAGTAACAAGACTGTCACTATTGCTTATAATTGTTACAGTAACCACCAAAGACTTTGCAACCTGTAATGTGGCACCTTGAATAAAGGTAATCATACTGATAAGTCATATTTGGAATGATTAGACTGTTTTCTCTTTGCTCACTTTGCTGTGCTTTCCTTTCTAACATCAGATCCACACAATTTATTAGCAAACGTGACTTAATGGCAGTGCAACAGAGCTGTGAATCTTTTGAATTGTCAAAAATGTAGTCCATAGAGTGAAGCTTGCCTCCATCTCAAAGTTCCTCTGGGGCCATTCCCACTGCCCTGAGTCCTGGCCAGGTTTACCTGCTGGTTCTGGTAAGCTGTCACTGTAGTGAATTCCGTTTCTTTAAAGGAGAACGTTTTGATCCCTTCAGCAGGCAGAGACTGAATCCGGGACAGGTCAACCCTGCTGTCTTGCTCCATCACGTGCACGCGAGGTTTGTACTTATGCATGGACTGCAGAATGATCTGGAGGAGAAATAATCAAATGCTGCCAGAAAAACTAACTTCCCCTTCCTAACACTTCCCCCCTCTCAGACAATCCCCAGTGCTAGACAAATGTGCTATTTGGCCCCCAACTGAGGTGAAACTTTCCCCAGCAAGGAACTTCTGCTGTTTCTGCCAGGAATGGTTGTATTTCCAGATTGGGACCCTTTTGTGTTTCCCTCCGTGGGTGATCATGGAACATAGAACTGTCACCTTAATGTGATTGCCTGCTGCAGATTTCCGGGGCAGTAAATGATAGGGCTGGACACAGTAGGTAACTCCATCTCCTAATCCCTAGAGCCCCCTCTCTCCTTTGGGGGCTGGCAGAGGGAGAAGCACACCCAGGAAAAAGGTTGAAGGACCAGATCATTGGATCTGAAAAGGCCTTCCATGGGGGTGGGTTGTGGGGGAGATTTCTAGACTATGTTCTGGGATTCCATGCTTGCGTACTGGCACCACATCACACCACACTGAAGGTGCGCGCATGATAGCAGTGTGAACTACTAGAAGGAAAATCAAAGCCCCTTGTGAGTCTCCAGGAAGCCAAGGTGTTTGACAGCCCTGGGAATGCATTTCCTCCCACTCTCCCTGACCAGACATTTTGGCTTAAAAGGATTTCTTTAGATCCTAAAACTCTTGAGACTGACCATTCCTAACCTCCACAACTCTGAAAGGTCAAACGTTTCAGGAGCCCTAAAGTGGCTATTTTACTCACACACCCACTACTTGGACAGGCACTATAGGGTACAAGATGTGCATTTCGGAGAAACCTACTTCTCCAGGGTGCTGTCAGGAAGGAGCTTGGCACCTCCCTCCTCAGGGAAAAGATAGATCGTGCTCACTTACATGGCCTTTGTCATCCATCTCATTGTTGGTGAGTTTCACACGGTCGAAGCTGATGATCTGCCGCATCCAGGTCTCTCCCGAGCAGGGAGAGTCCGGGTGGACATAGAATCTGGGAGTGATGCACGAGTGGTCTGTATTCCCAGCTACCATCCACTGTGAGCTGTGATACACGTACCTGAAAGGCATGGAGTGTGGTGTTAGGCACAGCGGGCCAAAGCAGGGAGTAAGGGAAGCAGGTAGTTGGGTTTTGGTTCTAAAAACTTGGCTCAAGATTAGCCCGCAGATCCCAAAGGCAAGTAGCAGAAGAACCAATTTGATTTTCAAGGAGCATCCAAGGGCAGAAAACAAACTGTAGATAAGCATAAGTTATCAAAATACAATGAAGTGCCAGGGCGAGTAAAATGTCATGAGATTTCCGAGTCTAGTTTGTATTTCCTCAAAGAAACTGCGAGAGAATGGATCCGACCCATTTTACCGCGCAGAGACGCAGGAAAACTCCAGGAGCGTCGGAAAAGAAGAGTCGGGGAAGAAAACCGACGAGGAGGATGTCCGTCTAGCCTACTGTCACCAGACATTCTGAAGCCCTTTTGTCAAAATGTCTTCGCATCAGAAAACCCTCAGGAATCCCGCCCCATGCTGTGCCAGGGCTGATTTTCTGTTTCCAATCCTAACCTCTCAGCTGTGCGCGGTATTCCCAAACCAGCTGCAGAAGGAAAACACTGCTTGTTTCCAAGCCAGGGCCCCAGCAGGCTGGTGAGCTGCGCTTCCTCCTTTGCTGTGAAAACCAGCGCTGGCAGTGAGATAGGCTGTCTCTTTGGAGGGCCAGGCACTCACCACTGAGTGCCACATCCACAGTCCTAGTGTGGCTCGCTCCTGCACACTCCCCTAGCTCAGAGTTTTAAGGCAGAACGCAGCCCCCTGGAGCCTCTAGGTCGCTAAGTCTGGAAGGACGGACCTCTTGGTTTTAGAATAATTCGGGTAGTTTCACTCTGCTCTAAATCAAAGGCTTAAACATTCACTACCGCTTCAGGCGAAAGGCTAGAGAAAGGAGGAGAGACCCGCCCAGCGTTCTAACAGACCCGCTAGACGAGCGAGGGTTAATAACCAGGGCATTGATTCAGGTGCCTGATGCCAGAGTCAGGCAATTCAGAACCAGAGCATCCTCAAAGTGGGAACCCACCTCGAGCCTCCAACATCCCCCCCCCCCCCCCCCCCGACTTCCCTTAGGCCGCTAGAGCCCACATTGTTTTCAGAGATCCCCGCCCTTCCCCGGCACGTTAAAACACCAATTGCCGCCCAAGGCCTAGGAATGGGTGGGTGGGGGCAGGGAGTGACTAACAAATCTGCCCTTCTCTCACTCTAAATCCTGATTTCAGTGAGAAGATTCCACTCCCAAAGCCCAGGGACAACAAACCCCCAACCCTCCTGTTAGAGTTTTCAAAATACTCTGGTTGCAAGGCTCAAGATGGGGTTGCCTGTCCCCCGCTAGGTCCTCCTGTGGGCCCAATTACCTATAGCGTTTGGAATCCACCGGTACCACATCGATGGCCACGTAGTACTGCTTTCCTGGGTCCAGTCCTTTCACCTTGACTCGAACTGAGGGGAACATCCGTCTGTGGCAAAGAAAATAAAACCTAACCCAGGAGCTTTTTGGACAAGTTTGGAAGGGGATGGGGTGGTAGATAAATGCTGACTCCAGTGAACAGAGAAGGGAGTCACAATACCCTTTCCATTTCATGACAGGTTCTTGCTACATAAGAACAGATTTTCGTAGGCTTGATTGAAAAAGTCCAGGATTTCTGAGTGAAGCAAAATATGTCATATATTTTGTCCACCTCCCTCCACCTCCACCATTGAAATAAAAAGCTGCAGAAGAGATAATAGGAGAGAAAAATCTCTGCCTCTCCTTCAAATTTTCAGAGGTATTTTCTGTGAGGCAGATTTGGAAAGGCTGAAATTAGGAAGATTAAAAAAAAAATCCCCCTGCTGCTCTGACGGGGCTCCTTCATCCATAAGGTTGCCTTAGGAAAGGGCCACCTTAAAGTGGCCTGGGACAGGGACAGGGACAGTGGACTGGGAGCCTGGGTGAGGAGATGTTGTCTACTGATATCTGTGAGGCTGTAACTGAAAGGTCTGAATACAGCCAAAGACGTGGGGACGGCATCTGGCACCTGCCTGGGAAGATCTGAGTCTTGTCATATGCAACCCAAGTCAGAGGTGGAGGAGTCAGTTCTTGGAGTCAAGGTGTACAAGAAAGGAAAACTGAGCCACTTAGTAGGGCCAAGTACAACCTAGCCTGATCAATGGAGGGGGCTGTGGCTTTCTAGTGTCTGCCAGGAAATTGGAGGGGGGAGGGGTATCAGAGCCTGAAACCAGTGACTCCACATCTTACTAAAGCCGCACATTAAGCGCGAATGATGTGTGACCCTTATGAACAACTTGGGCGGAACCGAACCTGCCCGCCTTGGTAATGATCATCTCAGTTCCAATGTCATGGAATCGTTTCCACAGCTCCGATCCTTGAAGTTCCACGTGGATAACATCTTTCTCTTCTAGACTTTCGCGGCTGTTGCCATCGCCGCCGCCGCCGCCGCAGCCAGAGACAGTAGTTGAGGGTTCTGTCTTGGGTCGCTTTTCTGTTGGACACAGAGATGCCCAGAGTTTGACAGAGCTTCGAAGGCCACGCGCGCTCCCTTCTAGATGGTGCCTCTCTTGGAGTAGGCAAACCTAGTTCCCTCCCCAGGAACCCTGGCCGGAGGAATCCCCCAGTTCCCCACAACACCCTCTGTGGTCTCTCGTTGGGGGTGGGGGGAAGGTCGCGCCCTGTGAATGGCGAGACCCTTTGGTTGTGCCCGTCTTCGCTCTACTGGAGCCGGTTCGTATCCGAGACAGGATCCCCTCAGGATCTGGGGAAGAGTGCTGCTTTCTGTCAGGAGGAACAGTCACCCTCTTGCTCTCAGAGCTTTGAGGGAGTCGGTAAACCGCAGTCCTCCACAGGAATGAGGACCCTCCCAATCACCGCAAAGGCGCCCCAGGTAGCTCTGAAAGTTTCTGCCAAGTGCCAGAGATGTCTCACAGCCCCCAACGCAGCTGTCCGATTGGGCCAGAACGTCCGTGAGTAGGGCTTGCCGCCTTACTGCAGCACCCAGAGCCAGGCGGAGAGATGCAGATCCAACTCGGCTTGGGCGGCAGGTTTAGGGTTTCGGGGTTGAATGGGGCTACTCACCGGGTTGCTCGCTCTTCCTTGCAGCGCCGCTCCTTCTCTCCTCCGGTTCCTCTCTGCCCTCTTTCTCCTGTAACTCAGGCTGCGCCTTCGCTCTTGGATCTTGCAGTTTTCTTTTGCTGGTTCTCCCCACCAAAGCTTCCACCGAGAAGGCGTGTGCGCGAGAGCTCAGAGCCATCCCTGAAGGGGGTGAAGGGAACATGCGCCGCGAAGTTTCAACCTGAGCTGGGTTAAGGAGGGAGGGGGGAGAGAGCAAGAACGCAAAGGATAGCCGAGCGAGGGAAAGCAGAAAAAACCTCCAAATCCGGAAAAACAATTTCTGGATCTATATTCAAAGAAAAAAAAATTTCTCCGTGTGTGTGTGTGTGTGTGTGTGTGTGTGTGTGATTTTTTTATATATACATGTAGTTTTTCTTTGAATAAACAAAATGAAAGGAGAGGGAGATTAAACTGGACTCTAAGTCCTCCGGAGTCTAGTCTCCCTGCCTTTTGCGGTCTCCTCCCTCCCAGTGGACATGTGCGGACCATCAGTCCCGGATTCAGGCATTCCAGGACCTGGCAGAGAACAGAGATTGGCAAGCGCGGGGCCTTTTAGGGAGCAGACCTGCCGCCAATGGCCGCTCAGGCTGCTCGGATTGGGAGATACTGTTGCATCCGACTGAGTGAATACCCGGCCGGTCGCAGCCTCCACTGTTTGTTTTGGAAACTCTTGGAAGCATAAAGAAAAAAAAAAAAACTGTGAGTGACACTTCAGAGTCTGACAGGGAGGAGGGGCTGGGGTTGGTGGGAAAGGGGCTTCAGTAGGGCTGGGGGGGCAGAGGAGAGGAAGACACAAGGTTACTGTTTTACATTAAATTGTAAAACTCAAAGACACGAGAAATAATTGCCCACGAGGGGCCACTTTTCCAACAAAAGTGCAAATATTATTTAACGAGATCCAGAGAAGTGTACTGGGGACTTTTGCTCTCCAATGAAGGCGCCGGGGAAAGGAAGAGAAGTGCAGGCTTTGTGTGTTGCTGGGCTCTGCAGCGAGCATCTGAAACTGGGTGGATGATTGTGCCAGTCTGTCCTCTCTCTCCTGGTAGGGGGGCGGGGGGCGCAGGCAGGGGCAGGCAGGAGGCTTCCACTGTCAAAGATCAGAGCAAGCCGGGGCCTTCTAGCTCCTACTCTGCCTGAGCCCAATAATTTCCACTCATAACCTTTTCTCACACAACTTGATCAGCACACACACAGCCTAGGGGCTTTAGGGCCACCATTCGAGATTAGGGCAACAACAGGGCTTTTGCTCCCAAGGATGTGCGCACCTCAAAATGTTGCGATTAAATAATTGATTCCAGTGCCTCACGAAATATCTTCTTGGGCTTTTTATTTTTTCTAAAATGGATGAAAATGTTCTTTGCTTCAGGAAGAGATTTGGTGACTGCATCCAAGTAGCATGTTTCTGTATGCAGATGTGCGATGTCTGCTTGTGTGCCTGTGAGTTGGTCATCCACTTTCCATCAGAAATAAAAAACCAGGTGCTTCAGGACTTTTATGCAGATTACATCTGTACTAAAAATATTTGTACATATCAAAAAAGATTCTACTGTTTTCTGCTGATGCAATTGTTCAAAAGTCATTTAAAGTCAAGTTAACTCCACCTAAAATGCAATAGAACTTGAATTAACTTAAAGGATCCCAATACTGGAGTTTGAGGGTAAGAGACTTGTGTGACCTTTTAATTTCAGCTACTTAGGTACAAATGTGCCCTGCTAAGATTTTCCCTGTGATTGCAGTGGGAATGGTAGTGGTGGTGGGACATTTAGCTATGGACAAGACACCTCCTGGCAATTGGGTATGGTTTTAAGTGCTCCACTGTTCTCAGATAGCATGACAAAGGGTTAGTTACAGTTTGAATGCTGCTGAATGCTTTGGCCCATTAATTAATTATATACTGTCACCATGCAGAGTTGGGAAAGACACTATCACTATCCCATAAGGACAGAGTGAATCTCAGTAGTCATTGCCAATTCCAGCACACAAAGGTACTTAAGCCTGGAAAATAGCAGGTCTGGCTGTCATCTTTGTCACATATTCATGGGCATTTGTATCTTTCTGGAGTCATTAAGAGGGTGGGGAGAGGTATTTATCCATTCTCTGTTACTCAGATTACTTTTTTAAAAATCCATTGCATAAGTTTATAGCTAAAGACACAGCTCAGAAGCAGAAAGGTCAGGAGTTTATTTGTTAATTTTAAAGTGGTAATCACCATGTAGCATTTTCACTGGTGTTTTGTAATATGGGTCTTTTCTTGCCTTTGAACTCTGGCTCACTTTATTGCTATAAGACAGGACATTACCTTGTAAAACTAGGAAAGTTTTTGCTTGATGAGCTTTAAAAATGAAAACCTATTTCCGGAAAAGTAAGGTAAAACATGTTTACTGCAATGTCCTTTCTGGTACTATAGGATGTGATTTAAAAAAAAATCAAGGGAATAGCACATCTTGGGATGTAAGTTTCTTTCTTTGAAGAAAAAGTATTCTTTAATACTTATTACATCCATGAAATTTAGTCATCCAGGACTTCTCTTTGTAATCTAAACTTTTCCCATTCTTATTTCAGTGTATTTCTCATAATGTCTCATTCCTTCCTCATGTGTGTTGGGACTAAGGTATAGTTATTTTTTGTTAACTTGTATCTGAGAGGAAAAAAAATGCAAATCCCAGAACCAGCTTTGCAATCTGTTCAGCTGCTGAAGCACTAGGCTGACAGGTACTGGGGCCTGACAATTATGCCAGCAAATCATTCTCCACACCTGGAAATCTCTTTTGAGTAGTTTTTCTGTTTCATCCAGTAACACCAATAAACATTTAGAAGGGACTTTTCCACACAAGGAGAGGTAGTGGAGCATGTGGAGAGAGGCTCTGGGAACTACAAGTGCCCAAATTAGAAGGAAATTAAAAAAAAATTCACAAAAGGAAAATATTTAGAGTAAAATGTTGGTTTAGAATTGCCCCCAAAACTAACAACAGGGAACACAGTAAGAATTCATTACCAAAAGGAAAAAAAAATTTGTTATTAACACAAATCAAACCTGTTCATCATCTATGGGGATACATAGGAGACTGATGTACCTTAAGAGATATATGGTTTATTAGAGCACTTACTGAATATGCAACCTGAGTCTGTTTTAAGGATACAGAAAGTAGTTTGTGTCTCTAATGAAACTCTAAATATTTTATTAATGACCATAAATAGGTATGTGTATTAACTCATACACATTACAAACCGGGCCCTGAAAAGTACTGCATTTTGTGAAATGTAAGCATGGAAATAGATGTTCAGAATTATACTAATGTAATCTGAGAATTTTATATTTATGAGAAATTTATGACTTGTGAAGGGCAAAAATTCAGTGTTTCTCTAGCTTTCTATATAAGAATATGGTTTTTTGAAAGACAATTTATGTTTGAAAGGAACTATGCCTTCCTAAAGGAAAAAAATCTTGTGTTCTGTAGTACTTACTAACTAAAGGGTAGATGCCAAACCCACATGGAGGGATTCTAACTCCTACTTTTATTTATAAAGAGAAGAGAGGAAAGAATAAAATAAGTCAATATATATATTTCAAATATATACATGAGACTATATATGTATGTGTGTATATGCTATTATCTATATATAGTATATGAGAGATTCAAAAACTTCATGGAAACATTGCATTCCCTTTAATTCAATTTTTCTATGAACTGTTTGCATACCCTTTAATCTCTATTTTTACAGTGTATATTATAAATAAATCAAATATTTGGTACCTAGTACCATTCTTTGGCAGAAGCACAAGCAACTTCTTGATGGAGATTATTTCTTCGAATTGTTGTTAGTGTTTCTTTCTCTTGATCCTCACTTTCTCTGAGTAAGCTATTTTGGCATAGTTCTAACCTTCTAGAATATGAATTTAGGTAAGTTATTCATGACTATTTTTTAGCATTAGCTGTGAAAGACATCCCTAGAAGGAACACCGAGGAAAGCAGAGTCAAGAAATGTGGTCAGCTTTCTCCCAACATCATTTGAGTACCTGAATTCAACATTGCCTGAACTAGGCAAATTACATGAGTATTCTTAGTATTCTTAGTATTCTTGAGCTTCAACACATGCAGACAAAAGAATCTTGCCAAATACATTAATCTTATAATAATTTGGAATATCACCTTCCCTCCAGTTATTCTTTTCTTGTTCCTCCTTTTTCTTCAATACTACTGACTCTGTCAATAGGAAAGTAATGTACTATAGACTCTCTCAGAATTGTAAATTCAGAAAGCCAATTTGACTTCCTCAACAAAGAACTTTAATTCCTAAATTAATTCCTAGGACTATGATAATAAGTAGGAATAAGGCTCAACTGGTACAGCATTTAGGCAGACTTTGGTTCTAAACTGACCTGATTCACTTTCTGACTCTGCTATTTTCTATCAAAGTGATCTTACACAGATCTTTTAAATTTTATTAAGCCTCTTTATTCTAAGATTTTCCTTTTAATACCTTCATTCACAGTGTATGTTTCTGTAAATGTGCATCTGAAAGTTTAGTAAGATAACTTATGCAAACTATTTAGCACTTTGCCTGTAACATAGAAAGCACTTAAATCTATTTTCAACATCAGAAAGATGAACTAAGTTAATTTCTAAAATGTGCTGATCTTTGTATCAACTATGCAAATATAAATATTTTGATGCCTGACACTAGAAAGGGAATAAACTTGGGTCAGTGCTGGAAATTGCAACTTTTTAAAAGATTTATTTATTTATTTGAAAGGCAGAGTTACAGATAGGGAGAGACAGAGAGAGATCTTCCATCCACCGGTTCATCCCCCAAATGGCCACAACAACTGGGGCTGGGCCAGGAACAAGCCAGGAACCAGGAGCTTCATCTGGGTCTCCCACATGGATGACAGGGGCCCAAACACTTGGGCCATCTTCTGTTGCTTTTTCCAGGCCATCGGCAGGGAGCTAGATCAGAAGTGGAGCAACCAGGACAAAAACCAGCGCTCATATGGAATGCCGACAACATTGCAGGTGGAAGCTTAACTTGCTGTGCCGCAATGCCCCCCAATGTTTTCTAAGGATTTTTTAAAAAATTTAATTAACAGATTCAGTATGGTTCATAGATACAATTCTAAAGAAACACCAACTTTTGGTTAAATCCTAGAGCAGATTCTAAGTTCAGAAGTCTTTAGGGGAATCACCTTCCTTAAATAAAGTTGAGAACTATATTAATAGATAAAATTAGTAAAATTGCATTTGAGTGTCAAAAATGCATGGAAAACACATCTTACAGAATGTACATTCTGATTTTATCAACTTGATTCTTGGAAAACATTTTTAATATTTTACCAATTCAATGTAGATATATCTTCTGCTTACATAATTAGATCAGAATTTGTTAATGACAGGCCCCCAACACATAGCTGTGTTCTCACTCCAGGTAAGGGACTGAACTGGTCTAATTAATATTAAGCTAATTCTCACACTGAGTCCTTCAATTCTGATTAGCTTTATTACATAGTATCTCGAGAAGTCTGTGCTTTTACATTTAACAATTCAGTTATGCATATCAAACTTTGTCACCCTTGCTTTCAGGTAGAGTGGAGAACAAAGGGTAGTGAGACAAATTCTTTTTTCAATGTGTTCTTCCCATGGGGAGGACTGGAAGCTAAATGTTTATGCTTGTAAAAACATTTGCTGAAGTAAAATTTATTTTGTTGAATTTCATTGTGTGTCCATACTGCTAGAAATTGGTGAGAGTCTTCCTATGATAATAATTATAGCAGTAAACTTGGGTTCATTATATTTATTTATTTATTTTTTGACAGGCAGAGTTAGACAGTGAGAGAGAGAGAAAAAGAGAGAAAAGTCTTCCTTCTGTTGGTTCACCCCCCAAATGGCCCCCAAGGCCGGGGTGCTGTGCCCATCCGAAGCCAGGAGCCAGGTGCTTCCTCCTGGTCTCCCATGCGGGTGCAGGGTCCAAGCACTTGGGCCATCCTCCACTGCACTCCCAGGTCATAGCAGAGAGCTGGACTGGAAGAGGAGCAACTGGGAGAGAACTGGTGCCCCAACCGGGCCTAGAACCCGGGGTGCCAGTGCCACAGGTGGAGGATTAGCCGAATGGCAGCGCACTGGCCCGGTTCATTATATTTCTCATTGCCATTGATGTATATCACTGAAAAACATCTTCATTTTTTCCACTTGATTCATAATTTAAGGTTGGTAGGCTTTTTAGAAATTCAACACCTGGGAACTTTAACCCAAGAATTTTGAGAACAAATTTTCCATTGGCTTATATTGGGCAAAGTAGATGAATAAAAGAACAACATGTAACGAGAGGAATAGGTCCATATATGACCTGACGTACCCTCTGTGTGACCCAAGTAATTCCCAGAATAGAAATTTTAAGATCACCGTTTAGTTGCCTCTGATGGCTTGGAACTGTGTAAATAATCAATAATTATAAATGTATCCTTCATCTTTCAATTCTCAAGCCCTCCACATCAGAAAGTTGAGCTTGAGTCAAAACTAGTCCTTCCTTATGTCACCTCTCTGGTGCTTCATTAGCACTTAGACAGTTATATATTAACTGAATACCCACTCAGCATTGCTGGAAATAATAATTCTTTATAGCTTGCACTTATGGTGTGTGAATTTTAATGAGGCCTTTCTAACTATGGTTTTATGCCTTATACATTTCCTTTACCTCCTCTACCTCCAATCTTCCCTTTCTTGTCTTGTCTTTCTTGCTGACCTTTCCTTTTAAGATCAAAATTACATTCAGATATGCTCTATACATCATCCCCAAAGCAAGTGGTCTAGACTTTGAGAAATGGCTACAGGTAACAGCTTGACAATATTTAAATAAATCATTCAGACATGCAGAAAATATCACTACTTGAATTACTTGAACTGGAAGTGCCAAGATTATTCCATTAATGAGTTGTTAGAAAAAATGCTGTTTATGAAGAATCATTGTAGCTCTCTAAGGTCTGCTTTATCTCCTCTCCCCATACATTTTCTCACCAGATGAATCTACCTGCAATTAACATAGCCAAAACCCTGACATTAGATCATTGTCTGTTTCAATTTAACACTATTTTTCTTCTCTCCATTTGTATCCCTTTTTCTCTTTTTTCTTTTGCTTTCTGCTCCTTTTCCTTTTCCTTGTTTCTTTATCTGTTTTATTTTCCCCCTTCTTCCAATAATGCTGCAAGACCTCTGTGGGGAGGAAAGGGATACAGGGGCTACTGCACAACCCTTCAGCCAGTTCCTTGACATCCCTTTCACTGCTAGGTGCCTTCCATAGACTTTTTTTGGCTTTGAAGGCAGTTGTGTGCTTGCATGTGTGTGTGTGCTTGTGTGTGTGTGTGTGTGTGTGTGTGTGTTACAATTTCTTTTGACCTGAAGTTCTACTGAGAAAGAGCAGGAATAAGTAAAAGAAGAAGCAATGTACACACCATTGCTCCACCCACCGCCCCCCTCCACCCTTGGGTCAGTGCCCATGTTTTGTGTCTTTAGGCATTCTCCTGAAATCCTGTGTGTGTAGAGGACTTGAAAATCCTTGTGGCTCAGTGCTGTAGAGGTCCTTGGGGGAACAGCCTGAGGAGAAGGCATCACTGCTCCGAGACTTTGGCCTGGGCAACCTCTGAGAGCCAGATACCTGCCACTCAGCTCAGTCACTTCTGCACTAGCCACATTCCTCATCTTCCAGGGAGACACACTGGCCTCCTGCACTCACTCCATGGCTCTCTAAACTCGTTCTCTGACTCCACCCCTCCCCTCATCCCATCCATGGGCATAGTTTTCTGGGCCTGGGGCCTTCTGGCAATATCTCCACCCAGGGAGAGACTGTTGAATTCTTCAGGTATCACAGCATACCCTCAACACACAGGCCAAGCCTAGCATTCATTTTAGGGGACACTAATATTCCACTTTGGGTCCCCTGAAAAGTGCTGATTTCAGGATCTCTGCCAGGAAGCTCCTAGTTGAAGGAAGATGATACCAATTACAACTTTAGCTGAACCTCCCTAATGTTACTTGCCATGTGACAGCTAGCAGGAGCAGCAGAGGCTGACAATCCTGCCTGAGACCCCCAAAGTGAACCCAAGGTAAGACAGGGGCTGTTAGCTGGGAGGCAAGAAGCTGTGGGTTGCTGTGTCAGGAGGCCTGGCTAGCCTAGGAGTCTGAAAGTTGAGTCTCAGGTTTACTCTGTGGCTAACCCCCACCAGCTCTTCTCAAGAACCCAGAGTGGCCAGGAGCCAGGGCGGCAAGAGGACGCAGCAGCTGGAGCAGTTGGGGGATCTGGGTGGCACACCGAGCAGGGTGGATCCTCCTTCCCCTCTCTGGCCTCTAGAAGGAAAACCTCTTTTGACTCAGGGCCAGCCGCGAAGGCTCAGCGACACTGATTGCAGTCTTCAGAGCCTCAAGGCTGCAGGCGCCTGACATCCTGCCTGGGCTTCCCCGTTGCCACCTGGCTGCACCCTGCTGTAAGCAGCAAGTTCTCACACCTCTAGGGGAAAAAACGCCTCTGAACCGGTAGATTGACTTTACAAGTCTAAGGGGCACATCTCTATCCCCAGCAGGAGCACTTGCCTTTGGAGAACCTTTTCAATCCTCAATCCACAACAGCACAGCAGCTCTGCCCCGGGGCCCAGCTCGCGGACTGCTCTGCTTTGCAGTCATCCATGAAGCGACCCACTCTGTCTAAGCGACCCACTCTGTCTAAGCGATCCACTCTGTCGCAGCGACTGGCGGCTTGGGCCACTCGCGCTCTGGGCAGCTCACAGACACCCAGCGGCCAGTGTCGTTCTTCCAGTCCCATGTGTCCTATGTCCAAACGTTCACACTCCCCTAAGGTTTATGCAACACATATACTTTTTAAGAAACTCGTGGCGTATCCCGGAAATACCTGGGCTGACAGATTTCCCTGATGCCGAGGAGCGGAAGAATGATTTTTTTTCTTATTGATTTATTTCTCCAGGTCATCTCCGAGAGAACTGACTTCTCAGTGAAGGTTAAGGCCTTGAGCCGGAAGCCTTTGCTAACACCCAGTGCTCTCTAGGGACTTGAAAACATCACGGCTCCTTGTGCGTGCCGAGGCTCTTCGAGAAGACAGGCTCCGGATCAGTGTGGGTTCATTGAGCGAACGCTGCACCGTTCTTTCTTTCTTTTTTAAAAAAATTTCTGATTGCCGGGAGCGCCATGCATTGCAAAAATGGGAGAAACCCTGTCCACCACTCTGCATTTGGCCACCGCGGCGTTGTGGGTCAGCCCGAAGATCCAGAGGCCTCCGGAATGAAACGTCTGAATCAGGTAACTGGAGCAAGGACCTTGCGAGGCAAAAGAGCGGCCAAGGAGCGCCCCGCGTTGCTTATCAAATCGCACGCTAACTCCTGAGGGTGAGATGCGTGGAGGGTCTATAAATACATTCCCTACTTCCTGAGGTTTCCAACTCAAAGCCAACAAGGTGTAAATCTATGATTTGTCGTGACTATTTCCGGAGAAAGTTACACATGTCTAAAGAGAGCTATGCTCTTTCTAAAGTAATTTGTGCGGCAAATACTTCCCCTTCTCGCAAGGAAAGTGAAGGGGAGATTTTATTTTTCGTTTATGATGTTTCCCTTTCGTTTTTAATTTTTTTTCAGCTCGAAAATATCAGTGTAACAAACAGGTTCTAGCCATTTTTGAAGAAAACTCAAAACAGAGTTTTTCAAGCGTCTTTTTCACAGGGCCCCTGAAAGAATGTGTGTGTGTGTGTGAGCGCGCGCGAGCGCGTGTGTTGAGGGGGAGGGGTTTCAAATAAGAACAGCATGCGGAGCCCATCCATGGGACAACGTGCATTTTGAAGCACGGATAAATCTGTTTCTGGTCCTCGTTTCATGTCAGGAAATGTGTTTCCTGTCGTAATTGGGGCTATTCACTTTTGGTGATATTTAAAACGGGCCCGACTGAGTCGAGTTGATGTTTGGTTAACCATGAAGGAAATGGCTCTTGATCAGGCAGGCAATTATCAACCAAATCTGATCACTTCCCAAGCAAAACAAAGGAATTTGTAACTATTTCTCTTCTGCAGTAATGCGCAAGGCAATTATTTCAGAATGAGAGTTTTCCGTGCTGGGAAGCGGCAGGAGGCCGGGAGCTTGCCGGGAGGAACAAGACTTCGATCCCCAAACATCTCCGAACTCATGCCAGGCGCACTCTTACAGGTTTCTGTGCCTGAGTGTGTGCAGGAAGGGGCCTGAATGCGAGTTCAGGCAGGATTCTGAGGTGGCAAAGTCGCCGACCGCGGGAGCAGAACCCTCTTGTGGCTTGAGGATAAACAATCCCACCCAGACAGAGAGATTTGCGTCCCCGCTCCCTCCTTCCACTGTCCACTGTCAACTTCCTAGTTCTCGGTTTCAAGTCCCTGAAAGCTAGCTGATCCTTGACTTCTAGACTTCGGGGGTAAGGGCTTCTGAGAGACCTCGTTCTGACACCCGCAGAATTAGGTAGCTAGCCAGGGGACAAGTGTTTGCCAGAAATCCGCCTCAGTCCGCCAAGGGAAGAAGGGCTAGGGTTATGTGGCGGTCTATTGGGGACAAATTGTGACCTTCCAAAGAGGATCCTATTTTTCCTCATGACATCAGCAGGTGTGCTACACTCACTGTGGCTGCTAGCAAATCCTGGGGACCTGGGGAAGCAGTCGGAGAGAAAAGAGCAATGACTAGGCTCCCCTAGTTCAGGCGGTCTTGGCAGATCTTAAGAGACAAAGGTCACCGGTGCAGGCTTCCTACAACCACTGTCATTTTTTTTAAAGGTTGCTAAGCGTTAGCTCTTTATATGCACTGTATTAACCCTCCTAGCAACAATAAATGGAGCATAGTTTCTTTGCTCCTTTATCCAGAAGGAGAAATTGAGGTTCAGGGAAACTACATTGAAGGTAGAGCCAGTTGTCAATTTCCAGTGATGCAATGATCTTCCAAGATCACTGCCTAGGGATCAGAAAGTAAGGAATTTCTACACTGTCTGCCATCACTAATTATATAGCCTTCTATCGCCGCAGATCCCTGTGGTGATTCTCAGAGAAAGAGTCTGTATAGGGCAGGGGGTAAAACCCAGCTCCGCCTCTCACAGCTCTTAGAGACTTACCCTGTTTTGCATGACCCCTCTGAGGTTCAGACGCCTTAGGTGCTGCCTGCTGAGGCTGAGAACCCCACACCCGAGCCTTCCGTGCTTGCCCGGAGACTCGCCAGAACTTCTGGCGCTGTAGAACTCGAATACTTGACTCACTGAATTCTGTTAAAAGATTGGCTCTGAGGTTTGGGCAGAGGCTGCTGCCACTCTTCAGTGCCTCCAACTCCTGCCACTCCTGTTGCAGTAAAGCTCTGTCTGGGGCAACAGGCCTCCCCACACTTTAGGAAGTCAAAGCACAAGACTTATTTTCTGTATGCTGCTCTTAGTCCCCATTATACAGTTATATCCCCCACCATTTTCCTGGACCAGCATCTTTGGATGATTGATTTATAGAACCATTTGATTCATTAAGAATTTGACTTTGTGAAAAGCCAAAAATGTTTTGGAAGTCGATCTTCTTGCTAGAATGTAACAAAATGACATTCTGATTTTATTTTTTTAATTGGGAAACTTGAGGAAGTTTATTCTTATTACACCTACAAAAGAATGATATGGGATACAATTAATGTAAAAACATGGGCTGGATTTTCAGGCAGCATTTTCTCTTGGCTTAACACGATTGCTTAATTGGATCTTGATTATCCACTTCCTTTATTTTCACTGATACAAATGGCCAGGTGTAGTTGACCATCAACACCTAGAAAACCCAAAGAAATAATTGAAAACTAAATATCAAAAATTATTTTATTGAAATTGCACATATATTAGTCTTTTAAATGTCATTATTTGGAAGAGACCTTTGAGTATTTATAAAAATTCCTTTGAATTTGGAAGATCTTCTGAGACATCTTTCATTCTGGTAGACCTCAAGCAAACACCATTTTGAGGAACCACAATAAAAGTTTCCCCCAAGAACCAGGAATGATGCTGCCAACTATTTAACAGCAATGCTATGATTTTGGAAAAAATAGCATTGTACTGTATGAGATTTTATGGTGCTTGAAGTGTATAATAGTTTTGAAACGAAGTTTTAAAAAAATGTAAATATCCCATTTTATTTTCAAAGCTTTTTTCTCAACTCCTAGATAATCAAATCAGCTAGTTAAGATAGTTATGCTTTAATATGATGTAGATTATATCCTCTAGAAATTTTGACACATATATCCTGGATGCAAATTTTCAGTGAAGAATTTTAACACAATAGTATAAGTGTATATTTCACATTGGTGGACTCATTTTAAATATTTAAAACCATATTTTTTAATTAAGATGTGAATTGGTAAATGACTGACCTCCTGTTTTGGGTCATCGCAACAAATGAGGCAGATTGAACTGTACCATTTACTTGACTGAAGAGAGTTTCTTCCCAAAGGCAGTTGCCACAAAGTGATCTTACCAAAAGAAAAAAAAAATCAAGTAGACCATGTTTATTCTAGTAAAGAAATATTTATTGCAACCAATGGAGCAGTTGCGAGAATTCCAGGATTCATAACACTTTAAAATGGAAAATAGACTTAACTATAAAAAAGCGGGACATTCTCCAAAGGGTTTATTATAGTGCGTGCAGTGATTTCTGTTTTACATATACAGACTTAATTCACAAAATACTTTTTTGGTGACAATGTTAAGGATAATGTCATGAAATAACATTATTGTACACTTTTACAGTTTTATCTTCCCATAATTCTTAATTTTCTGTTATGTGGTGAGTTTGATTTGGTTTCATTGGTATTACTTGGCGTTATTATTATGTTTATGTTAAGCAAGAAAATAAAATGCATGAGGAAGTTTTTCACTATATAATACCAATGCCATTTTTGGGTAATAGTTTCTAAATTAATGAGGTTTTCCCTTCCAAAGGTATTTTTGAAACACAGAAAGCAAATATAATTGTAATTACAGTGTCATTTAATTATAAATTTAATATTAAGAAGGACTATGAGATTTTCTGTATTTCATTCGTGAATTGATCTTTTTCTGTTTTATTGGTACTGATAGAACCCAGCTGAGAAATCTTTATCTCTAATCGAATGACATATTATTTTAAAGCATGTCAAATAATGCTTTATTTTGTTATAACAACACATTTCAAAAACTTGGACAAAGATCAACCAAATCATTTTAATTTTCTATGGTGAAAAATGAAAAGAATAAAAAAAGATAATTGGGATCATATAATCAGGAACATTTTTGAAGTAGATGTAGCTTTATATGGCATGTTGGTCAGCATTTTCTGTCGAATTGAGAAAAAGCTTATCCATTATAGATCGGCTCAGATCATTATTGCAACCTTACTGAGTTCTAAGAAATGAGTTTTATGTTATGTAATAACGTTGGGTCTATAAGCAAAAGAAATAAAATCCAAACTTAATTAAGTTTAATTGATAATTATATGCATGCCTTTAAAGGAAGTATCCCATTTTCATACTTGTGAATATAAGCAATATGTCTACTATGTATTAATTTTTCAAAAGCCCAAAGGTTAACATCAAAGTTAAGTTGATTCATTTGGCAGTCAATTGAATTTTTCTGTGGTTCTGTTAACTGTTTCATTCTTGCAATAACAAAAGACTGATGTCTAGCTTTCAGGTAATAATTCCATTGGATAAATTGGCTGTATTTAATTTAGTGACTGATAATGTTACCTTTTATGTTCTCTTCTGGTTATCTAAAAGCTATGTTTTTTTAAAGATTTATTTATTTATTTGAAAGCCAGAGTTACACGAAGAGAAGTGAGGCAGAGAGAGAGAGAGAGAGAGAGAGAGAGAGAGAGAGAGAAAGAAAGAGGTCTTCCATCTGATGGTTCACTCCCCAACTGGCTGCAAGGGCTGCAGATGCGCCAATCTGAAGCCAGGAGCCAGGGGCTTCCTCCAGGACCCCCACATGGGTGCAGGGGCCCAAGGACTTGGGCAATCTTCTACTGCTTTCCCAGGCCATAGCAGAGAGCTGGATCAGAAGTGGAGCAGCTGAGTCTCGAATCGGTGCCCATATGGGATGCCGGCACTTCAGGCCAGGGTGTTAATCTGCTGCACCACAGCACTGGCCCCAAAGCTATGGTTTTATACAATACTATAGTTATACATTTGAGACCAATTATTTCCCACTGTACAATGTACTGTGAAAATTGTAAGGTAGAGCACGAAACTTGTAAACATATGACAAAATTATTTTCTTCCCTCATGATTTCATTATAGCTTGATAGTTTATTATAGAAAAGAACAATGCAGGGCCAGTGCTGTGGCACAGAAGGTAAAGCTGATGCCTGCAGTGCTGGCATCCCATATGGGTGCTGGTTGGAGTCCCAGCTGCTGCACTTACCAACCGGCTCCCTGCTAATACACCTGGGAAAGCAGTGGAAGATGGTCCAAGTCCTTGGGCCCCTGCATCCATGCGAGAAACTCAGAAAAAGCTCCTGGCTCCTGGCTTTGGATTGGCTCAGCTCTGGCCGTTGCAACTATTTGGGGAGTGAACTGGTGGATGGAAGACCTCTAGCATTATGGTGCAGCTGGTTGTGGGTAAAAGCCCTGGTCTGCAGTGCCAGAAACCTATATGGGTACCGATTCGAGTCCTGGCTGCTCCTCTTCCAACCCAGCTTCTTGCTAATGTTCTTGGGCCCCTCCACCCATGAGGGAAACTCAGATGGAGTTCTTGGTTTCTGGCAGTTATTTGAGGAAATGAACCAGTGTATGGAACTCTCTCTCTCTCTCTCTTTCTCTTTCTCCTTCTCTTTCTCCTTCTCTTTCTCCTTCTCTTTCTCTCTCTCCCATAACTCTGCATTTCAAATAAAAAGAAATCCTGAAAGAATAGAAAAAATGGTTCAAAACAACACCAAAAAGAAAATTCCTGAGATGAGACTGTGTCAAATGATTTTTTTTTCAAATGTTAGTTCAGACTTCTTTATAACTATCATCTATAGTATAATTCTACCTTGGCTTAAAATAGAATTGAAATACTTTAATTTCTGATACATCTACACTGTGATTAGAAATGAGAGCTAGCACAGAATAGTATACAATTTTTTAAACTTTTTAAAAAAGAATCATTCATTTATTTGAAAGTCAGAGTTGCACAGAGAGAGAAGGAGAGGCAGAGAGAGAGAGAGAGAAAGAGAGGGAAGTCTTCCATCTGATGGTTCAATCCCCAGATGGCCACAACAGTCAGAGAGCTGCGCCGATCTGAAGCCAGGAGCCAGAAGCTTCCTCTGGGTCTCCCACCAGGGGGCAGGGGCCCAAGGACTTGGGCCATCTTCTGTTTTCCCAGGCCATAGCAGAGAGCTGGATCGAAAGTGGAGCATATGGGATGCCAGCACTGTAGGTGCCCACAATGCCACAGCGCCAGTCCCAATAGTATACTTTTAAAACCCTGAATCAGGTACTCTGATTTCTTTTCCCATACATTTTAAAAAAACTTTTTAAAAAATTTGAAATAATTGTTAGATTCACATGTAATTGGAAGAAATAATATGGAGATCCTGTGTACGCTTCACCCAGTTTCTCACAATGCTAACATCTTGCAAAACACATTTAATAGCACAACAAGGTGTTTACATAGAATTTATCCACTGATTTTGTCCAGCTTTCACCAGTTTCATAAACATTAATTTTTAAAAATTTATTTTATTTATTTGAAAGACAAAGTTACGGAGCTGAGCTGATCTGAAGCCATGGGTCTCCCATGTAGGTGCAGGGGCCCAAGCACTTGGGCCATCCTCCACTGCTTTCCCAGGTACACTAGCAGGGAGCTTTATCAGAAGTGGAGCAGCCAGGACTCAAACCAAGCGGGTCCCCATATGGGGGCTGTAAGTCAGGGCTTTAACCCACTGCACTACAATGCTAGCCCATATAAACATTAGTTTTTGTGTGCATGCCTGTATATTTAGTTCTAAGCAATTTTATCACACATATGGGTTTGTGTCTTAACTGCTGTACACAAAATATAGAATAGTTTAAGGACTGGAACTTGGCTAAGTGGTTAAGCTACCACTTGTGACTCCTACATCCCTTATTGGAGTGCCTGGGCTATATTTTCAGCTCTTATTCCAATTCCAACTTCTTAATAATGTGCACCCTGTGAGTAAGCAGGTGGTTGCTCAGATGCCTGGGTCCCTGCCACCTGCGTAGGAGGCTCCCAGTTTTGGCCTGGTTGAGCCTTGATTGTTGTGGGCATTTGGGGAGTGAACCAGTGGATGGAAGCTGTGTCTTCATAACTCTCTCTCAAATTAATAAAATCAGCACATAGTTTTTTTTTTTAAAGGATAATATCAGTCACCACAAAGACTCTTCATGCTCCACTTTTATAACTATACCTTACTTACTTCATCACCATCCTATAAATGGAATATATACAATGTAATCTTTGAGATATTTTAAAAAGTTAGTCTAATTCTCTAGAGATTTATATAATTTGTGTGAATAGTTTTTTTTTTCTTTTTTACTGTGGTACAACCATGGTATGAATGTACACAGTTTGTTTAACCACTCACCTGCTGAAAGATACTGGATTGTTTCCAGTTTTTGATGATTTCAAGTGAATCTATAATGATTATTTGTGTAAAGGTTTTGAAAAGTTGTTCCACGTATCACCACTCTTTACTGCTCTAATTTCCTTCAGTTGACCACCATCTTGGATAACAAATGATTCAGCTGCAGTTTTGTCACTGCTCAACTGGTCATTTTTGACATTCAAGTTAACAAGAGGTATGACAGAAGGATCAGATTCTCTTTTTAAATTCTGATTCAACTGATCAATTTGGTGAAAAGGGATTAGTTTGATAACTATTTTCAAATAAATAAAAGATTGCTGGATTCTTGGGGTAAGTAATATTCAGCCTGTAGCCGTTGTTGAGGGGAATAGAATCAGAAAATACATTTAAGAAGGAGCAAAATCATGTCATAAGAGGATGTATGATGAAAATGTTTTATAGAAGTATATTGCATTCACATATTAGTGAAAGTAAAAATTATTAAATTTATTACTTTATTATTTATTTACTTAAGGATATACTAATTACATGAAACTGAGTATCAGTTTTATTTTCATTTGGCATGCTCAAAAGAAATTCACAGTTCATAAAGGAAATTTTTAAAGGTTTTATCAATTGTAACACTGAATAAATTGGTTTTTTTTTTTTACTAGCCAAGTGATAATGGGTACAGTATTTATAGCAAACTTCTCATTATAGAAATTCTTTTTACAAAATTGCTTGAGGAGAAACACTTAGAAATTCATATGACTTCTCATTAAGTTGCAAACACACTTATTCTTTAAAGAATTCTGCACTTAATTATACTTCTTTCAGGATTTGCCTTTCTTTTTTTATTTTTTTATTTATTTTTTATTTTTTAATTTTTTAATTTTTTTTCTTATTTAGAATATAAATTTCCAAGGTACAACTTGTGGATTGCAATGGCTTCCCCACCCATACCTCCCCTTGAATAAATTGTTTTTAAGAATTGATTACCATACAAAGCTGAAGCATTTTTTGAAAACTTTTGTTTAATAAATATAAATTTCAAAAGTACAACTTTTGGATTATAACGGTTTTTCCCCTGATAACCACCTTCCCACCTGCAAACCTACTCCCTCTCCCATCCCATTCTTCATTAAGATTCATTTTTAATTATCTTTATATACAGAAGATCAATTTAGTATATACTAAGTAAAGATTTCAACAGTTTGAACCCACACAGATACACAAAGTATAAAGTACTGTTTCAAGATTAGTTTTACCGTTAATTCTCATAGTACAACACATTAAGGACAGAGATCCTACATGAGGAGTAAGTGCACAGTGACTCCTGTTGATGATTTAACAATTGACACTCTTATTTATGATGTCAGTAATCACCCGAGGCTCTTGTCATGAGCTGCCAAGGCTATGGAAGCCTCTTGAGTTCACCAACTCCGACCTTATTTAGACAAGGTCATAGTCAAAGTGGAAGTTCTCTCCTCCCTTCAGAGAAAGGTACTTCCTTCCTTGATGGCCCATTCTTTCTGCTTGGATCTCACTCACAGAGATATTTAATTTAGGTCATTTTTTTAAATCTAGATTGCCTTTCTCTTATTGGGGTCATCTATTTTCACTGCTTTTCATTTTTCTTTGAAAGTAAATCCTACAAAAATATTTGTTTTCTTACTATACTTTGCAATTGGGCTTAGATGTGGGTTTTGTAAGGCTTGATTTCTCTTCATGTGTTTCCCATATCACATAATCAAGTATTAGTTTCATTTTTTATTTGTATTAGTGAATGATTATCATACAGACACAGATTGGCAATATTCACTTTACTCTTTAAAATTATACAACAAATCTTCATGTAATAAGATCAATGAGGCACTGTGACTATGGGCTATACTCTGCATCTTGAAAATTATTTTTATAATAGTGGATTGAAAAGTATACATAAAAGCATTTATTATAACAACATTTTATTAAATTAGTCATTTATTGCTCCATATTTTTAGAACTCATCACAGTTGATTTAGTCTCTGAAGTGTGTAGATAAATTGAATTCCCTGAAGCTTGACTGCTTGAGTGTTTTTCATTTACTATCATAAACACTGAGTTCCTGCATTTTGTCAATTTTGTGTAAGCATAGGTGAATTAGCCCAGTTTCAATGATCAGAATTTCCCCCCTCCCATGAAGTACAGCCGACTGTAGTACAACTATCTGGGTATTTATTTCCACTTCAAAACACATGCATTTCCTTTTGGTATGAAGGATAGTTTAGTGTACCCTGGATAAAAATATTGTTCAGTAAAGGGTTATGTCATTAGAAAATAAAAAGAAACTTTGAAATGTATCAAAAATTGCCTTTAGAAGTAGAGCTAAAATTTGTTTCAGAATGATGACTTAAGGATTATATGCAAATATGTAATAAGTACATTCCATAAAATGTTTTATTTGAAAATGTACTGAAATAACTATTTATTAGAACATTTTCTAATATATATTACTGGGAATCTATAGGATGGAATGAGAAGTTGAAATTAATAAATTACAGACATATAAAGTGATAGTCCAAGTCCTATAATTTGTAATATTATGTTAAATATATTCAACTAATGAGCAGCTTTCATTTACAAAAATATAAATTTATTTTAATATTGTTGTCTTTTAACTACTTAATATAAAATCTATTGCAACAAATGTCATTCAGTTCATTAAAATTTAAAGCATATTTTTGACATGCATCATTATCAATGAAAAAGAAGATAAAGTTTAGTATAGTGAATTTATGATATTAAACCTAATGGAAATAGTCTAGAAGTGATATAATAGTGTGTACTTGTGTTTGAAAAACAAAACTAATATTAAAGCATCTAGTCAAAATTCATTGAAATACAATGATTTGGGGCTGGCACCGTGGCTCACTTGGTTAATTCTCCGCCTGCGGCCATGGCATCCCATGTGGGTGCCAGGTTCTAGTCCAGGTTGCTCCTCTTCCAGTCCAGCTCTCTGCTGTGGCCCGGGAAGGCAGTGGAGGATGGCCCAAGTGCTTGGGCCCTGCACCCGCATGGGAGACCAGGAGGAAGCACCTGGCTCCTGGCTTCTGATCAGCGCAGCACTGGCCGTAGCGACCACTTGGGGAGTGAACCAACAGAAGGAAGACCTTTCTCTCTGTCTCTCTCATTGTTTATAACTCTACCTGTCAAATAAAAGTAAAAAAAAAGAAATACAATGATTTATATTAACACATTTTAAAGTTATGCTATTTATAAACACATGCTTAAGATGCTTCACCCTAGTTTTGACTACTTAGATTATATTATTGCTCATTATCAAATTAAGTCAATAAAATATTTTAAATCAAATAACTCATTTCAAAATACCTCAAAGATGAAGTAGACATTACAAAATTATCTAGTAGCTGATTTTGATTCTTGAAAGATAGTTTTCCTCTGTGTTCTCGAAGATTTTGTCCCTAAGCACAACTTTAATTTAATCTTCGACTTTATGTTTTTCTGTAATGAACTTCTATGAACTTCCAGTGTCTTATTTATATGTAACATATGCTGTCATGCAGAACTATGACTCAAAAAAAACAAGAATAATTCTGAAGTGAGCTCTACCCTGAAAAGCTGGGGAAAGCCATGTGCTAATGTTCATAAAAAGAAAACAGAATTATGAATATTTCCAGTTTTTCCTTTTTATGTTTGGTTATATTTCCTTAATGTGCCATATTGAGGGAAATTTTTTCAGTAAGTTGTAGTTACCCCTACCTCTCCATCCTATACAACGAGTGCCTGCTGAATCTGAGAATTTTAATTTATATACTTGCTATTATTTCCAAGAACTGATTTAAACCCTTTTGGTTTAGAAAATAATGACTGAGTAAGAAATTCTTCTTGACGGGGCCGATGTTGTGGTGCAGCAAGTTAAGCAACTGCTTGAGACACCAGCATTCCTTATGGGCGCTGGTATGAGTCCTGCTGCTCTACTTCCTAATACCGCTACCTGTTGATGTGCCTAGGAAAGCAGTGGCAGATGGCCCAATGCCACCGACATGGGAAACCTGGATGGAGTTCAGTCTTCTGGCTTCAGCTCGGCCCGGCCGTGGCTTGTTGCAGTCATTTCGGCAATAAACCATAGGGTAGATGATTCTCTCCACCACCTTCATCATTTTGTAACTCTGCTTTCAAGAAAATAAATAGATCTTAAAAAAAAAGGAAATTCTTACTTATTACAGTTTATTCCTTAAAAATCAATATAGATTTGATTAATTATTTTAAGATATTTTTCCTCTTTTTGATTTTTTGATATTTTTCCCTTTTTGATCATTTTACGTAGCTTAACCATCATCCATCAAACTTTAGAGTATTATGTGCCTTGTCATATACTTTCTGGGAAGCATATTTGACTCAGAAGTTGCTTGATCATATATACAAATAATTTTCATTTCACAAATTCAGAAGAAAAATAAAATCTTCCATTTTAAGGCAATAGGTATTTTTATTTGAGGGAGATTTTCGACATAGAGTCCATGGCTTCTTTTCTTTTCTTTTTGTAAAGATTTATTTATTTGAAAGTCAGAGTTACAGAGAGAAGGAGAGGCAGAAAGAGAGAGAGAAGTCTTCCATTTGCTGGTTCACTCCCCAATTGGCCACAATGGCCAGAGCTGCACTGATCTGAAGCCAGGAGCCAGGAGCTTCTTCCGGGTCTCCCATGTGGGTGCAGAGGTCCAAGGACTTGGGCCATCTTCAACTGCTTTCCCAGGCCATAGCAGAGAGCTGGATGGGAAGTGGAGCAGCCAGGTCTTGAACCAGTGGCCATATGGGATGCTGGCGCTTCAGGCCAGGATGTTAACCCACTGCCCCACAGCGGCAGCCCAGCTTATTTTCAAAATACACCTAATCTTATGATTGTACATTGTAGTCCTAAAAGAGGCTTGAAATGTGATTGAATATTTAATGAAGGTGTAGTAATATTTCAATATTTTCCTTTTTAGCAAATCAAAATTCTTGCACTAACTTTCACTATTTGCTAATCCTGCCCGGCCAACCTCCATTTTTGTTTCCTTCTGCAATTCATAAAGCATTTGTCATTTGAAAAATACCCAGTGAACATTTTTCTATGTGCTAGGCTTGATGATAAACAGCATATGAACTTTGAATTCAGATCAACCTGTGTTTAAATTCTGACTCATCACTTTCTAGAAGAATATTGTAGGCAAATCTGTTGTTCCATTCTGAATTTCAATTTTTCTCATCTGAAAAATGTAGATAACAATAGCATTCACCTTTCAGGTTATAGGGGACTCAAAATATGCAAAACTGCTCCACTTCTCCACTTCTTTGCTAGGATATTGCTTAGAATGTCATCATAAAACTGAACAAATGTAGTCTAGTCCAAGTTTTTGTACTTGAGCTGACTCTTGGCTTTGACCATAGTTCAACAATCCTATTTTACATGCTTCATATTCTTTCTGGCTTATGTTTCACATCAACCATGTCCTATTCCCCTAAATCCCATTTCCTTCCTCCATCTTTCAAGCTGATGATCTCAAATCTTTCTTTATTCAGTATAGAGGAAATTTATTTCAATCTATTCATCTTCATCTAAAAGCATCATTTTATACATGCTATCAGTTTTCACATCCTTCCTCCTTTAATCTATGTACTTGTCCTCATCTTTTTCCGGAGCTGTAGAAGCTATTCCTCTACAATTATCCTGACTTTTCTTTGTTTTGTTACATTTTATTTATTTATTTTCTTTTTAAAACAGTTCATGTCAAGATAGTTTTAAATTTACAAGCAAAACATTGTCAAGTAGTAACACGAAGAGTTCCCATATACTCCTCATCCTACATTTGCTATTATTAACCTCTAATATTAGTATATTTTGTTATAATTAATGACATGCCAAGCTTTATGTATTTTTTAATCCAAACATATGCTATCAATTCAAGCCTCTAGTAGTAAACTTTCTGTGTCCAGATTGAGATTTAATTTTATTTGAGTTCCCACATATGAGGGAGAACATGCACTATTTGTCTTTCAGTGTTGGGCTTATTTCACTTACTACGATGTCCTCCAATTCCATCCATTTTGTTGCAAATGACAGGATTTCATTATTTTTAATGGCTGAATAGTATTTCATTGTGTATATATACCACATTATCCATTAATCTGATGATGGAGACCTCTGATGATTCAATATTTTGGCTATTGTAAGCAGTCTGTGATAAACGTGGTAGAGCAGGTATCTCTTTGATGCAATCATTTCGTGTCTTTTTGATATATACCAAGTAGTGGGATCGCTGGATTATATGGCAGTTCTAGTTCTAGTTTTTAAATAAATCTCCATATTATTTTCCATAGTAACTGCATTAATTTAAATTCTCACCAAGGGTGTATAAGAGTTCCCTTTCTCCACATCCTTGCCAGCATTTGTTACTCTCTTGTCTTTTTGATGATAGCCCTTCTGACAGGGTTTAGGTGATATCCCATTGTGGTTTACATTTTAATTTCCCTGACAGCTAATCATATTGAGCTACTTTTAATATTTGTTGGGTATTTATATTTCTTCTTTTGAGAACTGTCAGTTGAGATCCTGTACCCATTTCTTAACTGGATTGGTTGTTTTCTCATTGTTGAATTTTTTGAGTTCCTGATATATTATGGATATGAACCCTTTGTTGGGTAAGTAGCTTAAAAACATTTTCTGATGTTCTGTGGGTGTCTCTTAACTTTATTGATTATTTCCTTTGCTGTTCAGAAGCTTCTCAGTTTGTCCAGTTTTGTTATTTCTGTCTGTACTTTTGGGGTCTTATCCAAGAAATCATTATCTGTATGAGTGTTCTAAAGTGTTTCTCCTATATTTTCTTCTAGCAATTTCATAATTTCAGGTCTTACATTTAGGTCTTTGATCCATCTTGGGTTGATTTTTGTATATGGTGAGAGGGATAATTTCATTCTTCAACATATATATGTCCAGTTTTCCCAACAGCATTTATTGAAAAAACTGCCCTTTCTCCATTGTATATTCCTGACACCTTTGTCAAAAATCAGTTGGTGGTATGTACATGGATTAATTTCTGTGCTCTATATTCTATTCTATTGATCTATGTGTCAGTTTTTATGCCTGTACTGTGCTGTTTTAGTTTCTGTTGTTTTGTAGTATGCTTTGAAATCAGATATTGTAATGCCTCCAGCTTGATTTCTTTTGCTCAGGATGGCTTTGGTTATATCTGGATTTTACAGTTGCTTTTTCTAATTTTGTAAAGAATATCGTAGTCATTTTGATAGGGTTGCTTTGAATCCATTAATTACTTTAGGTAATATGAGCATTTTAACAATATCAATTCTCCCAATACACAAGCGAGGAATAATTCTCCATTTTTTGTGTATCTTGATGATTTTTTCATCAGTGTTTCACAATTTTCATTGTAGAGATTTTTTACTTCTTTGGATAAATTTATTCCTAAATATTTTATTTTTTTTTCATAGCTATTGTGAATGGGATTTCTCTTTCAGTGAGATCATTACTAGTGTATGAAATACTCTAGTTTTTATATGTTAATTTTGTGTCCTGTGACATTACAAATGTTTTGGTTAGTTCTAACAGCTTTTTGGTGGGGTGTTTAGGTTTTTTCATGTACAGCATCATGTCCTCTGCAGTTGTGGCTATTTTGATTTTCTCCTGTCCAATTTTGATGCCCTTTTACATTTCTTTTTCTTCTCTCATTGCTGTTGCTAATACTTCCACTATTATCTTGAATAAGAGTGGTGAAAATAGACATCCTTGTCTTGTTCCAGATATGAGGGGAAATGCTATCAGTTTTTACCCACTCAGTATGATATTGGCTGTACATTTGTTATATATAGCCTTTATTATTTTGAAGTATATTCCTTCTATACCTAATTTTGTGAAGGTTTTAAAATCGTAGAGTGATGCTGAATATTATCAATTTTTTCTGCATCTATTGAGATGATCTTTTTTAAAAAAGGATTTATTTATTTTTGTGAAAGGCAGAGTAACAGCAAGAGATGGAGAGAGAAGGAGAGAGGGAGAGGCAGAGGAAAGAGAGAGAGGGAGGAAGGGAAGGAGGGAGAGGGGGAGAGAGAGAGGGAGATGCTGGTTCACTCCTGTAATGACCGTAACAGCTGGAACTGGACCAGGCTGAAGCCAGGATCCAGGAGCTTCATCCAGGTCTCCTATGTGGATGCAGTGGCTCAAGCACTTGGGCAGTCTTCCTCTGCTTTTCCCGGCCCATTAGCAGGGAACCAGATTGGAGGTGGAGCAGCTAGGCCTCCAACCAGTGCTCATATGAGATGCTGGTATCACAGGTGGTAGCCCAACCGGGTGTGTCACAACACCATCCACACTTTTTACTTACTTTTAATGTAAACTTTTATTGCTGTAATTTTTCCTCTTTATACTGCATTTTTTTCAAGGAGAGAAAAGCAAGATTTATTTAAGTCAGAGACCTTCTGCCGAAGTGGCCAAGAGTGGAGCACCAAGAGGTTGATGGTAGGTGGGGTTTTTAAGCACAGTTTTTGGAAAAAATGTCAATCAGCTAACAATCAGTTACAAGGTGGAGACAAAACCCAACCAAAGGCCTGATTTGTATTTGTGCTGTCTAGCTTGCTCATGATTAAACAAAGGAGCCATCTGAGGAAGGTGGGTGGGGTAGGTAACTTGTTTTCACAGTAAACTGGGAGCTCAGTAGGGTGGAATCACCACTCTGTTGCTATTCTCATGATAAAATTGGAAGCTTCTAAAGAGTGGGCAAAGTTAATACTCCTTTTGACATATCCTACAGATTTTGCTAAGCTCTGTATTCATTTTCATTTGTTTCAAGAAAGTTTTTTCTTTTCTTTTTAATTTCTTCATTCAGTAGCTTGTCATTTAATTTTCATATGTTTGTGAATGTTCTATTGTTCTTGTTGTTTATTTCTAATTTTATTCCTTCGTGGGTCTGAGAAGGTACCTGGTATAATTTCAATCTTTTCAAATTTCCTGAGACTTGATTTGTGGCCTAATATATAGTCTATCCTGGAAAACTGTTCCATGTGCTGATAGGAAAGTGCATTCTTCAGGGCCAGCGCTGTGGCTTGAAGCACCAGCATCCCATATGGGCGCTGGTTTGAGACCTGGCTGCTCCACTTCCCATCCAGCTCTTTGCTATGGTCTGGGAAATCAGTAGAAGATGGACCAAGTCCTTGGGACTCTAAACCCGCTTGGGTGCATAGATATTTATGATTGTTATATCTTCTTGCTGATTCAACCCTCTAATCAATATACAATGTCCTTCTTAGTCTCTCTTTACAGCTTTTGATTTGGCCTGTTTTAAAAAAATATTTACTTTGTACTTTTTTATTTATATAAGGGGAATACATTTTATTTATTCTATATATACAGTTCTAAGAAAATAATGATAATTTTCACTCTACCCTCACTTCCATCCTCCATCTTCCCTCTTTTCCTATGAGTATGACAACGCCCACTCATTTGTGATTTCCATTTGCATGGTGTATCTTTTGCCAACCCATCACTTTGAGACTATGTGTATGTTTACCTGTGAAGTGGATTTCTTATAGGTAGTATATAGTAGTCTTTATTTTAATCCATTAAGCCAACTTAGATCTTTTGACTGGGGAATCTAATCCATTTATTTTCAAGGTTAATATTGCTATATAAGAACTAAATCTTGTCATTTTGTTGATTGGTTACTGATTGTATCTTCTCTGCTAATGAATTTGGTATTATTCTCATAATGATTATTTCTAATATAGGATTTCTTTCAGGATTTGTTATAAGGCTGGTCTGGTGATGTTGAATTATCTCAGGTTTTGCTCTTCTGGGAAATATTTTATTTCTTCTCCACTTCTAAGGATGACTGTGCTGGATATAATATTTCTGGTTGGAAGGATTTTTCTTTCAATACTGTGAATATATCATCCTACTCTTTTCTGGCCTGTAAGGTTTCTGCTGAGAACTCAGCTAATAGTCTAATTGGTTTTCCTTTATATGTAACTTGATGTTTTTTCTTTCAGTGTCTTTAGGATTTCTTTCTTGCCTTAACTTTTTATATAATTTTTCTATAATATGCTTTAGAGATGGCCTTTTTTCATTGAGCCTGGTTGAGGTTCTTTTTTTAAGATTTATTTATTTATTTGAAAGCCAGAGTTACACATAGAGAGGAGAGGCAGGAGAGACGGAAAGGTTTTCCATCTGATGGTTCACTCCCCAGTTGGCCGCAATGGCCAGAGCTGCACTGATCTGAAGCCAGGAACCAGGAGCCAGGAGCCAGGAGCCAGGAGCTAGGAGCTTCTTCTGGGTCTCCCACGCGGGTGCAGAGGCCCAAGGACTTGGGCCGTCTTCTACTGCTTTCCCAGGCCATAGCAGGGAGCTGGATCAGAAGAGGAGCAGCCAGGACTAGAACCGGCGCCCATATGGGATGCTGGCGCTTCAGGCTAGGGCGTTAACCTGCTGAGCCACAACGCCAGCCCCGAGGTTCTTTGAATTTCCTTTATTAGTGTACCTATATCTTTTTCTAGACTTCAGTAGTTTTCAACTATCATTTCACTCAGTAAGTTCTCAATGCCTTTTCCCTTATCTTCTCCTTCAGATATCCCTACAACATGAGTATTTGTTCACTTACTGACATGCCATATGTCACATAGGCTTTCTTCATTCTTTATTTTCATCTGAGTTGCTTCAAAAGTCTTGTCCTCTAGATAAGAAATTCCTTCTTCCACTTGATTTATTCTGTTGTTAAAGATCTAAATTTTTATTTCATTATTTGAAGCTTTCAGCTCCAAATTTTCTTTCATTTTTTTCTCTCTGTTGAATTTCTCATTCATATAATGTATTGTTTTGCTCATTTCTTTAAGCTATTTGTATTTCTTGCATCTCATTGAGCTTCATCAGGATCAATATTTTGAGATCTTTTTCAAACATTTCATAGATTTCCTTTAGATTAGGATCTATTTGTGAAAAATATTGTGTTCTTTTGGAGGCATTATACTTCCTTTCTTCTTCATGTTTCCTTTGTCTTTACATTGATATCTGCATGCATGGTGTAATAGTTCCTCCTTTTTAGGAGTAGGTTTAGTTGGAAAAGACTTTTTGTTTAGATGGAATGTGGTTTATTACTTGGATTGTTTCTCTGGCTTTGGTTCTAGGTGAGCCCAGAAATGTAACCACTGAGTGATTTCTTCAGCTGTGATTAGTATCAGCAGTGTCTGAATGCCACAGTTGTCTAGTCTATGGCAATTTGTTTAGGTGGTATTAAAATGTTGAAGTGTACATGAGCTCCCAGAGCTCCTGCAGCTACAGGATTCACAGAGACCTTCTCTTGGTCCTAACAAGTGCCCTTGCCCTGTCTCTGGGGGCTTCTGCTAGTGACACAGCTGCTTGCTGCCTTTTAAAACCAATGGAGTTAAGCAGCTTTACAACAGCAGCTCAGATCTGGTGCTTTAGGAATGGATGGAAGTAATGTAGGTTCCTTCTTTGGAGCAAAGTCAGTCCTTTGATAGCTAGTTACTCCTCTAGACTGAATTTAAAGTCAGTGAGGACTGTGGAGTTTTCTCATATTTATGGCATCCACTTCACACACATAAAATCTCTAGAACAAACTCAGAAAAGTCACAGGATATAAAATCAATATACAAAAAATAGTAACATTTTTATATACCAGTAATGATTTTGCTAAAAGGGAAATCAAGAAAGAAATCCACTCATATACCAATAAAAATTAAATATATTTAGGCAGGAATTTAACCAAAGAAGTTATTTTCATTTTTATTTGGGTAATATCTTCTGATAATTAGACATGCTTATTTTTAATGAAGTATCATTTGTTATTTACAATTTGTGCTTTATTTGTAAATTACCTAAAGTATCCTTCTTTAAATTTTGTAGTTATTCTTCAGTATTTTTTTCTAGAAACTTGGTAGTCTCAGCTTCTATGTTTAGGTTGATTATCCATCTTGAGTGAACTTTTCTTCATGGCACATGGTAGAAGTTGAGGTTAATATTTTTGTGTATGCATTTCCAGATCTTCAACATCTTGAAAAGTCTCTGCTTTTTCACTGAATTATTCTGGCACCTCTTTTTTTCCCATTATATTTGAAATTCAGAGAGGGAGGGAGGGAGGGAGGGATGGAGGGAGAGAGAGAGAGAGGAAGAGAGAGAGAGGAGAGAGGGGGGCAGGTAGAGAGAGACACAGATAGAGATAGAGTCAGCCAGAGAGAAATGAGTCAAAGGGATCACACAAACAAGACTAGTGTCTGCTAATACTAACTGATAGAATCAAAAAGGGAGAGAATGATCCAACATGGGAAGTGGGAGACACAGCAGACTCATAGAATGGCAGCTGTCCTAAACAGCACTCTGGCCTCAGAATCAGCCCTTAAGGCATTTGGATCTGGCTGAAGAGCCCATGAGAGTATTTTAGGCATGGAAGCCAAGTCACTCTGGCAAAAAAAAGGACCTGAATGAAAGATCTCTTTGAGTGAAATCCCAGTGGAAAGAACGGGCCATCAAAGAAGGAGGTACCTTTCTCTGAAGGGAGGAGAGAACTTCCACCTTGACCATGGCCTTGTTGAAATAAGATCAAAGTCGGCAAGCTCAGGGGGCTTCCATGGCCTTGGCAACTCATGACTAGAGCCTGGGGAGATTGCTGACGCCTTAAACAAGAGTGTCAAATTGTTAAGTCAACAACAGGAGTCACTGTGCACTTACTCCCCATGTAGGATCTCTCTCCTTAATGTGTAGTTCAATGTGAATTAATGATATGACTAGTGCTCAAACAGTATTTGGCACTTTGTGTTCTGTGTGGGGGCAAACTGATGAAATCTTTACTTAATATATACTAAATTGATCTTCTGTATATAAAGATAATTGAAAATGAATCTTGATGTGAATGGAATGGGAGAAGGAGCGGGAGATGGGAGTTTTGTGGGTGGGAGGGAAGTTATGGGGGGGAAAAGCCATTTTAATCCATAAACTTTACTTTGGAAATTTATTTCTACTAAATAAAAGTTAAAAAAAGAGAGAGAAATGTTTCTTCTGGTTCCCTTGTCCAAATGCCTGTAATAGCTAGGGCTGGACCAGGCTGAAGCCAGGATCCCAGAACTCCATCTGAATTTGATGGAGGGCAGGGAATCAAGTACTTGAACCATCATCTGCTGCCTCTCAGGGTACATATTTACAGAAAGCTGGATGAGAAGCTGAGTAGTTGGAACTTGAATGAGGTTTTCCCATAAAGAATCTTCCTGTGTGGAAGATCAAGGTGTAAAGCAGGTTCAGCATCTTGTAAGGGTAGAGTGTCTGATTCTAACCTGGTGCCTTGTTGCTGCATTCTGTGGAGGGGACAAAATATATGGTACAAGAAATGGAAACCGCATTTCAGGATGATTAGTCACGTTTTTCATCCACAGAGAACCAAACCCTAACACTTTTTAAGTGGTTATTTTTCAACAGAAGATCACAAGGCATACAAAGAAGCAGGAACATATGGTCCATTAAAAGGAATGGAACCGACTTCCAGAAACAGACTCTAAAGAAACATAGCTTTCAAACTTACCAGAAAAACTCTTTTAAAAGATATTTTATTTATTTGAAAGTCACAATGAGAGAGAGAGAAAAAAAACATCTTCCATATGCTGGTTCACTCTCCAAATGACCACAGTGGCTGGTCCAAGCCAAAGCCAGAAGCCTGGAACTCCTTTGGGGTCTCCTATGTGGGTGGCAGAGGCTCAAACACTTGGGCCATCTTCTGCTGCTTTCTCAGGCACATTAGCAGGGAGCTGGGTCAGCAGTGGAGCAGCCAGGACTTAAACTGGCACTTTGATATGGGACGCAGGTGTTACTTGCAGCAGTTTAACCTGCTGCACCACAACTCTGGCTCCACTAGAAAAAGTCTTTAAAGAAACTATATCAGTATGATTAAAGAAATGAAGGAAAACATGCTCTAAGGACTAAATAAAATCAGGAAAGTGATTTATGAACAAAACTGTAATATCAACACAAGGAAATAATAAAAAACAATGAAATCGAAATAATGCTGCTAAAATGCAATAGTCAAATTGAAAAATTTACTACAGAAGTTCAGTAGTAGATTCAAATAGGAAAAAGAAAGATTCAGAAAGTTTGAAGATAGGTCCTTTGAAATGATCAAGTCTAAGCAAAAACAAAAAAGTGAAGAAAATTGCATATATCCTAAGGAACTTATGACATATTGTTAAGATAACTAAGATAAGCCTAACTGGAGTCTCAGGAAAAGGAAAGAAAATGGCCAAAATTCTCTCAAATTTGTGGAAGGACATTGATACCCAATTCCAAGAAGTTCAATGAACTCCAAGTAGGTTAAACTCAAATACACCAACATTGAGACACTATAATTAAATGGTAGAAAAACAAAGGCAAAAAGATAATTTTGAAAAAAAGGTACTTCAAGCATAAGGAACCCTTAGTAAGATTTTTTAGAAGAAACCTTACAGGTCATAAAACACTGGAATTATATACTTAGAGTGCTTTGTGACTATAAAAAATAATTCTGACTGTTGTAATATTGTCCTCAGATTAACAAAATCTAAGAGAGTTTATTTATTTATTTATTTATTTATTTATTTTTTTGACAGGCAGAGTGGACAGTGAGAGAGAGAGACAGAGAGAAAGGTCTTCCTTTGCCGTTGGTTCACCCTCCAATGGCCGCCGCGGATGGTGCGCTGCGGCCGGCGCACCGCGCTCGTCCAATGGCAGGAGCCAGGTGCCAGGTGCTTTTCCTGGTCTCCCCATCGGGTGCAGGGCCCAAGCACCTGGGCCATCCTCCACTGCACTCCCGGGCCACAGCAGAGGGCTGGCCTGGAAGAGGGGCAACCGGGACAGAATCCGGCGCCCCGACCGGGACTAGAACCCGGTGTGCCGGCGCCGCAAGGCGGAGGATTAGCCTGTTGAGCCACAGCGCCGGCTTCTAAGAGAGTTTATTACCATTAGATCTGTCATAAGATAAATGTTAACAGGAGTTTTTTTTTTTAAGTGAACAGGAAATGAAAGAACATTAGGCAGTAATTCAAATACATGTAGACATATAAAGTTTTCTAATAAAAGTAAGTATGTGGACAAATACAAAGATAAGTATTATCATAATTTTGATTTTCAACATCATTTTTTATTCCTCTATATGACTTAAAAGACAAAGTGATGAAATTAATTATGAACCTGTCTTAATAGATACACAGGATATAAAATGTAACTTGTGACATCAGTGAAAAAGTGTGTGGGAGGAGGCAGACATGTAAAGGGCTAAAGTTATGTGATTGAAGTTGTTTGTGTCAATATAAAATGATTGCTACAATTTTAGGATATTATATATAATTCCCATGATAAGCATAAACAAAATATGTGTAGAATATACACAAAAGGAAAATCAAATTAAATCAAAACATATCACTACTCAAAAAATTAAATACTAAGGAAAGCATTAAGGGGAAAATAAGGGACAAAATCATTGTAAAACATACAGAAAACAAATAAAAATTGAAAATAGTAACACTTTTCCTGTCAATTATGTTGAATACAAACTGTCAATTATGTTGAAAACAAAATTTAAGTCTAATAAAAAAACACATACTGGCAAAATGAACACACAAAACTATATGTTGCCTAGAAGAGACTAACTTTCTATCAAAGGATATGCAAGTTTCAAAGTGAGAGGATTGAAAATGACATTCCATGTAAATGATTATCAGAAGAGGGAAGAGATAGTTATACTAATGTCAGATAAAATCATTTTATCTCAAAAACATTTACAGATAGAAAAAGAAAGTCATTATATAATGATAAATTCGTGAATTTACCAAGAGGGGTATAGTTACAAACATGTGAAAAATATTAGAGATTCAAAATAAAATAAGCAAATACTAACACAATTTATAGAGGAAATATAAAGCTCTGTAATAGTGGTAGGACACTTCAATAATGGATAAAATAATCATATAAGAGATTCATAAATATATAAAGGATTTGAATCATACTGTAAACCAATACAATAGAAAGGTATAAAGGTATACAGTATAATCAGTATAAGGACCACCACCAGCAGGAATAAATTTTTCTCAAGTGCAACTATAACACTCTCTGAAACAAATTGCATTCTTGTCTACAAAACAATTCTCAATAAATTAAAAAATATTGAAAGGCCAGTGCCGCAGCTCAATAGGCTAATCCTCTGCCTGAGGCGCCAGCACCCCGGGTTCTAGTCCCGGTTGGGGCACCAGATTCTGTCCCGGTTTCTCCTCTTCCAATCCAGCTCCCTGCTGTGGCCCGGGAGTGCAGTGGAGGATGGCCCAAGTGCTTGGGCCCTGCACCCCATGCGAGACCAGGAGAAGCACCTGGCTCCTGGATTATACACCAGTAAATTGAGTAAAATGGAAAAATTCTTAGAAACACATACCCTGCCAAGATGGCATCATGAGTAAATAAAAATCTGAGTAGACTCAAAACTAGTAAGGAAATTAAATTGATAAACAAAAACTTCCAAAGAAACTCCCTGTATTAGAAGACTTGACCTGTTAATTCTACAAAACACTTATATAAATAGTGACACTAATCCTACCCAAACTCTTCTAGTAATTTTCCCAGGCTGCTGATATGCAGTATATAATGCTGAAATGCTCCCAGTTAGTGTCATGATGAGAGTAGACAACCAATATTATTCAGTGTACTGTGTTGCTAAGATATGATTTTGATAGTTTGGTTATTAAATGCATTTTTTGCTTATATTGGATTTATTAGAATTTAACCCCATTGTAAGCCAAATATCAACTGTCTAGGTTCATTGTATCAAGGAGATACCTGCCTCACTATGTTTATTGCAGCACTGTTCACAAATGCCAAGATGTGCGATCAACCAAAATGTCCATCATCAGATGAATGGATAAAGAGACTGTGGTATATATACACAATGGAATGTTATTGAGCTATAAAAAGAATTATATCCTGTAATTTGCAGCAAAATAGATGGAATTGGAGGATATGCTAAGTGGACAAACTAGACATAGAAAGACAAATACTGCATGTTCTCCTTCAAATGTGGGAGCTAAAAAAAAAATCCCCTTCATTTTGAACACAGAATTGTCATTATAAGAGAAGGGGGTGTGTGCAGGGGCATACACAAAGTTTGGAAATCCGTGCAGAGAAGAAACAAAGTTTGCTTTATACGTATATGGATGACATCACTACAGGGCATGTAGAGGAGGAGGGCCTTCAGCGCCTTTTAAAGCAGGTTCTTTGCCTTCTCAGGGAAGGTGGCTTAATGGTGGCCCAAGACAAAGTCCAGAGGGTCTCTCCTTTTAAGATCCTGCGGGCTAGCCTGACCCTCATCCAGGCCAGTCCCATGCAGCCCAGTATAAAAATCCCAACCAAAGTAACAATTAATCAACTCCAAAAGCTCTTAGGGGAAGTCAACTGACACTCCCCTGGATCCCAATCTCAAAGGGAACCCTTTTGCCTCTATGTGATTTGCTTCGAAATAGGGGACCCAATGCTGAAATTACCTCCTCTGCGGAGCACTTGGCTATCCTTGAGGCTGTGCAGCGAGCCCTTCAAGAGAGACCATTTAGATACTTTAGCTCCTTGCTACCCCTTGTTTTGTGGCTCCTACTAGAAAAGGATGTCGTCCTTGTGGCGATCACCCAGGAGGGGGAGCCAATAGAGTGGATTCAAATCCCTCTGGGCGGGGGACCAAGGGTTTACCCACAGCTTGGCAGATGCTATTATAAAAGGGAGAGAATGCGCCACCCGTCATTATGGCACGGAGCCTCAGACTATCATTTCGGATGTCTGCTGTGGAATGCCTCACCCGCACCCACTCACGCCTTGCGCTGGCATTGGAGGGGTTTCTGGGAAACCTGGCCTGCCATTATGGCCCCACTAAGTGGCCCACTCTGGTATGGAGATTGCCCCTGGTTTTCCCTTCCCTATTTCGCCAAGAGCCCATCGAGGGTGCCCCCCTAGCCTTTACAGATGGGGGTCGCGCTGGAGCAACTTACGTTGTCTTTTCTGCTGAGCAATGGGACACACCCATTCGATAGAGGTTCACACCATGCCAAGGTTCAGCCCATTTTAAGGAAATGATGGCCGTCCTTATGGTTCTCCAGGACAGCCAGGAGGCTTTAAATATTTATTCAGATAGTCTATACATGATCAACCTCTTCCCTCAGTTGCCACATTTGCACATCAGACTCCATGACAACCCTATTTCTCCACTGATGGTCTTGCTTAAAGGGCTTTTGGAGGGAAGAAAATGCCCCCTCTACATTCAGCATATCAGAAGCCATACTGGCCTGCCGGGGCTCTCATCGGAGGAGAATCATTGGGTGGATCAACTAGCATCCAATACTTTGGTGGCAACACTCCAGGAGGCATCCCAGCTAATGATCTAACCCATGTAAATTGGAGAGGCCTTCAATGCAGATTCCCTCAAGTCCCCGCTAAAGATTTAAAGAAAATAGTCCACGCCTGCAAATCATGTCAGCCCTACGTACGGGTTCCTCCCCTGCAGCTGCAGGGAGTTAACCCCAGGGGGCTAAAACCAAATGTCATCTGGCAACTAGACGTTACTCACTTCTCCCCATTCGGAAAGTTAAAGTACATCTTTGTGTCCATAGACACCTACTCCAGAGCGTGCTGGGCTATGGCCCACACAGGGGAAAAAACTAAACATGCCCAGTCCCATCTTCTACAGTGCTTTGCTGTTCTTGGTCTGCCCGCACAACTTAAAACTGATAATGGACCTTGCTTTGCCAGCAAGGCATTTTCAGACTTTCTCAAACTCTGGAATGTTCTACATACGACAGGCATACCCCATAACCATCAGGGACAGGCTATTGTGGAAAGAAACCATCAATGCCTCAAGGAACAGTTGTTAAAACAAAAAGAGGGAGTGGCTACCCCCCCCCATCTACAGTTACATAAGGCCTTGTTTACCATCAATATTTTAAAATTTTCAAAAGGTTCAAAGGAGTTAAGGTTCCAAAAACATTGGGGACATTTAACCCCTAAACCACAGACTCTCGTTAGATGGAGAGACCCTCTCACCCGACTCTGGAGAGGGCCTGACCCACTGGTTCAGCTGGGAAGAGGATTTGGCTGACAACTCCCATAGGGGAGTTGACTCCGATTTGGATACCGGCCAGAAATATCAGGCCTATGCCCGATACAAGTAACAACCCACCCAGGGAGCGGTGTGCCCCTGAGGAAGATCCCCTTGTCTTCCTTCTTCCAGAAACAGACAGCGATCCAGAGGCAGGTGATGATGTGGACACTACTCTTCGCTGTGATCCTGACAATAAGTGCCCAGCCCAGTGATGAGGATTCGATGACCCAAACGCAATCATCAAAACACTCCAGGAGGACCTGGAAAAAAGACGAAGAGAACTCCAAGAAAGCCCCTTTTGGACAGGCCTTAATGGACTCTTGCCCTACCTCCTCCCTCTTGGACTGCTGCTTGCCCTGCTGTTAATCGTTGCTATTGGCCCATGTATAATGAATAGGCTTATACAGTTTATACAACAGCACATAGAGTCAACAAGGGTGAGACAGGTTGAGGTTCATTACCAGAGGCTGGTAGCCACAGAGGGCTACGATCCCCTGAACTGGGGAAGCACCCCCAGTGCTCTCTCCACATTGACAATGACGGGTGAGATTCCCAATGGACCAGAATAACCTAAGACAGGCGGTGGAGAAGGCTCACCACGCTCCCATAATTACAAGTCACGTGACACCCCAAGACGGGTAAAGCACCCAGCGTCCTGTACCAACCTAAGACAGGGCTCATGGCCAAGCTGCCTGGGTTACCAATGACGGGTAAGGGCAAGGACGGCTGGGGGCAACCTAAGACAGGGACCGCGTGCTAAAACAAAAAGGGGGAGCTGTGGGGGAGGCTGGATCCGGAGAGGCCTAGAGTACCTTCTTGAAGCCTGCCTCGAGTTTAAAGACCTGTCTTTAAGTTTCAAAATCCTAGTGATCACTGAGGTGGTATAATAGGATTGGCTAAAACCCTTTTGCATCACATCACCCCACCCCTTGCCCACACTGCTCTGTACAGCAGCTATATAAACACTTCCCTCCTACAATAAAGTGAGATCCTGCTTTGACTGGACTCCCCATCGCGTCTGATTGTCCCCCGGGGTTCGTGGAGGCTGAGTGGTGGGTGGCGCACTTCCCCTCCTCAGCCAAGGCAAGCTGCGGGCAGCCTGCCTAATTCTCCGGTGGTGACGAGGAAGAGTCACCGCAGAAAGGACTAAGTTCATAGTGGTACACACAGCATAGTAAGGTGACAATAGGTCCCAATAACATATTATATATTTTACAAGAAAATCGAAAAAAGGAACTCCAAGTGTCCAATCATAAAGTAATATCAAATAAGGGAAAATGGTGATCACCCTGATTTTTTAAAAAGATTTATTTATTTGAAAGGCAGAGTTACAGAGAGGCAGAGGCAGATAGAAAGAGAGGTCTTCCACCTACTGGTTCACTCTGCAAAGGGCATCTGTGGTTGGAGCTTAGCCAGACTGAAGCCAGGAGCCAGGAGCGTCTTCAGGGTCTCCCACATGGATGCAGGGGCCCAAGAACTTGGGCCATCCTCCATTGCTTTCCCAGGCCATAGCAGTGAGCTGGATGGGAAGTGAGAGCTGGGACTCGAATTAGTGCCCATAGAGGATGCTGGCACTGCAGTGGCAGCTTTACACACTACACCACAACATTGGCCCAGATCACCTTCATTCTCACCAACAGTGTACAAAGCATTAATTTTTCTCTACATCTCACCAACTTGTTATCTTTTGTCTCTTCAACTTTAGCTTATTTTGACTTTAGATATTGTTTGTCTTTTTTTTTTTTTTTTGACAGGCAGAGTTAGACAGTGAGAGAGAGACAGAGAGAAAGGTCCATTGGTTCACTACCCAAATGGCCACTACAGCCGGCCAGCACTGCGCTGATCCGAAGCCAGGAGCCAGGTGCTTCTCCTGGTCTCCCATGCTGGTGCAGGGCCCAAGGACTTGGGCCATCCTCCACTGCACTCTGAAGCCACAGCAGAGAGCTGGACTGGAAGAGGAGCAACCGGGACAGAATCCAGTGCCCCAAACGGGACTAGAACCTGGGGTGCTGGCGCCACAGGCAGAGGATTAACCTAGTAAGCCACGGTGCCGGCCTTATTTTGTCTTTTTGACAATAGATATCTATCCTAGTGGGTATGAGAAGACATCTCATAGTGGTTTTGGGTCACGTCTCCTTGGTGATTAGTGATGTTGAACATTTCATATGCTTGTTGCCCATTTTTTTATATTCTTTGCAAAAATATCTGCTCAGGTCCTTTGCCCATTTTTAAAACGGACTTATATGATTTTTTTTTGCCAGACAGAGTTAGACAGTGAGAGAGAGAGAGAGACATAGAGTTACAGACAGTGAGAAAGAGAGAGAGACAGAAAGAAAGGTCTTCCTTCTGTTGGTTCACCCCCCAAATGGCCTCAATGGCCGGCGCGTTGCGCTGATCCAATGCCAGGAGCCGGGTGCTTCGTCCTGGTCTTCCATGCGGGTGCAGGGCCCAAGGACTTGGGCCATCCTCCACTGCCTTCCTGTGCCACAGCAGAGTGCTGGATTGAAAGAGGAGCAGCCGGGACAGAATCTGGTGCCCCGACTGGGACTAGAACCCGGGGTGCCAGTGCCTCAGGCGGAGGATTAGCCTAGTGAGCCGCGGCACCAGCTGGACTTAATATGTTTTTTAACCATTGATTCATATGAATTCTTCATAAATTTTGGATGTTAATACATCATCAGGTCTATGGTTTTCAAATATTTTTCCCAAATTAAAGGTTGCTTTATTTTTCTTAAAATTGGCATTGTAAATATTTGAAGTTTACAACATGCTGTTACATTATTTCTCTCTCTATATATATGATAAAATGGCTTCTATGGTGAAGCAAATATTTTTATGACAAGAACAGATAACATCTATTAGTTGGGAGTTATGCTTCCCATCTTAGAACTGTACCTATGAAATACACAAAGTCTGTTCTCTTTATATTAACAAAAATTTAAAAATGTGCTTATTAAACAGAGATCCCTAATATGCTGTAATTTTATTAACTACATTCCTCATGTTGAACATTAAATTTCTAGACTTGTTGAGACTTAAGAAAGAAGGAGATTCTGCCATTTTCAGCAATGTGAATGGATCTGAAAAAGCACAATGCTAAGTGAAATAAGCCAAACACAGAAATAAAAATATTTCACAATCTCACTTATTTGTGGGATCTTAACAAAGTCTTATATAAAGAAACATAGAATAAAACAGTGGAACAATTTTGGCGAACAGGAAATGGGGGGATGATAGATCCAAGGATACAACACCGATTACCTGGTCATCGTGATTGTTTCCTCTTTTGTTGCAGAAGCTTTTCGGTTTGGTGAAGTCCCATTTATTCAGTTTTCCTTTTGTAATCTGTTTTGTCATGTGCTAGTCAAGAAATCATTGTGAAGACCTATGTTTCATCTAGAAATTTTGTGGTTTTTGTGTATCGTGTAAAATAAGTGTAAGGAAGGGAGAGCAGAACAAGGAGGAGATGGGATATGAACTCACAGCCAAAAGTAATTTATTCAAGAAGAAAAGTAAAGTCACAGAGGTGGCCAACTGTCGGTGAGCACACAGATCGAATACATGGCAGAGGGCCCAGTCCTCCAGACAGCTGGGTCTTGTATAGCTTAGAGTGGGCTAAGGGTTGGAGTAGGGAATGGTAGAGGACAGCTAACCATGGTGAGTTTCTTCTTACGGAATTTCAGGTTTTCACTGGGCTTTCAAACATGGAAAAGAATGCAGGGAATGGGTGGGGAAGAATACAGGGTGTGGGAATGAACTGGTTTCTTGAAATAATGTAGGGGCAAAGGACTCATCCAGGAATTTGACTTACTTTCAGGCAAGGAACTAAAATGGCTGAGGCTTATAGACTTGTTTCATTAATAAGGGCAGGATTTCATTCTTTTGTGTATGGATATCGAATTTTCTTAGCACTATTTATTGAAAAGAATATCCTTTGCCCATTGTGTCTTTCTGGATCTCTTTGGGAAGTCTGGTTAACTTTATATTCTTAGATTTGTTTATGGGCTCTCTATTCTGTTTTACTGGTCTATATGTCCGGTCTTATATCAGTACCATTCTGTATTGAGTACTATAGCTTTGTAATATGATTTTACTTCAAGAATTAAGATGTCCCCAACTTGAATTTTCTTTCTCAGAATTGCTTTGGCTATTTGGGCTTTTTGTGATTCTGTATAAATTTTAGGATTATTTTTCTATCTCTGGAAAGAATGTCATTGAAATTTTGATAAGCAGTGCCTGAAACCTGTGTCCTGTCTTGTACTGGATGCTTTGGATAGTATGGACATTATGACAACATTAATTTTCCTCGTCCATGAACACAGGCCATATTTACATTTATTTATGTCTTTAATTTCTTTCATCAATATTTTATAGTTTTTGGAGTCCAAATCTTTTACCTTCTTGGTTAAGTTTATACCTAAAATATAATTTTTTGATGTTATCATAAATGATAGCTTGATATCTTGTTCAGCTAGGTCATTATTTCTGTGTAGAAATGCTACTGATTGGGGTGGGCATTTGGCACAGCTTGGGATACTCATCCCACATCAGAGTGCCTGGTTCAAGTCTCAGCTCCTCCATTTCAAATCTAACTTCCTGTTAATGTGCATCTTGGATGGCAGTAGCTGATAGCATGAATACTTGGGTTCCTGGCAAGCCAAGTGGGAGACCCTGACTGACTTCCAGACTTAGCCCTGCATTGCTGTTGTGGGCATTTGGGGAGTAAACCAGTAGGTGGAAGAGCTCCCTGTCTCTGTATTTCTGACTTCAGATAAAATGTAAATAAAGAAAAAAAATGAAAAAAATGACATGATATCCATTAGAATTCTTGGGGTGGATGGTGGCCTAGCCCACATCCCACATTGGAGCACTTGGGTCCAATTCCTGACTGGCTGCTAATTCCAGTTTCTTGCTAATGCAAACCTTGGGAGTTAGTGGTGATGGATCAAGTAATTGGATTCCTCCCACACACATGTGAGATTTGGATGGTTTCCAGCTCTTGGTTTCACTCCTCAAGCCATTGTGGACATTTGGAGAGTGGCCAGCAGACAACCACTCTTGCTCTTTGTCTTTCTGTCTCTCATAAAGGAATACTTATGACGTTCTGCAGTTTTGTTATCTGTAATGCAAAAACACCAAACCCATATGTGCATCAGAATTATCAAACAAAGAAAAGCAAACCCTTAAGCAATAAGCATAGTTTCTTTCTTCATTAAAAGTGATTTATTTTTTTGTTTATTTGAAAGAGAGACAGGATGGATAGACAGATAGATAGATATGTGAAGCAGGCATCCCAACTGGTGTCTTTTTTTAATAAGTATTTTATTTGAAAGGTAGAGCAACATAGAAAGAACATAGAAAGAGGGAGGGAGGGAGGGAAGGAGAGAGAGAGAGAGAGAGAGATCTTTTTCCATCTGTGATTCACTCCTCAAGTGGCCACAACAGCCAGCTCTTCACCAGGCCAAAGCCACGAGACAAAAAAGGGACAAAGGTATGTGAAGTTCACAGAATAAGTAATTCTAACTATCTTTGGGATCTGAAAATTGCACCAAGCGCTAGAACAGTAAGAGAAATGCAAGTTAGATGTGCACTGGGAGACAACTCACTTACTAGAGTGTCAAAAATCATGAAGTTTGACATTATGTATACTCTCATACAATGCTCATGGGCACAACTCCTATGGGGCCTAATTTGGCAATGTTTATCAAAGTTGAAGATTTTTTTTTTTACTTAGAAAATTCACCTGTAGAAATTAATCACAGGGGTGAGCATTTGGCAAAGCAGTTAAGTCACTGCTTGGGATGGCTTCATTTCATACCAGAGAGTGTGGTTCGAATTCTGATTACTCCACTTCTGATTGAGCTTCCTGTTAATGCACGTCCAAGGGACAGCAGATGATGCCTCACCTGCTTGGGTCCTGCTCCCCACAAGGGAGACCTGGTTTAAGTTCTCAGCTCTTGAATTCAATCTGGCTAAGCCCTGGTTGATGAGAACATATGGGCAGTGAACCAGTGGTTGGAAGATCTCTCTCTGTTTCTTTCTCTCTCTTTCCAAAAAAAAAAAAAAAAGAAAAGAAAATAAATAAAAATATAAAAACAAATTAGTGGTCTAAAAATAATCACAAATGCATTTGTACAGAATGGTATATATGTATAATTTGCTCACTGAACATTACTTGCAATAGCAAAAAGCTGGAGACTCATGTGTTTATGTTAATGGCTTAATAAACCTTTTTAATAAATTACAATACATCCATACAGTGGATTAACATGCAAAGACAGAAACAAAAGAGTAGAGAATTCTCTATATACTACAAGGGAAAACTCTCTGGGATATATTAAATTAAAAAAGCAAGATGTGGAATAGTATATATTTCATACAAATATTTGCATAATAAATGCAGATAAAAATTTGCATAATGCATTCATAGTTTTATTTACAGACAGACAAATTGGAAAGAGATATTAGAAAATAACAGTTTACTGCTTATGGGGTAGGCAGCAAATCATGGAAATTGGTGGACAGGAACTTGGAAAGAAAACATGGTAAACATAATGTATCCAAATCACACTGAAGGTATTGAGAGGTTAGGCTGCATATACAAGGGTACTTCAAAAAGTCCATGGAAAAATGGAGTTGAAAGATAAGCTTATTTTGGTGAAAAAATTGAAATGCATATATAAGGTATCTTCAAAAGATCACAAAAATGTATATTATGAGAAAGCTATGCATAGTTTTCAACTTTTTGCCATAAAATACACTTATCTTTGAATTCAATTTTTCAAACATTTTAAATTTTTTTATTTTTACAAAGATTTATTTATTTATTTTGAAATTCAGAATTAGAGGGAGAAAGAAGAAAGAGAGAGATCATCCAAAAGCTGTTTCCAACTCCCCAGATGGCTGCAAAATGGGTAGCACTAGGCCAGGCCAAAGCCAGGAACCAGGATCTTCATCTTGGCCTCCCATGTGGATGGCAGGGGCCCAAGCAGTTGGCCATCGTTTTCTGCTTTTCCCAGGCTGTTAACAGGGAGCTGCATCAGAAGTGGAGCAGCTGGGACTCAAACTGGTACCCATATATGGTGCTGCCATCACAGGTGGCAGCTTTACTCTCTATGCCCTTTTCACAAACATTTTGAAGTGTGCTCAGTACATTGAGAATTTGGAGTGCCATGGGAAAAAGTACCTCATCAATCCTTAAGAATATATCTGTAAAAACCAATTACAAATTTCACATACATCATTGGCACCTAAATTCTAATTTCTGTGTTAAAAACTGATTTACCAGCTTTATAAGAAATGGTTACATCGTTTAATTGCTTTAGAGGAGACTGACCAAAGAAGTAACACTTCACTTCAAAGTATTTTTCTGAGTTTGTTTATTTATCTTAGAAAGGCTTATTGCCCTCAAACAGAAGTTGTTATATTAATGTATGCTATAATTTCAATGTTGTTTGTTCCCCCAAAGATTCCTGTGTCAGGACTTTGGATCCAGAGTGACAGTGTTAAGAGATGGGGCCTAGTCAGAACTTGCACCACTGGGGATGCTGCCCTCAGAAAGAGGTAAGATATTTCTTGTGGAATCATGGTTAATTCTCTCAAAGTGGTGTTGGGAAAGCCTCACTCTGGCCCTATCCAGTGTCTCCCTGGCTTCCTGTTATGCAATGTGATTTTGTCCTCTTGTATAAACTCTCACCATTACCATCTCTCATGATGTGATACAACCAGGAAAGCCCTTACCAGAGCTGAGCTGATGCCCTTGGACCTCCAAAACTATGAGCTAAATAAACACCTTTTATTTATAAAGTTAGCCTGTCTCATATTTCATAATAATAATGCAAACCCAAATTATACAATCTATTATGAAGACAATAAGGTAATAATAGTAGAAAGAAAACTCAAAAACTGAGACTAGAAGAATGTTTAGAGCAAACCTGCCATCAATTTTGTCTTAAAACTGGTCACTTGCAAGTATACATAATTTTTAAAACAATTGTAACATCTATGACTAACATGATCCAACATAGTATATATCAATATTTCTAGCCACCTGAGTGTCAATGTGATCTGTTTTTTTTCAGATAAGCAAAATTTGATGCTGTGTTTATCCTGGAAATTAGAATAAGATACATCATTTCATGTGACTGCCACGCTTTCCCTTGCAGAGAAGTTTGGATTCCTGTGCCACTATAGACAGGAAAAGGATGGATACCTGGATCTACTGGACCTGCACGTTGTCACTGATACAATGTGGCAAATCTTGACTCCATATGAAGTTTCTTTTTGATCAAAATCATTTTGTCATTTTTAACTGGATAAAAACCCAATCAAAACACCAAAATAGTCTTTGGTATCAAGTGAGGTGCTGGTCCTTCTTGAAACATCTGGAGAATTATTCTGTATGATTGTTACTGTATCATCAAATTGCTGATTTGGAGCTGGTTTCATAATGTCAGTCCTATTAGTGGCACTAACTCTGATTTCATTATATAGCTAGAAGATTAAAGTGAGTAGACATTATAATTTTTTTAAATTAAAGGAAATATCTGGTTTGGGTCAATTTGGGTAGATTACTTTAATTGGAGAGAACTGGTGTGCTGTTCGCTTTGAAGTTTTCCACTGCCCTTCATTGATGATTAGTTTAAGGATGAGACGATGCACCGGTATTTTCAGTGCAAACTCCTTATTGTTTAACCTGGAATGGCTTATTTTTAATTTCCTGGTTTCCTATAGTCATTATACTTCTTGTTAGCCAAGTTGTTTCATTACTGAGCACCTTAAAGACATGCGTTGTCCTGTCAGAAAATAAGTAAATAGAATAGGTATAGTAGGTGCTCAATTTATATTTGCTGAATTCAATTGAATGTACCAGAAATAATGACTTCCATATCAGGTAGAAGACAAACTAAACCTTGACTACTTGTGTTTAGACAATTCACTCACCAGACTATGAGCACCAAAGATAAGCTTTACTTCATTCATTTTTTCGAGGCATATGTTCATAATTCTTATACACAAACTATACAAGATAGGTTCCTAGTAAGCAACACTGAATCTGGCACTGATGAAAAGACAGGTAGCTGAATCAAAACAAAACAATGAGGGCACAAAAACAAAGTAAGAAAAATAAATAGGCAAATCACCTGCCAAATGTACAAGAGTAAAAAGGTGGCTGGACTTGAGAGTAGGGGGAAAAGTTGATATTAACCTGTAAGCAAAGAATAAGGGAATTCAAATAGATGGTTTAAAAATCAGTTCTGTAAACATTTTAGAAGAACTTATCTCTTTTAAATGTCAACATCATGAGAGAAAAAAGTGAGACTACTCTACCTTAGAATACTCTAGAGTCTTAATGCATGAACCATAATTTAATCCTAAATTGAAACGAAATCACCTATAAATGACATTTAGGGGAAAATTAGGGTTTTTGAATATGTACTGGAGAATTTCCTTAGGTGCAATTAAATATTGTGGTTTTATAGGATAAATATATAACTATTAACTGAATATTGATGTATTTAGGACTAAAGTGTATATATATATTAGAGTGTAATTTTTTTTAAAGATTTATTTTATTTATTTGAAAGACAGTTACAGAGAGAGGTAGAGAGAGAGGTCTTCATCTGCTGGTTCACTCCCCAGATGACCACAACAGCTGGAGCTGCGCCGATCCGAAGCCAGGAGCCAGGAGCTTCTTCTGGGTCTCCCACGTGGGTGCAGGGGCCCAAGGACTTGGGCCATCTTCTACTGCTTTCCCAGGCCATAGCAGAGAGCTGGATCAGAAAAGGAGCAGCCGGGACTAGAACTGGCGCCCATATGGGATGCCAGTGCTTCAGGCCAAGGCGTTAACCTGCTGTGCCACAGCGCTGGCCCCAGAGTGGAATAGATTTTCAAAATAAAGTGAAATAAGACAGTCCCCAAAAGACAAATACTGTATGCTCTCCCTGATCTGTGGTAACAGACTACATAAAAGGTATTCTATAAAAGTGAAATTTGGCACTTTGAGATGCGATGATTTTGAACAGCCCTTGTCTCGACTGTTGAACAGTTTTTTTTTTTTTTCCTTCATACTACTTGTTGAACTCTTTACTTAGTGTAGGGTTAATCTTATGGGTATAAGGTTAATTGAAAATAGATCTTGGTAAAAAAAATAAGAATGGGAATAGGAGAGAGAGGAGTAAGAAGGGTGAGATTGAGGATGAGGGTGGGAAGAATCACTATGTTCCTAAATTAATATATATGAAATGCATGAAGTTCGCATACCTTAAATAAAAGATTTCTAGGTAAAAATAAATAAATTTAACTTAGAAAAAAGAATCATGAAAAGTCAAAAATAAAACAATGACAACAAAAGAAAACTCTCTCTGCCTCTCCCACTCTCTCCCTCTCTTTACATGTGTCTAAGTATGCATGTACACATACACACATGTATATATATTCATATATACACATATAAATGAAACAATTATAAAAGAATGTTAGCAATTCTTTGAACTTTATCACTGAATTCAGTTCTTATTGTGTTGTCTTCAATCTTTCTTATTTAAAAATGTTCATAGAGGGGCTGGCGCTGTGGCTCACTTGGTTAATCCTCTGCCTGCATGCCAGCATCCCATATGGGTGCTGGGTTCTAGTCCCAGTTGCTTCTCTTCCAGTCCAGCTGGCCTGGGAGGGTAGTAGAGGATGGCCCAAGTGCTTGGGCCCCTGCACCCTCATGGGAGACCCAGAAGAAGCACCTGGCTCCTGGCTTCGGATCGGCACAGCGCTGGCCGTAGCAGCCATTTGGGGAGTGAACCAACGGAAGGAAGACCTTTCTCTCTGTCTCTCTCTCTCACTGTCTATGACTCTACCTGTCAAATAAATAAATTTTAAAAAAGTTCATAGAAAAAGTTGGTAAGAGGAGTCTGGCGTTCTGGCACAGTGGGTTAAGCACCCCATGTGGGTTCTGGTTCGAGTCCTGGCTGCTCCACTTCCAATCCAGCTCCCAGCTAATGTGCCTGAAAAAACAGCAATAGATGGCCCCAAGTACTTGGCCTCATGCCAACCACATAGGAGACCCAAATGAAGAAGCCTCTGGTTCCTGACTTCTGCATGGCCCAGCTGCAGTAGTTGTGGCCATTTGGGGAGTGAAACAGTGGGTGGAAGATCTTTTTCTCTCTGTCTCTATCTCTCTATCTTTATAACTCTGCCTTTGAAATAAATAAATACTTTTTTAAAAGATTTATTTATTTTATTTGAAAGGCAGAATTACAGAGAGGCAGAGGCAGAGAGAGAGAGAGAGAGAGGTCTTTCATCCAATGGTTCACTCCCCAAATGGCCACAATGGCTGGAGCTGAGCCAGCATGAAGCCAGGAGCCAGGAGCTTCTTCTACGCCTCCCATGCGGGTGCAGGGACCCAAGGACTTGGGCCATCTTCTACTGCTTTCCCAGGCCATAGCAGAGAGCTGGATGGGAAGTGGAGAGCTGGGACTCGAACTGGTGTCCACATGGGATGCCGGCACTGCAGGGGCGGCTTTACCCACTACACCACATTAGTGGTGTTTTGGAAAAATCTCTACACTATTCTGCATTATGGTTACACCATTTTACATTCTCACCAACAGTGTACAAGGACTTGAGTTTATCTACCATCTTGCCCAAATTTTAAACAAATAATCTTCTTCCCTGGGGGCTGTTGTTGTGGCATACTGGGCTAATTTCCTGTTTGCCATGTCAGCATCCATTATGAGAGGCTGGTTTGAGTCTTGGCTGCTCCGCTTCCAATCCACCTTCCTGTAGTAGATGATGGTGCAAATTCTTGGATCCTCGACCCATGTAGGAGACTTGGATGAAGTTCCTGGCTCTTGGCTTTGGGCTGGCCAAGCCCTAGATGTCATGCCATTTGGGGAGGGAACCTGCAGAAGGAAGATTTCTCTCTCTGTATCTCTCTCTCTCTCCCTCCCTCTGTCACTCTGCCTTTCAGATAAATAAATCTTAAAGCAAAGTAGTCATCCTGGGACTGGCGCTGTGGTGCAGCGGGTTAAAGCTCTGGCCTGAAGTGCCGGCATCCCATATTCATGCCGGTTCTAGTACTGGCTGCTCCTCTTCTGATCCAGCTCTCTGCTATGACCTGGGATGGTAGTAGAAGATGGCCCAAGTCCTGGGGCCCCTGCACCCGCGTGGGAGACTGCACCCATGTGGGAGACCCAGAAGAAACTCCTGGCTCCTGGCTTCAGATCGGCAGAGCTCTGGCCATTGTGGCCATCTGGGGGGTGAACCAGTGGATGGAAGACCTCTCTTTCTGTCTCTACCTCTCTCTGTAACTCCGTCTTTCAAATAAGTAAAATAAATCTTAAAAAATGTAGTCATTCTAACAAATGTGAGGTTATATATCATTATAATTTTGATTTGGTGGCCCAAAGCTGTTCCTGAGATCACAACTGAGGAGAGAGAGGCTGCAAAGCTGATCCCAGCCAACACTGAGAGAAAGGCCGCTCATCTCTTGTGGGTAGAGGGGTTTGTCTATAGAACAATTCTGAACAATCATACAATGTTAGGTTGGGGAGAGGACCATCAATACATACAGATTGGGAGTGGAGCCATTGATATAACAGTAGAGGGTATGATTACAAAGGAATGAGGTCCCAAGTGGGCTATGTAGGGTCTAGAACAAAGGACAGAATCATTATTAGAGGACCTAAGAAAGGTGCTGTGTAAATCATGAATAGGTTCTCTGATTGAGAGGTCAATAGAAATTGACAGAAGGGGCTGGGTAATAATCAGGTGGACTTTAAGGTCTTGCCAGTTATGAGGCCCAGACCTATCTATCTTTCCACATAGGGTACATCCTAAGGGAGGTGTGAACCTCCTTGGGGAAGAAACTCTGTTGACTTCCATTACCTACCTGGCCTGGGAGGAGAGCTGGCCAGGTGAAAGCAGGTGGCATCTCTAACACGAAATTTACAGTTCTGTTTGCAATGTTACTGACCCTACTTGGTTGTCCCCTCCAGCAGTGGTTATTTTGGAAGCTGGGCTGAGTGAAGGGATTTTCAGTTTAGAGCCAACAAGATCTATGGCTCTGACCTGAAGTCCTTCGACTCCAGGGCAGTTCCATTTCCAGTGACCCAACTCTTGGCTGGTAGAGCTGTCAGGGCTCTTCATAAGCTGACTTCTGCTGAAGCCCTGGCTTTCCACATTGAAAGCCACTGCAGTGGGTTGGCCTGTTGGGTCTCCTTGATGGCTGATCACTGTGTAGAGCAACCTTTAATAGGCCTGCCACCTATCTTTACATAGCTTCTAATGCCTAGCTTTCTCTTCCTCCTGGTTTCTGTTAAAGCAGACCAGAGGAAACCTTTAAGAGGATGCAAATCAAGGGGGTGTTCAGTCCCATTTATAATCTTTGGTGGCCTAAACTAGAAATCTATTATTCTGATAGGCATATTCTGGTAGTGGTTTTTCTGTGCGGTAGACAATGCCCATGAGGAAAGCTATGTACTCACTTTAAAACTGTCTCTCCCTTTATTTGGTCTGAACGGGAGGTATTGCCTGTTTACTGTGCCCATGGTGAAGTAAATCTAGCTGTAAAATTATAATTTAAGCTCTAATTTTAGCTGTGCTATTATTATAGAAAAATGTTAGCCATCCCTTTTATAATGTCTAAAAATCAAACTGTACATCCTGGAGAATCCTTCAGAATATAATTAATTTCCCATCTTGAATAGAATAGAGAAATGAGGGAAAAAGTCAGGCTTCTCAGATAGCTTACTGACAATAGCGATATCAAATGAAAACTTAGCAAGCAATATCAACCATTAAATAACAACTTATGAAAACATTTACCAGAAGGTCCAAGGCCTTCTATAAATTTTATGACAACACATGGATTTAGAAACATCTCCTAAATATCGAACACAGTGTAACTTGTTTGACCAGCAAACTCAAACACAAACATGTAAATGACTTAAACATTTTTAACTTAACTTAAATTTAATTTAGACATTTAAAATATCTGATACAGAGATTCAGATCACATGAACCAAAATGTATCTTTGATTAATTTAGCAGTTTAAATTTATGAGCGATCTTTTATCTATAAGCAATTAAAACAGAATTCTTAAATTTTCCAATGTAGACATACAATATGTATACACGTATAACAATATATAAGATTGAGCAGTAAAACAGTTTCAGTAATAGTTTCTTAAAATTTTTAACTGTTTTTTAAGCTACCAATTGATTTGAATTACTTTCTGCTCTTAGTAACCTCTATTAACCATACTTTCTCTTAGTTGGAACCTGTAGTGCATTATTGGCTTCATCTGCTTACAGAACCATCCCAAAGTACTGAATACAATAGAACTGGCTGAACAAAGTTCATGAGAACCTATAGGAGGACAGCTAAACACAGAATCAACAATGTTTTAGTTTTATGAGCAGTAAATCTGATTTTTAGTGTTTGGAGGGGAACACAAATTGTGGGTGACAAAAGACTTTAACTAGCCATGTTTTAAAATTATAAACTCATTAGCTAAATAATAAGAGACAATTGCTTACTCCAGGCAATATTTTTGAAAGCATCTTTAGGATTTTATAAAACATTTATCCCTTTTAGGCCTCTGGGCCTTTCTCATTAAGATAACCATCGTGTCTGATAACACAAGACCATTAGACTTTTTAACTTTGGACATTTGTATCAGTAGCATTTTATATTATCATAACTTAAAATGTAGTACCACTTTACATCTGGACAGTACCAGTAATATTATCCAAATAGCCTGATTAGTTGGTGTCTCTATAAGATGAGAGATATATCCTTTGATATTTCCAGAGGCCCAACTGAAAATATCAAAGTCCAAAGAATTCGGAATTTTGATTTTTTAAATGCCTCTCAAGGATGCCAAGGAGGTTTAAAATATCTAGTAGAAATAGGATCCCTTAGCATCATGACATAATATAGACCAGATTTGATCACTGTTGCAGGGTGATTACTCAAATGTTTTAGAATGAGTACTCAAATGCTTTAGAATGAGTATATATTCAAACAAACCATAACTCTTAATACAAACTCAGCTGTTTTTAAACAATTAGAACTTAACAGAGACATTAATAGAACGTAGTATATTATTTTAACAGAACATAAAATCTGTATTTCTTTGGTCATTCCAAAAATCAGAAATAAAACCTTAAATTTAAGAGCTAGTGCATGGAATCATAATCCATAATTTGGAACAATTTTAGCAGAGTCAAAACTAGAGAAGAGAGAGTAGCTGAGTGGAGCTGGTGAGAAAACTGACAGAGTCGCCAACTAAACAAAACTATTAAAATGAGATGCTACAGGCTCTAAACAGATTTTTAAGATGACTTCAAAATATTATAAAAACCTCATTGCTTTAACAGAGGATTGGATTCTAGTTCTATGTCAAATAGATTAATAGGTTTTGTTTTCCATCTGCTGATTTCCTTGATTTACATTTTGAAATCACCCTGTTGAATTCTCCAAGTTAACATTTTCTAAATAAGATAGCACACCAAATTTCAACCTTACTTTAAAGCAGTCTTAAACTATATTTATATGGACAATTTTTGAAAACATGCTAGCAAACTCAAGTGTTTTTCTATAGAATATAAGGTGTTAAGGGTACCAAAATTTACCTTTAGCATATTTATATCATTTGCTTTACCCAGTTTACATTTAGGAATTACACCTGGATGACTGAAGACACTGTTATCATATATCTATATGAATTATGGTCAAAATTACATTCAACTGGAATTCTACTCCCTTTATAAAACTCTAGCTATAAATCAGTGACATTAAACCAGAGACTGCAAACTCTACATTAGGGGCTATAATGAGTACTGATTACCCATTGCTATTTCATCAGAAACCTGTTAAAACCAATTGTAAGATAAGGGGCCGGTGCCATGGCTCACTTGGCTAATCCTCTGCATGTGGTGCCGGCATCCCGGGTTCTAGTCCTGGTTGGGGTGCCAGGTACTAGTCCTGGTTGCTCCTCTTCTGGTCCAGCTCTCTGCTGTGGCCCAGAAAGGCAGTGGAGGATGGCCCAAGTGCTTGGGCCCTGCACCTGCATGGGAGACCAGGAGGAAGCACCCGGCTCCTGGCTTCATACTGGTGCAGCACCGACCGTGGTGGCCATTAGGGGAGTGAACCAATGGAAGGAAGACCTTTCTCTCTTTCTCTCTCTCACTGTCTATAACTCTCTCTCTCACTGTCTAACTCTGCCTGGCAAAAAAAAAAAAAAAAGAAAGAAAAAAAATTGTAAGATAAGTTCAGTAACTTACAAAGCAATATTTTTAAAGGCAGTGATCTTCTTAGATTCACAAGAAATTACTTTAGAGCCAATGTCCAGTTACAGCTGAACCAAATTCTCATGTACGAGAACATTATTTACCAAAGACATCTTTTTAGATTATAATTGAATTTGAGTCTACTTTTCTTTTTATACAAAGAACATCTTAGGCCAATGATGCCCTAGTCAATGGTCTACTTGGGACTGCCTCTGAAAAAAAAAAAAACATTCAGGCAGTTGCCCTTACAGGTCCCAAGGGGGCTGATGTGCCAGGGACAAGAAGTCCACTGGAGATTGTTCACCATTATGTTAGGTTTAATGGGAGAGGCCATCCACCAGAGCAGGTGGGCACCCCTCCAGAGATTCCTAAGAAGGAGAATCTGATAGGTGATAGAATAAGGGGCAATTAGGGAAAATGAGATATATCTGGAAATAGCAGTTAACCTGGTGAGCCTGCTGGTATGAAGGGCCAGTAGTCTTTTTTTTTTATTTTTATTTAATAAATATAAATTTCCAAAGTACAGTTTATGGATTACACTGGCTTCCCCCACCATAACTTCTCTCCCACCTGCAACTATCCTCTCTCCCACTCCATTCACGTCAAAATTCATTTTCAATTCTTTTTATATACAGAAGATCAATTTAGCATATATTAAGTAAAGATTTCAAAAGTTTGCACCCACACAGAAACACAAAGTGTAAAATACTGTTTGAGTACCAGTTATAGCATTAATTCACAATCTAGCACATTAAGGACAGAGATCCTACGTGAGGAGTAAGTGCACAGTGACTCCTGTTGTTGACTTAACAAATTGACACTCTCGTTTATGGTGTCAGTAATCACCCTAGGCTCTTGTCATGAGTTGCCAGGGCTATGGAGGCCTTTTGAGTTTGCCAACTCTGATCTTATTTAACAAGGTCATAGTCAAAGTGGAAGTTCTCTCCTCCCTTCAGAGAAAGGTACCTCGTTCTTAGATGGCCCATTCTTTCCACTGGGATCTCACTCACAGAGATCTTTCATTTATTCAGAGTGTCTTGGCTTTCCATGCCTAAAAAAGTCTCATGGGCTCTTGAGCCAGATCTGAATGCCTTAAGGGCTGATTCTGAGGGCCAGTAGTCTTGATCATTATTTCACATAGGTTGGGAAAGATATATCTAGGAAATTCTTGCTAATGGGACCAGAAAATTGAGGTTTAAGGAATTGAAGAGACCTGGCAAGGTCAGCTTGCTATTCAGGTCAAGGCGGGCACAAAACCCGTCAAAAGACCGTATTACCCCATCTGGCTTGCTTATGATAAAGCCAAAGTGCTATCATAAAGGTAGGATAGGTGACTTGAGAGCTCAGGAGGATGGATTCATCACTCCCTTGCTAATATTATGGTAAAATTGGAACAGGAAGGGGAGGGGCAAAGACTGGTTGGAGATTTAGAGCTGAGATAGGAGAAAGCTTAGACATAGGAACTCTTCCACTTTTCTGAATGCACACAAATAGAGATCTTGAAATGGTTGTCGAGATAGGAGACCACTGAGAGGAGGATCAGCTGGAACACAGATGAAGAAGCTCCCATGGCTACCCTTAGAGTTGGATTGGCAGGTATAGGGCATCCCTGAGATCATAGCTGTCCATCGAGAGGATTTGGGAACAGAGGGCGGAGGTCATCACCCACACACCCATAGGGGCCCAGGGCTTAGCCCATAGAAGAGAAACAGGGGGTTTTCACCCACATCCACTGTTGCCCAGATAGAGTCTGTAGAGGCACGAGGCCATAGGGTTTGTGGTGCTTGGTACCAGGACCTTGGGCAAAGCAGAGTAGAACCACGATCTGTGGAGAGTCACACTGAGAAGACCCTCTGCCCGTGGCATCTTACCTTAGAAATTTGAAAGGCCAGTGTGTGAATGGAAATCACTGAGTGTTCAGTGGTGTGGAAGGAGGTCTGGGGGTGTGTGTTGTGGCTGGAAGAAATCCAGGATCCCAAAGTAGCTCAGAAACCCGAGGGAAGAGTAGGGTTAATGGAAGAGCCTGGATCTGAGTCATGGCACCAATGTAAGGCCACCAACAAAACACACCAAACACCAGAGTTAAGGGAAAGGGTTTATTGACAGGGGAAGTCCAATAGGCTGGAGGGAAGATGAAGAAGAGAAGGGGGGGTTGAGAGAGAGATCAAGAGAGAGAGAGGGTGAAGAATAAAGAGAGATCTGGAGAAAGCTAAAAATAACTTACATTTTAAGATACCCTGAGACCAAAATGAAGTACGAAGTGGAATAAATAACAGCATTATTCATTGTACAATAATGGTGCCGCCTAAAGCAATCCTAAAATTTCCTCAGCCTTTTGCTTTGGTTTGGGAAGGGTCATATGGCTTCTGCATGTAAGTTATGTGAAGTTTTTCCTATGGAGAACAACTAGAGTGGGAGAGTATGGTTACTGCAGATAAAAGTCATTTTTCTCTGTAGATACTAATGATTTTTAAAGAGAAATGGAATCAGGAAGGAAAACAGAAGCATAACCTTTAGGTACTTCTGAACATATTGGCCTGAATACATAGCTTATGGATGTAGTCGCTGGTTTATCAGCAACCTTTTCACTTACAGTGGGCAACACACAACATAAAGAGTTCAAAACAGACTTAATTGGAGGAAGTTCGATAAAAAGCGTACTTCATTAATTTTCTTTTGTTGTAAACTGCAGTGCTTTTTTATATTTTTTTAAATAGTCTTGGGACACTATTGAAATAACTAGCTTTCTTGAAAGTCTAAATAGTGAAGGTATGGACTTTGTGTCATTTGAGTATTTTTCATGCTTTTCTTTTTAGAGGGTTAACCAGACTGGTTTCCCTGCATCCTTGTACTCATATAAAGTGAGATCCCCCTCCCCATTTTATTTTTCTCTTTGTTCTGCAGATACTTGAGGGTGAAAAAAGATGCAGCAGTTATAAAAATAAAATGAAGATGACAACAGCTATACGAATAAAATGAACTGGGAAATTCCAGAACCCTGAAAATCCCGTTTTTATCTATAGGAGAAAGGATGGAAAAGTAAGCCTCTTCAATGGAAACCAAATACTTTCTTTTTGCAAGTCTACTACTTTGTCCTCAAGGTACATTCAGTTTACTTGCTTTGCTTTATTTAGTCACAATATTTGATTATGTTACAGATAGTTACAACTATATAGCAGAGGGAAAAGAAGAGCAGGAAGTATTCAACAATGAGTAGAGAACAATAACATAATTTTTTGAAGACCACTTGTTTCTTGCAAAATATTTTTTCCAATTTCTCTTGTGTATGTTTCCTAAGCACTTCATTTGAAAATAGCTTTAAAAATCAAGAAAAATACTACAATATTTTATATATTAGAAGGCTATCCAATATAAATAGCTGTCTCCAAATGTATAGAGTAAGATAATTAAAAAATCATAGGTGATGTCAACTCCCTAGAATCATATATTCTTTGAGTGAAAACATCATAGACTCCCACTTAAAAAATGGGTAAATTTTTATTCTGAAAACATTCCCTTAGAGACGCTATATATTATTTTCTGGTTTTAAATTTAAAGCAATAAAGAAATGTAACTGATTTGTTAGTAACTTCATAACCTCAATTTATTTTTTTTAAAAAGAACATAAGTGCATGAGTCCTCATCAACATGCAAGAATTTATATGTTTTACAAATGGAATTCAGGAAACTGAAAATAGAAGATTACCTGCTTTTGTCTCAGGAAGTTAGTTCAATTTTTTAAAAAATATGTAAAAGATTTGATTTTCAGAGAAATTTTAAAAATTATAATACAAAAATTTTATTCCTGGTGTTACTTTGGTTCCAACAAATTCCTTTATGTTTATCCTGGGAAACAAACCACAAACTAAAAAAAAATTTCAGGAAAGCACAAAAATCTGCAATGAGTTTAGAAGAGACTCAGTTCAATTTCCAACTTACACATTTGAACAGTTTTCCTCAAATTCAACAACAATTCCAAAAGTGAAAAATTAGCAAACAAGCATCTGGCCTGATGACTCAACACCTTCAAGAGCCATAAATCCAAATCCCAGGGTCATTAACAAGACATTTGTTCTGTGAAGCTGGCTCTATCTGGAAAATGATGTAAAAACAAGGTAGGAAATGAACATGGCTTTAATTAATTGTGGCTCTGGATCTTACTTATCCTGACAGGCAGCTTTATTGTTTACCAGCTGGCGAAAGAGCAGCAAGTTGAACAGACTGGCTTTTTTGATCACATTAAATTCTTCCATAACTATATAAAGTCTAAGAAATTAATCTATGGCACACATGTGTTTTCTTGAGATGTGACATCAATATTTTAATTTTAAAATTCAGGAATCTATCTGCCTATCAATCATCAATCTATCTCTGTATTTTGTTACTGTAGTCTGAGAATAATTATATAATTTATATTACTACCACTCATTTATATACTACCACCTCTATTATTAAGATGCCTGCTTTAACCTGTTTTCCCCTATATTTGATTTGATTTTAATAAAATTTTCTTCTAAAGAATGCACAGATTATGCGTGTCACATTCAATAAATTAAAAAGTGAAAAAAAATGTGTAATTCATACCTCTAACATAACAAACATATCAGAAATTTCTCCTCTGGCATCTCCTATTCACAACTGAATTTCTCTTTTCTGAAGATTATAACCATCCTGTTGTCTAACAGTGTGGATTAGTTGCTTGGGTTTTGAGTTTTACATAAATGTGAGCACACATCTTGTGTTTTCATGTTTTGTTTTCTTGCCATAACACTTTATCTGTGAAAGTCATTCATACTGTTGTATGTAGCTGTAGTTTTCATTTTCATTCCTGTGTGTCTCCACTGTATAAATAAACTCTAATGTATTTTTCTGTTGTTTTGTTAATGAGCATTTGACTTGGTTCCATTTTTTTGCTAGCGTGAATACTGCTGTCATGAATACACTTTTATACACATTTTGTGCACATACATACTCATTTTCTTACTGAATAAAAACATGGGAGTGAAATTTCTAGCTCATAGGTATATATGTATATGTATTCAGCTCAGTAGACACTGCTAAACAGGTTTTCCAAGTGGTTGTATCAATTTACACTACAAACATCAGTGTATGGAAAATCAAGTCCTTTCACATCCTTGCCAACACTTGGCAAAATCAATCTTTTAATACTAGCCATACTATGATGGATGTGTAAAAGTATCACATTGAGATTTCTATTTGGATAGCTCTAATTACTAAAACAGGTCGAACATAATTCATTTAGATATCTTCTTTTGTGAAGTGCTTCTTCTAGTTTCTTCTTATTTTTTTAAAGTGTTTATTTGTGTACTTGAAAGTCAGAATTACACAGAGATAGGAGAGGCAGATAGAGAGGTCTTCCATACGATGGTTCACTCCCCAATTGGCTGCAATGGTTGGAGCTGTGCCAATCCGAAGCCAGGAGCCAGCAAGGAGCTTCTTCCAGGTCTCCTATGTGGGTGCAGGGGCCCAAGGACTTGGGCCATTTTCTACTGCTTTCCAAGGCCATAGCAGAGAACTGGATCAGAAGTGGAACAGCTGGGTTTCAAACTGGCTCCCATATGGGATGCCCATGCTTCAGGCCAGGACATTAACCCATTGCGCCACAGCACCGGCTCCTTATTATTCTTTTGAGTAGCAGGTGTTTTCATTTTTGATTTTCAGTTCTTTACATATTGTAAATGTGTACTACCATATGTCTTGCAGATATCGTCTCTCAGCACGTGGCTTGCCTTTTCCCTCTCTTAATGGTGCCATTTAATAAAAATAAATCCAATTTATAAATATTCCCTATAATGATTAGTACATTTTATATATTGTTTAATAAATATCTTCCTAATAAACAGTTGCAAAACTCTTTCTGTGTTACCATCTGGAACTTTTCATCTTTTTAAAAAATAGTTTTTTTTCTGTTTTCACATTCAGTAGTTCATATTGCTATTTTATCACCTTTATTTTTATTTATTTATTTTTTATTTAATAGTGTTAGTGAGAGAGACAGAGAGAAAGGTCTTCCTTCCATTGGTTCAACCCCCAAAATGTCCACTACGGCCGGCACTGCACCGATCTGAAGCCAGGAGCCAGGAGCCAGGAGCCTCCTCCTAGTCTCCCATGCGGGTGCAGGGGCCCAAGGACTTGGGCCATCCTTCACTGCCCTCCCAGGCCACAGCAGAGAGCTGGACTGGAAGAGAAGCAACCGGGACTAGAACCAACACCCATATGGGATGCCAGCGCTGCAGGCGGAGGACTAACCAATCGAGCCACAGCACCGGCCCCTAAAACACAGTTTTAACTAGGAAAAATCTAACATTATATTAAATTCCAAATAGTCAATAAACAAAAATCATTTGGGGAAATGGAAGTTTCTAAAGTAGCTTAATAAATTGAAAAATTTAGCCTGTGCCATGACTCACTAGGCTAATCCTCCACCTGTGGCGCCAGCACCTCAGGTTCTAGTTCTGGTTGCCACGCTGGATTCTGTCCTGGTTTCTCCTCTTCCAGTCCAGCTCTCTGCTGCGGCCGGGGAGTGCAGTGGAGGATGGCCCAAGTCTTTGGGCCCTGCACCCACCTGGGAGACCAGGAGGAAGCACCTGGCTCTTGGCTTTGGATCGGCGCAGCACACCAGTCACAGCGTGCCAGCTGTAGCGGCCATTTGGGGGGTGAACCATTGGAAAAAGGAAGACCTTTCTCTCTCTCTCTCACTGTCTAACTCTGCCTGTCTAAAAAAAATTAAGATATTTAGATATATAGGACATTTTCCAAATTTAGTTTGATTTATCTCTTCATAAGTTGTTTGAATTTAATGGGCATTTATCTTCAAATTCTTTTTTAAGTTAATATTTTATTTATTGTTTTTAGATAACATCTTTAATTATATTATACTCAAATGTTCAATGCTTCCACTAAATAAAGAGTTCAACAAATGAAAGTAATTGACCATAATCCAAGAGGAAAATAGGCAAGTGCTATAAAAATAATCAAATGAAAAGATGTTTAACTTCAGTCATATGGATTTTAAAATAGTCAAAAATCATTAAAACTTTAATAGTATATAATTCATATCAATTTGTTTGACAAAGATTTAAACCAAGGTTTGACAAAACAATGTATTTGCAATAAAACTGACACACACAGGCACTTACTCCTTTTTAAAAGTTTTAGCTCCCAAATATTAGAGAAATCATGCAGTATTTGTCTTTCTGAGTCTACCTTTATTTCATTTAACATGTTATCCTTCAGTTCTAAGTATTTTGCTGCAAATGACAATTTCTTTCTTTTTTTAAAGCTGAATGAAATTCCATGTTATGTATATGTCTATATATGTATATACATAGATGTGTGTGTGTGTGTGTATATATGTATATTTTCTTTATCTATTCATCTGGTGATGAACTCCATGGTTGATTCCTTGTTTTGGCTATTGTGAACAATGCTGCTATAAACATGGTGAAGAAAGTTCTTTTTGATACAGTAATTTTGAATAGCTGGGCCAGGCTGAAGCCAGGAGCCAGGAGCCTCATCCAGGTCTCTCAAGTGGGTGGTAAGGGCCCAAGCACTTTGGCCATCTTCCCCTGCTTTCCCAGACCATTAGCAGGGAGCTGTATTAGAAGTGGAACAACCAAGACTTGAACTGGAATTTATATGAGATGCCAGCATTGTAGGCAGCTGCTTAACCAGCTGCCTCACAATGCCGGCCCCTTATTTCTAGTTTTTAAAGCCCTCATACAGAATTCCACAGTAGTTGTATTAATTTAAATTCTCACCAACAGTGTATAGGCTGCTTCACCATTTCTCCCCATCCTCACCAACATTTGTTACTTTCTGTGTTTTTGACAATAGTCATTTGGACAGGGTTTAGGTGGTAGCTCATTGTGGTTTAGACTTGAATTTCCCTGATGGTTAGTGACATTTATACTGGCATAAAAGCCAATATATACATCAATGGAAGAGAATAGACAGCCTAGAGACTAATCCAAGTCCATAAAACCAACTGAGTTTTGACAGAGGTGCCAAGAACATATATTAGAGAAAGGATAATCTTTTCAATAGATGATGCTGGCAAAACTGGATATATGTATGTGGAAGAATGAAATTAGATCCCTTTCTCTCATCATGTAAAACCATCAAGTTAAGATAGATTAACAACCTACATTTAAGCCTTGAAACTTCTAGGAGAAAATGTAGGAGAAACCCTTTGAGACCTTGGTGATGGCAATGATTTCTTGGATAAGACCCCAAGGGTGTAGACAACAAAAGTAAAACCATACAAATGGAGTTATATTAAACTCAGAAACTTCTGCACAGCAAAGAATACAAGAGTGAATAGACACCTACAGAAAATATTTGCAAGCTATTTATTTGACAAAGGATTGATAGCCAGAATATATCAGGAACTCAAAAAACTCAACAACAAAAAACAAGTCCAGTTAAGAAATGGACAAAAGACCTGAATTAACAGTTTTCAAAAGAGGAGGGGGGGATGGAAGGAGTAAGGGAGCAAGAGAGAGAGATTGAGAGAAAGACAGACAGACAGACAGACACACACACACACACACACACAGAGAGAGAGAGAGAGAGAGAGAGAGAGAGAGAGAGAGACACTTCCATACAAGGATTCACATAACAAATGACCACAATACAAATAAACTGGGTCAAAGGGGTCAAAGCCAAGAACCAGGAACTCCATCCAGGTCTCACACGTGGGTGGCAATAAACCAATTACTTGGGCTATCATTTGATGCCTCTCAGCCGCATTAGCAGGAAGCTGGAACAGAAGCACAGATGGGACTCAAACTTAAGGACTTTGATATGGGATGCAGGGATCCCAAGTAGCAGCTTAACTCACCATGCCACCATGCCCACTAGGGTGTCTTCCTTCCATACCTAATTTGAACAGTCTTTTTCTTAAAGAGATGTTGAATTTTATCTAATGTGTTGCATCTGTTAAGACGATCATATTGTTTTTTCTTATAATCTGTTGAGTATTATGTTTATTGATTCAAATATGTTTACCCATCTTTGCATCTTAGAGACAAATTCCACTGTATTATAATGGATAATATTTTTGATGTGCTGTTGGATTAAATTTGCTAGTATTTTGTTGAGCATTTCTGCATCTATGTTCTTCAGGTAGTTTTGTTGTTGCTAGATCTTTGCTTGGTTTTGGTATGAGGGTAATAATGTCCTTGCAGTATGAGTTTTTCAGTGTTTCCTACTTTTAAGTGTTTTTTGGGGGGTGGACATTTGGCAGAGCAGTTATTATGCTTCTTGGGATGCCCATAAACCACATTAGAGTGCCTGGGTGCAAGTACTGGCTCTGTTTCTTATTCCAGCTTCCTGTCAGTGTTACCTTAGGAGGCAACAGTACTGAAGCAAGTTAAATACTTGGGTCCCTGACACCCATCCGGGAGACCTGGATTGAGTCCTAGGCTTCTGAGTTTAACTTAACCCATCCACAGCTATTGCAAACATTTGTAGAGTAAACCAGCAGATAGACAATCTCACAGTATCTCTCTCTCTCTCTCTCGCTCGCTCACTCACTCTCTGACTTCCAAATAAGTAAAAATAAACAAAAAATTGAAATGTTTTGGGATAGTTTGAGAAGAATGGGATAAATTCTTTTCTAAATATTTTGTGGAATTGGAGATTATTTCTGATTCAATGTTGTAGCCCATTGGTGTATTCACATATTCTATGTCTTCATGGTTAAATTTGGTAAATTATTTGTATCCGGAAATGTCTGTATTTCTTATGGGGTTTCCAATTTGCTGGCCTATAGTTGTTCAAAATAGTCTCTAATGATTTTTTTTTTTATTTCTCTGTACTCAATTATGATGTCTCCTTTATCATGCCTGTTTTTATGTCTTTTTTTTCCCTTGGTTAGCCTGGCTAAAATTTTGTTGCTTTTGTTTATCTTTTTGAAAAAATTCTATATTTCATTGTTATTTTGTATGTTTTTAGTTTCTATTTCTCTTCTTTCAGCTCTATATCTGTTGTAATTTTTTCTTCTTACTAATTTTATATTTGGTTTATTCTTATTTTTCTAGTTTCTTAAAGTGCAGTGTTAAGTTTTTTGTTTGAGATCTATCTTTTATGTAAGTACTTACTTTTACAGTTTCTTCTTAGTACTGCTTTTTCTGTATCCTATCAGTTTTGGTATGTCCTATTTCCATATTGGTTTGAGTCAAGAAATTTTTAAATTTCTCTTTTGATTTATTAATCCAATGGTAATTAAAGACAATATTCTTTAGTTTTCATGTATTTGTATAATTTTTTATAAAGCTTTTATGTTTAAAGAATATAAATTTCCAAAGTACAGCTTATGTATTACAATGGCTCCCCCCCCATAACTTCCCTCCCACCCGCAACCCTCCCCTTTCCCTCTCCCTCTCCCCTTCCATTCACATCAAGATTCATTTTCCATTCTCTTTATATACAGAAGATCAGTTTAGTACATATTACGTAAAGATTTCAACAGTTTGCTCTCACATAGGGACACAAAGTGAAAAACACTGTTGGAGTACTGGTTATAGTATTAATTCGCAATGTATAGCACATTAAGGACAGAGATCCTACATGATTTTTTTTAAAATAATTGATTAATTATCTATGCAATTTCCAATTTAACAGCAAGGTTTTTTTTTCATTTTTAATTATCTTTATATACAGAAGATCGATTCAGTATATACTAAGTGAAGATTTCATCAGTTTGTATCCACACAGAAAAACAAAGTGTAAAAATACTGTTTCAGTACTAGTTATAGCATTACTTCACATTGGGCAACACATTAATTTTTAAAGTTCTTATTGATTTATAATGTTATTCTATTATGGTCACAGAAAATACGTGATATGATTTTAATTCATGTAAAGTTTACTGAGCTTATGTTGTGGCCTGTTACATGGTGTATCCACAAAAATGTCCCATATGTTGATGAAGGGAATGTGTATTCTTCAACTTTGGATGAAAAGTTTTGTAAATGTTTATTAGGTCTATTTGGTGGATAGTGTAATTTAACTCTGCTGTTTCTTCTTCCATGTATCTCTGGCTTTCAAACAAATAGAAATAAACAAAAACACAAAAAGGTAACAAATGTTGCCAAAGAACCTAGGATCAATGTTAGTGAGAATGCAACTGAAGCAGCCATTATGGAAAGCAATATGGTATTTTTCAAAAATTTGAAAGTAGCTACTATGTGATCCAGCAATATCATTACTGGATATATAGCCAGAGTAGTTTAAATCAGGTTTTCAAAGAAATATGAGCATTTCCATATCTATTTCAACATTATTCACAATATCTAAGATACAAAAATAACCCAAATGAGTGGGTAAACAAAATGTGGAATATACATACAATGTGACATTATTCAACCTTAAAAAAAAAGGATATCTTGGTGTTTGGGAGAACACGGTTGGGCATAGAGGACATTGTGCTAAATGAAATAAACGGTATAAAGAAAGACAAATATTATTTAATGTCATATGTATAATGTAACTACATATGGAATATAACATAGTTGAACTATGCAGAGAATGAAATGATTGTTGGTAGGGCTGGGACAATGTGGAAAATATGGAGGTGATGGTTAGAGTGCAAAGTTTCACTTATGCAAGATAAATAATTCCTGGAGAGTGACTACTGAGGACAGTGCCTACAGCTAACAATATTTTATTATTTATTTAGCATTTTCTAAGAGGTTAGATCTTATGTTAAATATTGTACCACGTACATATACAAAAAGTTAATGAGACAGTGGGAAGAAACTTTGGGAGGTGATGTTTATGTTTATGGTCTTAACAGTGGTGAGAGTTCCATGGGTATATACTTATCCCCACATTCATCAAGTTGTATGTATTATATATACACAACTTTATATACCAATAATGCCTAATTAACATGGTTTTCAAAATAGCAATTTTTTAAACAATTTAAGCCTATTTATATTTACTAATACATATTTTGAAATTCTGTTATTTTTATTTATATATTTCTTTCTTTTAATTTTTTGGGAAGTTATTACATTCACAGCAGCCTTGTGAGGAAGGTGCAGAAATTTCCCACCAGAGTGGTACATGGGTTAAAATCAATGAACTTATGTTGTTGCATCATTATCAGCCAGAGTACATAGTTGATATTAAGGTTCACTCTGCTTTCTCTGTATTCTAGAGTTTTGAACAAATTTGTGATGACTTGTATGCATTATATAGTATCATATAAAGTAATTTTGCCGCCTTGAATACTCTTTGCACTCCCACAGTCATCCCTCACTCCCCTTAATCATTGGCAATTCATGATCATTTTACTTTCTTCACAATTTTACCTTTCCTAGATATCATACAGTTGGGATAATATAGTCTGTAGCCTTTTCATATAGGCTTCTTCCACTTAATGACATGCTTTTAAATTTCTTCTATATCGTTTCCTGGCTTTACATATCAGTTTCCTTCGGGTGCTAAATATTATTCCAGTGCTCAGATGTAATGCATGGTATGTTTTCATTCACTGATTGAAGGACATCTTGAATGATTCCAAGTTTTCAAAATTGTAAATAAAACTACCATAAACATCTTTTGCAGGCTTTTGTGGACACCATTTTTTAACTACGAGTAAGTGGCAAAGATCACAGTTGTTTAATCATATGGTAAAAATATGTTTAGTTTTTTTTAAAAGAAACTGCCAAACTGTCTACTGAAGTATCTGTATCATTTTGAATGCTCACAAGCAATGATAGTTGCTTTTGCTATATATTTGCAGCAACATTTAGTATTATTAGCTGTCTTGTTAGACATTCTAATATGTGTGTAGTGATATTTCATTGTTGCTTTAATTTCCGTGTATGATGACATGATTTAATCTGCATATCATCTTTCATTAGGTGTCTGTTAAGGAATTGGCCCATTTTCAAATTGGGATGTTTGTTTTATTATTTTTGAGTTTTAATAATTCTTTTTATAGTATGAATAATAGTCCTTTATCAGATATGGCTTTTGAAAATATTTTCTCCTTGTCTGCAGCTTTGTTTTCATTACCTTGGTAGTATATTTCATACAGCAGAAAATTTAATATTAACAAAACCCAGCTTATTAATTCATTATTTCATGGATTGTTACATTTCATAATATATCTAAAATGACAACTCTGGGACAGGTATTTGGCACAGTGGTTGGGGTGCTACATGGGATGCCCAAATCCTGTATGGATTTGAATTTCAGCTATGATTTTGATTCCAGGTTCCTGTTAATGCACACTCTGGGAGGTGGAAGGTGATGGCTCAAGTACTTGTGTTCTTGCTACCCACATGGGAGAGTGGCCTGGATTGAATTCGGGGCTATTGGCTTCAGTTGAGACCAGCTCTGGCTGGCTATTGTGGATATTTAGAAAAAGAAATGGAGAATGGAAGTCTCTCTCTCTCTCTCTCTCTCTCTCTCTCTCTCTCTCTCTCTTTCTCTCCTTTTCAATTAAATACAATTTAAGAATAATAAAATACCATCACCAACTCCAAAGTCATCTAGATTTGTTTCCTGCTTTATAAGAATTTTATGGTTTTGCATTTTGCATTTCAGTTCATGATCCATTGTTAGTTAACTTCTTGTGAAGAATATAAAGTCTGGGGCTGACGCTGTGGCATAGCATGTAAAGCCACCAACTGCAGTGCCAACATCCCATATGGGCTCTGGTTCGAGACCTGGCTGTTCCACATCTGATCCAGCTCTTTGCTATGGCCTGGGAAAGCAGTGGAAGATGGCTCAAGTGCTTGGGCCCCTGCACCTGCATGGGGGACCTGGGAGAATCTCCTGGCTTCGGATTGGTGCAGTTCCAGCCATTGCGGCTATCTGGGGAGTGAACCAGCGGATGAAAGATCTCTCTCTCTCTCTCTCTCTCTCTGCCTCTCCTTCTCTCTCTGTGTAACTCTGACTTTCAATAAATAAATATAATATAATTCCCTTGATCTTTCAATACCACATCTTCTTGATTAAGTTTTGAAGTTAAGGTAATATGATTCTCCAGCTTTGTTTTTGCCCTTCAACGTTATGTTGACCATTCTTGGCCTTTCCATGTACATTTTAAAATCCATTTGTTCATCTCTGCAAACCAACTTGCTGAATGTTTTTAAAAATTTCATTGAATCTATATATCAAGTAGGGAAGAATTGACAGCTTAACATTGTTGAGTATTTATGTCCATGAACATGAAATATCTTTTTATTTAGTTATTTTTTAGCTCATACATCAGAGTAGTGTATATTTTCTGATATAAATCTTTTACATATTTTGTTAGAGCTTTGCTTATGGTGGTTATTATTTCTGACATGCTGTTGTAAATAATACTGTATTTTAAAATTTTTTATTTATTTATTTTCATTTTATGTGAAAGTGAGAGAAAAAAAGAGAGCGAGAACAAGCAAGAGCTAGAGAGGGAGAGGAGACAGAAACGGAGACATAGATAGATCTTCCAACTGCTGAATCACTCTCCAAGTGCCTGAAATAGTAAGGGTTGGGCCAAGCCAAAGCCAGGGGCCAGGAACTCAATCCAGGTATCTCACTGGGTGGCAGGGATCCAAGTACTTGATTTGTGATCTGCTGCCTTCCCAGAGTGAGTACACATCAGCAGGAAGCTAGATCAGAGGTTGAGCTGGGACTTGAACCAGGCACCCACATGCTTCTCGAGTGGCATCTTAATGACAGTGCTCTGCTCCTATATTGTATTTTTAATTTCAAACTTCACTTGTTCTTTCATGGTATAGAGGAAAGCAAATGGCTTTTGTATATTAAGCTTATATTTTACAATGTTATTGTAAATTGTAGTTGCTTATTAGTTCCTGGGTTTTTTAAAAAATGAGATTTCCTATATAAACTATCAGGTTGTCTGCTAATGAGACTATTATGTTTCATTCACAATCTGTATAATTTGAATAGCTTTTGTTGTATATTTGAGTTTTCCAGCAAAATTTATGAGATATTTATAGATAGTATGGTGAAGCAGATTAACATATTATCATCTCATATAGTTAGCTTTTTGTGACAAGAGCAGCTAAAATCAACTTAAATAAAAATCCCTGATACATTAAATTTTATTAGCTTAAGTTCTTCTGTTGTATATTAGATATCTAGACTTCTTCACCCTTCATGTATGTTATTTTGTATCTTTTGACCTATATCTCGCTATTTCTTATTTCACCTGTGATAACCAGTGTTCATTTTCTATTACTGTGTTTGAATTCTTTTTACATATTCCATATACAAATGAGCTTGTACAATTCTTTTCTCTATAAATCTGGCTTATTTCACATAGCATAATGTTTTCCAGGCACGCATAGGGGCAAATGTCAGAATCTCCTCCCTTTTTAAGGCTGAATAATATTTTATCACACACATACATATGGACACACACAAACATAAAGGAGCTTCAAAATGTTCATGGAAATGTGCATTAATATTTAACTCCATTTTCCATGAAGTTTTGAAATACATTATACATTCAAATATAAAAATATGTCAAATTCTATATCTATTTTTCCATCAATAAACATTTAGTTGTTTCCATTTGCTATTATTAATAATGTTGCAATGAATATGAGATTATTATTACGTCTTTAAAATACTGCTTTCAATTCCTTTGGATACATACCCAAAAGCTTTGTAAAATGTAATTTTCATTTTATTTTTAAATATTTATTAATTTTCATGACTTGAATGGCAGAGAGTGCGCAAGAGTGTGAGTACAAGAGCAAGAGTGAGAGCAAGAGAAAGGAGGAATGTCTTCCATCCACTGGTTCACTCCCTAAACAGCCTCATCACTCCCCAGATGGCCTCAATGGCCAAGAGCTTCTCTGACTCACCCTCTTTAACAAACTGAATTGCATTTAAAATAAAAAAAACTTTAAAAAGTTATTTATTTATTTGAAAGGTGAAACAACAGTGAGAGAGGGAGGGGGATGGAAGGAGTGATGGGAGAGAGAGAGAAAGAGAGGGAGGGAGATGGAGAGACTGAGAGAATCTTTTTCCACTGGTTCACTCTCCAAATAACTGCAGCACCCAGGAGTCTGGGACTCTAGTTTGATCTCCCACATGGGTGGTATGGGTCCAAGTACTTAGTTATCATCCACTGCCTTCCTGGAACACTAGCAGGAAGCTGGAAAGGAAGGGTAGCAGCCAGGACTTGAAGCAGCACTACAATCTGAGATTCCAGCAATTACAAGCAATGGCTTAACCCACTGTGCCACATGCTGGCTTCCTTTGCTCATTTTAAAATCAGGTTATTTCTCCATTTGTTTCTTTGCATCTGACATTGAGTGATAAGCATTTTCATACATTTTACACATTAATGTCTAATCAAATATATGATCTGCAAATATTTTCTCCTATGCTGTAGTCTACCTTTTTATTCTTTTGAATGTTTCATTTGTGATGCAGATACTTTTCAGTTTGATTTAGTCCCATCTGTTTATTTTTGCTCTTACTGTCTATAATTTTGGTGACATAGGCAACAAATTGTTTTCAAGACTAATGTTTTGATGATTTTCTCCTCTATTTCTTCTAGGATTTTTACAGTTTCAAGTCTTATGTTTAAGTCTTTAATCCATTTCAGTTGATTTTTTGATGGAACTGTTCTTTCCCCATTGTGCCTTCTTAGTGACCTTGGTGAAGATCAGTTGACAATATATTCATAGATTAAATTCTGGGCTGTCTATTCCACTCTATATGCCTTCCTTTAAGTCAGCACCATACTATTTTGGTTACTGAACTTTGTAAGCTATTTAGAAATGAAAAAATATGTTGCCTCTAATGTTAATAGCTTTTACTATTCTGGGGTTTTTGTATTTTTACATAAAGTCTAATTTTTTCTATTTCTTTAAGAATTCCACTGGAATTTTAATAACTTTATTATATTGAAACTTCTATTAGGCAGTATTTTAATGAAATTATTGTATTAATAATTTATTGTATTGAAAGTTCTATTAGACAATTTTGGGTGGTATGGACATTTTCATGATCTTAAGTCTTCCATTCCATTAACACGAAATATTTTGATTTCTTTCAACACTGTCATTCAGTTTTCAGGATATGTTTTCCAGATCCTTGGTTAGGTTTATTTCAAAGTATTTTTTATTCTCTTAGGTAATATTTTAAATATAATTGTTTTCTGAATATTCTTTAATGTGTAGAAATGCAACTGATATTTCTATGTTACTTTACAGCCTGCAGCTTTGCAAGATTCACTTACTAACTCTAACAGAATTTCATACCTGTGGAGTCACTTAGCCGTCTACATATAAAATTATGTGATCTGCAAAAGAAATTATTTTAAATGACATTTCTTATTTAAGCAACTATTTAAAAATATTTACTTATTTGAAAGGCAGCATTGCAGACACACACACACAAATACACACACACACATACACACACACACATAGAGAATCTTTCATTCCAAATGACTGCAGAGGCAGGGGCAGGACCTAGCTGAAGCCAAGAACCAGGGACTCCCTCCTTGCCTTCCTCATGGATTATAGGGCCCAAAGAATTGGGCCAAATTCTGCTGCTTTTCAAGGAGCATTAGCAAGTAGCTAAATCAAAAGCAGAGCATCTGGGAAATAAACTGATGCTCATATGTGATGCTGGCGCCACAGGTGGCATCTTAACCTGCTTCACCACAATGCTTCCACTGTGCTACTGTTCCCTATTTAGATAATAGTAGTTTCTTTTTCTTGTATTATTTATTTGGTTTGGACCTCTAGTACCATGTTGAATAGAAGTGATAGAAGTGGTGGGTGTGGATATTCTTGCCTTACTCTTGAAAAAGGCTTTCAGTTTTTTAACATTATGATGCTAGCTGTCAACTTTTCATAAATGACTTTTTATTTTATTAAGGGAAATTACTTCCATATGTAATATGCTGAAAGTTTTATCTTGGAAAGATGTTGAATTTTGTCCAATTCTTCTTTTGGATCTATTGAGATGATCCTGTGATTTTTGTCTTTTATTCTTTTTTTCTGAATATTTATTTTATGTTTTTATGTGAAAGAGGGAGAAGAGAGAGAGAGAGAGAGAGAGAGAGAGAGAGAGAGAGAGAAAGAGAGAATCTCTTATCCAGTGATGCACTCCACAAATTCCCACAGTATCTGAGGCTGAGTCAGGCCTGAACAAGGAGCCAGGAATTCTCTCCCTTGTGGCTGGCAGTGACTCAACTACTTGAGACATCACCTACTGCTTACTAGAATGAGTGCGTGTTAGCATGAATCTGGAATCAGGAGTGGAGAGGAGACTAGAACTCAGCCACTTCAATATAGAATGCAGGTATCTCAAGCAGCATCTTAACCGCTATACCAAATGCCAGTCTCTATCTTCCATTCTTTCATTCTGATATATCACATTTATTGATTTACATGTGTTTAATCTCAGTAATAAATTACATTTGGTGATTTGTATAACTCTTTTTAATATACAGTTGAATTCAATTTGCTAGTATTAGTTTGAGAATTCTTGTGTTTATATTCATTTGGAATTTTGCCTACATAGTAATTTTCTATTATTGTAATGTCTTTCTGTTTGGTTATGGAGAGTAATGCTGATGTTGCAAAAGTGTTTGGGAAATATTCCCTCTTCCTCAATATTTTGGAAGAGTTTGAGAAGTATTGATGTTAATTCTTTTTTAAGGGTTTATTTTTTATTCATTTCAAAGGCAGAATTACACAGAGAGAAACATGGAAAGGGAGATCTTCCATCCACTGGTTCACTCCTAAATGGCCACAATGGCAGAGGCTGGGCCAGACCAAAATCAAGAACCTGAAACACCATTCAGGTCTGCCACATCAGTGGCAGAGATCCAAGTACTTGTGTTATCTTCTGCTGCTTTCCCAACATAAGCTAAATGGATTCAAGACAACTTTGTGAATGACGACACCATGATTTAGTCCATCTATAAAAAACTGCGAGTCTTGGGAAGTTTAACCAAGTCAATGTAGTCTTTTTGATATTATTTACTGAAGAAAACTGTCATTTAAATATATGTTAAAAGTAAAAAACTTAAAGAAGCCAGAGGAGCCAAATTAAGGTGGAATGTAAGGTGGATTTCTGACAATTTCCCATCAAAACTCTCAGAAAATTGCTTTTGCAAGATGAAGGAACGCTTCAGGAGCTTTGTCATGGTAAGGAAGTGCTCTCTGATAAAGAATCCCTGGGTATTTTTCTGCTAAAGATTTGGCTAGATTTATCAAAATACTGTCATAGGAAGAAGATGTTATTTTCTTTGGCTCTCTAGGAAGTCAACAAGATAAATATCTTGAGCATTCTAAAAAAAGTGTTGCCATTACCTTCCATCCTGACTGGTCCATTTTGCTTCTTGGTAGTCATTGCTGTGATTGTGCTTTCTCTTCAGGATCATATTGGTAAAGCCATGTTTCATCTACTTTTACAGTTCTTTGAAGAAATTTCTAAACTTTTGAATATTGTTGAAAGCTGCAAGTTAGAGGAAGAGACATCACAGGGAATGTGATCTCTTCATGAACTCTGACAGATCGATCTTTCTGCTCCCTCTTGGAAATTCTTAGATGCTGTTGACTAGTTGTGTTCAGAATTATGGATTATATTTAACACAATGGACTCCTACTTCTTTCACCTTTCTTCTAGTACATGTATCTTAGTAAGGTAATTTTACTGTTAAACAGGTGTTCCCAATAAGGTGTAAATTTACATTAATGTTGCATTTTTTGAAAATTTTGCATTTTGTCTTGAACAATTTATGAATACAGTATATCTTTCTTATACTGTATGAAATATTTTTTCTATAAAAATGTATTTGGGGGCCAGAATTATGGCATAGCAAGGTAAGCTGCCACTTGCAAATTTGGCATCCCATATGGATTCCAGTTTGAGTCCCAGCTGCTTCACTTCCAATCCAGCTCCCTGCTGTTGTGTCTGGGAAAACAATAAAAGATGGCCCAAGTGATTTGACCCCTGCACCCAAGTGGGAGATGCAGAGGAAGCTCCTGGTTCCTGCCTTCAGGCTGGCGCAGCCCAGGCTGTTGTAGCAATATGTGGAGTAAACCAGCAGATGGAAGGTCTCTCTCTCTCTCTCTCTCTCTCTCTCTCTCTCTCTCTCATCTCTCTCTCTTTCTCTATCTCTCCCTCTGTGACTTTGCCTTTCAAATAAATAAAAAAAATCTTTAAAAAATGTGTTTGTCCTTGTTGCATACAACTATTTCAGATAAACTGTCTAGGGAAGAGCATGGGAAGATTGAAAAAAATCTAATTATGATTGTTAAATCGTACGCATTGGTATTATAAAAAAAATTTGGCACATGGAGAGACATGCAGGAGAGCAATGACATTAGTAATCTTTGTTTTCAAAACTTCTCCTGGAAGCCTTCCCTTACTCCTGGATAAAGATGCCTGTGTTGTCTTTCCAAGCTCTTGGGAGTACTTTAAACTCAAACTGACAGCTGGACCTACACATGACAGCTTTCTGACTATGAGAAAGCAGGAGGCAGCCCTGGTTTCTGCAGTTTCCCCACAGAACACCTCCAGATGTTGTCCACATACATTATGTGGATAAACTGATGTCATGGACAAGCAAAACTGTTTGAAAGTGCTTGCCTTCAGGTATTCCCTCTGTGATCAAGGACTGAATTAAATGAACTAGACTTTGAACACTAGAGCAGGAGGCACCACAATGGGATGCCACATTGGCCTTGTTAGTTTATGGTACATAACTAATGTATGCACTTTCTTGGTTACTCTATTAGTTATACCTCTTTTATTCAGGGGTACCGTTCTAGATCTCAGGGCTTGTATTTCTTGTGTGTACCCTGGTATCATGATGCTTAAAACTTGGAAGGCTTTTAATTCTTTCTCAACTTACTGGCCAGATAAGTCATTCTGTTCTTGGCTTGTTCCCTTCGGCCAGATAAAAAATGTTAACAAAAACTGAAGGAGAAAGCCAACTGGATTTCTAAGATAGCTCTTTATGGTTAATTTGTGATTCATTTTAACATAGAAAGTGCTAGGCCCCTAAAGGGAATAACTGAGATCCACACTGAGGTTGGATTGTCTCTGTTGCATGAGGTACTGTTGGTAATAATTTTATTGTAAAGATGCTTTCCCTGGGTAATGACCAAACACCAAGAGCCAAAGGGATGGGCTATGAAAAGAGAGTTAATATTAAGCCTTGGACTTCTAGCCTTAATAAGGTCTATTTTTTAAAAGTTATTTATTTATTTATTTATTTGAGAGGTAGAGTTACAGACAGTGAGAAGAAGAGACAGAGGGAGAGGTCTTCCTTCCATTGGTTCACTCCCCAGGTGGCCTCAAAAGCCCGAGCTGCGCCGATCCAATCCGAAGCCAGGAGCCAGGAGCTTCTTCCAGGTCTCCCACGTGGGTGCAGGGGCCCAAGCACTTGAGCCATCTCCTACTTCTTTCCCAGGCCATAGCAGAGACCTGGATTGGAAGAGGAGCAGCCGGGACTAGAACTGGTGCCCATTTGGGATGCTGGTGCCACAGGCAGAGGATTAACCTACTTCGCCACAGTGCCAGCCCCCAATAAGGTCTATGTTTAAGGCTTTCTGCTGATGACATCTGGGAACTTAGATTTCAGGAAGTCTCCTGTCTTTCCTTAACTGATAAGATTTGCTTATTGTTTTTTCATTTTTTATTTAGTAAATATAAATTTCCAAAGTACAGTTTATGGATTACAGTGGCTTCCCCCACCATAATTTCCCTCCCACTCGCACCCCTCCCATCTCCCACTACCTCTCCCATTCCATTCACATCAAGATTCATTTTCAATTATCTTTATATACAGAAGATCAATTTAGTATATATCAAGTAAAGATTTCATCAGTTTGCACCCACACAGAAACATAAAGTGTAAAATACTGTTTCAGTACTAGTTATAGCATTACTTCACATTGGACAACACATTAAGGACAGATTCCCACATGAGAAGTAAATAAACAGTGACTCCTGATGTTGATTTAACAATTTGACACTCTTGTTTATGGCGTCAGTAATCTCCCTAGGCTCTAGTCATGAGTTGCTGAGGCTATGGAAGCCTTTAGGGTTCGCCGACTTCAATCTTATTCTGACAGGGTCATAGTCAAAGTGGAAGTTCTCTCCTCCCTTCAGAGAAAGGTACCTCCTTCTTTGATGGCCCCATTCTTTCCACTGGGATCTCACTCAAAGAGATCTTTCATTTAGGTCTTCTTTTTTTTTTTTTTTTTCCAGAGTGTCTTGGCTTTCCATGCCTAAAATACTCTCATGGGCTCTTCAGCCAGATGCGAATGCCCTAAGGGCTGATTCTGAGGCCAGAGTGCTATTTAGGACATCTGCCATTCTATGAGTCTGCTGTGTATCCCACTCTGCATGTTGGATCATTCTCTCCCTTTTTTATTCTATCAGTTAGTATTAGCAGACACTAGTGTTGTTTGTGTGATCCCTTTGACTCTTAGACCTATCAGTGTGATCAATTGTGAACTGAAATTGATCACTTGGACTAGTGAGATGGCCTTGGTACATGCCACCTTGATGGGATTGTATTGGAATCCCCTGGCACAATTCTAACTCCTTCATTTGGGGCAGGTCCGATTGAGCATGTCCCAAATTGTACATCTCCTCCCTCTCTTATTCCCACTCTTATATTTCACAGGGATCACTTTTCAGTTAAAATTTAAACACCTAAGAATAATTGTGTGTTAATTACAGAGTTCAACCAATAGTACTAGAACAAAGCAAAAAATACTAAAATGGATAAAGTATTATATTGTACATCAACATTCAGGACAAGAGCTGATCAAGTCACTGTTTCTCATAGTGTCCATTTCACTTCAACAGGTTTCCCCTTTGGTGCTCAATTAGTTGTCACCAATCAGGGAAAACATATATTTGTCCCTTTGGGACTGGCTTAATTCACGCAGAATGATGTTTTCCAGATTCCTCCATCTTGTTGCAAATGACCAGATTTCATTTTTTTTGACTGCTGTATAGTATTCTATAGAGTACATGTCCCATAATGTCTTTATCCAGTCTACTGTTGATGGGCATTTGGGTTGCTTATTGTATCAAACTTTTTTTTCCAAGATTTATTTATTTATTTGAAAGGCAGATTTAAAGAGAGAGAGAGAGAGAGAGAGAGAGAGAGAGAGAGAGAGATCTTCATCTGTTGACTCCCTCCTAAAACGGCCTCAATGGCTGGGATGGGCCAGCCTGAAGCCAGGAGCCTGGAGCTTCATCCAGGTCTTCCACATGGGTGCAGAGGCCCAAGTACTTGAGCCATCTTGCACTGCTTTCCCAGGTTCATCAGCAGGGAGCTGGATTGGAAGTGGAGCAGCTGGGATTCAAACCAGCCCCCATATGGGCTACTGGCATTGTAGGAAGTGGCTTAACCCATTACGCTTGTACCTAAACTTTTCATACATATACTATGCTTTATGTTTAATGCCTGGTTTCTCCAGGGAAATATGCAATTTATGTATATTATCAGCAGTCAGTATCTGTGTGAGTGAACCATGGTAAAAACTATGTATGCCTAGGCTCAGGTGAATTCCCCTGTTATATAGCATTTCACATGTGTTGTCACAATAGGATAATAGAAGAATTAATCATTTTCTGTGTGTTTTGTGTAGTGAGGCTTCTTGGAAATGTGTATTTGGTGTCTCCTGGACTTTGCACTTATATATTTTTCCTTTTCTGATTGTGCTTTGTATCTTCTTGTCATAATAAACCACAGCCCTGAATATGATCATATACTGAGTTCAGAGAGTTCTCCTAACAAATTAATGAACATGAAGAGTTGTTCTGGAGACCTCTGACACAGGAACTTGTGTATAATTTGATGGCAATGTGAAACAGTACATTTGCTTTGAGACTTTCTCAAAGCTGTAAACATAGAGAGTTACCTTATGATGTAGCAGTTCCACTACTAGATTTATACCTAAGTTACTAAAATATACAATATGCAAAAATTTTCCCAAGAGTTTTCATAGCAGTATTATTTATAATAGCCAAAAAGTAGGAATAACCCAAATGTGTATCACCTAAAAATGAATAATCAAAATGTGTCACATCCATGCAGTGGAATATCATTCAGCAATAGCAATAAATAAATTAGATACATGGTACATCACAGATGAATCCTGAAAGCGTGATGTTAAGTGAAAGAAGTCAGTTAAAAGATAATGCATTATATGATCTATATGAATTGCCCAGAATAAAAAAAAATTATATAAACACATAATAGTTATGATTGAGATAAAGAGCAATGAGGAGTGACTGCTTATATGATTTCATATTTTTGAGATGGAAGTATTGTGGTTTTTGGATCACTTTGTAAATCATCTCAAGAGCACTGAAGTGTGTCCTTTAAAAGAGTGAATTCCATGCTATGTAAATTATGTTTCAATAAAGCTGTTAAAATTTACCACAAGTAAAACATATTTGTATAGTCTACTTCAAATATGTATATGAAATAGGTTGTAGATGATAAGGTGAAGCTGTCAGAGATTTTTCAGGACTTTCTCCAGTATGTGTTCTTACCTTTGTCAAATATTAGTTGGCTGTAGATGCAAGAGTTTACTTCTAGGATTTCTATACTATCACTAGTATGTACGTGTTTTTATGCCAGTATCATGCTCTTTTAATTAATATAGCACTAAGATTGCTTTGGCTAGTTAGGGGCAACAGCCAGTGCAGGGCCAGGCTGAAGCCGGGATCCAGGAACTTCTGGGTCTGCCGCATGGGTGCAGGGGCCCCAGTACTTAGACCGTCCTCTGCTGCTTTCTCAAATGCATTAACAGGGAGCTGGATTGGACACAGAGCATCCTGGAGCCCATATGGGATGCCAGCACCTCAGGCAAGAGATAACATGTTTTCAATTTGCATCATAGTCAAAGGCTTAATGCGCAACTAAAAAAAGAGTTCAACAGACAAAAAGCAAAAAAGATCAGAGCGTAGCAGGAACACAGGCCAGGGTCACAAATAGCAGTCAAATGAAAAGATGTCAGCTTCACCATTATGCAATAAACTTAAGATGGTCATAGATAATAAAAACTATAGTAGTATGTAACTCCTAACAATCTGCCCCCCAAAAAATTCAAACCAAAGTTTTACATAACACTATTTGCAGCAAAATTGATACATGCAGGTGTTTTCTTCACTTTTTTGTTTTTATTGATTGTTTTTATTAATATAAAGAGAACAGATTTCATGTATTTCATAGATACGGTTTTAAGAATTTGTCTTTCTGTCTTATTTCTCTCAACAGGATGTCCTCCAATTGCAATCACTTTGATGCAAATGATATACTTTTATTCTTTTTTATAACTGAGTAATAATCCATTGTGTATATTTACAACATTTTCTTTATTCATTCATCTGATAACAGACACTTTGGTTGATTCCATATTTTGGCTATTGTGAACTATGTTGCTATGAACATAGTGGTACAAGTATCTCTTTCTTGGGATTTCTGGATCATATGGCGAATCAATTTCTAGCTTTTTAAGAACTCTTCATACTGTTTTCCATAGTGCTGCACTAACTTACATTCCCACCAACAGTGTATAAAAGTTCCCCTTTCTCTACACCCTGCCCACTATTTTTACTCTCTGTATCTTGGGTAATAGTCATTCTTACAGGGGTGAGTTGTTATCTCATTTTAGTTTTGATTTTCATTTCCTTAATTACTAGTGATGCTGAACATTTTTTATATTTATTGGCCATTTGTATTTATTATTTTGAGAAGTGTCTATTGAGGTCGTTTGCCCATTTCTTAACTGGATTGGTTATTATTTTTTTTTTTTTTGACAGGCAGAGTGGACAGTGAGAGAGAGAGACAGAGAGAAAGGTCTTCCTTTGCCATTGGTTCACCCTCCAATGGCTGCCACGGACAGCGCGCTGCGGCCGGCGCACTGTGGTCATCCGATGGCAGGAGCCAGGTGCTAGGTGCTTCTCCTGGTCTCCCATGGGGTGCAGGGCCCAAGCACTTGGGCCATCCTCCACTGCACTCCCGGGCCACAGCAGAGGGCTGGCCTGGAAGAGGGGCAACCAGGACAGAATCCGGCGCCCCGACCGGGACTAGAACCCGGTGTGCCAGCGCCGCAAGGTGGAGGATTAGCCTGTTGAGCCACGGCGCCAGCCTGGATTGGTTATTTTTAACGGGCTTTTGGATTCATTTTGCTAATATTTTGTTGAGAACTTCTTGCATGCATTTTTATCAAGGATATTGGCCTGAAGCTTCCTAGATGTTGATTGTTACATACTTCCCTCTTGGTCCTACTTTTGTTATATCCCATAGGTTTTGGTAGTTAGCATTTCTATTTTCATTGGCTTCAAGAATAAGTTTTATTTTCTCATTCATTTATTCTGTGATCCATTTAATGTTCAAGAGTAAGTTGTTTAATTTATGTGTTTTTGTACCGTTTCCAAAGTTTTATTTAGTTTAATTGCATTTTGGTCATAAAAGATACTGGATGTGATTTCTAGTTTTAAAAAATTTTTAAATTTGATGTGACTTGTTTTTGACCTGCCATTATATGACTTATTCTGGTGAATATTTGATGTAGTGTTGAGAAGAATGTGTATTCTGCAGCTGTTTAATAGAATGTTCTATACATGTCTGTTAGGTCCAATTCCTCTAGTGTGCAGTTTATTGATTTTTTTATTGATTTTATGATTGGATCATCTATCCATTTCTGCAAGTGACGTGTTAGAGTCCTCTATTATTATTGTATTAGAATTTATTTATCCTTTTAAGTCTTTTAGAATTGGCTTTACATACTTGGGTGCCCTGATAATAGGTGCTTATATATTTATAATTGTTATTTCTTCTTGCCAAATTGACCCCTTTTTAAGTATGATGATTTTTGTTGTCCTTTTTCACTACTTTAAAAATGTTATTTATATATCTGAGAGAGAGATAAAGAGAGAGAGAGAGAGAGAGAGAGAGAGAGAGAGAAACTCCCATTCACTGGTTCACTCTCTAAATGCCTGCAATGACTGATACTGGGTCAGGATAAAGCCAGGAACTGGGAACCCAACCCAGGTGTCCCACATGAGTGTCAGAGTCCCAAGTACTTGAGCCATCACTTGTTACCTGCCATGGTGCACATTATCAAGATTGAATATGGAGCCAGGACTCAGATTCAGGCACCCCAGCATGGGATGTAGGCATCCTAACTGATACTTAAATGTCAAGCCAAATGCCCATCTGTCTTTACTACTTTGTATTTAATATATATTTTATTATTATAGCTGTTCATAGTAGCTATTTCTAGTATAACTATTCCTGCCTTCTCTTGGATTCTTTTTACATGGCATATACTATTTCATTTCTTCAATTTCAGTCTATCTGTGTTATTAGATGTGAAATGGATTTCTTGTAAGCAGTGTATTGTGGGATATTCTTTTCTGTTTTTAATGTATTAGTCATTCTATGTCTTTTGATTTTAAATTTAGCACATTTACATTTAAGCTTATTATTACTAGACAAAGTCTTACTACTACCATTTTGATACTTGTTTTCCTGTTTTGTTGTAGTCCCTTTTTTCCTTCTTCATTTTTTATAGGTTTCCTTTGTGATTAAGTTATTTTGGTAATGGGTCTTGATGCCTTGCTTATTATAATTTTTGGTCTGTCTATTGTAGATTTTTGCTTTGTGGTTACCATGAGGCTTACATAAAATTTCTGTTGGCTATTAATCCCTTCTGTTTTTTTTTTTGACAGGTAGAGTTATAGACAGTGTGAGAGAGAGACAGAGAGAAAGGTCTTCCCTCCATTGGTTCACTCCCCAAATGGCCACTACGGCCAGCGCTGAGCCAATCTGAAGCCAGGAGCCAGGTGCTTCCTCCTGGTCTCCCATGCAGGTGCAGGGGCCCAAGGACTTGAGCCATCCTCCACAGCAGGGCCACAGCAGAGAGCTGGACTGAAAGAGGAGCAACCAGGACTAGAACCCGGCCCCCATATGGGATGCTGGTGCTATAGGTGGAGGATTAACCAAGTGACCCATGGCGCCGGCCCCCCTTCTGTTTCTTATAAGATATGTGGTGGTGATAAATTCCCTCAATTTTTATTGGTCTGAAAATGTCTTTATCTCATCTTAATATTTAAAAAGAGCTCTGATGAGTACAATATTCTGGAATGGCAGTTTTGTCCTTCAATACTATGAAAGGTTCATCCCATACCTTCCTGACTGTTTCTGCTGAGAAGTCCACAGTCAGCTGAATAGTGAAACCTGGATTATTTGTTTTTTCTCTCTTGCAGCTTTGAGAAACATCTTTATCTTTGATATTGGAAACCTTGACTGTAATATGTCTTTGGGTATACTTGGTCGAGTTGAGTCTGACTGGTGATCTCTGACATTCCTGTATGTAAATAGTTGTATATTTTCTCACCTTTTGGGAGTTTTCAGTTAAGATCTCTTGAATACAATTTCTAACTCTTGGAATTCTTAGTGCCCTTTGAGCACAATCACTATACTATTTACTATGTTATGCTGTTCCAAGATTTCCATAAGTTTTCTTCATTCCTGTTCATTCTTTTTCTTTTTCTCTTCCAAATGTGCATTTTCAAATAGCCAATATTCAAGCTCACTAATACTTTCTTCTGCTTGATCTATTCTGCTATTGATATCTTCTATAATATTTAAACATTTTCTTTCTAAAAGTATTTTTTAAAGCTGTATTTAATAATTTTTATATTTGAGAGAGAGAGAGAGAGAGAGATTCCACTCCCCATATGCCTAAAACAGCCAGGGTTGGGCCAGGTCAAAGCCATGAGCCTAGAACTCCAACTAGATCTCGTTTGTAGTTATCAGGCATCCAAGTACTTGAGCCATCACCTGCTGCCTCCTAGGGTGCCATTGAAAAGAAGTTGGATCAGAAGCAGAGGAGCTAGTACTTGAACCAAGGGTTCCAATATGGGATACTGGTGTCCCAAACATTGACTTAACCACTGCACCAAACACTTGCTCCTTTAATTTTGCTTAGGGGAATTTTAAGCTCAGGATGTATATTCAGTTTTTTAAAAAATATTTCAATTTACCTGTATTGGATTGTTTCTGTGCTTTCTTCAAGTTTATTGAGTTTTCTTAAAACAAGTATTTTGAATTGTCCATCCAAGAATGTTCAGATCTTAATTGCTGTATTGTCAGTTTCTGGTGCTTTTATTTGGAAGGTGCAATCATGGTTCCCTGAAAAACCTTGATGCTTGTTAGTATATCATGTTATCTACACACTGAAGGATTAGTTAATCTATTTCAGACATCATAATCTGTGTTTGTGCTTGTCTTTCCGGAAATTCTATGCAGTTATCTTATTCAGTTTGAACCTATGGTGAATTCTGCTATGTCAGCAATATTTGGCACCCTAAATGCTGATTTGTCCCAAATTTGCAGTTGGATTTTTGATAAAGAGCTGGGGTAGTATCTATAAAAAGTAGTCCATACCTGTTAGCTTTTACCTGGGAATGGGTTAGGCCCAGACACCTTATCCAAAGTCACCAGCCTATGATTAAGCAAAATGGAACTTTTGTTTTGGGCCTCAAAGTGGAGTAATTAGCCACAACCTTCTTTGCAATTACTTCTATGCACTACTAGGGTCCCAGCTACTGTTTCTTTCTTCTAGTGGACAATTGTTTCCATATCATGCTGACTGGGGTTGAAGGATGAATTAGGACAGTTCAGTGGTCACCACTGCTGCAGTGCCAGATCACACTTGGAGCTCAGTCTGCTGAGATCAGTGCAGCAGGTGGTAGGATGAACACCCCCAGTGCTAGGCAATGCCTACTGCTGAGCTGAACTTAAATAGGCCTAAGAACAGTGCCATCAGTCGCAAGCGATGCTGGCATGCATGTAAGGCTGATCAACAGGAACCATGTGTCTCCACCTGACATTGAAGTGAATCTAGAGGCTCAATTCACAGGCAGTGCTCTGAGGATGGCGATTGTTAGCATCTGACTGGTGTTGGGTTTTACCAGCCTGACACTGAGTGCCAAGACACAGTTATGTGCTCTCTTTCTTTCCTACACTACTTTTCAGTAGTTTGAGGCTGTTCCTTGCTTTCTGCCTGGGTGGGGGGAGAAGGATGATGAAGAAAGTTCCTGGCTGTCCTGGATGATATTAATTTGGGTCACACCTAAATCTCATAGCCTCAGAGACCTACACAGTCCTGAGGACGTGAATAAGACCAACACGTGCATATCTCCACCTGATGTCAGTGCTTGTCTACTGTTTTCTTCTGTGAGCATTAGCCTGGGGATAGGTTGTATGGGCTCTGTCTGCTTTGTAACATAGTGACAAGTCCAGCACTGAGCTCCAAGGCAAAGTCCTGTAACTGTTCTACTCCCCAGAAGCAAGAGTCTTGTTTCAGTATCTGTCTAAGATAGGAGGAGATGTGGCTGAGGCATTTCTTTGTCTTTCTGGCTAAGGAGAGTCTAAAGACTTGATCTATGGGTACTGGCCTTGTGACAGGGTCTTGGGGCCCTGTCTTGCACTGAGTTTTACCATGGTGAACCTGGTACTGGACTTCACATCTAAGATCTGGACTTAATTCTTTCTCCTCCATGCCAAGTGGGAGTTTACTTTCTTCATGTTGAGCTATTTGGAATTTGGGGAGGTTGATATGGGCAACTCTTTCCTACCCACCTTCTCTAATGTATCTTTTCAGATTATTATACTAAAACCAAGAGTAATGGTCTCTCACGTGGCTTCCTTAGGTCTTGTGAAGATAATTTAATATATGGATAGCTGTTCAAATTGGTGTTTCTGTAGAAAGATGATCATGGGTTCATCTTACTCAGCTGTCATCTTGCTCCAAATCAGCTGACTCTATTTATAATGGCACCAATCATATTCATGAAGTAGCTGCTCTCATGAACCCCATCTCCTAATACTATCAACATGGGTTTAGAATTTCAATATATGAATTTGGAGGGTCACATAACTTCAGATTATAGCAGAGATTAAATGATTCACTTCTCAATGATATGTGTCAATGAAATAATCTCAAAATAAATTAAGAACTATTTTGAGAGAAATTAAAATACAGCACAACTTAACAAAATGTATGTAATAGACTAACAGTAGTGTTCAGATGGAAATTTATGTCACTGAGAGTATCTGAAATGTAATCTGTTAGAGTGAAATAGACACTTTGATATTCAATGATTATTTACAGTCCTTGTCTCTTCTGTTGAAGAACAGTGTTTGTTTTTGTTTTTTTCTTTTCACACTATTTGTTGAACTCTTTTACTTAGTGTGGTGTTGACTATATGATCATTAAGTAAAATGTAAATAGATCTTTGTAAAAATTAAGAGTGGAGATTTGATAAGGGAAGAGGAGGAAGAGTTGGAATGAGGGCGGGAGGGAGGTTGGGGGGGAAGCGTCACTATGTTTCTAAATCTGTATATACAAAATACATGAAACTTGTATAACTTAAATCAAATTTAAGAAAAGGAAGAAGTTCTAAAATCAATACAATAAGCTTCCACCATAGGAAAATAGATAAATAAAATAACTAAAATCCAGATCAGTTGTAGAAATAACAAAAATTAGGGGAGAAAGAAAATGAAACTGGAAACAGAAAACCAATAGAGAAAATCAATGAAACCCAAAGCTGGTTCTTTGAAACGATAAGTAAAATCAATTCATCTGCAGCCAAGTTAACTAAGAAAAAGCAGAGATTATGCAAATCACTAATATCTCAAATGAAAGAGAGAAGAAAGCCACAGATCCCATGGACATATGAAGAAAAATAAAGAAATACTCTAAGTAATTCTATGTCAAAAATTTTGAAATCCATGAAATGGACAAACTACTTGAAAGATACCACCTCCCAAAACTAATACAGGCAGAAATTTTGAATATGTACAGGCATATATCTATTAAAGTAGTTGAATCAATCTTCCAAGACAAAAGAATCAGGCATGAATGTGTTCTCTTGTGACTTTTACTAAACATTTACTGAAGAAATAATATCAATTCTGTATCATCTTTTTTGAAGAATGAGGTAGGCAGAATACATATTCATCCTATGAAGTTCACCTTGTCCTAATAGCAAAACCACAGAAATTATCTCAGGAATAAGAAAATGAATAATTAAAATTTTGGACAATTAAAAATTGGCCAAAATATCTGACAGACACCTTATCAAAGATGCATATAAACATATGAAAAGATACTCAGTATCATATGTAATTAAAGAAATGCAAATTAAAAAAACGATGAGCTACCACTGCACATCTAGTAGAAAGATAAAATCCAAAGTAATGACCACACCAAGTGCTGATGAGGATATTGTACAGAAGAAACTCATTCATGGGTCCTGGAAATGCAAAAATGATATACTTTGAAAGGCAATTTGGCTGCTATAGAGCTAAGCATACTCTTATGATCTGAAAATGTAAAATTAAAAATTATATACACACAAGATTCTGCACATGAATGTTTATAGCAGCTTTATTAATAATTGTCGAAACATTGGAAACCCATTATGTCCTCCAGTAAGTGAATGAATAAATGCATTGAGATAATCCAGACAATAAAACATTACTCAGTGGTCAAAGAAAGCCAGCTAACAGGCAATGAAAATACATTGAAATATGAATGAAAATACAATGAAAATGGAAGAACTTTAAATGTATATTATTAAATGAAAGAACCCAACTGAAAAGGCTACTTACTTACTGTCTGATTCTATTATATGACATTCTAGAAAAGGCAAAACTATGGAGATCATAGAAAGATCTGTGGTTGTCAGGTGTTGCTCTGAGGGAGGCATGGATAAACAGATCACAGGGGATTTTTAGGGTAGTAAAACTATTCTGTATGGTATATACCTATCATTACACATTTGTTAAAATTCAGAGAAAGTACAGAACCGAGATTGAACTCTAGTGTAAACTGTGACCTTTGGATGATAATGATGTGTCATTTTAGGTTCAACAATTGTAACAAATGTCGCACTCTGTTATCAGATGTTACTAGTGAAGGAAGCTATGCATGTGTGGGAGTAGGAGATATACAGACAGTGGGTGTTCTTTCCACTCAATTCTGCTGTGACCCTAAAATTGTTTCGTTTAATGAAAAATATTTTGATACCAAAAAAGTATTCCAGATCAGTGGAATTAATAAGTAATTTTAAAAACTCCTTACATGAACTTATAGTTAAGGCAGAGAGAACACTGCTCTATATCTGTGCTATTCAAAACATGGTCCATGAAGCATCAGTGGGGGTTATTAACTTGGGCTTTTTAGAAATGAATAATCCCAGGCTCCATATTAGATTTACTGACTCAGAGTCTACAGTTTTCACAAGATCCCTGGGTGATTCATCTGCACATAAAAGGTTAAAGAGGTACTGTTTCAGCTTTCACTGATTTGAGAAGTCTATTTCCCATAAGGCTATGACTTGCAAATGTGGCACATATCTTGTAATTTTATCAACCAAATTTACCTTGGGGAAAAGAGAACCTCAGCTTGTATCTTATTTTTTAATAAATTAGTCAATTCATAGATAAAATATTGTAAATTTAGGCAGCACTGAAAGAAAATGTGTCTTTAAAACTGTTTTATTTTAAACCTTATATATTTCTTTTATTATTCCTAAGAATAGTAGTTACTAGAAACATTATTATAAATTATCTTAAATGACAGATTCTGCAAGGTTAATATATTCTACTACCTATTATAAAATGGAAATGAATATGTAAATTAATCCAAATAGAAAGGACTTTTTCTATTTATGAGTATATACTTGAGAAAGTTATTACAGAAATTTAGAATATATTCTCAATACTGTTCCTTTCCTCAAACTAATCCTTAATAACCATACTGCATAGTATTTAAATAGTATAGAAATGTGGTATAGTATTAAATAGTATTTAAATGTGGCATGTTCTCAGTTCTGTATTTAAAAAAACATTATTTATTTGAAAGCCAGAGCTAGAGAGAGAGAGAGAGAGAGAGAGAGAGAGAGGGAAAGAGAGAGAGAGTGAGAATCTGGGAAAGAGAGAGAGAGTGAGAATCTTCCATCTGATAATTCACTCCCCAAATACCTACAACAACTGAGGTAAGATCAGCCCAAAACCAGGAGCCAGGCACTCCTTCCAGGTCTTCCACGTGTGGTTGGCAGGAACTCAAGTACTTGGGTCATCATCTGCTGCCTCCTGGATACATTAACAGGCAGTGAACAGAATTACTGGTACTCAAACCAAGCACTACAATAGGGGGTGCAGGCATCCCAAATGGGGCTTAACACACTGCACCATAGTGCCCTCCCCTCAGTTATGGATTTACATCATTTTTTTTCTGAAAATGAAAATGAATCTTGATGTGAATGGAATGGGAGAGGGAGCGGGAGATGGGAGGGTTGAGGATGGGAGGGAAGTTATGGGGGGGGAAGCCATTGTAATCTATAAACTGTACTTTGGAAATTTATATTTACTAAATAAAAGTTAAAAAAAAAACTTCCTATTTTGGGGGGCCAGAGCTGTAGCATAGCGAATAAAGCTACTGCCTGCAGTGCTAGCATCCCATATGGGCATGGGTTTGAGTTCCAGCTGCTCCATTTCCTGTCCCTCTCTCTTCTGAGGCCCGGGAAAGCAATGGAAGATGACCCAAGTCCTTGGGCCCATGTGTGAGACGTGGAAGAAGCTCCTGGCTCCTGGATTCAGATCAGTGCAGCTCTGGCGGTTGTAGCCTTGTGGGGACTGAACTCAGCAGATGGAAACTCTCTCTCTCTCTCTGCCTCTGTCTCTCTGTAACTCCTCTTTTCAAATAAATAAATAAATCTTTAAAAAACCTTCATATTTTTAAGCTGTCTCAATATATTCATAAACAGGTTGTGAATACCTTACCCAGATGACAAGATATGCTAGTGTGATAAATTTGATCCTTGTCACAAGTTTCCCTTGTCCTCCTCTGTGACTTGGTGACATTCAAATACACCAATAACCAGCCCTCCTAATTTTTCTTGCGCAATCCACCCAGGATCTCAAGATAAAAGTACTTGCATACTAGTTCTTACTCATTCTCAACTCTCTACCCTATTGAGCCTGCTCCCTTGGCACTCTCTCCTGTAGTCCCCAGATACTGTGCAGTGACTTTGTCACTCTAGACTCCATGAGTATAATAAAATTTCTTATGCTTTGTTTCTTCTGATTCCTGATTGATTATTTCATGGAAGAACACAAAACATTAGACTTCTTTTAGCTTTTACCAGCTTTGGCTTCAGTTTAGATGGGGACCAGTACTTAAGGCAGTTCATAGACTGATGAGAATATTGAAAATATATTCTGTTCTATTTCTGATAATCTGGAGGCAACTGGAAACTAGGTTGCCACCTCTTCCACACTAAGGCCTCACCATTCCAAGGACAGTATGCAGCAAGGGAAAGTAAAAACATCGTGAAATTATTCGCCAATTTGAATTTGAGTTTTCTTGATTGGACATTCACTTGATTGCTGTAGGTCTTTGTTCTCCAGTGCTTCTTTCAGATCAGTTCAATGATTTTTTGGTCATTTTTTCATATTTTCATCAGGATAAGAAAAGGTTGGAACTTCCTAAGATGACTGTTGATCTCACTTTCCATTGATTGTCCTCTTATCCAGTTTGAAATCTCTAAGTTTTTACTTTCATGTTTAGCCCATTTACTTTTACTATAAATATAGTTTGGATTTGCATCTGTAGATTTTTCATGTTATGTATTTCCCACGTCTTATGGGTTCCCCTATTCATAATTTGCAGGCTTCTTTTCTACGAAATATATTTGGTGCTCAATTTTATTTTCTTTTGATTCTTTTAATGATTTCTGTAGAAATTACAATGATCATCTTAATTTACCTTAATCTGATTCTACTTAATGTTATTTAAATTCTGTTAAAATATATCCGTGTTGTTTTAGTATACTCCCATTCCCCTATGCTTTGTTGTCCAGTTACTCTTTTATAAATTATATCACTATACGATGTAGACCTCAAAGTGCAGTGATGTACTCATTATTATACAATGTTTTATACCATTGAACAAATTATTTTAAAAGATTTATTTATTTATCTGAAAGTCAGAGTTACACAGAGAGAGAAGGAGAGGGAGAGGGAGAGAGAGAAAGGTCTTTCATCTGCTGGTTCACTCCCTAATTGGTCTCAAAGGATGGAGCTGGGCTGATCTGAAGCCAGGAGCCAGGAGCTTCTTCCGGGTCTCCCATATGGGTGCAGGGGCCCAAGCACTTGAGCCATCTTCCACCGCTTTCCCAGGCCATTGCAGAGATCTGGATCAGAAGTGGAGCAGCAGGGATTCAGACCGGTGCCCATATGGTATGGGCAGGCTGTGGCTTTACTTGCTATGCCACAGCACTGGCCCCCACTGAACAAAATTAAAGGAAAAAGAAAACATATTCATATATTTTTTATACTTATTTGAATATTTATTATTGCCAATACAATTTATTCCTGTGTATTTGAGTACCCATCAATATTCATTTTCTTTGTGTCCAAAGAATTTCCATTAATATTTCCTAAAAGATTTGTTAAGAATTTTCTGTCATTTTTTACCTGGAAATTTTTTTAATTTCATCTTCATTTTTAAAAAATATGTTATTCTGGATGTAGAATTCTTCTTTGGCATTTTTATCAATGCTCCAAATAAGTCATACTTCTGCTTGATGACCTTAATGATTTTTTTTAACTTTTATTTAATAAACATAAATTTCCAAAGTACAGCTTATGGATTACATTGGCTTCCCCCCTCCCCCATAACTTCCCTCCCACCAGCAACCCTCCCCTGTCCCACTCCATTCACATCAAGATTCATTTTCAGTTATCTTTATCTACAGAAGATCAATTTAGCATATATTAAGTAAAGTTTTCAACAGTTTGCACCCGCACAGAAACACAAAGTGAAAAATACTGTTTGAGTACTAGTTATAACATTAATTCACAATGTACAACACATTAAGGACAGAGATCCCACATGAGGAGTAAGTTCACAGTGACTCCTGTTGTTGACTTAACAAATTGACACTCTTGTTTTGGCGTCTGTAATCTCCTTAGGTTCTTGTCATGAGTTGCCAAGGCTATAGAAACCTTTTGAGTTCGCCGACTTTGATCTTATTTAGACAAGGTCATAATCAAAGTGGAAGTTCTCTCCTCACTTCAGAGAAAGTTACCTCCTTGATGGCCTGTTCTTTCCACTGGGATCTCACTTGCAATAATCCAAAGACATTCTTCTCAGATCTGGAAAAAATGATGCTGAAGTTCACATGTAGACAGCAGACCTCGAATAGCTAAAGCAATCTTGTACAACAAAAACAAAGCTGGAGGCATCACCATACCAGATTTCAGGACATACTACAGGGCAGTTGTAACCAAAACAGCATGGTACTAGTACAGAAACAGATGGATAGACTGATGGAAGAGAAGAGAAACATCAGAAATCAATCCAAACATCTACAGCCAACTTAGATTTGATTAAGGATCTAAAACCAATCCCTGGAGTAAGGACAGTCTATTCAATAAATGGTGCTGGGAAAACTGGATTTCCACGTGCAGAAGCATGAAGCAAGACCCCTATCTTTCATCTTACACAAAAATCCACTCAACGTGGATTAAAGATCTAGATCTATGACCAGACACCATCAAATTACTAGAGAACATTGGAGAAAACCTGCAAGATATAGGTACCGGCAAAGACTTCTTGGCAGTCAAAGCCAAAATTAACTATTGGGATTGCATCAAATTGAGAAGTTTCTGTACTGCAAAAGAAACAGTCAGGAAAGTGAAGAGGCATCCAACAGAATGGGAAAAAATATTTGCAAACAATGCAACAGATAAAGGTTTAATAACCAGAATCTACAAAGAGATGAAGAAACTCCACAACGAAACAAACAACCCACTTAAGAGATGGGCCAAAGACCTCAATAGACATTTTTCCAAAGAGGAAATCCAAATGGCCAACAGGCACATGAAAACATGTTCAGGATCAATAGCAATCAGGGAAATGCAAATCAAAAACACAATGAGATTTCACCTCACCCCGGTCAGAATGGCTCACATACAGATATTTACCAACAATGAATGCTGGCGAGGATGTGGGGAAAAAGGGACACTAACCCACTGTTGGTGGGAATGTAAACTGCTAAAGCCACTATGGAAGTCAGTCTGGAGATTCCTCAGAAACCTGAATATAACCCTACCATACAACCCAGCCATCCTACTCCTTGGAATTTACCCAAAGGAAATTAAATTGGCAAATAAAAAAAAAAGCTGTCTGCACCTTAATGTTTATTGCAGCTTAATTCACAATAGGTAAGACCTGGAATCAACCTAAATGCCCATCAACAGTAGACTGGATAAAGAAATTATGGGACATGTACTCTATAGAATACTATACAGCAGTCAAAAACAATGAAATCCGGTCATTTGCAACAAGATGGAGGAATCTGGAAAACATTATACTGAGTGAATTAAGCCAGTCCAAAAGGGACAAATATGTTCTCCCTGATTGGTGACAACTAACTGAGCACCAAAAAGGAAACCTGTTGAAGTGAAATGGACAGTATGAGAAACAGTGACTTGATCAGCCCTTGTCCTGACTGTTGATGTACAACTTACTATTTTATCCCTTTTAGTATTTTTTTGTTCTACTTAATACTATTGGTTGAACTCTATAATTAACACACAATTATTCTTAGGTGTTTAAATTTAACTGCAAAGTGATCTCTGTTGAGTATAAGAGCGGGAATTAGAGAGTGAGGAGATATACAATTTGGGACATGCTCAATTGGACTTGCCCCAAATGGTGGAGTTAGAAACATGCCAGGGGATTCCAATTCAATCCCATCAAAGTGGCTTGTACCAATGCCATCTCACTAGTCAAAGTGATCAGGTTAAGTTCACAATTGATCACACTGATAGGTCTAAGAGTCAAAGGGATCACACAAACAAAACTAGTGTCTGCTAATACTAACTGATAGAATCAAAAAGGGAGAGAAGGATCCATCATGGGAAGCGGGATACACAGCAGACTCATAGAATGGCAGATGTCCTAAATAGCACTCTGGCCTCAGAATCAGCCCTTAGGGCATTCACTTCTGGCTGAAGAGCCCATGAGAGTATTTTAGGCATGGAAAGCCAAGACACTCTGGCAAAAAAAAAAAAAAAAAAAAAAAAAAAAACCTAAATGAAAGACCTTAATTCTAATAAGAAACTGACTATTGCTATTTTCTGTATGCTATTGGTTATTTCTATGTTGTAGGTTTTTTTCTCATTGCAACTCTTTTTCAGTGATTTATCTATCGTTCTTGAAATAAATGTTTTTCAATTGATACATTAATACTTTTAATCTAAATTGAATAGTTTTGTCACTTCCATTTTCAAACACCTTTTCGATTCTTTTTTATGGCTTTTCCTTCTGCTAATCCTGCTACATGTATATCAACTTGCTTGATGTCATCCATCTCTCTGGCTCTTTCAGAATTTCTCTTTGGTCTATTTCTTCTTTCTTAAGATTGGAAAGATCTTATTATTTTAACTTTTAGTTCAAAGATTCTTTCTCTTGCCAGTTTAAAATTACTGTTGATCTCATTTTGTAAACTTTTTATTTCACTTAATTCAGTATTTCAATTCTAGAATTTCTATTGGATTGTTTTACATACATTATACTTCTTTACTGGTATCTCATATTTATGGATTCATTCTCCTTATATTTTTCAGTTCTTTACACATGATTACCTTTCATTCTTTGAATATATTTACAAACTCTGCATTAAAGTGTTCATCTGCTAATTCCAACATCTGAGCCCATTCAGAGACATTTTTACTGTTTAGTTTCCTGGGTATGGGCAATACACTTTCCTGAATTTTTGACATTTCTTGAAATTTTTAAAATACTGGACATGTAATTTAATATTTCATAGCAGTTCTTAGTGCTAATTTTCTTTGCTTATCTTCTGAGGATATTACTTTTCTTTATTTTTTGCTTGTTTGATTCTGATACTGTCAGTAATTTACCTGGACTTAATCTGAAGAGTCTGTCACCCCTGCATTATGTGTACCCATTAATATACCTGCATAATTTAAAAAGTTTAAATGTAATTTTAAATTTCAGTCTTCCTTTCTAGAGCCTGTTTCTTTTTTCATTTATTTGAAAGAGTTATGGGGGTGGGGCGGGGGTGGAGGCAGAGAGAGAGAGAGAGAGAGAGAGAGATTCCATTCACTGGTTTACTTCCAAGATGACAGCAATGGCTGATGTTATTGGGTCAGGCAAAAGCCAGGAGCTAAGAGCTTCTTCCAGGTCTCCCACTTGGGTAGCAGGGGCCCAAGCACTTGGGCCATCTTCTGTGCTTTTCGCAGGCCATTAGCAGGGAGCTAGATTAGAAGACAGCTGGGACACAAACCAGCATCCATATGGGATGCAGGCATTGCAAGAGGCAGCTTTACCCCATTATGCTACAATGCCAGCCCTATAGAGGCTATTTCTATATTTTCATAGCTTTTCAGTCAGTTAATACTTGACTAGAGGTTGTGGTTGAATATCTTTATTCTGTAAATTTTCCATTCTCTACTTGTGGATATATGTTTGCTTTAGGTATTTGTATTCCCTATATTTTACTTTTCATAAAGTCCTTTCAATTCTTCACTGCACTTGCTATGAGGGTATCTAATAACCAGAAATGTGGAAAACACTAATCAAGCTTTTCCATGGCTATCTAATTTCAGGAATTCCTTGTTAAATTTCTGCCTCCTCCTCATATCTTTCTTTTACCCTGACTAGGACCACAGCCTCAGGCTAAGAGTGCTATAATCCTTTTCCATGCAATACTGGGCATAAGTTGCCTGCTCTTTCATCCACATTAGCCAGTCCTTATGGCAGCAAATTGTTAATTTTCACAGCCAGTTCTTTTCTGGTAGGTGGAGATAGGGAAATCCTATTCAAGAATGCACAGACTCCAATTGCTCTTCACTAAAGATTAGCTAGATTTTTAGTAGATATAAATTTTTTGCTTGTTTTTGTTCAATCTTCAGAATATTAAAATAATACTTTTTACTAATTTTATTCAAATTTATAGTTGTTTTTATGGATAGGATCGGTCAGACTTCACTATTCTGTAGCTGGGTGCTCCATCTCCTCTTGTCATGAACCATCTCATTTCTAACATACAAAACATAAAATATACCCCTCTACTCTTGTGATAGGTGAGAGAAAATGATTTGCAATTCATTTTTTAAGGTCTCAATTCCAAATGGTTACAACAATTAAAACCAATATACCATCAAGTCTTTAAATGAAGCCAGCATTACCTTTGGAATAGTTTTGGAAGAACATTCTGTGGATTCACCATTTGCTTTATTTTCTTGTTTTAATTTTATTTCATGTTCATTGAAAACAAATTTTGATTAACATTTAATGCTTAACATATTTTATGGAGTATCATGCAATATTTAAACACATGTCTATAGCATAAACTTATCAAATCATGTCATCAGCATTTCCATTTTCTATTCCTTATTCCTGTAGTTTACTGGCTCCTCCCTTCCAGTTCTTTATACAGTATATAATAACATTATGGTGAGCTATCATCCCCCACTGTACTGAAAAGCACTAGGACTGATTACTACTATCTAATTGTGTGTGTGTTTTAATATTTATTTATTTATTTGAAAGGCAGAGTTAGAGAGAGGCAGAGGCAAAGAGAAAGAAAGAGAAGTCTTCCATCCGCTGGTTCACTCCGCAAATGGCTGCAACGGCCGGAGCTGCACCGATCTGAAGCCAAGAGCCAGGAGCTTCTTTCAGGCCTCCCACATGGGTGCAGGGGCCCAAGGACTTGGGCCATCCTCTACTGCTTTCACAGGCCATAGCAGAGAGCTGGATGGGAAGTGGAGCAGCTGGGACTGGAACAGGTGCCCATATGGGATGCCGGCACTGCAGGTGGCAGCATTACCTATGCCCCCCTAATTGTGTTTTGTTATCCCTTATCTAACTTCCATCTATCCCCTCTCCCACCATCTTCCCCAGCCCCTGGTAATCACTATTCTAAGTTCAGATAGTCTTATTAAAGCTTCCACAGACAAGAGGGAACTTGTGGTGTTTGTCTTACTCTCTCCAATTTCTTTCTTTTATTTTTTTCAGTAAAAAAGGCCAAAAACTTAATTTTATTTTCAGGGCAATACAAGATACATATGGTAACATACAGTGGTAGCAACAGGGATGGTTTTGTCTCCTAAGAGAGAATAGAGTTCAGCAGTTTTATGGCAGTAGTTTGAGTCTGGCTCTTTGGAGAGTAGAGGTAAGCAATGCAGGTTCCTTTTATGGAGCAAAGTAGTAGCTTGGACTCTAGCCAGCTTTCTAGACTGAATTCAACATCCCAAAACTTATTGGCTAAAGAAACTGTCATTTCCCAGTTTTGTGGATTGGTTGAATGGTTCTTTTGCTAATCTTATCTGGGGTTTCTGCATCTGGGTGGCAAGTTGGCTGGGGACTGGGTGGGATGGTTGAAAAATTAAAATAAAATCAATGAGGACTGTGGAATCTACCATAGTTAGGGCCTCTGATCTACAGTGGGATCTTCCCTTTTCCTGGCATGATGACATTCTCTGACTGAGGAGCTAGGGTAAGAGAATGGCTTCAGCCACATGCAGGGTGGCAGTGTGCTTTGTTCCTCTTTCTCTGCAGGTTTTCAGAGTCTGTGCTTTTTGAATTTATTTACCGACGTTTTCTTAGTTGATCCTCTGGGAATGTGGTTCTTTCTTTCTTGCTATGAAGCTATTTTTGACTGAGGTGAGGTCAGATACTCTTTATTCAGCCATATTTACCTCTCTCTCCTCTGATTTTTTTTCTAAGTCAAATATTTTACTTTTCAACTATTTACATATAAATAATGTGAAAGGAGTTTCATGAGAGAGAAAGAGAGAGAGAGAGATCATCCATCTGCTGGTTCACTCCCTAGATGGCCTCAATATCCAGAGCTGGGCTGATCTGAAGCCAGGAGCCAGGAGCTTCTTCCCAGGATTTCTCCCACATGGGTGCAGGGACTCAAGTACTTGGGCTCTCTCCCACTGTTTTCCCAGTCCCCAAGAAGGGAGCTGATTCAGACGTGGACCAGCCAGGACTCAAATCAGCCCCCATACAGTATGCCTTTACTAGCTAAGCCACAATACCAGCCCCTAAAATTCCAGCTTAGCTTTAGTAGTACTTTTGCTATATATCATATGTTTGGTATATTGTGTTTTCATTTTTATTTTCATTTATTTAAAGGAACTTTAAAATTCCCCTTTTGATTTCTTCAGTGACCCAGTATTTATTCAGGATTATGTTCAGTGTCCATGGATTTGTGTAATTTGTAGTTTCTTTTGTTGTCAATTTCCAGTTTCATTCTGTTGAGGTCAGAAATGATACATAATATTATTTCATTTTTTTAACTTGTTGAGATCTGTTATATGGCTTAGTACATGATCTACCTTAGAGAACGTTCCATGTCCTGATGGAAAGAATGTGTATTCTGCAGGGGTGAGATGGAATGTTCTATGGATGTCTATGAGGCTCATTTGGTCTATAGTATAGTTTAGCTCTGTTGTTTCTTTGTTGAATTTTGTCTGGCTGATATGTATATTGATGAAAGTTGGGTGTTGAAGTTCCATAATGTTATCATATTGGAGCTCATATTTCCCTTTAAATCTGTAAATGTTTGCTTTATAAACAAATGTTTATATACATTTACAACATTCATATCTTGTTGAATTGATTCCTTGGATCATTACATAGTGACCTTCTTTGTCCCTTTTAACAGATTTTGTCTTAAAATCTATTTTTTTCCTGATACAAATGTAACTACTCCTGCTCACTTTTGATTTCTATTTTTATAGAATATCTTTTCCCATCCGTTCACTTTCAGTCTGTGTTTATCTTTATTGGTGGAGTGTGTTCCTTATATGTAGCTTATAGTTGGCACTGGATTTTTAACCATTCAACCAGTTTGTATGCTTTAATCAGGGAGTTAACTCCACTTACATTCAATATTGTTATTGAAAAGTAATGACTTGACCTTGTTACTTTTCCTTAAAAAATCCTATTGTCAGTTTTGATATCCTTTGTTCTTTTATTAGTATTTTTTCTATCTTTTATTAGTATCTTTTCTATCTTGCTTTTCTCTGTTTCTGCATATAGTACATACTTAAGAAGCGTTAGTAAGGCTTGCTGTGTAGTGATGAACTCTTTTAATTTTTTCTGGTCATGGAAAGTTTTTATTTAATTTTCATTTATGAATGAGAACATCACTGGGTAATATATTCTGGGTTGTAAGGTTTATTTATTTATTTTTCATTCAGAACGTCAATTATGTCTCTCCGTTCTCTCCTGTCCTCGAGGGTTTCTGTTGAGAAATCTGCACTCAGTTTGATGGGAGCTACTTTAAAAGTGATCTGATACTTTTTCTTGCAAATTTTAGGGTATTCTCTTTGTGTTTTACATTTGAAGGTTTGACGATAATGTGTGGTGAAGTTCTTTTCTGATCCTGTCTATTTGAGGTTCTATGAACTTCCTTTATTTGGATGTCTTTATCTTTCTCCAAATGGAAATTTTCTGTAATTATTTCATTGAATAGGTTTCTAAAATCATTCTTTTCCCCCATTCCTTTATGAATTCCCAATATTGTACATTGTTTTGTTTATTGGTATCCCAGAAATCCTAAACACTGTTTCATTCTTTCAACCTTTTCTCTCTTTTTTGTCTTTTTGAAATATTTCAAAAGACCTGTCTTCTAGAACAGGTATTCTTTCTTCTGCTCAATTTAGTCTAAAGTTTTCCACTGTATTTTTAGTTCACTTACTGAGTTCATCACCTTTAATATTTCTGTTTGGTTCTTTTTCAATATCTCCAACTGTTTGCTGATTTTCTCATTCATGTTATGTACTGATTTCCTAAGTTCACTTAACTATCTGCATTTTCTTGTATCTCCTTGAGTAATCTTACAGTCATTCTTTTGAATTCTTCCTCAGACATTTCATCAACTCCCTTTCTTCACAGTCTGATATTAATACATTATTGTGTTCCTTTGGGATAGTTGTATTGCCTTACTTACTCATAGTTCTTGGGTTTCTACATTGAATTTTGTGCATCTGGGGGATGAGTTGTTTCCATCACTTTTAGGGAATGTTTTTTTGTTAACTAAAAGGTGATTAAAGGAGTATTGGTTATAGGAGTTTTATTAAAGGAGTATTTTTTTCTGAATATTGGTTTGGTAGACCAATTTACCTTTAGTTCTTATTGGATTTTACAGTATATTTTCCTTATACTTTTATTTGCTGTAGTGTATGGTAGCCATAGTAGGGATCTGGACTGTTCTGTGTCTCAGTGTGGTCACTGAGATCCCTGTTAAGCAGGCCCCAAACTGTCTATCAAGAGAGGGTCTCCAATGAAGAGCTTATGAAGTGTTAGGGCAAGCCTTGCTGGTAATGTGGGTATGCCTGTACAACAGACTCCAGCCAATACAGGGGTCAGGAGTTGAAGCTGTGAGAACAGTGCTCACTTCAAGTGCTGGAAGGTTTTATGGACTCCTAAGTGCTGCCCAGCTCCAGAGCTCCAAGAGTTGTACCAATGCTGTGTGGAGGAGTCAGGACCCACAGATGTTGTCAGAGAGGACAGCTGGACCTGTGAGAATGACTTTGGTTCAGTGACAATAAAATTAGCAGTCTTGGGCTAATCTCCATGAGATGCTTGCTGAACTGGGTTGGGTATAGAAATTTCAGGCCCGAGCAACAAGTGAGCAGCCACACTCCAAATCTGGCAGCTTCTCTGGTAGAGGCTGTAGTACTGAGCCCCACATTGGGCCTGACCAGAAAACAGAAATTCTAGGCCTGAAACCCCAGTAAGCAGGAGTGATGGTCTGTGTTACTCAGGGCATGGAGAGCCCAGTTGCAAGTCCCAGCAAGCAAGGTGTTGTTGGACAAAGAAGGTCACTAAAAGCCTAAGCCAGAGTCCCATGGGTGTGCATTGGATAGGGCCTTAGAACTTCAGCTAGTGTTCATGGGAGGGACAGGAGACCAGAGTATCACTTGTGATAGTTGTGCAGCACGTCTGGCTACTGTCAGTGGTGGTGGGGAGGTGGGTTGACATGGAGCTGACTGGTCTAGAATTTAGTCTCCCAGCTCTTCACTATGCCAGTGAGAACAGGAGAGTAGGCTGATTCACTGTTCAGAGTAAGCATACATTCGCAGCTATCTTAATCTACCCAGATATGCGAATGTACTGAACATCAGTGAACTCCTTATTGCCTACTCAAACTGTACTGCAAGATCCATCTCAAATGCACAGGGACCTCTGAGCATCTGTAGGCAGACTTGGAGGGTATGCAGGAACCCTGACTGAATCCTGATGTGCACAATGTTTCAAGTGGCTGTGGGAGGGGAGGCCGTGGGATGGAGGATGATCTCTAATTCTGAGGGGCATCCCCCCACTTCGAGCATTGAAGGAGCTTCCTTGCTCCCACTGTCCACTGAGGTGCAGAGCTTGTGTGCACTAGGGTTCTGGGTTGTCATTGTTCTGTTGGGCACAGTTGAACCTGCGGGGCTGTCTGCCTTGTTAGAATGCAGGAATGCCAGAACTTTTCTCTCCTAGAACAATATGGTTTGTGACAGTGACTTTCCTCTCAAGACAGCACCGTATCACCACCGTCCTGGCCCCAAGCATTGTGGAAGGCGACAATACAAGTTTCTTCTCTGAAGCAAAGAGGTCATGTGAGTTTTCCAGGGGTTTCTCTTTACCACACTGTTGGACAGTGCTGGCTGGATTCCTCTTTCTGGAGGATTGCTCATGTAAGGGATTCACACAAATAGGCTTTGCTGAAGTCCTCCTGCTCATTCATTCCCCTGCAACAGGAAATTCCCTGGGTCATGGGGTCTGGGCTTCAGAATCCCCAGTTAGCTTTGTTTCTCTGTGCTGCTATGTTTGGTCTTAATGTCCCTATATTCATATTTGTTCTGTGTGAATTACTTTTTCCATCACTTTTAGCAAGTAGTTTTCATGGTAACAAACTTTTTCCTGGAGATAGTCTTCCAATTGTCAGTTTCGTAGTTTTCTTGTATGCTGTGGTATAGTTGCCCTGCATCTTCTTTCAGTGTAATTAATGGCAGTGGCAGTGGGGGCATGAAGTACTCCTCTTAATCCCAGCAGAGGTAAATAGGTGTTCTTGCTGGGATGTGGGGAAAGGCTCAGTGTCATGGGGGCATAGTCCTTCAGCCTGTGGAAACTGGAGTCACAAGAGCACTGGCCTGGAGTCCCAAAGGGGTAACTTGGATTCATGTGTTGGCAAGGATGTGATTGGGATAATTGAAGCACCATCCTCAAGGACACACAGGTTCCAAAAGTGCTATTCCCAGGTTTCTATGTAATGTCATGGAAATTTTGTACCTTTTCTTCCCTCAAAGACAAAATTGATTTTTCTGCATTATGCAACTTACATTTGGGTCAGGAAAAGAATAATCAGGCATGTGGCCACCTATTTCTCAATGCTGGGTCACAGATGGAGCTCACAGGTTGCCAAGACCAGTGTAATACAGGGTAAGGCCAAGGCTCATTTTCCTATGGCTGCCTGCTGTTGACGTAGACTTGTGGCCTGAGGCTGCTGCAACCAAACGCAAATGATGCTGACTGGGATATAAGTCCAATTAATTAGGACTGTTGGTCACCATTTAGGACCAAGGAAAGTTCAGTGGTTCCATCCACAAACATTGGCACGGAGAAAGAAATTTTAGTAATTGCCCAGTGATTATTTTACTAGTTTCAGGATGTAGTCCTTTTCTCACTTTTGTGTCCTACTCCTCAGTGATTGAAGTCATGCTCCTTGCTGTTTGCCCACGGTTGGAAGAGGGGGAATGAAGGCAGTCCTTTGGCCACCCAAACTGACACTAACCTGGGATTTATCTGATATCTTACAGTCACAGAGCCCTGTACTGTCTTAAACATGCATGCAGGCTTGCACAACATTGAGGGTAATGTAGACTGAAACATTCACCTGTCCTATTAGAGTGTAAGTCTCTGTCTGATTCTGAGGCAGGTTTAGAGGCTCTTAATGCAAGTACTATCCTGGACTAGGGGCCTCTGGCCTCTGTCTTGTTCTGAGTCTCATTGTAATGGGACTGGCACTGAGCAAGCAAAGCTGTAAGTTCCTTTTCCTGCTCTAATGTCCTGTGCTTAATTCTTATTCCTTGCTGTGTGTTGTGAGAGGAGTGTTAGAATCAGCCCCTTGGGCTACCTAAACTGACAATGAATTTGACCATGCCTGAATCTCACAGCTACTAGACACTGTGCTGTTTCAGGGTTACACACCAAAACTGCATGAGGCAGAAGGTAGAAAAGGCAGAAATGAGTCTGTCCTACCAGGATTCAAGTGTCTGCCTAATGGCAGGGCAGATTTAGTGGCTGTGTCAGCGAGCACTCTCCTGAGTTTAGAGGCCTTTGGGCTTTATTTTATGCTAAGTCTCATCATCACAGGGCCAGCTTTGAGACCAAGCCAAAATCCTGTACAGATTTTTCATACCCTATTCCCAGCAGCTGTAGTATTTCTCTAAAGTCTACTAGTGGTTTAGAAAGCAGGTGGAGGTTGTTTATTGACCACCTGGCTAAGTAGGGTCCTAAGGCTTGGTCTGCAGATACTGACATGGAGGCAGTTGCTGTGGGGCCTTGTCTGGCTCTAGATCTCACTGTAGCAGGCCTGGCACTGGGTTTCAGTCTAGGGTGGACTCAATTCTCTCTCCTTTCCCCAAGAAGGAGGTGTCTCGCTCCATGCTGCACTATTTGGAGCTGGGGGAAGGGTGACATAGACAACTCTTCCCTTCTTGCTTTTATCCATGAATCTTTTATTATTGCACTGCAACTGGCACTGTGGCTTTTTACTTGGTTCCCTTACCTCTTGTAAAAGTGGCTTTGTGCATAAATAGCTGTCCGCATTGGTGTCTCTGTGGGAAGACAATCACTGGAGAATCTGAATAAACTTCCCTCTTGCTCCACCTCCTTTTTTGCATTTGGTATCGTGGAGCTCCAAAGGGCCAAAGTAGAATCAATGAGCAGATGAAATACAGACTTCAAATTTTTAGCCAGTGCCAATTCTGCAAAACTCCTGACAAATTCTGGTAGAAGTCAGTAAAAGGAGACCAAAAATGTAGAGAAAAATCACCAAACCATCTGGCGTGATACCATTCTTTTTAAATTGCTTGCCTTCTATTTGTTTCCCATTAAGGCATATTTTATACATAATATTCATTCTTTATTCTTTAAAAAATTGTACTTCGCATAGCCCTGAATCTCATAGAAGGTGCCTCAGAGTTTATCCTTGGCCGTTACTCTGCAATGCTAAGTAGTCGGATTCTTGGTCCTCACTCCTCAAGTCCAGATAACTCAATCTTAGTAGGTTTGGCATGCTAAATTTCCACATAAAATTTGTTTGAAGAAAAAAAAAACATGCCTTTAAAAATTGCCTGAAAGAAATATACTGATGGTTTACTTAGTAGTGAGATATGAGCATTCATAACCACTAAAATGACATATGCATATGACTCTTATTGTTCTTGGGTTTAAATATCCATTCCTTGTGAATTTTAGTGGAATTCTGAAAGACAAAAGTAAAGGAAAGTTAGCCTGCCTCATTTCATTAAATAAAATTTGTTGCAAACACTTAGATAGGCTTTGTGCTTATTAAGTCCTTAAAGAAAAACAGGAGACTTTATCAGGTTACTCCATTTAAAATTGATTGTCAATTACTCTAAATCAAATTATAGCTACATTGGAATATTTACCAGTATTTCTGCCTTAATTTGGTTCACTAATCCCTCATGTATTTTTATAAAAATGATTTAAACAGGTATGATTAAATTATATGACCTGGTTTAAACAGGATGAGAGAATGAATATGAAAAATACCTTTTAAGTGAAAAATAGAAAATGGCAAGGTTATTATTTTTATTTGATCAAATAAACTTTAAGAATAAAATGTTATAAAAAATCTCATGGAATTTTTTTGTGGTGATATTTAATATAATGTATGTACTTCAGTTTCAATTTAGTTACTTTTGAAGTCAAAATTATTTATACATATTTTTCAATTGAGATGTGTTAGTAAGCTAGCCACAAGGAGACAAAATGCAATCACATGAAAACTTTGATTAATCTATATTGTTGACTAAATTGGAGGTTCTTAAAGTTAAAATACCTTTTTTTTTGGATTACAGAAAAAAAAGTTACTTGGTTCCTTTTTAGTTTCCCTTTGACCAAATTAGGATGTGAGAGTATACTTAGTAACATCTTTGTATGAATTAAAAAATAATATCCAAGGTTTGTGCCAGAATTCCTCAGGGCTAGATTTTCATCCTGAGCATCACTTTGATAACTTTGTTTAGAACTATATATATGTACTGATTAAGATTTTTTTATTTTAAGTGTCATAGTTATCTTAGGACAGAGTAGTTTTTATTATAAGGAAACAGTGATTTAAGGAAAATAGGGAAAACCATATGCAAAATGATAGCTTACTTCTTCTGGTTTAGAGAAATTGTTATAAACTTTAGTGCATTAATGAATCTGATGGCACATTTATTAAAAACAGTTTACTGGAGTTTCCTATTACAGATTTTAATGAATACATTTGAATCTCAGAAATTTATTTTTGATAAGTAAATAAATTTTCATATCCATGGTCTTCCAACACTATTTTGAGAACCACTGTGGGTTTCAAGTCAATTGAAAAGATTCTCTCAAAATGCTAATAAAAAGTGTAGTATTGCCTTTCATTATGGATCAGGAAACTTGATTCATTATTTGAATGACTGAATTCCAGTTTGAGCCAATAATTTTTTCTTTTAAAATGTTTACTGAGTGCCTACCATATGCCAGGTAAGTATCTGAGCTTGGAATACAACAAGAAATAAACAAGTCAAAATTCCTGTACTTATAGAAGTTCATTTTAGTGGAGAGAGATAGACAACAAACAATAAATAATAAACATACAAAGCTTACAACATGTTAGAAAGTGTTAAAGGCTCTGAAAGTAACACAATTAAACAAAGAAGGAGGATAGGAGTGTTGAGGTGGAGGTAAAAATGTTATAATAATGATTAAGCAAGGTATCATTTCAGTTAATTTTAAATAAACTTCTGAAAAGAATGAAAGAGTGAGCCATGTTGTTATCTTGAGGAAAAGTACTCCAGGCCTAGGAAAGATACATAGCAACAACTGAGTCAAGATGGGGCTTGACATATGTTAATAATATCAGAAAGGCTTGTGTGGCTATAGCAGAGTGAACAAAGGGAGAAAATAGGAGGTGAAATCATAAGGTAATGTATCAAAGAAAATGGGAAGTCATATAAAACCTTGTATATTACTGTAAGGACTTCTACTTGAACTGACATGTTACACATGTTACATCATTGATTTTTTTTTTAATCAGGAAGGTGAATGCTGTGGTCTACTCTGTTTTAACAAGAGCCCTCTACCTGATGGTTTGAAAATTCATTGAAGGTGGGGCTGGTGCTGTGGTATAGTGGGTAAAGCCACTGCCTGCAGTGCTGGCATCCCATATGGGTGCTGGTTTGAGTCCTGGCTGCTCCACTTCCAATCCAGCTCTCTGCTATGACCTGGGAAAGCAGTAGAAGATGGCCCAAGTTCTTGGGCCTCTGCACCCATGTGGGAGACCCAGAAAAGCTCCTGTCTCCTGGCTTTGGATGGGCACAGCTCCGGCCATTTCAGCTATCTGGGGAGTGAACCAGAGGATGGAAGACCACTCTCTGCCTCTTCTCTCTGTGTAACTCTGACTTTCAAGTAAATAAATAAATCTTTAAAAAAAAAAAAAGAAAATGCATTGAAGGGGACAGATTAGAAGCAAGGAGCTGATAAAACTTTCAGCTCTTGTAAGGCTATGGTGCATTAATGCATTAGTAAGTATTAAAATCTTGCAACTGAATCTTGTAGCTGCAATTCAAATTGATCAACGCACGTTAAATTCCAAAGTAAAAATCTTTGGGACCAAGTATGTTCTGTACAATTCTGTATTAATGGATATGAAGAATTTAAGCTTAAGGTAAATTCTCATATTAGCCTAATTCTGAAACAGCTAGCCACTGGCATCTTACACTGTTAAATGCAGAGAATACGTACTGATAAATTTGATAATTGCCACTGAAGAATATGTTCAGTGGCTACAAATCTCAATGTGAATCTGTCAGGCTTATGCCATGCAAGACAATCATTATCATCATAAGTTTAGCAGTATTTTAGTAACATCATTAATTCTCAGGATTATGTGGTTCAGCATCTGAGCCTGCAAAGATGAAGTCAACCTCAGAACCACTTCAGCCTGGAAATGACTTCACTGAACTGCAATGCAGATGGATTAATTCCAGTACTGTAAAGTCAACATAGTTGAACACTGGCTACATCACAATCTTCATTACTGTGGTCTGGATCAAGCTGTGATGAAGTAATTTCCCTTGGGTTTAGTACTTAGAAAATCTATAGGGTGATCTCCTTGGACTTGACTTGAGAGCGGCCTTCCATTCCCCTACCACCAAGTAAATTGGCTTTTATCAGTTGCATATGGATATCTATGACTTGGAAGAGTTTCAAACAAGATCCATATGGTTTGTGGCACTCTATTCTCAAACATTTGGATGCATGAAATGAGATTCATTTTTTTGGCACAGGTGATGGAATTAATAACAAATGATATAACACTCAATGTGAGGACTTACAAATAAAGGGAAGCACTAGGTGACTATAACTTAAATAATGCTGCTTCTGCCTTTGCAGTAGGATCACATTTTTGAAACATTCAGTTGTTCAGGTTCCAAATCCTGGCATAGTTGGTATGGGGTTAATGCTAAAGATTCCACACTGATCAGCTAAATTCAGGTAATAAATGATATAATTAAAATTTACTGCCACGATAAATACTGAATATCATAATTTTGACCTACAGGTAATGTACTTTAGGTTCTCAGAAGAGTTGTAGTTTTGCAATGTCAAACCTAAATAAAAGCATCTAAACCTTAGGTTGACAAACTCATTTTTAAAGTATATTTCTTTCATAGAGGTCATAAACAGCAACATTTTTACATATCCTTTATGCTATTTTCAATCAGAAACTAAATTGAAATGGTCTGTACACAAAACAAGTAAATAAACAATTCTTGATTGTCTATACATATTGCCTTAAACATAAAAATATATGATTCAGGTTATTTGCAATCATGGGAAGTTGGGAGGAAAAAATTATACATTGAGATACAAAGTTATGAGCTCTTATGTATTAAAATCTTGACTTTGGAAACAGGTATTTAGTGCAGCAGTTAAGATACCAGTTAAGATGCCCATGTCCCTGGGTCAGAGTAAATGGGTTTGATGCTCGGTTCTAGCTCCTGACTTCAGCTTTCCTTTAATGCAAATTCTGGGAGGTAACACTGATGGCTCAAGTCATTAGGTCCCTGCCACCTACATTGGACAGCTGGATTGAGTTTCAAGCTCCTAGTTTCAGCTGGGTCCAGGCTTAGCTATTTCAGGCATTTGGGAGTTCTCTGTCTCTCACATAAATTAAAAACTTGACTTAGAACATTAGCTGTAAGTATGTAGGCACTTCCTAGGTATCCAATCCATACAGTTGCATTTGGAATTCATGCATTTATAAGCATGAAAATGCATGCAATGCACTTAATGAATTTTGAAATTTTCTTAGTGAAAAAAATTAATTGTAGCTTCAGTTTGGCCCGTGACAACCATATGAGTTAGTTACTACTGTTCTACCAATTTTGCCTCTAAGAAAACTAAGCATCAGAAGTTATTTAACTTGCACAAAGCAAAAGAGTTGATGAATATCAATATCAGCAAACAAAATAAGGCAGCTTGCTACATGTTTTTACTTAACTATCAAACTGTAGAAAGTATTCATACATTTTTGTATTACATATTTTGCAAAAACTCCATGTTATCATCATCCTAGCAAATAATTTCCCTCATTTTCAATTGTAGTAAATCTTATTTTACAGTTAACAGCCACGTATTCAGAAGACCATGAATATGATAGCTAAATTTGCACAGTGTTTTGGTTCTGCCAAAACTGTTTACAAATCTCTAAATGTTGGCAGTCGACTAAATTCTATGTACCATGTTTTCTCTCTTAGTGAGAATCTTAACCCTTTCTTTTTCTACATTTGTATTACTAGATGTAATTCAATGCTTTTGTAACTTATCTACCAATTGCATTGATTATTTTCCAATTTATTGCTTAGAAATAACTGGGCCAAGCAGTAAATATCTGGTAAGCACCTATTATATGCAATACATTGTACCAGGTATAGTGCATAATTCAATGACAAAAAAGATGAAATCTCATTCTGGAAGGAACTGAGCATATAGATGGTTAAGGCATCTATAAAAACATATTTCTGATATACAGAAGACTATGAAATGTGCTAAAACACATGCACAACATCTTATGTGAGTTGAGAAAAGAGAGATTAGATTTAGATGTGTTGATCAAGAATGACTTCGAGGTGGGGCCGACATTGTGGTGTTGCAGGTAAACTTGATACCTCTGATACTGGCATCCCACATGGACACCAGTTCTTGTCCTGGATGCTCCACTTTCAATCCAGCTTTCTGCTGATGGCCTGGGAAAGCAGCGGAAGATGGTCCAAGTCCCTGGGCCCCTGCACCCATGTGAGATAACTGGATAAAGCTCCTGGTTCCCGAGTTTGGCCTGGTCCAGTGCTGGCCGTTGCAGCCATGTTGGGGAGTGAACCAGTGGATGGAAGACCACTACTCTCTGTCTCAACCTTTCTCTCTGTAACTCCAACTTTCAAATACATAAATAAATCTTTTTTGACAAAACAATGAGTTCAAGGATCCAGCATTGTGGTGCAGCAGGTTAAACAGGCACCTGCAATGCTTGCATTCCATATGAGTACTGCTTAGAGTCCCAGATACTCCACTTCTAATCCAGCTCCCAGCAAATATGCCAGGGAATGCAGCAGAAGATGGTCCAAGCGCTTGGGCTCCTGCCACCCATGTAGGAGACCCAGATGGAGTTTCTGGTTCTTGGCCCAGGCCTGGCCATTGTGGCCACTGGAGAGTGAACTAGTGATGGAAAATCTCTCTCTCTCTCTCTCTCTCTGTGTGTGTGTGTGTGTGTGTGTGTGTGTGTGTCTTTCCCTCTCTATAATTTTGCCTTTCGTAAAACTAAATATATATTTTAAAGAATGAGTTCCATGGAAGAGGTGGTACGTGAGCAGAAAATTAAGCAACTGATACAATTGAGAAGCCAATCCAGGGAAAGTCACCACTCCATTTAGAGGAAGCAATATATGCAATGGTCTAGAAGCAATAAAAGTGACAACTCTGTAGAAGAGGCAGTGATCTAATATAATTGAAACATAGTCTAGGTGAGAAGGGGAAATAGAGAAATTAAATTTGGGGTGAGCATTTGGCTTGGTTGATAAGGTGCCACTTGGGACGACGGCATTCCAAATAGGAAGGTCTGTGTTCAAGTCCTGGCTCCACTTCTGATTCCAGCACCTTGCTATGTGCACCCTGGAAAGCAGCAAGTGATGGCTCAGGTAGATAGGACCCTGACACCCACGTAGGAGACAAGGATTGAGTTCTTTCTCCCATGTCTGGTCTGTCCAGCTCTGGAGGTTGGAGCCAATTGGGGATTGTGTGTCTGTGTCAGTCTCTATGTCAATTTTTTAAAAGATTTATTTATTTGAAAGGAAGAGTGACAAAGAAGGACAGAGAAAGATTTTCCATGTGTTGGTTCACTCCTCCAAATGGCTGCAAATGGCTGAGGCTGGGCCAGATAGAAGTCAGGAGGCTAGAACTCCATCTCATTCTCCCATATGGGTGGTAGAGGTTCAAATGCTTGGGCCATCTTCTGCTGCCTTCCCAGGCACATCAGCAGAGAGCCGAATGGGAAGTGAAGCAGCTGGAACTTGACCAGGCACTCTGATATGGCATGTTGGTGTCATAGGCGGTGGTTTAACCTGCTGTGCCACATCAGTCCCTGTATCTCAAATTTATCTGTATATATGAAACTTGTATAACTCAAATAGCATTTAAAAACACAAAAATTAATAAATCTTTTTAAAAAAGACGCACAAAAATATAGAAACCATGTTAGAAAGGGAAATTGGACCTCAAATGCCAAATTTATCCTATGGTGATTGGACTTTATCTTTTTTTTTTTTTTGATAGGCAGAGTGGACAGTGAGAGAGAGAGACAGAGAGAAAGGTCTTCCTTTGCCATTGGTTCACCCTCCAATGGCCGTTGTGCCTGCGAGCTGTGGCCGGTGCACTGCGCTGATCCAATGGCAGGAGCCAGGTGCTTCTCCTGGTCTCCCATGGGGTGCAGGGCCCAAGCACTTGGGCCATCCTCCACTGCACTCCCGGGCCACAGCAGAGAGCTGGCCTGGAAGAGGGGCAACCGGGACAGAATCCAGCGCCCTGACCGGGACTAGAACCCGGTGTGCTGGCGCTGCAAGGCGGAGGATTAGCCTAGTGAGCCGCGGATTTTATATTTTAATAATGTATTATCAAAGGTTTCAGAGCAGAAAATGGTATGATTAAATTGATTTAGGAATTAAACAACCCCAAGTTATCATAGGGACTGAAATAACTACCACATGTGTTTTTTTTATATTTATATAAATGGATGGGGTCTACCAACGTGCAAATGAGCCATTGTTTGTTATTAAAATGTATTAAAAGAAACACTCAGACTAAAGCAGTCAAATGGGTGGTGGAAGTTTGTACTTTCCATGTTTTTGAAACACAAAATTTGAAACATACCTATGATCACTTTAGCTACAAAAGTCTACTTTTACAGTTTTTAACATGCATTTATCCATGCAAAACTGAGAACTTAGTGTATTTATCTGTGTATCTTTCTCACATAATAACAGATACTGATATAATTCTAAACATTCACATGAAAATGCCTTCTTTACATTTAAACCTCACATTCGACTTTTCTAAATGGTTTTGTATCTATAGACATTTGATAACATCATCCTTATGAGAAAGAAAGGCAGGCATGGTTACTGTTAGTTCAGTGGTCAAAGAAATGGAGACTCAAAGAGGTTAAGGGACTTGTCAGAAGTCATTCAATTTATTACTACTAGGGCTGGGGCAAAAGTCACATCTCTTCTCTTTGAGTCCAGTGCTTTCCCTATTCCACAGAAATGCAACTTCCTCCAGCAGAAAAGTATACAATCGTCAGTACCATTTCAAATATATAAAACTTCAATACATATCAATTCCCAAGTGTTTAATATAGCATAAAAATTAGTTGAATGTATTTTTCCCCTTAATCAGGATGTTTAGACATTGTGTTGACATAATTTTAGTACATGTTTTCCATAGTTCATTTCAGAGCATCATTTAAGGATTTAACTGTCTATTGAAATCACCATGGCAAATTAGCCATGACAGGTTAGGATGAATCAACACCATGCATAATGAAATGGATATTGGACAATTTTACAGTTATCTTGATTGGACTAAATAATCCTTTTTATGTGATTTATCTAAATTATCCAGATCAACTGTCTTCATTTATCAAGGGATCTGTATAATTGATAAAAATTCAGCTTACTTTGTACTATATGGGCACATCAACTTTGCATTTTATGTTCTGCAAATGATAAAAATATGTACTTGAGTAAAGGGGCTGACAGAAATTGTATAGAATTGGTGAAAGGTTTTGAACAAAGTGACATTCTATTAGCGAGCCATGTCCATATGCTGATAAGAAAATAATTTTTGACTTTTCACTGGCAATAGTTTTACAGTGTTTGGTATGATTGTGGAATGATACCTAAGACTAGACAACAAAATTGTAAAGGAGTGGAGATTCATCTCTCTGCCTTCTTTTCTTTTCAAATATTTATTTTATTTTATTTGAAAGGCAGAGTTATACACACAGAGAGAGGGAGAGACAGAGAGAGATCTACAATCAGCTGGTTTACTCCTCAAATCGTCTCAATGGCCAGGGCTGGGCCAGGCTGAAGCCTGGAGCCAGAAGATTGTTCTGAGTCTCTCACTTAAGTGCAGGGGCCAAAAGACTTGGGTCATCTTCTGCTGCTTTCTCAGGTGCACTAGCATGGAGTTAGATCAGAAGTGGAACAGCCAAGACTCGAACCAGCGCCTATATGGGATGCTGACATCACAGGCAGTAGCTTAACCCTCTATGTCACAATGCCTGCCCCTCTGCCTTCTATGATGGTACTTCAAAAATTTGTGGAAATTACAATTAAAATAATAATTTAATTTTAGTGCAAACTTTTTAAAATTCATGCAGATGAGGTATTTCAAAAGGTTTGTGAAAGTGTGTATTATGAAAAAACTAAGCATGATTTCAAATTTTTTGCCCTCAAATAAACATCTTTTAGTTCTATTTTCCTTGTAAATGTTGAAGTACCCTTGTATATCCTCTACCCCTTATCTTTCAGGGTATTTTTTTCTCCCAGTGACACATTAGTCTCAGGATATTTCAATCCCAACTGGCTTCATTAAGTAATTTTCTTTTGGTGACCTAAAGGAACTGACCATTGTAATTTTTGTACTGGTGAACCAGGAGATTTAGTGCTTTTATATGCATTCCCTTGCATTTAAAAATAAGAAAGCTTAAGGAATTATATGGGCTTAAAACTAGTCAACCAGTTTAGAACCAAAGGCCTATATTAAAAAACACAACGTAACTGAAAAGTAAAAAGTAGTATATTGCTATGTACATATAGTTTGTTAATACAGTCTCAGCATTTTGTACATACATGTATTACATTTCTACATTTTTAATATTCACATCAGCTTCTGCATTAAGTTTAATTGTGACAGACTTGTGCTGGTCTTAGTATATGCAATAAACTTTTCTGTTTTATTCTTGTACATAAAAAAGTTCAATATGGATTGTATACAGTCTTTGCTATATTAGGTTTATAAACTGTTTTAAAATCTTCATCCTTTTGCCAAAACGGTGGAGTATGTAATTGATAAATCATAAATCCTGTGGTGAATGGTGGTATAATTTAAAGCTTTCACCATGTTATATTTTCTTTTAAGACATTAATTTAGTAATTTTATATTTGGGGAAAGCAAGGTTTTTAATTTTATTTAACTGGAATCACTGCCCTGCTGTAATTAAACATTCTGTATCACATATGTATTAAAAGTAATACTGCTGAAAAAAAGTAATTTTCTTTCAATTAAGAATTGATTGTAGGGGAGGCATTTGGTCTAGTGATTAAGAGGCCCATGTCCTATAGGATGAGTGCCTGGATTTGATACCTGGCTTCAGCTCCTTATTCCAGCTTTTTACTCATGTGGGCTCTAGGTTGCAGAGGTGATGTCTCAAGTGATTGGGTCATTGAGAGACCCAAGTCAGAGATGTGAACTGAAATTCTAACTCCAAGCTTTGGCCTTGTCCATTCCCCACCCAACACTGACCATTGTGAGTATTTGAGGAATAAATCAGCAGATGGGGATTTCTCTGTTTTATTGTCTCTGTCTCTCTCCACCTCAAATAAATTTAAAAAAAATATAAAAAAAGAATTGATTTATATTTGTAAAATTTATTTTTTAACTTCTATTTTTATTTTATTTGAAAGGCAGAGTTACACACATACAGAGAGAAAGAGAAAGAGAGAGAGCGAGCGAGAGAGAGATGTCTCACTCACTGGTTAACTCCCTAGATCGCCACAATGGCCAGGGCTTAGCCACGCTGAAGTCAGAAGCCAGAAGCTTCATCCGGGTCTCCCATGTGGATGCAGGGGCCATTCTCCAATGCTTTCCCAGGCACATTAGCAGGGAGCTGGACCAGAAGTGGAGCAACCTGGACATGAACTGGTGCCCATAAGGGATGCTGACGTTGCAGGTAGCAGCATAACCTGCTGCACCATGGCAACAGCCCCCAAAATTTATTTTTTAAATTTATTTGAAAGGCAAAGGCAGAGTGACAATTTACTTCCCAGTTGGTGACAATAGCCAGGGTCTAGGTCAGCCTGAAGCTAGAAGCCAGGATCTCCATTATGGTCTCCCAGGTGGGTGGCAGGAGGCCAAGCACTTGGGTCATCTTCTACTAATTTCCTAGGTGCATTTAGCAAGGAGCTAGATGGAAAATGGAGTAGCAGAGTCTCGAGCCAGCATTCCAATGGGGATGCTGGCATCACAGGCAGTGATTTAACCCACCACATTGTAATACAGGCCCAAAAGAACTTTTTTTCCCCCACATAAATTGTTTTAAAGATTGATCTTATTTATTTGAAAGGCAGAGTTCCAGAGAGAGCTAGAGACAGGGAGAGAGGTCTTCTGTTCCTCTGGTTCGCTCCCCAGATGGCCACAACGGCTGGAGCTGCGCCGATCTGCAGCCAGGAGCCAGGAGCTTCTTCCGGGTCTCCCATGTGGGTGCCTAACGACCTGGGCCATCTTCTACTGCTATCCAGGCCATAGCAGAGAGCTGGATGGGAAGAGGAGCAGCCGGGACTAGAACGGGCACCCATATGGGATGCCGGCACTTCAGGCCAGGACTTTAACCCACTGCGCCACAGCGCCAGCCCCTCCACATAAATATTTGTTCTAAAACTAGAACCTGGAATTTCAGTCGTCAGTTAAAGATATATTTTTGAGCACAGGTAATTTTCTGTTATATTTCAGTTGTCATTATGCATAGATGTTCCACTATTTAAAGGCACAACTGATACCAGTTGAAAAACAGAATTGGTGACTGCAAACTCAAAGTAAAAATTCCCTAAGTATGGTACTACTTTCTATATAAGACACTCCCTCCAATTTAGCATAATATGAGTGTGCCCATTTCTTTCAATAATCTTGCATATATGTGCTCTCTGAGGTCTCATTGGATTCTATAGTAAACTTTATGTTTGAGGAAGGCATTTAGTCAGGCAGGTAAGACGCTAGTTAGGATGCCTGAATCCTATATCAGAGTGCCTGAGTTCAAGTCTCAACTATGCTCACAATTTCAACTTCCTGCTAATGTGGGCCCCAGGTTACAACAGGTGATGGCTCAAATACTTGCATTCTTGCACCCCATGTAAGAGACGTGTATTAAATTCCTGGTTCTCAATTTTGGCCTCACCCATTCCTGGCCATTGTGGGCATTTGGGTGGGGTGTACTAGAAGATGGGAGTTCTCTCTCTCTCTCTCTCTCTCTCTCCCTCCCTCCCTCCACACACAAACACCCACAGTCTTTCTGCCTCTCAAATACATACATACATACTTACATACAAACCCGGCTCTCCTGTTGTTTTTTCCAATTACGTGTTAGGCATATTCTTTGTTTTTAAAGATTTATTTATTTATTTGAAAGTCAGAGTTACACAAAGAGAGAAGGAGAGGCAGAGGCAGAGGCAGAGAGAGAAAGAGAGAGGAAGTCTTCCATCCACTGGTTCACTTCCCAATTGGTGGCAATGGCCGGAGCTGCGCTGATCTGAAGCCAGGAGCCAGGAGCCTCTTCTGGTTATCCTACGTGGGTGCAGGGGCTTGGGCCACCTTCTACTGCTTTCCCAGGCCATAGCAGAGAGCTGGATCAGAAGTGGAGCAGCCAGGACTTGAACCAGTGCCCATATGGGATGCTGGCACATCAGGCAGAGGCTTTACCCGCTATGCCATAGCGCCTGCCCTAGGCTTATTCTTGATTCTGCCTTGCCATGTCACAGATTACCTGCAGCAAATATGTTTACTTCTTTGATTGAATTTGGAAAGTTGGTTTGGAGTCTAATAAATGATAGCATAGAACATAGTGAAAAATAGGCATAGGTTTTTGTTCAACCACATGGTATACGGTGCGTATAAGTTATGGTAAATAATTTTGCTTCTCCAAACAGCAAAATTTTTATTGGGATATTTTTACTACTTATAAAAGCACACTTGGGTTGGCATTGTGGCACAGCAGGGTAAGCTGCTACTTCTCTGCATCCCATACCAGAGTGCTGATTCAAGTACAGTCTGCTCCACTTCCAATCCAGCTTCCTGGAAATGGACTATGGAAGGCAAAAGGAAGTGGTTCAAGTACTTGGTTCTCTCTCTCCTATGGGAGACTCAGACGGAATGCTTATATACTGGCTTCCACTTTTGGCTTTTTGTGAGTGAACCATAAGATGGAAGATGTATATCTCTGTGTGTTTCCTCATTTCTTGGTTGCTCTGCCTTTTAAATAAATAAATAAACAAATAAATAAAACTTTTAAGAAAAGAGAAGCGCACTGATATTTAAATAGCTTGAGATGTTTTGTCTCTTGTATCTGGGGAAGTGCAGCCCTTGTTTCAGCACCATATGGCTAAACATGCTTTTATACTCACCTAACACATGAGCCATAATGACAAATTATTGCTCAGGAAATCCCTACTGATTTTATCTCATGTTTTCCTTAGCCTAGCAAGGGATATCTATAAAATAACTTAGGTATACAAGGACACAACTTATATGATTATTGTATTTATCATGTTTGAGTATTCTGTCTTTCAGGCAATGGAGTTATACTAGTCAGAAGGCATATTTATGGACAGATTGAGTTTCGTGTAGGATTTTGGTTTATCTAAACAAGTCAGTAATATGGTTGTATTAGTCAGATTTTGATTAAAAATGAAATATTTGAGCAGGCTAAATTTATCAAGAAAAGGGGTTTATTTACCTCAGTTTTGATGGTTCAAAGACATGGCACTTGCCTTGAGTCAGTTCTGATGGTGGCCTTTTTTCTGGCAGAGTCTCAAACTGTCACATGGTTTCATATGACAAGAGACAGGCAGCATATGAATCTATGACCTTGCCTCTGGTTTCTGTCCCTTTTTTTATGAAGCCAACAGGATTCAATCATGAAGGCCCCACACTAATGACCATATCTAAATCTAATCAACTTACAAAAGCCCCACCTTTGAAAACCATAGTAAGATCAAGTTTCCACCTTCTTAATAACATTAACACATGACTTTGGGAAATTAAACTACTGCATCAGTTTGGGGGTACAAACCATATTCAAACATATTGCCCTAAAACTCTATTCTTCTCACTATGACATATGTACAGTCATTCCATCATCAACAGTTCCAAAGTCTTAAGTCAGTGCAGCATTAATCCAAAATTCTGAAGCCTAAGGTCTCATCTGACATTCAAGGCAAACTCTTTCAACAGTAAGCCTCTGTGAAACAGAAGAAATATGTACATTTCTATTATACAGTGGTGAGACAGGTATAAGGCACACATTTCCGCTCCAGAAGTGAGAGCTATGAAAGTAGAAAGAAGTAATTGGCCCCCAATAAGACCAAAAATCAAGCAGAGAAGATGTGAAATCCTAATTCCAGCTGTGGCATCTTGAACACACTGTGACAAGGTCCATATGTCTGCTGTCATGTGCTGCACACAGGTGATTCGATTTTCCAATGCTTGCATGACATGCTGCCTCTAGCTTTTCCCAGCAGGTTTTTCACGTTGCTGGTTGCCCTGCCTTTCTCAGGTCTCCACATTGGACCCACTCTCACAACTCCACTAAGCATCATCCCATCAAGGGCTCACTCCAGGGATTATAAGTCTTTGTCACATTTCTGCCTACTTCCCAGATCATCCCTTGAAATCTTGATGGAAGGCACTGTGTACTCATACTTTTTAAATTCTGCATGCCTACAAAATGAGCATACAAGATTCCTAAGTCTGTTGCCAGCATTAGCCACAGCTGAGCTCACTTGAACCACAGCTCTGGTAGCCAAGACTATTTTGTCAGCCAGCCAGAACCCTAAGGAAGCCCTGGGCACATAGGACATCTCAGGAATCCCAGGGCTTTTCCTTGAAACAAGCTTCCTGAAAACTCTATGAAAAATCGGCACTTCTAGGCCTCTGGACTTGTGAAGTGAGAGGTGTCTTCCAAATTTCTGAGTTCCCCTGAAGGCCTTTCCTCCACTAACCTGCTGATTAGCCTATAGATTGTTCTTATCTATGCTGACTTCTTGAGTTAAGTGGTCAATCCTTGGCTATTCCCTCCTGTTCAGAACATCTTTTTCCTTTGATTCCTTCTTGGTCAATCTGAATTTTCCAAATCTTTTTGCTTTTCTTCTTTGGACCCTGTGTCATATGGTAAATTTGTGGACAATAATAAACATGCCTCAAAATGAATGCTTTGTTTTTTTTGAAATTTCCACCAAATATGCTCCTATATCACTCTTTCTAAAGTTTATTCACTCATTTGAAAGACAGAGCAACATACATACACACACACACACACACACAAAGAGAGAGAGAGAGAGAGAGAGAGAGAGCGAGAGAGAGCGCCACTGATTTCATTCTCCCAAATGCCCACAACAACTGGGACTAAGCCAAGCTGCAGCCAGCAGCCAGGAACTACATCTAGGTCAACACATAGGTGTCAGGAACCCAAGGACTTGACCACCATCTGCTGCTTCCAAGGGTGTGCATACAGGAAACTGGATTGGAAGCAGAGGTGGCACTCAAGCCCAGGCACTCTGATGTGAACTGTGAGCATCCTAAGTGACAACTTAAACTGCTACATGACAACACCCACTCCCTATCCATAACTCCTAGTCTAAACTTCCTGCAATGTCCTAGGGCACAGATGTTACACAGCCATGTTCTTTGCTATGGAACAGCAAGGGTGGCTTCTGTCCACTTCAAATAGAATCCTCATTTTTATTTGAGACTAGTTCCTTGTTCTCTGACTGCTCACCAGAATTTTCAATTATACTCTGTCTACAGAATTCTAGGCTTTTCTAGCATGATCTAAATTTTTCCAACCTCTTCCATTAAATCAATTCCAAAGCCTGCTCCATATTGTTTAGTTATAGTAAAAGCTCCATTCTTGGTACCAATGTTTTGCATTAGACAATTGTTTCTTACTGTAATGATGAGGCTGGCACTGTGGCGTAGAGGGTTAATGCCCTGGCCTGAAGCACCGGCATCCCATATGGGCACCGGTTCTAGTCCCAGCTGCTCCACTTCCCATCCAGCTCTCTGCTATGGCCTGGGAAAGCAGTAGAAGATGGCCCAAGTCCTTGGGCCCCTGCACCTATGTGGGAGACCCGGAAGAAGCTTCTGGCTCCTGTCTTCGGATCAGCACAGCTCCAGCCATTGCGGCCAGTTGGGAAGTGAACCAGCAGATGGAAGACCTCTCTCTCTACCTCTTCTCTCTCTGTGTAACTCTGACTTCCAAATAAATAAATAGACAATTGTTTCTTACTGTAATGAAATACCCGAGGTAGGTTAACTTCATAATAGGATTCAATAATGGAGGCACTATCTTAATGACCTTATTTAAACCTAATTACTTTCCAAAATCCCCACCTCTAAACATTATAAGAGGATAAAGTTTCCATCTGCCTAATGTGATTAACATACGTCTTTGGGAATTAACCTCTGGCATAAGTTTGGGGAGATAAAACATATTCAAATCGTAGCAATAGTATCATGATTTTTAAATATACATACTGGCTAAACATTTATTTCTAGGGCTTATATGAGTTATTTGAGACCCAATTGTACCGCATCTCTTTTGACCTATTTAAAACTTCCATTCCCTTTGTGGCCCCAAGTAGTTGTTTATGATAAGGCCCACTTATTTTTCATCTAACTGACCTAAAACCCAACACATTCTGTAGCTTCTAACTACAATAAATCTTAATGGTCAGTACCAGAGTCATGCATATAAGTCCCCCATTCACATACATTTTCTGTAAATTAGGCAATCTGTAACTCCCGTCAAAAAACATAAATTATATTGCCCATCGACCTTAAAAAAGGCATACTTCTACCAGCTCTCTTTCTCTCATGCTTACTATTCAATCCCTGCCATGGCACACTTCATGAAGGTCCTTGTGAACACCACTGTTCTCTCATGGATCTATGGATAATGAATGGCTTAATTTCATGTGTTGTGGTACCTCCTCTGCATCTCACTTGACAAACACCCAAACCTGACTGGCCTCCTGGCCAGAGTTTTCATAGGGAACAGCCATCTTGGAAGGAACAAACTAGACACCAGTCAGGCAAAAGCCAAAAGAGTGTCTTGTTAATATAAACAAGTTTTGTTTTCATTTTTAAATGTTGATTTTATTTATTTGAAAGGCAGAGTTACAGAGAGAGAGGGAGAGAAGAGAGAGAAATCTTCCACCTGCTGTTTTACTCCCTAAACAGCCACAACAGCTAGGGCTCAACCAGACCAAAGCTGGGAGCCAGGAGCTTCTTCCATGTCTCCCACTTGGGTGCAGGGGCCCAAGTATTTGAGCTATCCTCTGCTGCTTTCCCAGGTGCATTACCAGAGAGCTGAATCAAAAGCGGAGCAGCAGAGACTCCAACCAGCAACCATATGGGATGCTGACATCGCAGGGGGCTGTTTTACCTACTACACTGCAACACTGGCCCCTATAAACAAGTTTCTGAGAGAAGCATACTTGTCGTTTGGGCACTTACACATTAGGCCATTCACCAGTATAGAGAATATCATGTGAAAGGCATACTGCTAACAACTGTGACTCCCTCTCCTGAAGCCCCATGAGGGGAAGGCTAGGGATTATAACCATTATCCAGATAGAGACCTTAAGACTAAATTACAGGAAAGTATAACACATGGTATAATGACATGATTACAATATAAAATGATTCTATATTAATACAAGAAATTTTTATATCAGTTCAAATTTTCTGTAATATATTGGGGCTAGATTTGGGAGTGTACATGGAATTTTTAATTTATTTTGTGTCTTATCAGTTGTTGTTATATGGAATACATGCATATTTTATTCATTTTATATACCTATCACCAATCTTCCATATTTGTATATGACAGAAATTATCTCTAGTCCACCCACCATTACTCTCATTTCATTTTAATGAAACCTCAAATCTGGCTATCTACAAGACTATATTTCCCAGTACATGCAATCATATGACAAAAATCTGACAAAGGTGGTAAGAAGTGGAAATGCTGGGTGGCAGCTTCTTTAAAATAGTCCATTCTGTTCATTCCTCCTGCTGGCCTGCATGCAGACCTGGTGGCTTGAGAATGGAGGCCAGGCAAAGTGAAGAAATAATATGAAAGAATCATGGATTCTTTAAGACTGCATGATCAGAATTTCCATTACCAACAATGGGCTGGCTACAGTCACTTTCACAGTGAAGCAAAACAAACTGCTTACTTTAGCCAGTTTTGTTCAAGCCTCTGTTTCTCAACTTAATTCCTAATGGAATTGAACTGAAGAAGTCTTGGTCTATAACATACATGAAAGAACTAGCAACCTGTTTCATCATAATTTAAGAAGTATAGTCCACTATTTAATAGCAAAGATGGTGAAGTTAACCAGTTGGGGTCAAATCATGGCTATGGATTTGCTAGCATGTTTACCTCCTCTGAACCAGATTCCTCATATAAAAAACAGTATTTTAATGATATCTCTCCTGGATTTATTATAAAATATAAGAAAATTAATATAAAGAGATACTATATAGTAAGGTTAATGCACATTACATGTGAGAGATCTTAAATAATTTTATGAAAAATAAATATTATGAAAAAAACTATGTATGGACTTCAGAATTTTTGCACCCAAATAAATTTATCTTTTAATTCTATTTTCCTTGAAATTTTTAAAGTATCCTTACATTAGTACTGTTGGTTTTCTACACTTCTGTTCGATCTATGCATTTAATACTTCCTGAATGCTCATCATCATACAGAAGTATGGAGATTTCCTTCTCTGAAAGTTGGAGTTGAATTACTAATTTCTAAATTTTCAGGTTTCATCCCTCATGACAAACCCTCAAGTTTGTGAACACTTCTGATTAAAGTATTTTTAAGATCACATAAGTATCATGAATGTTTTCGGTTTTGCTATTGCTGATATGTTTTGATAGGTATTATAGAATTAAGCCCAATTTTGAGCTTTTTAAAATATACACATGTAGGGGTCATTGCCACGGCTCATTTGGTTAATCCTCTGCCTGCGGTGCCGACATCCCATATGGGCGCTGGGTTCTAGTCCCAGTTACTCCTCTTCCAGTCCAGCTCTCTGCTGTGGCCCGGGAGGGCAGTGGAGGATGGCCCAGGTCCTTGGGCTCCTGAACCTGCATGGGAGACCAGGAAGGAGCACCTGGCTCCAGGCTTCGGATCGGCTCAGCACTGGCCGTAGTGGCCATTTGGGGAGTGAACCAACGGAAGGAAGACCTCTCTCTCTCTCTCTCTCTCTCTCTCTCTCTCTCTTTCTCTCTCTCTCTTTCTCTCTCTCTCTTTCTCTCTCTCTCTCTCTCACTGTCTGTAACTCTACCTGTCAAAGAAAAAAATACACATGTGAACTATAAGAGGCACTGCCTTTACTCTCTAGAAGAATCTCAAAATTAAATGATAGCCATCTGGCTCCTTGCTCTGCATTTTGCAATAAATATCTAGTTTCTTTCACCAGAAAATAGTTTTATTTTATTCAAATGGCAGCAAGACAGAAACAGAAAAAGATTCTTCATCTGCTGGTTCACTCTCCAAATGGTCACAACAGCCAAGCCTGGACTAGGCCAAAGCCAGGAGCCAAGAATCCAATCTGAATTTCCCATGTAGGTGACAGGGAACCAAGGACTTGATTCATCATCTCCCTCTCCTGATGCACATCAGCAGGAAGCTGTATTGGAAACGGAAGAACCAGGACTGGAATCAGACACTCTGATACAGGATATGTGCATACCAAGTAACGTCTTAACAGCTGTGCCAAATCCCTACCTCAATTTTAAACTTGTAGCTCAGATCTTTGCTAACACCTATATTTATGTTCTTAAATGATTACTGCGGTAAAATAATATTGTCCTAGTTCAATTACCCTTGAGTGTCACTATATATTATTCAGCAGTTGTTATGCTGTCTAACTTCACTATGGTGAGACAAATGAGTTTTCAGCTATCAATGTGAATTCATTTCATGTTTGGTTCAGTATTATATGAATGGGTTTTTCAGCTTCAATAAATATATATGAGGATCAAAAATAAGGAAAATGTAGTCGAAGAAATAAAAAATTGGAACAACAGGCTCTTCTCAAGTAACTCTAAGGACTGGCGTTGCTGTTGTGATATAACAGGTTAAGCCTGTGAGTCTGGAATCCCATGTGAATAAAGGTTTGTGTCCCAGCTGCTCTACTACTGCTCCAGCTTCCTGCTAATGCACGTGCGAAGGCAGCAGAAGAAGGCCTAGGTGGTTGCAGTCCTGCCACACATGTGGAAGACATCCCTGGATATTGGCTTTAGCCTAGCCCAGTGCTGGCCAATGCAGCCATTTGGGGAATGAATCTGCAGATGAGAGATTCTCTCTCTCTCTTTTTACTCTGCCTTTCAAATAAATAACCAAACATATAAAAAACAATCTAAGCACTAATATTGAGAAATTGATACAAAACATAGTTTATTATTTGTTGTTTATGAATACTCTACTTCAGTATGGATTTTTTTAAATTAAGAAATGATTTACTCTTCTATATGTGTGTATCTAACTTTCCTAGCACTGTTTATTACAAAGAGCATCTTTTTGTCTAATACATGTTCTTATTACTTTGTCAAAGATTAATGGGCTGTAGTTGCATGGGTTTACTTCTAAGGGTCTCTGTTCTGTTTAATTGAGCTATGAATTTATTATTATGCTAATACCATTATGTTTTAATTACTGTAGCTTTGTAATATATATTTTTAAAATTTCTTTATTTTGACAGGCAGAGTTAGACAGTGAGAGAGAGAGAGAGAAAGAGAAAGGTCTTCCTTCCGTTGGTTCACCCCCCAAATGGCTGCTACAGCTGACGCGCTGCACCGATCCAAAGCTAGGAGCCAGGTACTTCCTCCTGGTCTCCCATGCGGGTGCAGGGTCCAAGCACTTGGGCCATCCTCCACTGCCTTCCTGGGCCACAGCAGAGAGCTGGACTGGAAGAGGAGCAATTGAGACTTGAACCCGGCACCCATATGGGATGCTGTCACCGCAGGAGGAGGATAACCAAGTGAGCCACGTAGCCGGCCTGTAATATGTCTTAACATCAGGTGGTATAGCGCCTGTTGCTTTGTTGTTTTTAATCAAGATTGCTATGGCTATTTGGGGTCTTTTTTGCTTCCCTACAAAATTTAGTAGTGTTTTTCTTTCTTTTTTTAGTACTGTAAAAAATGTGTTTGGAATTTAGACAGACAGTGCATTGAATTTGCAAATCACTTGGGTAATAAGTACATTTTAATGATACTGATAATTTCAATCCATGAGTATGGGATGTCTTTCCATTCCTTTGTGTCCTCTAATTTCCTTCATGAGTGTTTATAGTTTTCATTGTAGAGATCTTTCACCTCTTTGGTTAAATTTATTCCCAGATGTTTCATTTTGTTGTAATTATTGAAAATGGGACTGCTTCCCTGATTTCTTTTTCAGATGATCCACTGTCAGTGCAAGGCAACGCTGCTATTTTTTGTACATTGACTTTTTATCTTGCAACTTTGCTGAATTTATTAGCTCTAACAGCTTTTTGGTAGAGTCTTTGTGATTTTCTGTGTATAAGATCATGTCATCTGCAGTGATAGGACTTCCTCCTTTCCAATTTGGATGTTCTATATTCCTTTCTATTCTAATTACCCTAGCTAGGATTTACAGTACTATGTTGAATAAAAGTGGCAAAAGTGTGCCACTTTTCTTCCAGATCAGAAAAAACCCTCAGTTTTTCCCCAGTCAATGTGATGTTGATGTTTTTATATATGGTCTTTATTATGTTCAGATATGTTACTTCTATACTTACTGTGGCCAGTGTTTGTCATGATGGTATGTCGAATTTTATTGCATGCCTTTTCTTTGTCAATTGAGATGATGATGTGATTTTTTTCCTTCATTATGTTATGGTGTTTCACATTTCTGGATTTGTATATACTGAACTATTCTTGCATTCCTGAATTTCATTTGCTAGTATCTCGTTGAGGATTTCTGAACTTATATTAATCAAGAATATTGGCCTATAGATTTATTTTTTTTTTGTTGTGTTCTTGTCTGGTATGTATATCAAGGTAATATTGGTCTCACATATTGAATTTGGGAAAATTCCCTACTTATTTATTTTTTTGAAATAAATAAAGGGTTAGTATTAAGTTTTCTTTAGATATTTGGTAGGATTAAGCAGTAAAGTCACCTATCCCTAAGCTTATATTTAATGAGAAATTTAATCTGTTTACTTGGTATTGGTCTGTTTAAGTATTATATTTCCTGATGATTCAATTTCAGTCAGGTGTATGTATTCATTTTCCATTTCTTCTAGGTTATCAAATTTGTTCCCATATAGTTGCTCATAATAATCTCTAACAATCCTTTGTCTTTCTGTGGTTTCAGTGGTAATGTCTACTTTTTCATTTCTAGTTCTATGTACTTAAAACTTCTTTTTTTTCCCCAAATTTTTAATGAACAAGTGATTGAGATACAATGGAATCTTCCACATCTTCTGTCTAGATTAAAAAGATGCAGCATAAGCTCATTTTGCTTACTTTTTTTGAGATTTTTTTATATAAAGCTTTTATTTAAAGAATATAAATTTCCAAAGTACAGCTTATGTATTACAATGGCTCCCCCCCATAACTTCCCTCCCACCCGCAACCCTCCCCTTTCCCTCTCCCTCTCCCCTTCCATTCACACCAAGATTCATTTTCAATTCTCTTTATATACAGAAGATCAGTTTAGTACATATTACGTAAAGATTTCAACAGTTTGCTCTCACATAGGGACACAAAGTGAAAAACACTGTTGGAGTACTGGTTATAGTATTAATTCACAATGTACAGCACGTTAAGGACAGAGATCCTACATGATATTTTTTAAAAAAATTGATTAATTATCTATGCAATTTCCAATTTAACACCAAGTTTTTTTTAAATCATTTTCAATTATCTTTATATACAGAAGATCGATTCAGTATATACTAAGTAAAGATTTCATCAGTTTGCATCCACACAGAAAAACAAAGTGTAAAAATACTGTTTCAGTACTAGTTATAGCATTACTTCACATTGGACAACACGTTAAGGACAGATCCCTCATGAGACGTAAGTACACAGTGACTCCTGATGTTGACTTAACAATTTGACACTCTTGTTTATGGAGTTAGTAATCTCCCTAGGCTCTAGTCATGAGTTGCCGAGGCTATGGAAGCCTTTATGGTTCACCGACTTCGATCTTATTCCGACAGGGTCATAGTCAAAGTGGAAGTTCTCTCCTCCCTTCAGAGAAAGGTACCTCCTTCTTTGATGGCCCATTCTTTCCACTGGGATCTCACTTGCAGAGATCTTTCATTTAGGTCTTCTGTTTTTTCCAGAGTGTCTTGGCTTAAACTTCTTTTTCTTGATTAGTCTGGTTAAGAGTTTAAAAATTTCATTTATCTTATCTTTCAAAGAATTTAGCTCTTTGTTTCATTGATTTTTTGTATTATATTTAGTATCTATGTCAATTATTTGTGTTCTGAATTTTGTTATTTCTTTCTTCTACACATTTTGGATTCTTCTTTTGGATTTCTTATTCATTTAGCTCTTTGAGGTACAGTGATATGTTGTTTATTTGAAATCTTTCTGTTTTTTTGTTGTTGTTGTAAGCATTGGTTGCTATAAACATCACTCTTAGTATTTCTTTTGTATTCCATAGGTTTTGGTTTGATGTGTTTCAATTTTCATTCAGTTCAATAAATTTTTAAGTTTCCTCATTGATTTCTTCCTTTATCTATTGGTTGTTTAGTGGTAAGTTGTGTAATTTCCATGTATTTGTGTAGTTTGCAATATTTTTCTTGTTTCTGATTTATAGTTATATTACACTGAGGTCAGAAAACATACTTGGTGTCATTTAAATTCTTCTATATTTGTTGAGAATTGCTTCGTGACCTGCAATACGCTGTGTCCTTGAAATGTTTCAGGTGCTGCCGAGAAGAATGTGTATTCTTCAGGTGTTGGATGGGATGTTCTGTAGATTTCTGTTAGGTCCAAATAACTTAGGATACAATTTAGTTATGCTGTTTCTTTGCTGATTTTCTATCTAGATGATTTGTTCATTTTTGAAAATGGAGTGTTTAAGCCCTACAGTATTATTGTATTGGGTATATATATATATATATATATATATACAAAGATGCAAGGGCAGAGAGAGAGACAGACAGACACAGACAGTCTTCCATCTGCTGGTTCACTTCCCTGACTGCCAGAACCGCCAGAGCTGTACCAATCCAAAGCCAGGAGCCTGGAGCTTCTTCCAGACCTCCCACGTGGGTGCAGGGGCCCAAGGACTTGGACCATCTTCAAACTGCTTTCCAAGGCCATAGCAGAGAGCTGGATCAGAAGTGGAGCAGCCAGGACTAGAACCAGCGCCCATACGGGATCCTGGCACTGCAGGAGGAGGCTTTACCCACTACACTGCAACACTGGCCCTAGGTATATCTCTTTTTATGTTTTTAAATATTGGCTTCATATATTTGAATGCTCCACTATTGGATGTGTGTGTGTGTGTGTGTGTGTGTGTGTGTGGTTTCCTCTTTCAGGATTGAGACTTTTGTCATTCTATAATGACTTTCCTGGTCTCCTTTTACTGCTTTATATTAAAATCTATTTTATATGATATAAGGATGATTTTTGCTGCTTTCTTGTAGGTTCCATTTGCATGCAATATTTTGTTGCATTCTTTCATTTTCATTCTATGTATGTCTTTGAGATAAACTGAGTTTCTTATAAGCAGATTGTAGTTGGGTCCTGTTGTTTTTGAAACCCATTCAATAACTCTATATACTTTAATTGAATGCATTTATTGATAGAGTATAACTACTGGCATTTAATCTTACGATTATCATTTACTACTTGTTTTGTACTTGTTCTTTTCTTTGTCCTTAAATTATAATCTTTGTGGTTAAGTGATTTTCTCTAGTGGTGTACTTTGATTATTTGCTCATTATTTTTGGTAAGTCTATTGATTCCTTGCTTAATACTTGTGGTAAGTCTATGTATAGGTTTTCCTTTGTTGTTAGCTTGAGATTTATAAAAACTTCTTTTGCTTTTAACAAGATATTTTGAAACGATAACAACTTAACATTGATTATACAAATAGAAAAAAGGCAACGAAAATAAAAAGGTAAGAAATCCTAATACATCACTCTACATTTGTGTTCCAGTCTTCCTCATATTTTTTATTTATTTAGACACCTTTCCAGATTGCTTGTCTCTTCTTAATATTTTACTATAGTAATTATAATTTTGTAATTCATAGTATTCATAATAAAAATATAAATGATTTACACACCATATTTACAATTTTAGGGAATTCTGAATTTGTTGGTATAGTTACTTTTAATAGCGAGTTTTCCACATTCTGATATTTCTTCCTTGTTGACATCTCTTCATTTTGGTGTGAAGAACTCCCTATAACATTTCTTGTAGCACAGGTTTGGTGCTGATAAATTCTCTCAGCTTTTGTTTGATTGAGAAATATTTACAAACATGCTGAAGAATACAACTAGACCTCTATCTCTCAGAATTTAGAAAACTCAGATCATAATGGATTAAAGACTCAAGTGTGATACTTGAAACTTTGGGACTCTTAGAAGAAATCATAGAGAAAACAGTACCGGACATTGGAATGAACAGGATTTTCTGGATCAGATCCCAAAAGCACAGGAAAAAAAATAAATATAGACAATATGGATTTGTTGAACTAAAGAACTCTTTCACAGAAAAGGAAACAGTCAATAAAGTGAAGAGACAACATATAGTATGAGGAATATATTTACAATTATACATATGATGAGATATTAATGTTGAGAATATATAAAAATTCAATAATATGATAACAAAAAATCTATCTAATTTTAAAAATAGACAATATCTAAACAGACATTACTCAAAAGAATAGGAACTCCAGAAATCAATCCATACATTTACAACCAACTAATCTTTGACAAAGCAACTAAAAACATTCCTTGGAGAAAGGACTGCCTCTCCAAGAAATAGTACTGGGAAAACTGTAACATTTCAGAAGTATTAAACAAGATCCCTACCTTACACTTTATACAAAAATCAACTAAATATAGATCAAGGACCTAAATCTATGACCTAATATCATCAAATTACTAGAGGAGAACATTGGGGGAACTCTGCAAGATATTGGCATAGGCATAAAGTTCTTGAAAAGCACCCCAGAACCACAGGTAATCAAAGCAACAATAGATCAGAGGGATTACATCAAGTTAAGAAGCTTCTGCAATACAAAGGAAACAGATAACACAGTGAAGAGGCAATCAACACATGGGAGAAAATATTTGCAAACTCTACAACTGATAAAGGATTGATATTCAGAATGTATTAAGAGCTCAAGAGACTCTCAACAACAACAAAACAAACAATCCAGGTAAGAACGGACAATGAACTTGAAGAAGCATTTTGCAAAAGATGAAATAAATGACCAACAGATGAATGAGAAAATGCTCAGGCACTAGTCATCAGGGAAATACAAATCAAAACCACAAAGAGGCTTCACCTCAACCTAGTTAGAATGGCTCTCATAAAAAATAAAAAACAATAAATTCTGGCAAGTATGTGGGGGAAAAGGTTCCTTAATCCACTGTTCATGGACATGTAATCTAGTATTAGTATTGTGGAAAACAGTATGGAGATACCTTAGAAAGGTGAAAATAGATCCACCATATGAAATATGGCTTATTATTGATTTAATGATGCACATGCTAGGGAGGAACTTTTTCACTAACAGACAGCTGCTGTAAGGTACCTAGAGTAAAGATCATGAAGGCAGAGCTGCACTGTTTAGAAAGAGAACTCAAAAAGGACAGTCATGATCTGAGGCTAATACGTAATTATATGCCTTTTATTGGTTATGTTGAAGGAATGTGTTACCCAGCTTTTATTGCAGGTTCTTGCACGTGTATGGGATAAGAATGCAAAGAACAGACATAAGTAAATTGCATTATTGAGATTAGGATTTATTTAAAGTGAGAGAGTGAGTATACATTCAGGTGTCAGTGTGAGCAACCCCATAGAGAAACTCCTCTTGAGAGGGCCTTAAATCTGTCCAGGAGAGTGAGAGAAGGCAAAATGGTGTTACTTATTCAGTGGTCCCCTATATGGGGTAGGAAGTGGTACCTTAATTGAATATACAAATGGGGTGGAGTTTGAATGGGGTTTACTGCAAGTGAGGTCTTCTGGAATGTTTCATGGCATCTCCATGAGAAGCTCAGCTTAAAAGTGGTCATGGTATTCCTTCCTGGTATGGGAAGAAACTCAGATGCATCATGGGAAAGTGAGTGTGCTGGATTGGCATGTAAGGGGGTGGAGTTGAGATGCAAGGATAAAGACAGAAACTGTGGGAATGTTTCCAGCTAATTTATTCCCTATCTGACTCCCTGTCTATTTTGGGTCCCATATTAGTTCTATTATGGGGATACTGTACAAGCAATTTCATGCACTTCATATAATTCCCTGTCTTATATCCCAAATACATGAACCTGGAAAACAGAAATCATCTTAGGAGGCAATAATTGAAGTAAAGGCACAGATGTTAATGTGGTCAAGGCAGCAGTAACTTATCAGCTCCAAATAGCTTGGTTCTTCCTTTGAGTAATTACTTTGCTTTCATCAATAATGAGTAACAGCCTCCAAAAACTGTTCTCTTGTCAAATGCAAAAACTTTTATGATGCTATTATGCAAAACCTCACTTCACAAGGATTTTAATACTAAAAAAAGTACATCCCACAGAAAAGTACATACTGTTCTTATGCTCCCAATTTTAATAATAAGAAAAAACTCTAACTTATGACAAGGGGCCCAATCTGTAATATCCTACTATTGAAGAATATACAGAGGAAACAGAGCTGTCCAGTTCTCATTTACACCACCTTTCACCGCATATATATCAAAATCAGCCGAGCAATAAGATATATTTAGAAATAAATGTAGCTGTTTCATTTTATTAGACACAAAACAACTCATCTTTGGAAATTTTATTGCTGTTACTATTCAATTTCGTACACAATTCAGATGAACCACACAGGTTTGATAGTTCTGCTATGCAATAGTATTTTCTGTTGTACTTCAAAAACTTGGAACAAGATATATGTATTCTAGCCACAGGAAACCCTAGATTAAACTTCTCAAAGAAGAAATTAGTCAGACAAAGGCTTTAAATATGGATTAGGGAAAGAAAATAGGCAGTTAGCTGGTGCAAGGGTGACCATTGCACATCATTTCTTTTTTCATTTGTTTATAAATATCTGGAAAACCAATACACAATCCTTAAGAAATAGAGTAAAAACCACACATTTCGTTATCATTTGGGGTAGTAGTGGTATATGCATTACTGAATAATATGTTGTATGTAAATTTAATAATTATTGGAGTTTTGCTAATGTTACATGTTTTTATTTAAGATATCTTATCCATCTCTGTAACTTCTAGGTTGGCCTTATGAGTAGGGAGATCATATATCCTGGATATTCCTAGACAATACTTATTAATGATTACTACAATCAACTAACACATATGAATTATTTTAGAACCTTATTGACTTTCAACTGATCTTAAATTATATGATATTCCTGTATGGAATCATTTTAGTTTCAGAAACCCAGATCTTTATGGAGCTATTTGGATTATAGCTATATTAATGGCAGGTAGTTAGTAACTCTAAAAAGTAGTCTTAGCATACTTGTCTGTATTAGTTCTGTGCCTGTGAGTAGCATTAGAAACTTCATCACTGTGTTTGGCTGATATTTTTCCTTTTGATTTTATAGCACTTACTCAACCTATTCCTCATTCTGTTCTAGTTATATGAGTGCATATAATTCTAATTCTCTATAAATTTTATTTGAAATAAGTATATTTAAATTAAAATGTCTCTACTTATACATCAAATATACTTTATTTAGAATGCTGTATTCAAAACAAAACAAGGTTCTTCTTTATAGTTTTTAAATTCGTATTTATATCTCATGTCAGAGTATTCTGTCCCACTTTTGATATTGAAGGTAGGGGCAGAATCTGCTTAAAGCATTTAGTTAACATCACAGTTGCCTGCATTTTGTACAGAGTGTATTATTGAATTAGACTGTATTTGAATTCTTAAAAATTTATTTGCTTTACCCCAAATTCCTGGGACACCTTAAAAAAGGGAATATTCTAATAAATAGAGATAGATGAATACGTCTTTCTAGGAGATGGAATCTGGCCCTGAGCTCCAGTGCAATGGGACAAGACTTCTGCTTAGGTGGAAAGATAAGTCATAAAGATAAGGAAACCTGCAGCTCTTCAAAAGGGATTTATATTATTTGGGAATGATAGTGGATAATTCTATGTCTAAGGATGTTCATCAAAACATTGAGATTTTGATGGAAAACCATTAAACGGTGGTTGATAGCCCTGCAATACAAGAAAAATGTCAGAGCAACCAGAGATGGAATAAAAGCAAATGTTGAAAGAGATAGCTATGTAGAACCATCCTAGAATCAATGTCAACCAAGAGATCTGGGAAATCTATGAGCAGGCACTATACCACTTACTCTCAGCTGCAGTCAGAGCAGGATATAGGGAAGAATTAAAAGCATTCACCAATCTAGGAAAAGCCATCAACACAGAGTGAAGACCTTATGGATATAAGGGACTTAAACAGAATCACTAAGCAAACACTGAACAAAAGATATTCAGATCCAGGACCAATTTCTAGGAATCCAGACAAAAAATAAAAATCACATTAATTTCTGATTCTATGGAAAAGAGTGTACATATCCAATGGTATATCTATCAAAAATCACTATAGAGGGAATCTACAAGCTACTAATTTCTTGTTGATCATGGGATAAGCCAACAAAAATGCCTTGAACTGTGATAGTAGCTCCAATACTACACATATCTGATGGCACAGGACAAAAGTATAGCCACATATGAGGGCTTCATGATAACTTTTGATCAATATGTGGCTTATTGCAACTCAGAGGCAGCCAATAGGTAGCCAGTCTAAAAGATAAAATCAAAAGCAAAGTATAAACTATAAGCAAGAACATTAGCAGATATAAACTGTGCAAGAAACATAAGGATATTTCAGAAAGTCTATGATTAATTACAATTGAAATAAATTTGGAGATGGTGCTGCAGCTCAGCTGGTTAAGCCACCACCTGTGGTGCTGGCAACACATGTGGACACTGGTTTGAATCCAGGATGCTGGACTTCCAATCCACCTCCTCAATAGTGGCCTGGGAAAGCAGCAGAAGAAGACTCAAGTCATTGGGCCCCTGCACCCATGTGAGAGACCTGAAAGAAGCTCCTGGTTTCAGTCTGGCCCAGTTCTGCCATTGCAGCCATTTGGGGAGTGAACAAATGGATGGAAGATTCTTCTCTCTCTCTCTCTCTCTCTCTTGCTCTTGCTCTCGCTCTCTCTCTCTCTAACTCTGACTTTCAAATAAATAAATAAATAAATAAATATTTAAAAAAAGAAATAAGTTTATGGGGCTGGTATTGTGGCATAATGGGTTGAGCCTGCCGCCTGCAATGCCGGCATCCCATATGGGCACTGATTGGAGTCCTGGCTGCTCCATCTCTGATACAGCTCCCTGATAATGCTCTTGGGAGAGTAGCCAAGATGGCCCAAGTACTTGGGCCCCTGCACCTACTTGGGATACATGGTTAAGGTTCCTGGCTTCTGGTTTCTTTATGGCCCAGTCCTGGCCATTGTGGCCATCTGGGGAGTGGGCCATTGGATGGAAGCTCTCTCTTTCTTTTTATCTCTCCATTTCTGTGTAGCTCTGCCTTTCAAATAAATAAATAAATAAATTTTTAAAAAAGAGAGAGATGTTTATTTTGGTGCAAAAATTATGAACACTATGTGCCTAGTATCCAGGACTTTTACCTACGCACTCTGATCTAGAATGAAGGCATTCCAAGCAGTGATTTAACCTGCTGTGTTACAATGTCAACCCTTCCATGAACATTTGAAGGCTCCTCCTTGATTTCACAGAATTAGTTCAATCAAGTCATTAAACAAACAAAAAATCTGAACAATTAACAACCAACAAGCGTTGAGAAGGGGTGTATGATCAGTGTCCAGATTTATAACATATTATCCAAAATTCTCAGTTGTTGAAAGAAAAATCATAAAACATGAAGAAGCAGGAAAGAACAACACAAATGGAGAAAACAGGCCAGGGAAAATGCCTTTGAAAGAATCAAGTGCTGTTTCAAAGATAAATACTTCAAATAAGCTATTAAAATATGTTCAAAAAGTTATAAACAGTCATGTTTAAAAAAATTTTTTAGGCTTGCGCCGCGGCTCAATAGGCTAATCCTCTGCCTGCGGCTCTGGCACACTGGGTTCTAGTCCTGGTTGGGGCGCCGGATTCTGTCCCGGTTGCTCCTCTTCCAGTTCAGCTCTCTGCTGTGGCCTAGAAGTGCAGTGGAGGATGGCCCAGGTGCTAGGGCCCTGCACCCGCGTGGGAGACCAGGAGAAGCACCTGGCTCCTGGCTTCGGATCAGCATGGTGCGCCAGCCGCAGTGTCCATTGGGGGGTGAACCAACGAAAAAAAAAAAAGGAAGACCTTTCTCTCTGTCTCTCTCTCACTGTCCACTCTGCCTGTCTAAAAAAATTTTTATGAAAGGGAGACTATTAATAATGAGATAGAAATTATAAATAGAGATAAAATTATGGAACCAAAAAGCATAATAATTGAAATTAAAAATTCAGGATGTTCAATGATGGATTGAAACTGGCAGAGGAAATAATCAGCAAACTTACAGGCAGTTAAATAGAAATTAAGCAATTGGAATAACAGAAAATAAACCAAAATATTAGCAGAGCTTCAGAAATGTGAGACATAATTTCACTAGCTTATAAATAATGGGAGTCTTACGAGAGGAGAAAGAAAGAAGCAGAAAAAATATTTGAAAAAGTAATGCCTAAAAACTCCAAATTTGATGAAAAACATTAATTTACCTGTGGGGACCCATGGATAGGCCAGCCATGGGACCCCCCCATGGTGGGCGTGGCTTATAGCAGTAATGCGGATGTAGCAGCTGATTGAACTTTCCATCTAGCTGAGGATCATGGAAAACAACAAGATGGTGCTGATGCCCTGCCTGCTGCGTGACTCCACAGCTGATCGTGATCAAGTGCCGGATTGGAGAGCTCTGTGCATGGACTGTGATTGATTGACTGTGATTGGTTGAATTCTGGATATAAGTGGAGAACGAGAGAGAAGGGGGCACACCAGCTTTCCCCCTTAAGGAACGTGTGCGCCATCTCTTCCCCCTTCTCCTGGTCCCCCACTCTCTTTCCTACTCCTCCTAAGTAAAAGTCTTTTGAAGACCGATTAACTGCGAGGAGCGTTGTTCCTTTTGCGGCCGAAGGAGCTGACATTTACCATTCAAAGATCTCAATGAATTTCAAGTAGGATAAATGTAGACATCCACATCCAGGTACAACATAATAGAAAAACTGAAGGTCAAAGACAAAGGCAAAAATGTAAAGCATGAAGAAATAAAATTACTCATCATGCACAAAGGGGACGTCAAAACCATTAGTAGCCATTTTTCCCATTAGCCAGAATGGAGGCTAGAAGATAGGGGCATGGCATAATTAAAATGCTGAAAAATTGCAGCTGGCATTCTGGTGTAGTGAGTAAAGCTGCCGCCTGCAGTACCAGCATCCCATAAGGTGCCAGTTCGAGACCTGGATGCTCCATTTCCTACCCAGCTCTCTGCTATGGCCTGGGAAAGCAGAAGATGGCCCAAATGCTTGGGCCCCTGCACCCATGTGAGAGACCTTGGGCCCCTGAAGCCGCATGGGAGACTCGAAAAAAGCTCCTGGTTCTTGACTTGGAATCATCCCAGCTCCAGCTGTTGCCAGAGTGAACCAGCAGATGGAAGATTTCTCTCTGCTTCTGCCTCTCTGTAACTCCGCCTTTATTCAAATAAATAAATAAATCTTTTAAAAAATTAAAATGCTGAAAAGTTAAAAAATAAAAACCACAACTACATTAAACACAGAGTTTATATAACTACTATCAACAAAAATTACTGCAATAGTGAATGTACTAAAACATTCTCAGATATAAAAAAAACTCGAAGAATTCATTGTCACAAAACCTGCCTTAAATACTAAAATAAGTTCTTTAGACTGAAGGCAAGTGACATTAAAGAGTCATTCGAATCCACAAAGCCAAAAAATGGTGCTAAAGGTATTTTTGGTGGAAATAAAAAAATTAACTCAGATATCTTGTCGACTTTCTGTTCTTAATAGATTTTTTATAACTTTAATAAAAATGTAGATATGTGTATTGTCAAGACTGTGGCAAACATAAATGTGATACATTTAATAATATCAGTCCAAAAGACATGGATTAGAAATATAGCTATATAGAAGTAAGGAAATAATATCAGATAATAAAATGAAAGGAACAAAAAAGTAAATAAGGTTAATCAAATAAAATCTGTAAGTATGGATTTTCTTGCCTTTCTTTCTCCAGTCACTTTAAAGGGCATAAGATTACAAATGGTCACAAAGGATGGAGCGGGCTGATCCAGAGCCAAAATCCAGAACTTCTTCTGGGTCTTCCACGCAGGCCCAAGGACTTGGGCCATCTTCCAGTGCCTTCTCAGGCCATAGCAGAGAGCTGGATTGGAAGTGGAGCAGCTAGTACTTGAACGGGCGCCCATAAGGGATGCTGGCACTGCAGGTGGCAGCTTTACCTGCTATGCCACAGCACTGGCCACCAACTTTTGCTCTTAGATCAAGAACAAGACAAGAGTGTCAGCTTTCATTGCTTCCACTTAATGTAGTACCTCATGTCCTAGTCAGAGAAAATAAACAGGAATAAGATGCCGTCCAAATTGATAATTAACAAATAAAATTATATCTGTTTGTAAATGGCATGACTTATTTCAGAAATCCTAAGAATTCCCCAAAATGTATTAGAATTAAAAATGATTTCAGCTAAGTTGCAGATAAAAATCATGAGCACAAAAGTTATATTTCTATACACAAACAATGAAAATATTTAAGAACATATAGCAAGTTTATTTCTTAAACTTGTGAATAGTACTGCTATAAGCATGATCCTGCAGGTTTCTCTTTGATACAAAGTGTTCACATGCTTTGGATATATATCTGATAATGGGATTGCTAGATCATATAGCAAACTAATTTCTAGTTTTTAAGAAGTCAATGAGGCAAACATTTGCACACATTAAAAATAATTGGTAAAAACATTAAATAAGACACTAACAAATACAAAGCCATTCCATGTTCATGGATTGGAAGACAGCATTCGTAAGTCGTCAGTATTAATCAAAGTGATGAGTTTAAATAAACCTTTAACAAATATTTTCATAAATACAAAATATGTATGAAATCTCATGGGACTCTTAATAGCCAACACAATCTTCAAAAGAGCAAATTTGATCTCATGTATCTCGATTAGAAAAATTATTGCAAAGCTGTACAGGTATGAAAACAATGTGATGCTGGAATAAAGATAGACATAAGATCAACAAAATAAAAATTCACCAGAAATAAACTCCAACATATATGGTCAAATGATAGAGACAAGGGTACTGATGCAATTCAATGGGTTAATGAACAACATTTTCAAAAAATAGAATTGAGAAAACTGGATATTCAGAAGCAAAAGAGTGAAGTTTTACCCTTAAACTAAGCCATATACAAAAATGAACTAAAATGAACAAAAGATGTATATGTAATATTTAAAGCTACAAAATTCTTTTTTAAACTTTTATTTAATAAATATAAATTTCCAAAGTAAAACTTTTGGATTATAGTGACTCCCCCCCACCAATAACCTCCCTCCCACCCACAACCATCCCATCTCGCACTTCCTCTCCCATCCCATTCTTCATCAAGATTCATTTGCAATTATCTTTATATACTGAAGATAAACTTAGTATATACTAAGTAAAGATTTCAACAGACTGCACCCACAAACACACACAAATTATAGAGTACTGTTTGAATAGTAGCTTTACCATTAATTCACATAGTACAACACATTAAAGACAGAGATCCTACATGGGGAATAGGTGCACAGTGACTCCCATTGTTGATTTAACAATTGACACTCTTATTTATGATGTTAGTAATCACCTGGGTCTCTTGTCATGAGCTGCCAAGGCTATGGAAGCCTCTTGAGTTCACACTTCCGATCTTATTTAGACAAGGCCATAATCAAAGTGGAAGTTCTCTCCGCCCTTCAGAGAAAGGTACCTCCTTCTTTGATGGCCCGTACTTTCCGCTGGGATCTTACTCACAGAGATACTTCATTTAGGTCATTATTTTTTTTTTTTTGCCAAAGTGTCTTGGCTTTCCATGCCTGCAAAATTCTAATGGGCTTTTTAGCCAGCTCCGAATGCCTTAAAGGCTGATTCTGAGGCCAGAGTGCTGTTTAGGACATCTGCCATTCTATGAGTCTGCTGTGTATCCCACTTCCCATGTCGGATTGTTCTCTCCTTTTTAATTCTATCAGTTATTATTAGCAGAGACTAGTCTTGATATTAGTCTTTGACACTTAATCCTATCATCATAATCAATTATGAACTTAAACTGATCACTTTGACTAGTAAGATGGCATTGGTACATGCCACCTTGATGGGACTGAACTGGATTCCCCTGGCATGTTTCTAGCTCTACCATTAGGGGTAAGTCCGAGTGAGCATGTGCCGACCTGTACCTTTCCTCCCTTTCTTATTCCCACTCTTATATTTAATGGGGATCACTTTTCAGTTAAATTTAAACACCTAAGAATAATTGTGTGTTAATTGAAGAGTTCAACCAATGGTATTAAGTAGAACAAAAAATACTAAAAGTAATAAAATAATAAGTTGTTCCTTGACAGTCAGGACAAGGGCTGATCAAGTCATTGTTTCTCATAGTGTCCATTTCACTTCAACAGGTTTCCTTTTAGGTGCTCAGTTAGTTGTCACAGGTCAGGAAGAACATATGTTATTTAACCCTTTGGGACTGGCTTATTTCACTCAGAATTATGTAAAACTACAAAGTTCTTAAAGAAAATCAATGTAGAAAACATTCTCTAAATTATATTGGGCAATGATTTCTTATATATGACACCCAAGAAGGAGGCAACAGAAGAAAAATAGATAAATTTAACTTTATAAAGCATGTGTATCAAAGGACAAAATGTGTATCAACAGAACAGAAATGCAATATATAGAAATCTAGAATAATATTTGCAAATTATACATATGCAGGATACATAAAGAATTACTACAACCCAATCAATAAAGAAAATCATAATTAAAAATGTGCAAAAGATTGAACAGACATTTATCTAAAGAAGATATACAAGTTGTCAACAAGCTCAACATCACTAATCTCTTTTGGGAAATGGAAGTCATAACTTCAAGATGACTCTCACATCATATTATATGGAAATTATTAAAGAAAAATCAGGAAATAATTGTTCATGATCATGTTGTAAAATTCTAACTCATTTGTTTGCTGATGAGAATGAAATTTTACAGCCAATGTGGAAAACAGCAAGATGGTTCCTCAAAAACTTAATAGAATCACCATATGATCCAACAATTCCATTTATGGGAATAAAATCAAAATCATTGAGGTTGAGAATTTAAACAAACCTTGTATATCTGCATTTATAGCAGCATTATTTATAACTGCTAAAACGTGAAAATCTATATCAATGAATGAGTGGATAAACAAAATGTGATGATAATGCATTCAATACTATTCAACCTTAAAATGGATGGAAATTCTCCCACAAGCTACAACATGGATGAGCCTATTTTAATTTTATTTAATGAATACATTTTTTTCATAGACACAACTTCCCACCCCTATTCCCATCCCACCTCCCTCTCCCTCTTTCATCTCATTTTTAGTTTGATTTTATATACAGAGGACTAACTCCATGTTAAACATAGATTTCAACAGCTAGCACCTACTCACACACACAACATATAGAATACAGTTTGGGTACAAGATTTGCAGCTGATTCTCATAGTACAACTCATTAAGACGGAGGTCTTACTTGGGGAGCAAGTGCACAGAACTCCTGTTGTTGATTTAACAATTAACACTCTTATTTATGACGTCAGTGATCACTCAAGGCTCTTGCAGTGGGCTGCCCAGGTTATGGAAGCCTTTTGTGAACATAGACTCCATCGGTATTTGGACACAGCCATAAAGCAAAATGGATGTTCTCTCCTCCCTTCAGAGCAGAGTATATCCTTTTATGATGACCCTTTCTTTCCACAGAGATCCTCCGTATAAGATTTTTTTTTTTTTTTGCCACAGAATCTTGGCTTTCCATGCCTGAAATGCTCTTACAGGCCTTTCGGCCAGACATGGATGAATCTTGAAGGCATGCAATGTGAAAGGAGCCAATCACAAAATGGCTAATATTGTGTGATTCCTTTTTTATGAGATACATATAAAAGTAAAATTAGTAGAGGCAGGAAGTAGAATGGTGATTGCAAGTGAACAAGGAGAAATGGCTATGAGAAGTTATTTCTGAATGGAGAGCTTCAGTTTAGGAGGATGAAGATGTTCTGGAGATAGAATTTGGTGGCAGTTACAAAATAATGAGGAAGTACTAATGTTGCTGAGTTATGCATTTAAAATAATCAAAATAAACTTTTATGTTGCATATATTTAAGTACAATAAAAATTAATATAGAATCACCATATGACTTAGTGACTCCACTCCTAGTATATATGCAAAATTTTTGAAAACAGGTGTTCAAACAAAATTTTTATTTGAATGTCCATGAAACACTATATACAATAGCCAAAAATGGAAATATAATAAGCTTCTTTCAATATATGAACAGAAAATTAAAATGTGGTAAATTGTAGAATATGATTAATCCATATAAATAATGTTTGTTACAAAATAGATGAACCTTTAAAATCCAGACACAAAGAGGACAAGTATGGCATAATTTCTCCTTCATGAAATAGACAGAAATTCATAGAGACAGAAATTCATAGAGATAGAAAGTATATTAGTGGTTACACGAGTGTCTTAATTTGGGCTGCTACAGCAAAATATCATAAACTGAGTAGGTGATAAACATTAGAAATTTCTTTCTTTTATAAATAAATCTTTTTAAATTTTAAAAACACACATACATAGGAAGGGGGGGGGGAGAGAGAGAGAAAGAGAGTGCATTCCTATCCACTGATGCACACTCCAAATACCTGCAATAGCCCTGGGCCATGTCGAGAGACAAAGCCTGGAACTAGGAACTCAATCCAGGTCTTCCACAGAGGTTTCAGAAACCCAATTACTTGAGCCATCACTGCTAACTCTCAGGGTTCACACCAGCAGGAAGCTGGAGTCAGGTAATGGAGCTAGTAATCAAATCAAACTCATGCATTCTGATGTGGGATGTGAGCCCCCAACCACTATCCCAACTGCTAAGCAAAATGCCTACCCAGAAGTGTATTTCTCACAGTTTCAGTGGTTAGGAAGTCCAAGATCAAGGAAATAGCAGATCTGATGACAGAGGAGAGGCCACTTTCTAGTTCATAAATGATGCTTTCTATTCATGTCCACACATGGTGGAAGGGTAAAGGACACTCTCTGCAGTCTGTTTAATAGCATCATCAATTTCATTCATGTGGGCTTTGTCCTTATGACCTAATCAACAGCATCAATATATGAATTTTAGGAGAATGCAAATATTCAGACAATAGCACAAGGGTGCGGAGAGAGTACAATGGAGAGTTACTAGTTAATGATGGTTTTGGAGGTTCTGTTTGGGTGACAAATTTTTGAAATAGAAAACTCGATGGTGTACTACAGTGTGTATGTAAAAATATAAATATTGGTGTATTTATTATATTGTATATCGATAGATATTATACCTCTATATAATCTGCATAATTTATATATATTATACAGTCAAAAATCACTTAATGATGAGGATGCCTTCTGCAGAATGTATTCTTAAGCAGTTTTATTATTGTACAAGCATCATAGAGTATACTTACATGAACTATCATTATACCTTAATTAACATTACACTTTTGAACAATGTCTCTTACTTTAAAATTATACCCTTCAATTTATCAGCATGTGGTCTATATTTTCCACCTGAAATACTAAAACACATTAACCTATGTAAAAAAAATGATGTGTACCCAATCCCTGAAGTATATGTTACAAATGATCTTTTTCTAGTTTTGCTTTTACTGCCTATGTTATGATGGTCTTATCCAAGAAGTCACCACCTATACTGGTGTCTTGAAATGTTTTCTCTATGTTTAATTCTGGTAGTTTCATAGCTTCACTTTCAAATTTAGTTCATTTTCAGTTATTTGTATACAGTGAGGAATGGGGTAAAGTTTCAATTTTCTGCATCTTGATATCTAGTTTTCTCAGCACCTGTCCTTCCTACAGTATGTACTTTTGTTTTTTGTTTTTTGTTTTTAAAGATTTTTTTATTTGTTTGAGAGGCAGAGTTACAGACAGTGAAAGGGAGAGACAGAGATAAAGGTCTTCCTTCTGTAGATTCACTCCCCAAATGGCTGCAACAGCTGGAGCCGCGCCAATCTGAAGCCAGAAGCCAGGTGCTTCTTGCCGGTCTCCCACTGCTTTCCCAGGTCACAGCAGAGAGCTGAATTGGAAGAGAAGCAGCCGGGACTAGAACTGGTGCCCATGTGGGATGCCAGCACCACAGGCAGAGTATTAACATACTGCATCACAGCGTCTGCCTCAGTACATACTTTTGACACTTTTGTTGAGAACATTGGCTGAAGATGTGTAGATTCATCTCTGGGGTTTCTACTATGTTCTATTCATCTACATGAGTCTGTAGAATTCTATGCCAATACTATGTTGTTTTGGTCACTGCAGCTTTGTAGAATGTTCTAAAATCAGGTATAATGATGGCTCCAACTTTGTTCTTTTTGCTCAAGATTGTCTTGGTTATTCAGGGACTTTTATGTTTTTTAAAAATATTTATTATTTATTTATTTGAAAGGCAGAGTTGAGAAAGAGAGGGAGGGAGGGAAGGAGGGATAGGGAGGGAGATAGAGGTATTTCAGATGTGTTAGGAAATGGTTTTTCTGAAATTATAATCTTAGATTTTAAAATAAAACATATAAATGGTACTGAGATTAAACTTAAAAGTTAAAAACTTCTATATGGATGTTTTAACAGTTAATTATCATTTTATTAATACAACATAATTCTCATAATAAATGCAGTTTAAAGGTGTTCTTAAAATACCTTGACTTCTTTCCCATATGGGACTTTGTCTGAAATGTTTGCATAATCATGATGAAGTTATTTACAATTCTGACTCCTCAGTTTGATTATGTGGAAAAATTATATACAGATTATTTAGAAGTAGCTAAGACCTTTTCAATTAGCCAATAATAACCTTCCTACTTCATCCATTTAACTACTTATCTTCACAATAATTTGATCAGAAGGCAAAGAATAAAGGGCTGAACTTTTGCTCTTAGTGAGTCATACCACTGCAATAAAATATTGGAATGTTTTCCAGCAAAATATTCATATTTACCTCAAAAACATAAGTTACACTCACTATACTCCAACATACAGCTTGAGCTATTGGTAGAAAGACATAGCTCTAATCAAAGTTTGACTAAAATTATTGCACTTTGAAGTTCAATCACCTAAACTTAATTTTTATTTTTTATTTATTTGAAAGGCAGAATGGCAGAGAGAGAGGGAGAGACAGAGAAAAAGATTTTCCATCCACTGGTTTACTCTCCAAATGGCCACAATTACCAGGGCTGGGCCAGGCCAAAGTTGGGAGCCTGGAAATCCATCTGGGATTCCTACATGAGTGGCAGGGGCACAAATACCCCTAGCCATCTTCTGCTGCTTTTCCAGGCACATTAGCAGGGAATTGGATCAGAAGTGAAACAGCCAGGACTAAAACCTATGCTCCAGTAAGGGATGCTGGCATTACAGGCAGCTGCTTAACCTGCTACCCCACAACGCCAGCCCCTCACCAAAAATGTCTGAATGAGTAGTATCAACATATTTTTTTCTTATTAAAAAATACAGAGCTAACTGTATAAAGTGGCAAAATTATAAACCTGAAAATTAAACTGAAGCTTGTATCTTCAAGTGTTAAATTTTTGGGAAGTAAAAACCTGAACACAGATGAATCACATTTAGTGTAGCTAATTCATTTGGATTACATAATGTACTGAAACTGGCACTGTGGTACAGCAACTAAACTGCTGCTTCCAACGCTGGCATCCCATATCAGAGCACCAGGTCAAATCCTGGCTGCTCTGCTTCTGATCCAGCTCCCTGCTTTTGTTTCTGGGAGAGCAGTGGAAGATAGTCCAGATACTGAAGCCCCTGCTACCCTCATGGGAGACCAGATGGAGTTCCATGATCCTGGTTTTGACCTGGCCCAGCCCTAGCCATTGCAGCCATTTGGGGAGTGAACCACTGGATGGAATATCTCTCTCTCTCTCTCTCTCTCTCTCTCTCTCTCTCTCTCTCTGCCTCTCCCTCTCGATCTGTCAATTTCAAATAAATAAATCTTATATGTGTGTGTATGCATATATAAATACATGTATGTGTAAATATATATGTGTGTGTGTGTATAACCTGGTAATGTAGAGAAAATGGTGGGTGGTTTTCAGGGAAGACAAGGTATAATTTAATCATAAAGATCAATTTTTGAGACTGAAGACAGTGTTATCTTTACAGTATTGTCATGCAAAATGAAATTGTAAAATAATTTTTCAGGGTCATTTTAAAATTGATAAAATAGACTAGGAATAATGTAATCAATATTAATAAAGATATGCCACTCATTCATTAGACTTTAGAAAAGATAAGGACCATAAGTCATTGAAAAATCATATCTTTTAAAAAGTATATGCTTGAACTGGTGTTGGAGCTCAGTGGGTTAAGCCACCACCTGTATTGGCAGGAAGCTGAGGTCAGGAATTGGAGTTGGGAATTGAACTGCTGGACTCCAATACAGGATACAGGCGTCTTAATTTTTAGGCCAGGCTAAATGCCTACTTCTTTGATTAGTGTCTTTATCCAACATATGAGGACACAGCAAAACAGTGGTTGGCTACAATCCAGGAAGAAGACCCTCACCAGGAAAAGAAAAGAATCTCCTGGTTCATTGATCTTAGACCTCTCAGGTTCTGTCACTGTGAGAAACTAATCTGTGCTTTTAAAGATTTATTTATTAACTGAAAGGCAAAATGAGAGAGAGAGAGAGAGAGAGAGAGAGAGAGAGAGAGAGAGAGAAATCTTCTATCCACTGATTCATACCCTAACTGTCCTCAAATACCAGGGCTGGGCCAGGCCAAAGCCAGGAGCCTGGAATTCTATCCAAGCGTCTGATGTGGGTGGCAGGGACTCAAATACTTGAATTATCCTGCACCAATTTCCCAGATGCATTAGCAGGGAGTTGCATTCGAAATGGAGCAACCAGAACTCGAACCAGAGCCCATATGGGATGCTGCAGGTGGTAGCATAACCTGCTATGCTACAATGCTGGCCCCATAAGACACTGAATTTTAACACAGTAAAGGCAGATTTAATGTAATTTAAATACATTAAATATGGCTTTCAAGATTTAGAAAGGCTGTTCCTTTCTTTAAAAAAAGCTCTATTTTCCCCTGTTAGGAAAATATTTTTTCTGCCTATATTAATCAAAGTAGTTATATAAAGTTAATCTGCTCCTCAATGAGCAGATAAGTGTTCCATTGAAGTGAGCCATAAAGATACCTGAAGTTGCTAATCCTGACACTATTTAAATGGTAGTTAATCAATTGAATTTTTTTACATAAATAATTGTGCAGTCTGAAGCAAAGTGGTATAATAGAGCAAAAAGTCCAATATTCAAAAAAATGAAACCTCTAAAATTATTAAATTATTATTGTAAGTAGCTATTACACACACTCAGGCTTAGAAGATAGATATTTAAAAAAATAAAGTTGTCTTTGAAATGATTTTGTTGAATGTAGCTATTTTTCAAGTTTCCTCCTCTTTTCCCTGGTTCAGGTTCCATAAGAATGCTTATTTCTGGCATTCAAGAATGCCATTGTTTCAAATACATAATATATATATATATATTTATTTATATATTTATGTTTGTGTTTATTTCTATACTCACTATTACAATGATATATTTTCTATCTATATATTATTTTAATTAATAGAGAATCAGTAAATTATTGTTATGATGGTAATTCATTAAAAATATATATAGAACATCTACCACGTACTAAGAACTGTGTGCTAGGTATTGGGGTATCAGCAATGAAAGTTTCCTCTTCTTATGGATCTTACATCCCTATGGGAAAGAAGAATTAATAAATAATACTTATAAGTAAGTAAAATATTTGGAATGCTAGACAATGATAAGTGCTATTTAGACAAATAAAAAATGGAAAACCGTTATTCTTGGGAGAATGGGGTGTGTAGCCCAAATACAGTAATCAGGGAAGACCCTAAGGGAAAATAACATTTTAGGAGATGAAAGGGAGAACTTTGAAGTTGTTTGTGGATGAGTATTACATACAAAAGGAAGAGTAACTGCAAAGACCTAGAAGTTGTGTGTGTTTGCCATAGTATCAAAAAAGCGAGAAAAAGGTTGATGTGGGTGAACTACAGTAAGCAAGATGAAGTAGTTTTAGGACTTGATATCAGTAAATAGAAGGCCGGATTACGCAGCTCCTTTTATTTACACTAGCTTTGACTCTGATTGACATGACAAGCTACTGCAGGACTCATCCCAGAACCCAGAACACTAGATAAGGAATGGTTCCAGAGTTTATCACAGTACAGAGCTAGATTATTCTTTCTCTTAACGCCTTGCTTATTCAGGGCTTCTTTGTATGAGAGCACCTCTCACTCCCTATGCTGTTATTAGGGCACCTTTCCCCCAAAGGAGATTTCTGCCTAAATTATATTCTGACTTGGTTGGTAGATTCACATACTAGAGGAGAGAACGAACAACTACACAATCTCTGACAGCAAAAACTTTCTAAAAGAACATTCTGACTTCTTTAGGACCCAAACGTGTCAAACTAATTTGACTTTTTAAATAGCAGTAGAATGCATTATAATTAGCCATCCTCCTTCAGGTTTCATCTTCCTTGACAGTTTCCAATACCTCTGACTGATCATCTCTAACTTGCTGCTTAATATAACTTAGCTTTTTTTTTTTTTACAGCCACAAGCTTGCTAAATGGCTGTGTTTTGTGTACAAATCTAAATGGACACTCTCCCTGCTGAGTGTTATTTTGCACTTTTTTGTGTGTATGAAGTAAAATGCAAGAGTTTTTTTGTCCATTTCCTTTCTCCTCTTAGAGATCATTTTCACATGTGGTCAAGTTCTGTCACTATGATATGGTAGTTTAGGTAGTCTGATAAGAAGAACAATTGAGAAATGTATAGGTTAAAATATTTTATATTCTACTTAAATTCCTTAATTAACAAAATCATTATTTTCATTTTGGAAATATGAATGGAAATCTTGTTTTATATCCATTAGTTACTGGAAGTCTGCGTGCAAAATGATTCTTAAGTTTCTTACTAGGTCTTATTAACTTACAGAGCCTTGTTGGTTTTCCTGCAAACTCCAGTAAGGCTATGTGATTTGATTTGTATCTCTGCCTCTTTTAACTTGGCTCATTTTTCTTGAATTTACACTTGCTTCAACAATCACATGGAGTAAAATAAACTATTATGTTGCCAAATTTCCTTAGTAATATTAATAAGATATGTGTACAATTTTAAAATACCATGTCCATAATTTTCTTTTGAACATGAAATTTGGCCAGATAGCCTTCCCTTAATGGTTGGTGTTAAGAGGATTGGTGATTGAAAATATAGGTTGTGCACTCTTGCTGCTTCAGCAGTATATGACATTTTAATTTAAATTAAATTAGTCAATATACATGAAAGTACTTTGTGAACTGTAAAACATTCTATAAATGGTATCTAGCTATTTAATTAAATTTTTTGACATCTGGTATCAGGTTTCAGGTGGAAATGAAACAAAGGATTACATTAGGAAGCTCTGTCTTAGGTCATTCACAAAATGTGCCAGAAATCAGTGTCCGCTCTCTCCAACATTATTAAATATTTGACCCCTTTTCAATAATTTAATTATCTATTTTAGTCATTGTTTTCAGTAACTTACCCTCAGAAGAATTTCCTTAGAGAATATCTTAGTATAATTTCACTTCCAAATGTCTTCTAGCATCTAGAAAAAAAGCTTCAAGCTTGCTGAAAATATAACAAGAAGTCCACTGTACTTATAAGCAATTATTCTTATGAAAATAAATGAGAACATTTCCACTCTGCTTTCTAAATTATAATAAACATTTAATCTAGAAAATGTTTACAATGGAATTTCAGTTTATAGTACTATGGTCTTGAAATTATTTCTTTGGTTACCAACCATGGTGGAAACAATCAGTGACCAATAGCTTCTTCCTCAGCAACCATTTTGTGGGAATTAGTAGGGGTTACTTTAACATGGGTAAAAACCTAAAGTGTCATTTCTATGGCTCATTATAGGAAGCTATTTTATCTTTAGGATACTTTTTCTTAACCTTTGGTACCTTCTCATCTCCTTTGTTATCTTCCTTCTCCTCAATGGCATGTACTTATACTACCCTTTTCTTCCAAAGACCTTTTTCTCAACAAGTAGGCAGGCAGTGTGAAAAGCCTTCAAGGCAAAATGCAATGAATTTTCCTTGAACAATTGCTTGGCTCCATTATAGGAGATGTAGAGGATATTTTAATGGAGTCTGGTCAGTGTGCCCTACCTGCCTCTCCCTCTTTTTTCTCTTCATATGCACTATTAATATTTTCCTAAACTAAAAACATATCAACTTTTTTTCTCTAAACATACACATCGTGTTCACAAGCATTTGTTTATATGTTCTCGATTTAGTAAAACAATTTTCTGAGTACCTATTATGTGCTTGGCAACCTTCTATGTACTGTGGGTATAACTGAATGAACACAAATCCCCAGGCTTGTGGAGCTTATATTCTAGAAGGAAGGAAATAAAATAAATATACAAATTAATAATCAAATTGCAATTTTATTTAAGACATTATATATAACTGATATAATATTTTACATTACAACAGAAGAAGTGCTAGGAAAGAATCAAATACAGGATCCTTTGACAATAAAAGGGGCACCTAATCAAGATTGAGCAGTTAGGAAAGGCCTCCTTGAAACAGCAGCATTTATTCAGAAACCTGACTAAATAGATTAGATGGTAAACAAGATAGTAAAAAAGCATTCCAAGAAGAACATACGTCATGTCCAGATTACCTTAATTAGGGAGTTACTTCATCCAGCAACAAGAGAAGGTATGAAAATTTAGAATATAGACAGAGAGTTGAAGAATAACAGGAAAGCAATATAAGATGGTGGTTGTGATCAAGATTATTGTCAAACTCTGGGTTCAAAACGAAGTTCTGCTAAACTTACTATTTGTGGTGCCTCTGGCAAATTACATTACCTCCTTGTACTTCCTTATCTGTAGATGGGGATGATTTTAATGATAAAGCTATCACAGGAGTTTAATTATCTGTAATAATATATGTAAAGCATTCAGGAAAATGTCAACCACATAGTAATCACTAGTGATTATACCTACAAATGTTTTGAATGCCATTCCCTGAAATAATTTGTATCTGCACATCTTTCTTTTGATGGCTGTTGTAAGATTAATGTAGGAAAGTACTGCTTTTAGCTTAGCCACACTCCCCCTGCTATTTCATGAGAAAGTGAGGAGACTCAAGTTCAAACAAGTTGTTGGTAATACACTATATATATATATAAATCATAGATTGATAGGTTGTAATAAAGGTGCTCTCACAACTCATTATTTAACCTTCCAGTTGGTGTTTCAGTTTATATATTCCACTGCATTTTGGACTTACAAGGTATGTGCTAAATTAGATGTTGATAGGAATAACCTTTCAATTTCATACCAGGCATAAGTCTTGCTGAACTTAAATCTATTTCAGCCATATTTTATATGTTTAATGAAATACAGGGCTAATACTTTATTGGTAATCAAAGAATTACTCTGATCTTCACTTATACTTATTCCGTTTTAGCATGGAGACTACTTGACAATACTGCTCAGAACTAAGTGATTATCCCTTATTTGACTTATATTTTACAGGGACACCATTTGCTCCCCTAATGCCTAAGATCTGTTCTCAGAAATACTTGCGTTTCAAGGTTAGTTTACTCTATTTTGCACTTGTTCAGAACATAACATCAGGATTAATTTAATGTAGAGTCTATAAACCACAATGAGATGTTAGGGGCCATCTCTATGCATGTAAATAAATATCCAGTAGCTAGAATCTGAGGGATGTGGTGAAATCTGTGTATAACTCAAACACGAAGAAAACATATCTTTTCACATTCAGAAATCTACCCTCTAAAAGAAGGTGAAGGCAAGGGCACAAATAACTGTACTGGTAGGCATAGCATGAAAAGAGCCAAAAGGAAGGTGCAAATCAATAAGTGTTCATCTTAGGAAAATATATACAAAGTGTTATGCAGGTTCTAGGAAAAATTATAAATAATGTTCAATTTGGATATGCTTTTAAAGACTGAGTAGAATGTTAATAGGAATAAATGACAGTGAAGGGAACGATAGGCACAAGGAATGTTAGTAAAAAAAAAAACTATGAAGATGGAAAAAGAAATAATGCTCATGCTTAGAGAATGTGTAATAATTCCTTTAGATTAGAGGATATGACATGTGATTGAAACATGAGAGATAAACATGGACAGGTATACTGAGGCCAGGTTATTGAACACCTTGAATGTTAGGCTGGGTAGTTTGGACTTATTAAGAAAGTACATGAATAGTAGCACAGTTGTATGTCCCCTACGATGTCTCTGGTAGAGAGCCAGTGCTGTAATGTAGTAGGTTACACCTCTACCTGTGGCACTGGCATCCCATATGGGTGTCGGTTCGAGTCCTGGCTGCTCTGCTTCCAATCCAGCTCATGCTAATGGCCTGGGTAAAATAGTGGAAGATGGGCCAAGTCCTTGGACCCCTGCATCCATGTGAGAGAACCAGAAGAATCTCCTGATTTCTGGCTTCAGATAGGCCCAGATCTGGCCATTGCGACCATTTGGGCAGTGAACCAGTGGATGGAAGATCTCTCTCTCTCTCCCCCCTCCCCCCTCCCTTCCTCCCTCCCTCTCTCTCTTTAATACTGACTCTCAAATAAATAAATAAATAAATGTTTAAAAAGATGTCTCTAGTAGTGGTATTAAGCAAAGTTTGGGATAGGAGATAACTGGACCCAGAGACAAACAGTAATAGCCTAGGAATAATAGAAATTGGTACTTGAACTAGTATGGTACCTCTATCAATCAACTTTTGGGTACTACAATGAAACACCTGGAACAAGCTATTCATAAAGGAATATAAGTTTATTTAGCTTACAATTTTTGGAGACTCAAAATGTCCAAACAACATGATGCAGGATCTGACAAAGTTCCCATGGTTATGGCAGAGCTTGTACTGAAGAATCTCATGGGGAGCCAGAAGCAGAGACTTGGTGGGGCCAAAGTCAGGCTTTTCTAACAACCCTTGTGTGGAAAACTATCTTCTGAGGCCTTGCTCCCAATTATCCAGGGACATCTCACTAGGCTCCGCCTCCTACAGTTTTCACAGTGCTACAGTAGTGTCACCCCAGGGCCAAGCCTTTAAATCATGGGCCTCTGGAGGACATTTAACATTCAAGTTTTAGCAAAAGCAAAGATCATGGAACTACTCATTGCAGAGATGGGATTTGTGAATCTTGACAAGGTATTTCACATGGGAAATGAAGAAGAAGAATGTGTTAAATGACTCCATTATTTTGTACTAGAAGACATGGGGGGATTGGACATGGGGGAATTGGTCTTGCCGTAATTAGCCATAAAAAGTGAATGAGCCTGCTTTCTTTGTATGGCTCTTGTATCATCACAGATTTCTTAATAAAAGATGTATCATAGGATGGTGGTTAAGAGTATAGGCTGAAGCCAGATTATCTGAGTTCAAATCCTAATTCCACTGTTCCACTCTTCTGTGTGTGTGTGTGTGTGTGTGTGTGTGTGTATGTGTGTTTGACCATGCGAACGTTGTGTAAACTTTCCAAGCTTTAGTTTCCTCAGTCTGAAAAATTAACATTGATTTTAACAGTACTTACTTCAAAATGTTGCTGTGAAGATAAAGCTGCAATATATGAAAGTGTTTGTATATTTCCTGACATTTAAATTATTATATAAGAAAATGAAAGTCTTACTAAGAAATATGCTTATATGTTGCACTTAATCCAATAATATATGGAATATGTCATAACATAGTAAGGTACTTTGGAGATACTAAGAATCAGCTCTTTTTTTAAAGTATTAGCATACACACATTAAAAAACATTTTGATCACAAACTACAAATAAGAAAGTAAGGAGCAATAAGCAAGTTTAAAAAGAGCTGATAATGCTGTCCCTGAAACTATTTTAAAGCCCAATCTCTTTATCCTGGTACAGAATGTTATGAACTCTCACTGGCTGTTTTGCATACTAAAACTCACCAACAAATTGTTTCCACCCTACTACCGAACTTCAAAAAATGTGAAGTGCAAGGGTTAACAAACTTAAACATTTAAAGAGTCATGAAATGGACTGTTTCCGCTTTCCATCTGGCTTTTATCAATTGTAAGTCAGTTTCAGAAGGACTGCTACACAATCAAAACACACAATCTCCCTAGTCAGATAATTCAATTTTGTAAATGAATTACTTATGTGCCTATAAGTAAATACATTCCTATGCATGAGGATATCGGCTGCTGTCAATGAGATAATCAAATCCAGGGGAAAAGGCTATCCTTGTAAACACTTTAAACTCAAAAAGGCCCCAAAATTCTGGAGTATGATAAATCCAATCAGAAACATTTCAGTCTTGCAGAAAGGGCAAGCTAGAAAAAAAATTTTCAGTACAGAGACACAAGGTCAACAGGACACTAGAAGATAGACATTTATTTTGTTAGAAAAAGCAAGTGAGTTAAAAGGTTCTATGCCACACCACGTCAATATCTAAAACCTGTATCCATGCTAAAAGAAATTGAACATTGCCCGAACAGGTGATTACGATCTCTGAAGGACAGCACAAAATAAAGAGCTGTGGAGTCTGACAAACTGGATATGAATCCTGGCTGTGCTACTACTTACCAGCTGTTTGACCTTGGGCAATTTATTTAACCTCCTTGATCTTTGATTTCTTCATATGTATCATGGTGGAAATCACACCTACCTCTCGGGTTTAGACAAAGAATGAATGAAAAACATATCTGAGAAGTACCTAGTGCAGTGCCTGATACACAGAAAGTACTCAAAGAATAACAGCTCTTAAAATTTGACTTTTTTCACCATACGACTAGGTAGAAATAATCTAATTCCTGGCTTTTATCTGTGAACAAAATAGCAAGCTATGGAGCAGAGTAAATGTTGATATGCATATACAGGGAATTTTAGTTTATGTATATTCACACACAAAGTTATACCATAAGTTTGTGAAGCAATTTTCATTTTCCCAAGAGCTTTTACACATAAAATTATGTAACCCATACAATGACCTCGTGGTGTTGACAGGGCAGCTATATGTATTCTCATTTGATAAATGAAAAAAAAAGTCATGGGACGATTATTTCTTGCTTGCTCAAATTCATTAAACTGTGCAAGAATTCAGATGACCTATCTCAAAAGCCTAACGTTTTTTAAAGAAAGTAACTTAATCTCTATTCATGGCTTTGCATGAAATGATTCTTTTTCTCCTCTTGCAAGTCATGAGAGCATATTGAGAATACCTAAAGATTAAGCAAATGCAAGCTATTTCCATGTTTCAAATTCTTATGCAAATTTTATCATTTTAAATTATAAAAGTAACCCATGCTCATCATGTAAGTGAAAGTGTACAAAGGAATACAAACAATGCTATAACGCTCCCATGGGCACATATATTTTAATTAATAATGTTGAAAGTCTAGCCATATTGATATATCTGGTTTCTTTCTATAACTGATTTGAGTATATTCTTAGTGATTTCATGGAAATCAATAAAATTTTTCCAATGTAATTATTCTAGGCTAAGATATATAAATATGTAATGGAAATGTTTTACCTTACCCAATAAAAAAAAAACTGATACTGTGTTAAGAGTTTTACTTTCAAGAACTAAGAGTTTGTAAATATCACTATTTCAGATAGCCTAGACTGAGAATTCCTTGGTCTGCATGTGTTACCTCTAAATATAAGATTGATTAAGAATAAATGATTTCTCACAGACCCTAATTGCATCATTGGTACAATACAGGAGGTCACTTTTATCCCCTAATTTAAATGAGACTATGAGACACTACTTCTCTTAGTTCATCTGTGCTGCTACACCAAATTATGAGAGATTGGATAATTTTTTTAATAAAGCTTTTATTTAAAGAATATAAATTTCCAAAACACAGCTTATGGATTACAATGGCTCCCCCCCATAACTTCCCTCCCACCCGCTACCCTCCCCTTTCCCGCTCCCTCTCCCCTTCCATTCACATCAAGATTTATTTTCAATTCTCTTTATATACAGAAGATCAGTTTAGTATATATTATGTAAAGATTTCAACAGTTTTCCCTCACATAGAGACACAAAGTGAAAAATACTGTCAGAGTACTAGTTATAGTATTAATTCACAATGTATAGCACATTAAGGACAGAGATCCTACATGATATATATTTTTTAAATTGATTAATTATGCAATTTCCAATTTAACACCAAGTTTTTTTTCATTTTTAATTATCTTTATATACAGAACATCGATTCAGTATATACTAAGTAAAGATTTCATCAGTTTGCACCCACACAGAAACACAAAGTGTAAAATACTGTTTCAGTACTAGTTATAGCATTACTTCACATTGGACAACACATTAAGGACAGATCCCACATGAGATGTAAGTACATAGTGACTCCTGAAGTTGATTTAACAATTTGACACTCTTGTTTATGGCGTCAGTAATCTCCCCAGGCTCTAGTCATGAGTTGCCGAGGCTATGGAAGCCTTTAGGGTAGAACCTCCACTTTGACTATGACCCTGTCGGAATAAGATTGAAGTCGAGATTGGATAATTTAAAAAGAATAGGAACTGGAGTCTAGAAGTCCAAGGTCAAGGCACTGGTAGGTTCAAGGTTCTGCTGAGTGTTGATGCCTACTTCCAGGATGTCATTGTATTGCATCCTCTATAGAGAGAAACATGATACCCTTATGTGGACGAAAACGAAAGTGTAAGAAAGTCAAATGCTGCATGAAGTGTCTTTGTGAATCTTAATTCCATTCACAAGAAGAGGAACATTCATGACCTAAAACAGACTCATTAAGCTAAGCCAATTTTTTCTACATTACTAAGAGTTTCGGCCAGCGCCATGGCTCACTAGGCTAATCCTCCTGCGGCTCCGGCACACCAGGTTCTAGTCCCGGTCGGGGCACCGGATTCTGTCACGGTTGCCCCTCTTCCAGGCCAGCTCTCTGCTGTGGCCCGGGAGTGCAGTGGAGGATGGCCCAAGTGCCATGGGAGACCAGGAGACCAGGAGAAGCACCTGGCTCCTGGCTTCGGATCAGCGTGGTGTGCTGGCCGCAGCATGGCAGCTGCGGTGGCCATTGGAGGGTGAACCAACAGCAAAGGAAGACCTTTCTCTCTCTCTCTCACTGTCCACTATGCCTGTCAAAAAAATTTAAAAAAAATAAAAATTAAAAAAAAGAGTTTCAAAAGTTGTAAACCTTAATGCAAATTTGGAAAATTGAATTTTAACATTAAAAAGCATACCTGAAACTTTCTCCTTAAAATCTTTTTGAAGAAAATGATCATTTTGAGCATATCTTAATTGATCTTTCTCTAAATGCAAATATAATTTGGTTTGGTGAGGTTAGTTCTAAGTAGTTATAAACCCAAGAATCTTACAGCAGACATATTCTGAATTATTAAGTCTATAATTGAGTATTTCCTACAGCGAAGAGACTTGGAGATAATAGGTATTGTTTTACAAGTATATTTAGGAAAATCCAATAAGAGGGTGATTGGTATGTATTGGTGTATCAGGAAATAAACTTGAGCAATAAATACTCTTGCTGACTGGCATCTACAGTATCCTATAGAAGAGAGGATACTACTGTGACAAAGGAGAAAAACACAAAAAAGGGTTTATCATTCATTCAACTGTTTTCTAGCACTCAAGATACTTCACTATTTAGAATAAAACTAAAGGTGGAATTGGGACTCAAGTGTGGGACAGAGTATGTGGAAACTATAAGTTACATTAATAAAGGGTTAGACGATGACTAAAGGAAGACATAGAACATTGATTCAGACTTGGATAAATCAGTTGTTGTTAGTTCTAAAATCACAATGATACGAGTTTGAATCTTGACTCTCCAATTTAATGTCTGTGTAACCTTGTTCAGATTACTAGTCTCAAACTTCGTTTTTGCATCAGTAAAACGTCATATTTATAGTATATGACTATGATCAAGATCAAATTAGGCAATGGCATATAGTCAGTGCAGTGCCTGGCACGTATTAAGTATTCAATATATATTAGCTATGTGGAAAAGACATTTTACTTGTTACCAAACATCCATGTGTTCCTCCACATTTTCTAGACTTTGTACTTAGATGAGGCTTTGCTGTATTACAAGTTGCTTCTGCTGATCCATGCTGGAAATGTAATATGAGTGATAAATAGTGTTGTTTAAACCATCGAGGTTTTGAAGTTTTTATTAGCACGGTATATTCTGTCCTGACTGATTTAGTTATATTCATCACCATCATCATAATTATCAACAATCGAGGCTAGCTAATTATATAGTGAAAAATACAAAGCGGGGTGATATATTAATACCATGTAACATGGAATTCATGACAAAGATCAAGAAATAATGTGAGGAAATAATAGTATATTATGATATAAGGAATACAATTCTGTGAAGACAACATTTATATATCCACTATATATATATAATAAAATAACATCCACATAGCATTTATGCTATATATATATATGAGATAAAACTTCACATATGATAGAAAATACGTGGTATTTATCCTTCTAGATCTGGCTTATTTCATTTAGCACAATCATCTCTAATTCTAGTCATTATGTCGCAAATGTCAGGATTTCACTTCTTTTTATGGCTGACTAATATTCCCCTGTATATATATTATATAATATATAATTATATTATATGTATTATTTTCTTTATCCAGTCACACACTGACAGATATATAGATACAAAGATATGTATCTTTGTTTCTGTGAATAGTGCTGCATTAAATCCAAGAGTATAGGTCATCTCTTGTATACAGACTACATTTTCTTTTGATATATTCCCCAAAGCAGTATAGACTGATATATAATATATCCAATTCTAGTTTTTTGAGGAATCTCTATACTTTTTTCCATAAGGGCTGTACTAATTTGCATTGTACGGTGTATTAGAATTATTTTTTGATGATACCCACATTTTTGAGATGATACCATACTGTAATTTTTATTTGCATTTTCCTGATGGCTAATGATGATGACAATTTTTCATGTGTTTGTTGGTCATTTGTATATATTTTTTGACAAATATTTATTCATATATACTTTACCCATTTCTTATTGGGTTGTTTGTTTCATTGTTGAAATTTTTGAGCTCCTCATATATTCTGGATATTAGCCTTTTATGATATGCATGGTTTGCAAATATTTTCTCACATTCATTTAGTTGTCTCTTCACACTGTTGATTATTTCCTTTGCTAAGGATAATTGCTTGAGATAATTCCATTTGCCTGTTTTTGCTTTTATTGCCTATGTTTTGGGGATCATACCAGAGAACATTACTTTTGCCAGTGCCTTGGAGTGTTTCCCTTATGCTTTCCTCTAGTAGTTTCATAGTTTCAGGTTTGATCTATTTTGAATTGCTTCTTGTATGAGGTAAAAGGTAGGGGTCTTGATTCAAACTTCGGTATGAAGAAATCCAATTTTTTCAACAGTATTTGTTGAAGAGACTGTCCTTTCTCCAAGGAGTATTTAATAGCTTTATCAAAGACAATTTAGTTATATATGTGTAGATTTATTTCTGGGGTTTCTGTTCTGTCCCATTATTCTGTATGTCTACTCTTGTGGAAAAATCATTCTGTTTTGTTCATAATATCCCTGTAGTATGTCTTGGTGTTGTGATGTCCCATGTTTGTTTTTGTTGTTCAAGATTGCCTTGATTAATCGAGATCTTTTGCATTTTAATATGAATTTTAGGATCTTTTTTTTTCTAATTCCATGAAGAACATCATTGATGAGAAGTGCATTGATTTTGTAAGTCAATTTGAGCAGTGTGGACATTTTGTTAATATTAATTCTTCAAATCCATGAACAAAGGAGGTCTCCATTTTTGTGTCCTCTTGAATTTCTTTCATTAGTTTTTTGTAATTTTCATTGTAAGGATTTTTCACACCCTTGATTAAATTTATTCTCTAGGTATTATGAATGCTTTTAATATTTCTGCCCCAGCAAATCATTGTTGATGTATAAAACTGCTAATATTTCTGTGTGTCAAGAAAATAGTATGTATATATATATATATATATAAATATATCACATTCACATGTGAAGTGAACATGGTGAAATGTTAAGAATTGGTAAGTTTATGTTTATTCATTAAATCTTAGTAATTTTCTGTGTTATTTTAAAAATTTTGAAATACAAATAGAAAAAATAAAGAGACTGAATTAAAAAAAGAAAAAGACAAATACTGAAAGATAGAAATGAATAGACTTGATTTATAGATTTCTTTCTTTCAGCTATGTACTTGGAGGCAAGTCAGTAAGTTATTTTATGCCTTAACTCATACATCTGCCAAGTAGAGATGATATTATAGTCCTTCATCACATTTTTATAAAGATAAAATATAGGTAAATGGCATTTGAAAAGTTGAAATAATGTGGAATCATGAAGGATTGTTATTGATGACTTGCTTAACATGTTTTAGAAGGAAAAAAATGAGCAGCTCTACAGTATTGAGTATATATTAAATTTTATCCTTTCTTGGGTCAGGGTGAACACTCTATTCATGTATGTGCTTTATTTTCTTTCAATACAAATAAATTATTTAAACCATACAGTAAGGATTATGGGAAGAGCTGACTTATTCAATGCTCCTAGGAAGAAAAGCATAACTTTGTGTAAGATTTAATTTATCTATTCATTTCTCAGTGTCACAGCATAATACAATTGGAAACTAGACATTATCAATCTATTTGAATGTAAATTAGTTTTGTAGATGATTGAATTTTATCCAAGTGTCAAATGATAGTTCTTTAGTAGCTACTGGATAACACTGCTATTATCATTTAATTTGATCATTTTTAAGTTATGATTTTTAGATTATTACTAACCTTTTATTATAGGTAAGTTGTCCACTCTCTTGAAGATGTTGTGACTTAAAATTCATATTTATATGAATTCATTGATTGATGAAAACCATTGAGGAATTAGAAAGACACAAACAAAATAATATGAATTGTTGAAGGATAAATTGTCTTTATGAGCAATAATGTTTTAATTAATAAATAACCAAAATCTAACTTGGGTCTCTCCCTTAATTTTGGCAGTATTCCTGTAAGATAAAAGATATCTTCCTATGATGAATGAAATATTTTATAAGAAATAATTTTTAATAAATTATAATTGTGGTGTACTCTAACATGAGGTTTGAAAAGAAAACAATTTGGAAATCAGGGATTTGTATTTAAAATTTAAAAAACAACATATTATTAAAAAATCTACTGAGTTACAAACATTTTAGAGATCACAGTAACTATTTGGTATAGTGGATGCACTATGCTGTAAAATAAGTGTATTTTTGTCTTACTAGTCAATTTTCTGTGAATCTACCCTTTACATTGGATAGATGTTACTTAGGAAAATGAGGATGGTACCACTAAGTTACATATATTTGATGCTTTTCAAACTTTTTTTCAGAATAGTTTTAAATTTATACAAACAAAATTGTGAAGCAGGACAGAGTTCCTATATACCCCACCCCAGCTTCCCACATTGTTAATAGCATTTTATATTGATATATTTGTCACGATCTGTAAACCACACTCAGCTCCCTCTATTATCTACCTCGTTTTATTTTATTTTTTTTTAAAGATTTATTTGTTTATTTTGAAAGTTACAGGGAGGGAAGGAGAGACAGAGAGAGGGATCTTCCATCTACTGGTTCACTTCCTAGAGGTCGCAATGGCCAGCACTGGGCAGGCTGAAGCCAGGAGCCAGGAGCCTTTTCTAGGTCTCTTAAGTGGATTGCAGGGACCCTAGGATGTAAGCCATATTCCACTGCTTTCCCAGGCCATTAGCAGGAAGCTGGATCAGAAATGGAGTAACTGGACACAAACTGGCACCCACGTGGGATGCCAGCATCACAGCTGGTCGTGTTACCTGCTATGCCACAATGTTGATCTCCCATCACCCCATTTTAATCAACCCCTTATAGCAACTGTGATACTTGAGCAAGTCACTGACATTTCTGGGTTTGTTTTCCCTATCTGATCAACATCTATATTCTTTTTATGTTCTATCAATAAATAATGTTTGCAATGCATGCACACTCATCTTTTCAGATAAACATGATCTGCTGTACTCCTGTTATCACTTGAATTTGGCCTATTGTACCCATATTTTCTTCTGATAATGCAAAACGAATCTGATTGCCATTTAAACACTGACAAAGAAAAGACCTTTTTATTTGTCAATTACATAATTGACTTGATTGATGAGAAATGGAAGGAAAGTATGTAAAATTCAGGATGTAGACTTAATATTTTCTCCTTCAGCAACCAGATTTGTTATAACTTACCTCTAACAAAAGTAGTTAGCTTCTTTACACATGAGCAATTGTCCAAAATATTTAAATTTTTTCCTATAATCTGATGTTAACAGATTTTACAATCTGCTCTCAACCTCACTTTCTGGCCATTTTGCCCATGACTTCCCCATTTAGGCTCTATATCTAGGCAAACTAGGTCTTCACTATCTTGGTAATGCAATTGCCACCTTTGCTTTTGTTTTTCCACAACGCAGAGTATCTTCCTAACTAAATATCACCTATTTTTCCTAACTCCAAGTGGCTAAAGGAAATTTAAGACATGCCACTTTATATTTTATGCAAGCTAATATATGGATGTATGGTTTTCATAATATGTTCCTAAAGCTGGCCTCTTTCCTGAATACACTGTATACACTGTCAATCCAGTAGAATGAGAAAAGGATAAGAAACTGTCTACTTCTCTGATATCTTCCATGATTTCAGCTGTTCCTCCCTGTAAAGACAGGAGGGCTGAACAAGTTGTGTTTTTTAAAGATTTGTTTTTATTTATTTGAAAGAACTACAGAGCAATGTGGAGAAAGAGACACACAC